>OX454320.1:83654492-84338428 GCA_949715965.1 Dysmachus trigonus
ATAATAGATCTTGGTATCATAATTGACACTAAGTTGACATTTACTGGTCATATAGAATTGGCGATTTCGAATGCATTTCGATTTTTGGGATTCTTAAAAAGGAATGTCAGAGACTTTAATGACCCACAAATACTAAAAACTCTATATTATTCATTAGTGAGGTCGGTCGTGGAATATTCATCTGTTGTATGGTGCTCTCATTATCAAGTTCATATAAATCATATCGAATCGGAGCAGAAAAAATTTACGTGATTCGTTATACATAAATGCAATTTTTTAATGGGTTCTATACCACCATATCGTGCGAGATGTCTACTGTTAGGCTTATCTAATCTCAGCTTTAGACGTGAGATGAATTGTGCAGTTTTTGTAAAAGAAATTCTGACGAATCGAATTAAATTACCAGAGTTATTGTCTATGTTAAATCTATATGCTACTGAAAAGTCTATTCGTTCGAGATCTTTGCTCTATGTACCACAGCATAAAACGACGTACGGCTGTTATGAGCCTATTACCAATTGTATAGTTTGTTTTAATTCTATTGCTAGTTCTGTAGATTTTACTTTACCGCGAAACCAATTTAAAAGTGAATGCTTCGGTAGAGGAAATATGAATTAGTTTGTAATATTATAACTGCTAGTCTGTAAGAATAACATCTGTAGACAATAAATGAATAAATAAATAAATAAATAGATAGTAAGGACAGTGATTTTGGCATACTCGTAGAAAATATATGCCCTTGTTATTTTATCTAGAATTTAATGTTTTTATCCTTCTTTTTTGCATTATGTTATTAACTTTATATTATGCAGTTGGTTTTATGTCTAAATGCATTTTTGTATTATACATATACTTACAATTAGTTATAGAAGTCTACATACGACTTGAAAAAGTCAGGTTAATATTATTATTATTTTACGAAGAAATTGAGACTTATTTTTTTGTAATTTTAACAAACATGGGAAATTATTTAAAAAGTAAAAATTTACAATTAAGAATATGATTTATTCAATATAGATTTTTGTTTAGACGGTTTTTCTAGGAATTTATCTACCGTATAAAAAGAGAGTTGGATGTAACTATAAAGAAAGAAATTATTTGTTGACATAAAGTGTTCCAGCCTAGCAGATTTAGATTAATGATAGTATCTAAAGATATTATAAAAAACTTCTTAAATAAAGTCTGATATAAAATTTTCGGACAACTTATGAGTAATGTAAAAAAATATATGTGAATTTTAGTATTCGGATTTATAAGTTTTTATTTTAATTAAAATCTATTTGTTCCTTTTTATTGAAAAAATCAGTTCAAGTTCTGGTGATGTTACGATGGAATTTAAACTTAAATTTAAACTACCAATGAAAATAAGTTTCAAATAAAAAGCGGCAGTATTATGGTATTATGTACAGTGAGTTAATTGTATGTTTTTAATTTGCACAATTAACATTGGATCCATATTTCGCTTATTGCTGATTAAAACATATTTTTGCACAATATTCAGAACTTGTAAATTGGTTGGTAGTCGGATGTAAACTGCACGGTTTGCTGCCCTGTTTTTTTTTATTTGTAAAACAAATTCAATCCTTCAACTAAGAAGAAAGTTTAAATAAAAGCACACTTGCAACAAAGTTACTCGGATGGCAAATTACCCGCATTTATAAGATGCTAAATTAATGAGGACGATAAAGTTTCAGATTTAATGATTTCTGCAATTGTTTGAATTCATCATATCTGCCGCTAACAATTATGAGTAAGTGCTTTTTAATTATATTAGACACTTACTTATTCACTTAGATTACCATAAAACAACATAAGTTATTTTATTATCTATTTTAATAGTCAGTCAATTTGATTTTCTGCCCCAGTTACAGAAGTGCCTGAATATTTTATGGATTTAAGGGGGTAGTCCAGTGAAAACGACTGTTTTTTCAACGATTTTTTTTTCATATTAGAAGTAAATTTTTATTAAAAAACTTTTTGACATATGATAGTACAACTATTAAAATACACAAAAAAAAATTTTGTTTTTGTTTTCGATGAGTCATCCCGACAAAATGGCCGCTCCAAAAAAAAATTTTTTTTGTTGGCGGACGTCGAATCTCTACAACGGTTCATTTGAAACAAAAAATTCAAATGAGGTTTTAATCTGTAGAACATTGGCTATCGTCGGAACTAGAATTATTAATTTTCAATAAAAAATAACAAAATGGCGGCATTTCGAATTTTTCGGGTGTTTTTCGGGTGCTTAATTTGTTTATAACTTTGTAAATAAACAATGGATTTTAATAATTCTAGTTCCGACGATAGATACACAATCAAGAAATATACAGCTAAATTTTTAGATCAATCGGAGCAAAAGACTCTGAGATCTGACGTCCGCCGAGTCAAAACATGCTGTTTTCAAAAAAACGCGTTTAAAGTTTTTTATGCGGAAAAAAGCTAAAAAAATTAATTTTACCTTAGTCAGCGATGCCTGCTCCATACATAACGCGATGCCTCCTCGATACATTACTAACCTTAAATACAAAGCAGAAGGACCTAGACCGTTATAAACCGAAAAAAAATGGGCGAAGCAAACAGAAATACAAGAGTCCTCCTTGCTCCGAAACACGCCAGGGGACCTTCGAGCGCTCGGATTACACTTCTCTCGAAAACTCTCTGTATCTTTAAAACTATTCAATATTTTGCTTATATATTTTAAGGGAGTATTTTCTAGGTGTAGTAGAGTAGATTTAAGCAAAAAAACAAAAAACGAAAAAAAATTTTTTTTTCACTGGACTACCCCCTTAAATGGGTTTTTTCCGTGTTAATTTCAGTGTAGTTACGCGTTACTTTTATAAATTGTATTTATGTTGGATATATGTATTAAAATTAACATAGTTTAAAAAGAATTGCAACATATTAGTAACAAATTGAATAGAAGCAATTGATAATATATGTTTACTTCACTTAATTAATAAAGGATATCTGTAAAATGGTTTGAATAGATTTGTTCAATTTGTGTAAGATGCTTTAAATCTTTGTGGTGCTTAGTTACAAGCAGTGAGAAATCATGAACAGCTATTATATCAAGAATGAGGTTTCTGTGTGTATTAATTACTTATTATCTATTACAGAGATGTATAATTAGAAATTAAGACAAATTATTTCAGCTCAATGTTACTTAAGTACAATATCCGACTTTGCTTTAGGCGAAATAGGCCCGTTGCTAGGGAGTGGCGAAGATAAGTAAGTTTTTAGAGATTGGCACGTGCACGGAAAGAAAGTAATCAGGGATTAATATTAAGAATTTCATAAATTATGAATTTAAAAATTTCTTTGTCTTTGAATTATGTTCATGTATTATGTACAATATTCACAAATAATAGGATTTTCTTCAAAATAAATTGTTTAATTAAATTTTATAAAACACTGAAAATAATACTGTAATAATGTGATTTTCATTCATAATTGCCTCAGTTATATATCAAAATAAATATAATTTATGAAAGAGATCGAACTCTCTATTTCTTTCTGTTAAAATACCTACGATTACTTTTTGAAACCCGTCGATTAAATTCTTTTTCCATTATTCAAAATTGAACAGTGAATTTCTGAAAAAAAACGATTTTTTCGAAGATCTTCTGATTTTTCAGAGTTTCTTTCTTCAATATCTTAGAAAGTAAGGATTTTTTTTTACTTCTTTATGAGCATCATCGTTTTCTCCGCTGCGAAACGCACAAATTGAAAAAAAAAGTGATTTCATTCATTAGAAGCATAAATTTTAAATGCTTCTATCTCTCAAATTCAATATAATGCTTCCCTTGAGGGTTAAGATTAAGAAATAGAAAAGACTTTTAAATCAGACCTTAATACTATTTTTCATTTACACATATTAAAAAATCGTTAAAAAACTGCGGAATAATTCATGAAATTATATTGTAATTTTTTCCGGGTTAAACTTGATTTTAAATCATAATGGAAGAACGTGTTGCATAAAAATAACTTATAATAAATTATGAAATTTATACTTTGCTTTTATCATATTGTAGATTATGATTTTAAATCTTTTTATGAAATTTTGTTCTTTATTTAAGAATATGGGTACAAAAAAATTAAATCAATTTAAGCATAAATATTCTGCAGTTCTGAATACTGTTGGATGAATTTTATACTTAATTTAGGTAAATATCATGCGTATTATGCATAAAACATATATGATAACGTTTCTCTCCATCTATCCAGTACACAAAATTATTGAAGGATTTACCAGTTATAATTATTGAGTTCAAAACAACTACAGTTGAATTGTTGAATTGTTGCTATTTCCTGAATTTTCTAACAAGGAAACGTTCTCAGGTGTGTCTCACTGATTTTGATGAAATTGGAATATGTTATAGAGTATCGAAAAATAAGAGACATGTATTTTTTTTATCTGCGGATACGCACATTTAGGGGGTAATTTTATTTATTTTATTTTATTTTTTTTTATAAAAATTGTTTTTTTTTTCAAAAGTTTGTCCGCCATGTTGGATCCACCATTTTGAATTTTTTAAGTTTAACATCAAATTCGTAATCAGCGACTCCAAAAACACCTTAATACTGGTTTTCACGAAAAAAGTGATGTCCGAAAGAATATACATCATTTACGTATTAGTGTTAGGGGTTGTTTACCCCCTTGAGGAGCTTTTTTTACGATAATGAAAAAACAGGTCAACTTTATTTTTTAAAATCGTATGTAAAAAAATATTTTTCAATGATTTTTAACTAAAACTGTCATTTTTGTGAAGCAAAATTATGTAAAAAAATCGTTTTTCTGCAATAAAAAATAAGGGTTGCCACCCCCGGGAACCGGATTACTTACAAAAGGTTAGTACATATATTTATGAGACATCATTTCCAATTTGTTTCATTCGAAAAAATTCATTAGAACTTAAAATATTTAGGAAAAACTGTTTTTGGGGGTAAACTTTAGGGGTGGTTTTCATTCCCTAAATGTGCGTATCCGCAGATAAAAAAGATACATGTCTCTTATTTTTCGATACTCTATAACATATTTCAATTTCATCAAAATCAGTGAGACACACCTGAGAACGTTTCCTTGTAAGAAGCGGAGGTGTAGAGTATTTTATTTGAGTAAAAAATAAATTTTACGCGAAAGTAGGTTTTTAATAATATTAACAATAAATAGTTTGTAAACAATGTTTTATTTCCTGGACATTGTGCACAAATTTTAATTTTTTCTTACTTTACATATATATATTTTTCTGTGAATTGTATTCAAACATCTTTCAAGGTTTTGTAGTTAGCGTTCTAGATTTTATAGTTATTAAAACTTTAAAAAAAGTAATCGCTTGAAGGCTATTCACCTTAACATTTCTTTTTAATTGTAAGAGAATTTAGGAAAAATATTGCTGCTCTAGAAATTTTGGAAAGAGAGTGTTTTCTTTTTTAAATAAATGTTCAAAATAAAAACAAAAATCGTATAAAAGTGAGGAAATTAATATTAGGTTTTAAAGAGATGGAGCATTATGAATTTAAATAAAACATACACAAATTGAGCAAGTGTCTATAAATTTAGTTTTATTCAAAAGATAATTTTTTTACATTTAATATTTAAATTCAATTTCGGACATATGAACACCACGGCTGCCAGTTACATAGTGCATCCTATTAGTCCAATTTGTTGACCACTATTTCGAGCATTTGGAGCTGTATATTCGCAATGACACGTCTTATGTTAACTTCCAATACGTCAACTGAAGTTGGTTTAGCAGCATAGATCAGAATCTTCATATATTCCCACAAAAAATTGTCCAGCGGTGTAAAATCACACGAACTTGGTGGTCAATTGACAGGTCCAGATATTCGCCAAATTGTCCTTTGAATAAATCGATTCTTTCGGTCGCTGTATGATATGTAGCGCCGTCCTGTTGAAACCACAAATCGTTAACATCAATGTCTCGAAGTTTTGTTAACAACATTTTCAATAACACGACGAATAGCATAGTTCTGATGGGCGATTATTCGGTCCATAAAATTCACAAAGTGCTCTATAAGCTTTGTAACTCAGAGCTGATTTCCAAGATTAGGAATCAATGCTGCGGTGTGTATACTTTCAGGAAGATTTGTAGACCTTACTGAATAACAATGACCTTGACACAATAAATGACAGTTCACATTTTGGTAATTTTTATTAACAGGCGTTTTTTTTTTTTTTTTTAAATTACTTTTGCCTGAAACTAGTTCAATTTAAGGTGATATGACATTATTTATTTTTTAAGTAGATTTCAAAAGCACACGAAGGTAATTGTAATTTGTTGAAAATTTCACTAGTTTAATTTTCTATTTACCTATAGAAACACTGTTTTTCTATAGGTAAATATTTGTTTTCCCAGATTACTTTAGTACTAAAAATATTCTACATACACTTCCGCTATATTTTCTATATATAAAAATTAAATAACGCATAAAATATGAAGAAGTTCTCTTATTTTCGTTCCTAATAAAGGATTCTGTTTATGAGTGTCTTTTGTGTCCCTTGCCATTCAAATCATCCCATCATAAGTTATTGCTTCCATGAATATTCTCAAAGGTAGAAAGGGTGCTCGATATGGCGGAAGATATGAGATATGTAATAATTGTAAGCAGTATCAACCTAAACGACAATAAACTACAGGAGGACACAAGCATATTACTACAAATCATTGTCACTTATTTATATTCCTCTCACAAGTTTGAGCATCCCAAATAACAAAATATCGATTCCTCTACTTAGTTTCGCACTTAAGGCATTTTCCCGACTAAACAGAAAGCAAGAGTGGTGCTTTTAATGGTGTTATATGAGCCGATAGATTTCATATGTAAACTGAAGTATTTTCGGCAGGACCTTAATATCGCCGTTTCGTATCTAAAGCACTCAATGGACTCGGCTTTTGTGTGCCCCTACACAGGGAGTTGGGAGTAAATTTCGATTGAAATTATTATATTCATTTTCCCTAACAAGGATCGTTAGTATGTTCTTTTACAGCTTAGAGGCAAGGTAAAGGTAATTATGAAAATTAGAAAGTTTGTTGCATAATAAAAACATTCAAATACAACTCTGCTACTTTTAATTAAATATTAAAGGTACAAAAAGTGAAAATAAACATGCTATATTAATTATTACTACCACTTAAGGTATTTTACGGATTTTGTGGCCATGAACGTGGTAAGCATTCAGCTACAACTCCCATGAATTTACTGGTAATTGTCAACAACTTTGCTTGTCAAATCAGTGAAGTATTCACAATAGTCAATCCATTAAGAGACGGCAAACATTAGTTCCCTAGTAGTGTACTTTCCCCAATTAAATTATAAGCAGAAAAGTTAAGACTTCAACATTAGCACTTTATTCGATTACTTTCACCAGCACCAAAGTGTGGTGTTAATCCTCCAGAATAGTATTTGATTAACAAAAGAAATACATGAAAATTAAGGTGCGAATCGAATTCAATCGTTCCTATATATATAATAGAGAGGAAGCTTAGGGTGTTTTTTTCTTTTTTTCTTTTTTTTCCGGATAGTAAGAGGCCTTTCGTCCTTTCGATCTTGGGTTTATGTATGGTTCGAACCTTTTGAGCTGAGGTATTTCCTCCTTTATCAATCACTGCCTTCCCCAGACTTTTATGTGCCAGAAATGAACATAGCGATGGCACCCAACGTAAATAAGGGAAATGTTTGAATGGATTAATCTGTATCTTTTCAACTATCGTGGTCAGAATCCAAATGATTTTGACTTAAAAGAAGAGATTAAAAAAATTGAATTCGAAACTGCGTGAATTTGATTTATTGCGATATTTGTATACGTTAGAATGGAATGAAAGAATTTCGGAACAAGACGTGATAGCGATAGATTCTCTTTATAATAAAAGAAAACCCAGTAAAGTGAGAGTCAATGTAACGCACGTAGGTTTCGTAATTATAAAGTCCGATAGAACTTCAAATTTAAAAAAATATCACAAAGAGTTAACTTTTAATGAAACATTTTTTCTATTCGAAAGACCAATTCATTATATACAATAAAACGACTTCGGGCATAGGGCCACTGCAACTGGTTTTGACGAAGCGCATTCTGTCGAATAAAACGAACAATGTTGTTTTCGAAGTTATCAATTGTTGCTGCTTTGTCAGCATAAACTAATGACTTCACGTAACAATTAGGAAATAGTCGAGAGGTATCAGATAACATGATCTTAAAGCCTAATTTCCAGGGCCATTTCTCGAAATCACATTTATAAATCGATGTTTTTTTTCGCTGTATGACACGTAGCGCCATCCTGTTGAAACTACATCTTGCGAGGATCAATTCCATCTAATTTTGCTTATTAATTAAGCCAAAAATGAGTGATGTTGTCCCTATAGGAAGTTCTATATAAGCTAAACTCCACCTTTTACATATAAAAAGTACATTTTGCACACTTACTCGCAAAATGTTTAAAACGAAAATATTTAACATTTGTTTTATAATCTACATGGCAACAAATTTTGGTGTAATTTATCAATTTTTTTTATAAGCTCTGTTGTATGTATTATTATTATTATTATTATTGTTAGGGGTGACCCTCATGGTGGGCACTGCGACCAGGCGGTCTTTTGTGCCGAATCCCCTTTACAGTAAAAGACGATCTGCTACCCTAAGGAACGCCAGAAGGTCTTTTACAGAAGATGAACGAGCTTCAGCCGAGTCCAGGAACTCTTGACCGAAGATCCCTCTTCTTAACCGTGCTAAAGCCGGACAAGCACACAAAATGTGTGATGTAGTTTCGTCGTCTTCAAGACACAGACGACACTCCGTCTCATTTGACAGACCTATTTTATTTAGGTGGTATCTTAGCCCATGGTGGCCAGTTAGGTAACCTACCAACAGTCTGAGATCCGCTTTACTCAAAACGTTGATTTCAGTGTAGGTATAGGGTCTGACGAGCTCTTTGGCTTGCCGGATCCCAGGGAAGTTATCCCAGTGTATGCACTGTAGATTCCTGACCCATTCTTCTATCACAGCTTTGGACGAAGACCAGCCAATGCTGCAGAAGGGCTCAGGGCCCTTGAGTCGAGAAGATGAACCTTCCCTGGCAAGTTCATCAGCAACCTCATTTCCCTCAACGCCGGAGTGTCCCGGTACCCAACAGAGGGTAACCCTGTTGGAAGTTGCTAGGTGTTGAAGGGTATCAAAGCATTCTTTAACAAGTCTAGACGAGAAGCGCCATGACGAGAGTGCCTTGAGGGCCGCTTGGCTATCGGAAAAGATAGTGATATTGGCACCTTTAAGTCTCTTGTTAATATTGAGAAGGGCGCAGGCTTCAATTGCATGGATTTCAGCCTGGAAAACGCTGGGCCATTTTCCCATTGCTATCGAGACCTTGGTGTTGGGTCCATAGACACCAGCACCAACACCATGTTCCGTTTTTGAGCCATCTGTGAACCAACGGAGAGTTCTGGGGTCCAGACTGAGGCCGTCGCCATTCCAGTCTGCACGTTCAGGGATGAGAATCCTGAATCTCCTCCCGAAGCTCAGTTCCCTGGTCATGTAGTCTGTTATATAACAGATCCTTAAGTCAGGGATGCGCTGCAGGATGCTCATGTGACCATTGTCAGCAATTTGCGTTTTGGATGTGATTTGCACTCTCAGAGCACTAATTGCGGCTGATTTCAAAATGAAAAAGTGCAGAGGTTCGAGTCCTACTATCGCCTCCATGGCGAGTGTTGGACAAGTCCTCATGGCTCCTGTTATGGAGAGGCAAGCAAGCCGTTGTAGCTTGTTGCACTTAGCAATTGCCATCTGCTGCTGAACTTTGGGCCACCATACAAGGGCGGCATATGCAACAATTGGTTTGACAATTGTATTATATAACCACAGGATCATCTGTGGGTTGAGACCCCATGTCCTACCAAAAAGTCTTCTACAGGCCCACATGGCTCGCGTGGCCTTATTTAATGAGTAGTTTAGTTGAGTATTCCAATTTAGCCGCTTATCCAGCCAAATACCTAAGTATTTTACTTCATTGGAATACTCAACGACCGTTCCTTGGATGGATATAGTATCCAAGTTCAGACGGTACCTTTTTGTAAAAAGGTACCAAGACGGCCTTAGACGGGTTGATGGCTAGGTCCTCACTGACACACCAGTCAGTGACTACACGAAGAGCGGACCTCATCAAGCTAGTGACAGTTGAGTCAAATTTACCCGTAACGATTATTGCCAGGTCATCCGCATAGCCAACAGCGTGGTAGCCAAGCTCACAAAGCTTGACTAGGAGGCCATCCACAACCAGAGACCAAAGCAATGGCGACAGTACCCCGCCTTGTGGGCATCCTCTGACTGCCCTAATCGACACAGAGGTGTTGCCCAGCATGGATGAGATTTCTCGCCCTCTTAGCATAGCATCTACCCATGCGATTGTATATGAGTCTATACCCCTGCGCACAAGAGCCCTGGATATAGAATCATATCCTGTGTTATCGAAAGCTCCCTCTATATCCAGGAAAGCACACAGAGCTATTTCCTTGGCCTGAAGGGATTTCTCGACCCTACTGACTAAACTATGTAAAGCAACCTCTGTTGATTTACCTTTAGTGTATCCAAACTGTGATCTGTGGAGCGGTGTTGATTGCTCCAGTTTGCACCTTATATGAAGGTCCAACAATCTTTCCATTGTTTTCAGCAGGAAAGATGTTAAGCTGATTGGTCTATAAGACTTAGGCAGCTCGAGGGGCCTATTGCCCTGTTTTGGAATAAATACAACCACCACTTTCCTCCATGAACGTGGTATGTATCCCCAAATATAACTGGCCCTAAACAGGCAAACCAAAGGATCAAGGATCGTATCCAGACAGTTCTGAAGTAATGCCGGAAAGATCCCGTCACCTCCTGGGGTTTTAAAAGGTTGAAAAGAGGCCACTGCCCATTTAACCTTGTCCCTGTCAAAGATGACACCGGACTTGCTACACGCTCTGCGGCTTGCTCTATCGCTAGGATTAGAGTCTGCAGGCTGTAGCGAATTTTCTCCTAGAGTTGACCCGGGAAAATGTACTTGTAGTAGGTACTCAAGTGTTTCCCTTTGCGACTCAGTGAAGGTACCATCCTGTCTCTTCAAGAGTCCAACTCCATTTGAGACGTCCTTAGCTAGTACCTTTTGAAGACGGGCTGCTTCCGGTAATGATTCTATACCTTCACAGTGCCTTCTCCAGGATTCGCGTTTCGAGCGTCTCAATTCTTTATTGTAGTCAGTGAGAGCAGATCTATATTCGTCCCACTGCTTAGTGCGTTTGGCCCTATTGAATAACCTCCTCACATGCCTACGCATATCCGATAGCCGTTCGTTCCACCAGGGCACCTTGCGTACCACTTTGGCTGGAACTGCGACATTGCTATCATGGTAGGAGGATATTATTACTTCATTAAGCTGGTTTGCAGCCACTTCCAGCTCACTAGTTGAGCTGATACTGGTCACCAGCGTGTCTGCCTTTGAGCTCACCATGGCTCTGTAGGCACTCCAATCTGTTTTCCTTGGATTATAAGCTTTTGAAGTGAGTTCAGAGCGTCCTGGAATGTCGAATCTAATGTGTTGATGATCCGACAGTGACGCTTCATCTGATACTCGCCAGTTCACTATGAACTCGGACAGGATCCTGCTGGCAAGAGTGAGGTCTAACACCTCTTCTCTGACCGCAGTGATAAAAGTTGGTTTGCACCCCCTATTAACTATATCTATATTCTTACTAGATAGATAGTTCAAAAGGTACTCACCCCTTTCATTTACGTCGCTGCTGCCCCACACCGTGTGGTGCGCGTTTGCGTCGCAACCGATGAGGAACTGTCGGTTAGATCGTCGACAGTACTCGACGAATTCCTGGACTTCTTCTGGTGGAATATCTGGCCTATCCCCTGGGAAGTAGGCCGATGCCAGGACAACTTCCTGTATTCCACCCAGCGTGGGGATCTCCACCAGCGCCGCTACGAGGTCCCTGGAAATAAAATTAGGAATGGGGAGATGATTGACACTTTTGTCTATTAGAAGCGCCGCACGTGGTACTTCTACCCCGCGGTCGTAGATCAACTTACATGAGTCGATGTTGAGTCCTCGGACTTGGCCACTAATAACCCAGGGCTCCTGGATGAGCGCAAGGGTTATTTGTTTCTCGGCGAAGGTTCTGCACAGCGTGGCCGATGCCCCTTTGGCATGGTGCAGGTTCGCCTGGAGCACCCTCATGGTGCTCATTGCTCCTCTTTGGAGAGGGACTTCTTGACGAGCGCAGCTGCCTTAGCTCGACGAGGTCCCTTGGAACTGCCACCCTGAAGGGGTTTGCGCAGTTTACCCACCTTTGGCCTTTGCTGTTTTTTCTTAGCATTGGCTGAAGACGGCCCAGTGGTCATCGTCTTCTGAAGGGGGGCCGACTTGGCAGTCGCAGCTGTAGCCTGTCCTGTGACCCGACTAGTTGAGGGCCCAGCAGTGGAACTAACATCCACTGACCCTCTAGCTGGGGCGACACTGCCTTGAGACGACCCAGTGGTCGTCATTCTAGTGGCCGACTTAACAGTCGCAGCTTTAGCCTGCCCAATGGCGCGACTAGTTGAGGGTTTAGCAGTGGCCATAACATCCACTGACCCCCCAGCTGGCAAGACACCACCTCTAGCGCCGGTTGCAGCAACCCCGGAAGAGGGTAGGTCCACAGACACTGGTCCCTCTCCTTCTGGCTTACTGCCGCTTCCCCCTACTACTGCTTCATCCTTAGTGGCGCCCTTAAGGATGAGCTTAAGGTGGGTAAACCTGTAGGCGATCCTGCCTTTTTGTTTTGTCAAGATTGCCATTGAAACATCATCAATGGCAATGACCAAATGAAGCAGTTGACCATGTGTCAACCTCTTCAGTACCTTCCACTGCACGGCTGAGAAGGCATTTTGGGCATCAATTGATGCCAGCACCTTCTCGTTTGTGAGGGAAAGGCTCTGAGGAAAGTAGCCCCGGATCACATGAGTCCGGGGGAACTGCTCTTCCTCAACGAGAGCAATGTCAAGAGCGCTCTTGGCACGAATGTGCTCAAAATTGCTCCTGACCCAGTTGGCCGTCTGCTCATTCGTGCAGACAAGAAGGAGCCAGCCGGTTCGAGGCATACATGCCTCGAACTCCGGCTGGATCCTCTTGTCCACGAGCTCAATCGTGGCATCGACAATCGCCTCCTGTAGCAGAGCCATTTGCTCCGCTGAAAGGGGACGATTGACCATGTCCGCCGATACTAGACCTAACTTGATGCTACTAACCACCTGGCTAAAGGTGGGTTTCGCGGACCCCATATGGGTCGTCTTTGGCTTTTTAGTAGCCGGAAGATCAGGGGACTTATCCTCTGATCGAGTCCTCTTTGACTCAACTTTTACCGGAGATTTAATCTTTGCTATCTCCAGAGACTTTTCCCTGGAGAGGCCACTCGCCAAAGCCTTCTTAAATCTCTTCCTCTCTGCATTGGTGAGCCTGACAAAACCGGAACCAGCGTCAAGCTTCATCCGACTCACCTCTGCGCCAACAGCCGTAAGTCCGGACTGCTCCGAACACAGGCTTACACTATCCGGCACCTCGTGGCAGTCGGAGTCTGTATCCGAGGACATTTCCTCAGACACAGCACTACGTCTGTCGCCCCTTGGCACCGACAGTGCTGGCAATGTTGGGGCACAGCTGCTCTCCAACTTTTCCGAAGAAGGTTCTTCTGTAGAGTGCCCAATGGCTCCACTACAGGAGATGGATTCTTGTAGCCCAATGGCTACAGTGTTTTCTGCCGTGATCGCTACCCGTTCATCGGCGGATGCAGTCGGAACTACATCAGTTTTTTGGGGGTTTTCCTGTGTATTATTCAGTTTTGTTCCCACGAGAAAACGGGAAAGGAAGGTCACACCGCACAGAGCCCGTTATGCGGCGAAGTCTAATTGAAACTGGAGGGCGACCGGTATCCAGAGTCCGCATACTCACGACCAAGCTCCCTCTTGGCCACGCATCCCTCGGCGTATGCTGTTCCACCTTGGATTAGGGTATTTTATTTAAGAGAGTGTCCTTCTCTCCGCCCGACTACCATTAGCCAGCACTCCCGGCAGAGACTTCCCATACCGGGAGCCTGTTTCCGGCCGCCCCCACGTGGAGGGTATAGTCGCACTACCATCAGTGCACACAGTTGCGGCACATGCACGCAGATACGGCACGTACACCAGTGTGTACGCGTTGTTCCCCCTGCGTGCACGCGTGAATCCCCCTGTGTACCTGACGGCTGACGGCTGACGGTTGTATGTATGTTCCATGCATTCTGAAATTTATATAAAAATAATAGGGTAGAGATTTATCAAAAAGTGTATACGAGGAAAATTTGAAATTTTCGTATGAAAACCGCTGACATCAATTTTACTAATATTTTCGAACGAAGACACTAATTTTTCGTATAGTTTATATATAGGGCTTATAAATTGTGTTTCTATAAAATTTACAAAAAATTGTTATAGATTTATATGTATATTATTTTGGATCAAATTTTCGTGAAACTTTTTACCGTGTATATACATAATACATATATAATAAAATGATAACTAGGGTTGTGTCTGTACCAGCATCACGTAAAAACTACTAGACAGATTTTAATGAAACTTTGCCATTTTATACCTTAGAGGCTTGGCAACATTTAATGGATTTATACCTTAGAGGCTTGGCAACATCTAATAAATAACTTTTAAGAAAACTTGGCTAATATTTAGGATATTATTTCACGTCCACGTTATAATTTTCTGTCCTTGTGCTAAATTTCAATTTAATACGCCTTACCCTGTGAAAGTTAGAAATCTACGACAGAGGGACACCTCAGAGAAAGTATTGGATCCCTTTTTTGATATTTTGAGGCACAAAACCTTAAAAATATTAATTTCCAATTAAGGCTTGAAAGGTTAATGTTCTGTATCCAAATTAAGAAATGTTTTATGTTGAGATTTTAGTATTCAATTGCATTATTGTTAATTTTTATTGAAATCATATACGGTATTTGGATTATCGCATACTTTACTTTAATGTCACCAAAAGCAGGATACAACCAATTGTTTTCAAAAGAATGAGTAAAACAAAAGTCAAGTCTTTTAGCACCAAACCAATCTGTGTTGTACAATACGTATGTAAGTTCTAAGTAGAAATTTTATAAAAAACTTGTTCTTGACATCGCCCATTGCTAATTGAAGCTTACTCGTGCACTTACGTTGGTTCGTTAATACTTTTGAGATACTTAAATGTAGACACGTTGTATCTATTAATTTCCCTTTATCCTAGACAATTTCTGTAATATTTTACTGTCTCAAACGCCCTCTTAATAGTCGAGTAAAACGTTCTTAATTACATTACATTAGAATGAACATGTTCCCATTTTATTGAATGACAGTCGAATGTAGTCCTGTTTGCTTTGTAAGGGTTTTATATCTTTTTAAATTGTTTTTCCAATTATTTGTATTACTTTAACATAATTTATTTTCCAAATATTATGGATTATTGTTTAGAAATTGGTTCTTAACAACATTTTTTTTTTTTAAGAATTCTTTTAATATCTACTAATCAATTTATTTAGTTACTTTTAATTTTGTAATAATGGTGGTTGACGTTTTTTCTTAATCATCTAAATTTTGATTGTTTTGGGTAAAATGATCGACTAGTGTTTCATTTTATTATAAAATTGTTTGCAGGAGTTTAAAGATAAAAATAATAGAACTGATTTAATCTACAATGTTGTCATCATTGTATTGGCTATTATTTGCAAATATATAACACAAAAATGTATCATTATTATCTTGTAAAAACTACCGAATTTCAATCCAATAAGATGCACTTATATTATTAAAACGATATTGTAAAATTATAAAAGAAATTGGTGCTGCCATTTAAAATTACAATACTTTTGACGAACGATTTTTATATGCATTTTCACGTAATATTATAATCTTATATAATTTTTCATTAGTCACTTATAAATTTTTACATTGCTTAGCAAAGGGTCTAGCCGGTTAAGAAGGTGAAAAGTGCCCTCAGCGCTTTTGGAAAACAAAAAATGTTCTTACATAGTACATGAAAAAGTACATCTTTGCTGATATTTTCAGACCCATAGACCCTCACATAACCTCAAAAAAATTAAAACTTGATTTTCAGTGTTTTGGCTTCTCATGGACGTATACAGTGCCGGCCTTAGGCTTTTGCGTTTAGTCGGGCAAACTTTTCCTTGGCGCCCCTTTTAAAGACAAATATAGAAATTATGGCTTAAAAAACAAAACAGGCGGACGGACAACACGGTCAAGTTAAATAATAGCTTTAAAAATACCCCCAAGTGGAAAAACAAATACGATTTTTTTGCTACAAACTTTTAGATAATTCTTCTATATTTTCACAAGTTCCGTCATCAACCGCATTTTGATTGTTGGGCTCGTCCTCATTTATGTTCAACTTATTTCCATCCGAAATTGGTTTAGGCGATTCAGATCTAACTTCATTTTGAATAGTTGGTTCTGATGCTATTCTTTTTCTGCATTCATAACCAGACGGTTTATGTTTCTTCGTAGAGGTCTCGTTTTCCATCGTTAAAATAAACTATTATAGTATCAGCCTGCATAGAAAAAAAGATAACAAATGCTGATAAAAAAAAATTAATTTTTCTGCAGTCCAGACCGCAAAGTGTCAACTTTGTAACCACCACTCAAAACAAATTTCCACTTTGCGTAGGCTTCGAACGGAAAAATCGTAAACGTTACTTGGGTGTTAAAAAAGAAGGGCTTAGATCAAATAGTTGGGCATTCTTTATTTATAAGCGACTTCAAAAAGGAGGAAGTTTTCAACTCGACTTTATTTTGTTCTTCTTTTTCTTTATTTGTGTATGTCACGCGATATCTTCGCCGATTGTGATCCGATTTTAATAATTCTTTTTTTATTAAATAGAATATTTCTCGAGGGCGATCCCATTTAAATTTGAAGAAAATATTCCTCCTCTAAAGGTGGAAACTTAGGGGATGAGTCCCTTTTATTGAATTTCAACTACTTCCCGTCAGCTAAAAATTGAAAAATAAAACAAAATTTACAAAAAAATAAAAAACGACTTCAAAACTTTGCCTGTATGTACAAATTTCAACTAAAAAGTTAAAAATAATATTTTTTATTACTTTAAAGAGAAGAGGATTCAATCACAATATACAAAACTATTAATACTCGTACTTAAATTTTTACAATATCAACAGTTTCGGAGTCGGTTTTTATTTTTTTTGTAAATTTTTTTTTTATACTCCCAACGTTGCGTAATCTATTATTGAATTTCGTATATAAACTGAAAACTGCATTTAATACTGGATGTGACATTGGACAGAACAGGATAAAGAAAATTAAATTTGAAGGGTGAATATACCTTCCGCAAAATTTTCTTTGAAATACTAGTTAAATGTGCAATAATAAAAGCAAAAAGTCAAAAATTAGGAAGAATAAATAGTGTAAGTAGAAAATGTTGATTCATGTATTATCCGAGTAATGTATCTCTGAGAATCTTAAGGCTTCATGATTTTCGAAACGTATTTTGGATTTCCTGAAATAATCTTTATATGCATTTAAATATTGTATAGCATTCCAATTGTTTTTCATTGAATTACGAATCTTTGCCACGAAAACTTGGAATAATAACACAAGTCGACATGATTTTTGATTCTGTTTAATATGCGGTCATTCCTCATTGCTTTCGTCTCACAATTCAAGAAAATCAACATGATTTTTAAAAAAATTTGCTTTTGTGCGCAGGACAGCAAATTTAAAATTACCAATCAACAAAATTGTTATGTTTTCATTTCCTTGTAAATCTTTTGGGGGCGGAAATTTTTTAAATTTTCGGTTGCTATATTAGATCCGCCATCTTTAATATATATTTTGTTAACAGACTTAGTATCAGCGACCCTAAAACCTCTTTGATTCATGTTGATAAAAAACTCCATAAAATTGCAAGTGTTCGGACGCCATATTTGATTCTCCACTTTGGAACCCAGTACAAAAAAATACCTATACTGTTTTCTTTAATATAACGTACTTTGTGGCAAAAAATAAGAAATATCGCAAAACGTATTTAGTTGTAATTGAGGTTCAAACTATCCAAACAATTGTCAAATTTTCCTTCACAAAAGCAAAGTTTTAACAAAATTATGGCACTTTTACCTTCCTTTTGGACACAAGCAATGAGAAAAGAGCATTCATAACTCAGACTCAAAAAAAAATTTAATTTTGTTGACTTGTGTAATCAATTAAACTAGTAAATACCTACTTCGAACGCAGTTTGATATTATCATGAAATCTCCAGTTTCAAAATAAACTATGGAAAAATCGGAAAATCAATTTCGTATTTACGTTTCATAAATTTAGCATTTCAATAACATTTACAAGTAAATTAGAATAACTTTATCTCGTCAAAATCAAATACTAACATAAATGTATAATAATCAGTTTTTATATCTTGCTTTTCTCTCAAAAACTGAATGCATAAAAGGTACAACGTCCAAAAATGAAATCGTTCATTTACCTTATGCATTACTCGTTCCTTTAATATTTTTGAAGACCAAATGATTTTTTAAAAATAATGATTTGCAAATATTATTTAAAAATTGTATGGAACTCTTAGCAAAACCCAGAACACTAGCGACGTCGTCAGCTTAGGAGTGATAGCTGCAGTCTGCAAATATATACAATATGTCTAAAGCGCCCATCGCGAATTTCTAAGAAAAAATTTATTCGAAAATCCACAAAAAAATGGAAAACGGCTCTTACCAAAACTCCCTCTAATACATATAAACACAAACCGCGAAGTTGAAAATGCACATGTAGTGATGTAGTCCGAGAATCGGCGCGAAATTACATTGCTTCTTATGTCAGAAATTTGAACGCAAATATCTTTAACATTTTGTTCTCGCCCCTATAATGATTTTGGTACCATAAGAACGGTATTCTTCCCCAGTTACAATTAGTAGAACATCACTTTTTCGTAAAAACGATAGTTTAGCAGATTCGCACTGTGGAGCAGAATAAATGCGCTATACCGCCATAAGAAGCAATCCTCGGAATTAGACGGCTTGTATTTATGATATTGTTCGTGGGGGTTTTGCTTTTACGATACTTATACATAAAATTGCCACTTTCCTTGGGGGGAACACAAAAACACCTCGGGAAGTAAAAAAAAAATGCTTCAAAACGCATGTTTGTCTCCCTTGCCTTCGTCTTACATATATTTTTACTCAATTTTGCAGTTCTACAAACTTATCCTTCTGAGAAATTTTAATATGTGCCTGATTCATTTGGCGCCCCAAATCGACCGGCGCCCTCGGGCGCCGCCTGAGCTTGCCCCCCCCTAAGGCCGGTACTGGACGTATAAAATTCTTTTTTTTTCTCAAATTCTAGGGTTTTTTGTTAGCTATAACATGATTATTTCCAAAATTTTTTGGCGGGAAATTCAAACTTTTAAACGCGCTTGAAATTTTTAAAATTCAATTTAAAAAAAACTAAAACAATAGAAACGCCGAAAAAAATATATTATTTTCTGAATGTCATGCTATATCCATGAATTATTTCAGATTTTTAGATGTGGTGCAACAGGTTCAAAATATTGAAAAACCAGCATTTTTCGGTATTTTTACCTCTTTTTTAAGTCTGCATTTTTTTTCAAGTCGGAATTTTTTTAAGCCATTTCCTACCTTTAAATCAACCAAGCAGTTTTTTAAATTCATTGATTCAATAAATTTCAAAAAAAATATCTTGTTGTAGCTGACAAAAAACTCTATAATTTCGAGATATCGCCAAAACACTGAAAATCACGTTTTATTTTTTATTTTTTGGGTTATGTGAGTGTCTATAGGTCTGAAAAATTCAGCAAACATGATATTTTTTGTTTTTCAAAAGCGCTGGGGACACTTTTCATCTTCTTAACCCGTTAAGGCCCAAACGGACGCATTTTCATAAGTTTTTTCAGCCGCCTTAAATTATACTTAATCCTTCGCACAAAAATTTTGAATTGGTCAATACTGATGTAAAATTTCATGAACTTTCAGAATATGATAATGATTTTTAATAAAAATTGTAACTACGTTGTGTTATGTTCGCTTTTTTCAAAAAAATCGTGTTTTTTCAAAAAAAAATTTCCACAAATCAATATTTATGGCTCGAAACCAATTAGGAATTTCGCGGAAAAGCAACAATATCGCGTCCATGGACCTTGTTCCTTAATTTACAGATGCGTACGCTTTGAAATAAAAAATGGCAGTATCCAAAATGGCGTTTGAAAGTCGAAAATTCAATGATGTATAATATTTTGTCTATTACAAAAGAAATTCTTAATGGATTTATTTAGAAACTTATAAAGGGGGGTTTTTGAGTTCGCTGATTGCGGATCTGAGGTCAAATTCAAGAAATCCAAAATGGCGGATTCAAGATGGCGGACGAAAACATTAAAATTATATAAATCTGAGCATAAAATAGCCCTAGGGGGTTTTTGGGGTCGCTGATTGCGAATCTGAGGTCAGATTTGCAAAAATCAAAGTGGCGGATCCAAGATGGCGGACGAAAAAATTAAAATCATATGGATCTGAGCAAAAATTTGCACTAGGGGGTTTTTGGGGTCGCTAATTACGAATCTGAGGTCGGATTTCAAAAAATCAAAATGGCGGACCCAAGACTGCTAATTAGGGAATTTTTCAGTTCGCTGATTATGCATCTCTTACAAGTCTTTTTTCATTTTAATTGTTTTTGTACTTTTTACATTTTTTTGTTGTATTATTTTTCGTTTTTGGTTGTATGTATATTTGTTATTTATTAAAACTTTATTTTATATATTTTTCTTTTACTGATGAAACAATTCAAATCTTTTTCTTATGTTTTAGAAGCAGTTTCGAAGAAATTATTGGACTTGCTTATGTAAAATTGGGAAACAAGCGGAACAAATGAAAAGATCACAAACGGTGCATATTTTCTGTGTTCTTGTCGAACATTTTGAGAAGTTCGTACAATTTCTTTTTTTCTCTACAGTTGCAGGCTCATGCGGTTGTGAAATTGGAGCTGAAGCCTTCACTAGATAATTTCGAGTTATATCTAATGCAATGTAAAAAGTACAAAAACAATTAAAATGAAAAAAGACTTGTAAGAGATGCATAATCAGCGAACTGAAAAATTCCCTAATTAGCAGTCTTGGGTCCGCCATTTTGATTTTTTGAAATCCGACCTCAGATTCGTAATTAGCGACCCCAAAAACCCCCTAGTGCAAATTTTTGCTCAGATCCATATGATTTTAATTTTTTCGTCCGCCATCTTGGATCCGCCACTTTGATTTTTGCAAATCTGACCTCAGATTCGCAATCAGCGACCCCAAAAACCCCCTAGGGCTATTTTATGCTCAGATTTATATAATTTTAATGTTTTCGTCCGCCATCTTGAATCCGCCATTTTGGATTTCTTGAATTTAACCTCAGATCCGCAATCAGCGAATTCAAAAACCCCCCTTTATAAGTTTCTAAATGAATCCATTAAGAATTTCTTTTGTAATAGACAAAATATTATACATCATTGAATTTTCGACTTTCAAACGCCATTTTGGATACTGCCATTTTTTATTTCAAAGCGTACGCATCTGTAAATTAAGGAACAAGGTCCATGGACGCGATATTGTTGCTTTTCCGCGAAATTCCTAATTGGTTTCGAGCCATAAATATTGATTTGTGGAAATTTTTTTTTGAAAAAACACGATTTTTTTGAAAAAAGCGAACATAACATAACGTAGTTACAATTTTTATTAAAAATCATTATCATATTCTGAAAGTTCATGAAATTTTACATCAGTATTGACCAATTCAAAATTTTTGTGTGAAGGATTAAGTATAATTTAAGGCGGCTGAAAAAACTTATGAAAATGCGTCCGTTTGGGCCTTAACGGGTTAACTGGCTAGACCGTTTAAAATGAGTTTTTACTGCCTCAATTACGACACTATTAACTGATATTAATATTGAAGGAATTTTATGCTAAAAGTTTTTATTTTTAATATTGCTAGATACATATTTGAAATTACTATCTTACAGTGTAAAATTTTAATACATAAACGATAGTATATTTTGAGAATATTATTTCAAAAATTCAGTTTTTACAATTTCTTATGATAAATAAGTGGAAATATAAAAATAAAAAGATGAATTGGAATAGGAGCAATTATTTTTAGTTGCACTATTTTAATAACCAAAACAATATTTAAATGTTTTCCTAGCACTGTCCTCGAAACTCCAAACCCCGTATTATTCTATAATTTCAAAGCAATTTAATTTCTGGACGTTTACAAAAATAATCTTAAAAGCGACCTTTGTCCTTAATGTTGAGCATTTTTCAATTAGATGAAGTTGCCCACTGTTAGTATACTCTCAAAAGCTGCTTTTTTATACTTAGTTGACTTGGCTTTATTGATTTTAGGTCAATTTCCTTAAGAATAAAACACAATGTAAACAGTTAACGTCACTACCAGGACCCTCCCTTATTTTGTCTTGATTTTGTCAGGGCGAAATTCCCTGTCGAAGAAGTATAACTACAGTGGTGATAATATTATCTACTCCAGCCTAAGCAAATTAAACTCAGAAAATTTTATTTGTCCCGCAAAGCAAACTGTGGACACATCTTAAGATGTCTTCTTTTATAAGACGTAGCTGAGAGTAATTAAAATAAGTGTATTAGGTACTTCTGTAAGCATTGCATTGTCTATTTTTGATTAGATTCTGAAAGACAATTTCCAGAGAAAAATGGTATAATAGTGTGAAAAGCTTACAGCAAATTATAAGGCAACAGTGGGACTTTTCCGGTCCCATGTTTCGGAGATTCTGAGATTCCCAAAAGTGAATGACTGTGCTGAATAAATTCTTTTGTGTCCTTAAGCCAAAGGATATTTCTTTCCTTTTTTTTAAGAAGCAATTGCAGAGTGTCGTTTTTCAAGTTAAATTTTTCTCTTGAGGCCGCAAAAAACGAATTCCCTGAGAACAATACCTTTGTTTTTCGAAAGACCGGATTTTCGGGTTAAAGAAAATAAACAAGGAAAAAAAAAGTATTAGAATGTGGTTTCTGGGTTGTATGTAATTTGTTTCTGTTTATTGACTGAGAATTCCTTAACTCATATTACTTGCTAACAAAAATATGCGATTGAAAGAGATTTTGATGGGAATACGGACTTGTTTAAAAAAATGTTATTTAATTGTTTGATCTGATGCTTGAATTCTTTCATACCAAATATTTACTTGATCCTTTTTTAAATAAACTTGTATTGACAAAAACGAATGCATACATACAAATGTATGTGAGCACAATTTTTCGCTATCCTGATTTTAAATCCTGATAGCACTAAACGAAACAAACAACATTTCTGAACATTTCCTATTTCCCATCGAATATGGGCGATTTCCTGATTACCGGATATTTGTGAGTGAGCAATTTCATTGGAAATTACCTCTCAACATAGTTACCTGCCAAATTCTTCGGTATTACAGATTCTGAGTAGTGCATATACCCTGATTCCACCATTCCACATCCCATTCATTTCATACTTTAGGAGGAATTTCCAACTTTTAATATATTGATTGATTGTACACATGAATGTTATATGTATAGTTTTACTCAGAGCATAGCAATTCCATTATGCAGTTCTCAGTTGAAATTCTGCTTACAATTTGAGGCAAATATAGTGGTGTCTGTTTAATTTTACCCTATCAACCAAACTGAAACTTTATATTGTCAAGGGTTGTGTTCAGGAAACAATGGTAACATGGAAATAATGAAAATATTCGGACAAAGAGCCGAAATATTTTTCAATCTATGTCAACCGTACCACAGGAATGATAGATCATAACAAGACTATTATCCTTTCTACCACGAGGCTTTTTAATAACAATGACCGCAGGAAGAAGGCGATTGAAAACTAAATTGGGAACTGCGAAAGTGTCCCTCGACACAATACCATTAACTTTACGGTTTACCTCTTATTTAAAGGATTTTCAAGCCACTTTCCTAGTCCCTGACAACCCTTTTTATGTAATTTATTTTTATTTTTTTAATACCTTGGTTTCAAAGGAATTTTCTGTGTTGTCCATTGTCAAAATATCCAAATATGTCTACCCCTGTTCCGCTTACTGCTTTGTACAAATTCTCTGTGAATTTTTGGGCTTTGAAGTAAATTTATTTTGTTTTAGCAAAATATTGTACACTAACGACCGAATTGGCTACAAAAAATTTTAGGCCAGCTTTTACTTTTTCATAACTCCATATTGCAGTGAATGTTATAGCATAGATAAATTTTAAAAATTCCAATTTGGCTGCTGAACGCCATTATCCCGAACATAAAAAAAAAGTTAAAATCATTCGTTATATCAAATGATAGGAGTTTTAGAGAGGACTACGAATATATGTATTCATGTAGTGTTACATCCATTAAAACACATTAATTTTCTTTTACCCCTTTAGAGCTTGAACGACTTGGTAGAATTTGATGATTAATGTATTTATAATTTTAGAATGAACTCTAAAAAGCTGAAAATAAAAATAATATTTAAAAAAAATCAAAGCACTCGCCCGCGTCCACTAATTTAATAAGTAATACAATAATTAAAATTAGTGCTGAAGTCGGAGTCCACAAATATATCGATCTTAAGTTACCTATCCCACTCATGAATATTTTGAGACGAGGAAAACAATTTTGCAATCTTCCAGGATTTTTTTTTGCAATTTTTGGAGTCTCACAAATATGGTCTTAGTCTTGTTCTCAGTCTTGCAAATCGTCTTGGTCTCAATCTTGGAATTCAGCACAGAATAAAATAATACTGTCCAATTTTTATACAACATGGTGGTGGAATTTTGAAATTATGAATTTATTAAATTTTAAGTTTTTAAGTTTTTGCAAAAATCGTTTTTAAGTTTTTGCAAAGAAAAAAATAATTTCATCGACAAGTTCAATAAATTTGTACAAGATGCTGAACATCTTTTATTATTAATTAATTTTAATTATATAGCCAATGTGAACAAATCTAATAAGTACCTCAACCACAGAGCTCTGGGAGAAAAGAGTTGTTGCACAGCTTAGGTTATTTAATAACACTAACAATAGACCTTTGTTCAATATTCAATATTCAAATAACTTCCTAGTCTAGCTAATGAAAGTAATAATTTTATTACTTTTATTAATAGTATTAGTACCACAGAAATCAAAAAGCTCGTCCAAGTTGATAAATTACATCCTGTAATGTAACAAGAAAACCAAAGCTTATGTAAATTCAATTAAATTTCATATACTAAGTATCTTTAGCAATATAAGTATTACATAAATTACATGATGAATTTTAGTCTTTAATGCTCTAAGTAAAATGTTTTAAATATAATTTACGAATTAGTTTTGTAGACAAACACTCCTTTATAAAATCCAATGTATTTATATAGTATACCAAGAATTAAACAAATTAAGTAACTACTACTATTGCTAATAAAATAAATTTAAGATTTAATAAATATTAATTTTGAAATTAATTGAGCTGCGTGTTTAGTCTTTTTTTTTATAGTAATTAGAGAGAAATACTTGCTATATTAAAACCGCAAGAATCCTCAAGGAAGCTTAAAGAATCACTTAAATTAGCTATTTTCTGGTGTGAGCCAAGGGTGAATGATAAATGTTTGTTTTCTTTGACACGCTTGGATACCCAAAAAAATATTCTTGCGCCGTCGCGTCGCTTTATGCATTGTCAACTCTAGAATCGATTTTTTTTTCTTAATACTACAATCATAATTCTATATTACTAACAAGGTTTAATTTTTCTAGAAATTGTATGTTAGACGAATTATGTGCTTTAAGCGTTAGCATACTTCAAAGGAAGAATCATTAGGTATTTCCCAATGGTTGTAACATAATTGCAGTCCTTAGAAAGTAGCCATCATAAAGGTCGTTACACAGTCATCATATATTTGGCTTTTCGTATCCTCTGAGGCATTAAGTAAACGAAGTAAACAAACCTCTAATCAACATTAAACAGAAAATTATGATATAACTTTTTAAGACCTCAGTGTTTGAGGGATTAAATCGCGACCTGCTCCCAGAAGTAGTTGTCGTTTCGGACATGAACTAATGATGGCTTGATGAACGTACCCATTCTCATTTACCAAATTTTAATAGCTCACAGTTTTCATATTTCTTCTCATAAAAACGCTTTTAATTTAAAGGCTATTGAAATAAAAGGCAGGGAATAAAGTTAAGTAAACAGATGATTCTTTAGATGCAATATGGTCAACGAGCAATATTGACTCAAAATCCCAGTGCAGCAATACAAAACTCCTCCATGAGAAAGAGTTTGCTTCTGATGTAACGTGATATAGCAGCTTAATGAAAGAAGTTGCCGTTCCGGTACTGTTTGCATTTTATTGATGCGGAAGTTTGATGCTGTTTGATTTAAAGATCACTGCGCAATTCCATACAAAATTGTGGCTTCCAAATCCGGGAAGAAAAAGCCACAATATCTGGCTCTCAAACATGATTTTCTGCATCCTGAGTGCGGCCAGTGTCACACGCAGTGGTAATTTATTTCCTTCAAATGTATTTTTTCCCGCATGGATACTTCACATAAACTGGCTCCCATGAGGGCAAATGGGATTCTTCAGAATTTTCTTGTTGGCATTTTGTATTCTGGGGGCATGTTTTCAAACACTTTCATAAAAAAACAAAATAAATATTGGTTGTGTTTGATTTTCATTAAAAACGATCCACTACCACGTCGTGTATTTTTATCGGGCATTCCTTGACAAATTTATTGGACAGTCTCAAGATTCACGGACCTATATCTAATGCTTTTAGCGTATTTAAGTACACTAAGATAAAACCATATATATTAAATTTAACTCAATTCTAAGTCTATTAAATTTGGCTACTTTTTACGTGAACATAATCATATTTGAAAAAGTTTTCCACAATTTACATAAAATGTCATCTAAATGGAAGAAAGATGAAAGAAAAGTGGCAGTGCCGAGATATGTTGAAAGCCTCTGAAAATTTATTTTGACTTGTGAAAGTGATTTCTAAGTAGATTTTTAGATGGACGTCTTCACCCAAGGATTATACACCTCCAATCGGGAGCTACATTTCAATTTAAATTTCATCGTAACATCGGAATATCTTCCACTTCATTGGAGTAATTCTGTCATTCTAGATTTTCTTGTCTTTCTACGAGATGCCTTTTTTTTTCATTTATTTCTAGAAAATTGTAAGAGCCCAGAGGCATTTAAAATTTCAATTTGCGTGAGGTCGTACGACGGCGACCTCATTAAGATTAATGCGAAAAACGTAGCTCTAACACAATGGCAATTTACTCGAAATAACATTTTTTTTAATATTATAAAAGCCGCATGCTCGTTAGATGTTCGAACATGATTTTATAATATTTATATTCTGCCTATTTCTGTCTTGGAAATTGAAACATATAGCCCTTAGTCATTTACATTGCGAAACATTTATGAAAGATCCAATTAATCGTTTAATCATAAAAATATCACGCGAATATCTTTCCGATTATTTCTCGATTTAGTTATTAAAAGCTAAAGCGCGCAGGTGTAAAATTTAATTGATTTTACTGACCTGTCTAGAAGAGGGTAGTAAACTAAAAAAACATATTTCAAAAGTCTAACATAATAGATGATCCTGTGAATTAACATAAATAAGGGTGTGATGGTACGTGATGATACAGAGAGATACAAAAAATTAATGACAGGGGGCGGCCGATTTTTACGCTCGAAACTTTCAAATATTCTCCGCATTAATGTAGCTGTAAATCCCTTCTATCAACCCTGTGCAAAATATTACAAAAATATGCAAATTATATGGTCTTTAATTCTTTTAAAACTCTGTTTCTTGAGTTTATTTTCAGCGAAAATTCTAATCAGAATTCACTTTTGATTGCTCGCTACTCTACATTATTAATTTTGTTTAATATAATTTTCTTATAATGTTATTAACCTTCATTTTATTATCGGAAGGAAAATTCAGAGCATAAAAAGTGAGCATGTTTTAATAAGAGAGGCTATATTTCAAAAACCAATTTTTGTTTATCTGAATTGTTGGAAGTGTTTTTCAATTTTTGGAAAATATTTCTTAATCATTAATTTCTTTAACGGAGCAGTCTACCACAACTGTCTGAAAATTGCGCTAATGTTTCCAAAACCTTTAAAATTTTCCTCTTTAAACGCGGCAGACAATACTCATTAATTCTATTGATTTGGAATAAAAACAAATAAAAGCAAGTTTCTTTACACGGTCGAAAATTTTGATATAGGTACTTTTTAATATTTAAATTTATTCATGGATATTACTAAAAAATTAAATAAATTTGGGGTTAAAAATTAAGCTTTCAACATTAAAATTAATGTATTATAATAAATACGGTAACATCTGGTTTTTAATAAATTTAACTTAAAAATTCTATTTAATCCCTCATTAATTGAATTTTGTGCATCATTAAACAAGCCTCTGTATTCTTCTAAGACTAATTGTTAATATGAATGTTTTAAAAAATACATTTAAACACTAAAAATCAATCTATTAAGATTACAACAGCTAATGTACATAATAACCCTTTATAGCCCCATGTGACATTTCTGTAACAAACCTAAAAAATCCCGCTAGAATACGCACCGAATGTATTTAGTTCATTCAAATCGGCGCCACTTTGCTGTCACATATTATTGAACAATGTAGTATCCACGGAAATCATCATAGACAGCGTAAACTGTTAACAGTTAATCGATTAGAATTTCGCCCGTAATTGAAAGTGACAAGTTGAAATTCGAGCAAATTTCAAATTTTACAAAAAAAATACAAAAAGTGTGTAAAATTGTGTTATTTTCTTGGAAACCAATAGATAAGTGAATGAATATGTTCCTTCCATACCAAATTAGTTTTTTTTGTTTACGTTTAACTCAATTTTACAGTAATGTTACACTCCCTTATATGTGAAATAAATAATTAATAATACATATTTTTTTAATTTCTGAGAAATACGTATTTTTTATTTCCCTAAACCTGTCGATTTTTAACATAATTTTAATGTTTTATGATCTTGGGCTATAAAGGGATAAAGTGGGATTAAATGTAATCCAAAAGGATTAACATTTACTCATTGTGGCTTAAATTTTAATACAAATTGATTTAATTCTGTGCTTGTTCAAATGCGTTTGCTCTAGTGACACTAAGCCATATACATGTTAAATAGTATGTTTTGTGCTTTCTTGTGCAAAGGGATTTCATGAGTTGTTTCAATTGGAATAAATATAAACGATGAGAAAGTTTAAATAGATTGTGATTGATGATTTATATTTGTAAAATTGATACTTTTTGAGTAAAAATATCACCAAATTTCATCATAAAAGAAACTATATGATATTTTACTCAAAAGGGATCAATTATACGAATAAATTATATATAACAAAAAGTGCTTATAATTAGCACATGTGTGAATTTTTTCAGAATTTTTTGGGGCATTTTTGGATTTTTCAAAAATTGGCCAAATCCAAAAAACCAAAAATAGCCCAAAAAATTTTGAAAGAATTTACAGGTATTCTTTGGCTAATTTGAAGCATTTTCTGTTCTATAAGTTTTTTTGTAAAGTTAGTCTTTTTCGTGTAAAAAAATCGCGAAATTATCTATTACATTGCTGTACAAAATAACCATTTTGCAAAAACCAAAGCAAAAAAAAACTTTCAAAACCATGGTTTGAGAAAGTTTAGACATTCGGACCACGATTTCTGGTGGTTATATGATCATTCAATAGCAGCAACGACAAGATAATCGACTTTGAAAAGAAAAATGACAAAAAAAAAAATCAGCACTTTTTTGAAAAAAACCCAAAAAATAATAGGGTTTTTGAAGCTTTTATGCAAAACAAATGCCAAATTCGGAAAGAGCATCCCCAAAAATCCCTTATATATGAATTTGGAAGAAAATCGCCCAAATTTGCTATTCGAAACGTACAATTGAACTTGCGTGCAAAAAATCCTCGTTTTGCTCATTATTGGGTTAAATTAGAACCGCATTTAAGTATTAAGTTTTAATACCCTATTTTGATTTATAATAAAAATAAAAGCTTAAAAGTAAAATTTCGGATATTCAATTTTCTAAAAATTGATTAAATAAATTTTAATACGCACAAATACTGAAAATTAATTAAAATTACAATTTAATATATTTTTGGTATATACATATACACAATCCAAAAAAATGTTAAATTTATTTCAAAATATTCGACCGTGTATCTTCAAATGCTAATTCGTAAAATATCGAGCGTTCTTTGTTTATTACTCCTCCTTTGCTAAAGGTTTTTATTGTATTATTATTAGACATGAAATTTGGCGTTATCTAAATGTTAAAAATAAAAATTTTAAAAAGCAAATAACTAAATCATGTAACTCGTTTCTAAGTCATCGTTTCCGCCATCTCGAAAAAAGTGAAATCGAACAAATCGTAAAAAAGAACTTGAGACTTTAATTTTTTGAGACATTCATTTTAAAATCATTAAGATTTTTTTATTCCAATAGAAATATTTTGTTAAGGTTAATTAACTTTGAAGGTAAATTATGAAAGCAATTACAAAAATTCGACAGTCCCATAAATTCGGAAACAATTTTTCCCCGTGTCATCTTGCGCTATTAGGGCTCTTTATATCTGCATGCATAAATTGGGCACCCTGTATAATACCATTTTATTTTATGCAGATCAAATTTCTTACTCATTTTACAAATTTGTCATAAGTATTACTCGTTTAAAGGGGAATTACAGGAATGCAATTATATTAAAGCCCAGACGAGGGATCATTTCAATTAATCATTTACCGCTGAGGACTCCCTGCAATTCTATGCCTGTTTAATGATAAGCTCTATTTACTCTCTTTATGTTCGGGAATTGTCCTTGAATTTCACTTTAGGGTGCGGGTATTCAATTTCATGCCTTAAAAAAGTTTGTCCTTTGAACGGAGAGGAAATAATCGATTCAAACAGCCAGAAAGTGATAAGGAAATCTCTCTGTGCAGGCACACTTGTTGATGGCTTTAGTTCCATTTTCATAATTAAGCATTTTGCTACAGTTGCTATTTGTGTGTTTCGCAAATCCCAAAATTACGTGACAAACTAAAGGTTTTCGCATTTCTGGGGCATCATCAAGTGAAAACTCAAGGAACCCATAATTATGCTCCTAATAAGCTGAAACGCTTTGTTTGTCACGTAGTTTGCAACTTAAAATATATATAAAAATATTAAAACAAACAGGAATAATAAAAGGCTTACACATGACTATGAATTTGCATAAGCAGCAAAACGGTAGTCGACTGCTGATCATGATTTTATGTTTATTAATTTTAGTTTAAGTTCGATGTCATATTGTTTTCACTGAAAGAAAAATATTGGAAAAAAAATAATCAAAATCGTAGGTTAAAAATACACCAAAAAATAAAGTTGGATTTCCTGAACTACGAAAAATAGTTAATTTGTTGATATAAGCCTTTGAAAAAAAAAATTGTTTATTTATCATTTCTTAATTAACTTAGAATTTTAATTTTTTATTTGTTGACCCTTTTTTTTTCAATAAGTGCTCGAGCAATTTTTGGAATTTTGAAAAATCAGTATATATTTTTTAGTTAATTTTAATTGTCTGCAAATTGTTAGGAAACAGGTCTCCTCGTATGGGATGCCAGAAGCACTTTGTGTTGCTACGTCAGCGGAATAAGTAATATTCTGGGACCTTTAACATACTAAAATTAGAACGTGGGCGCATTTGAAATATTTCTTTTAGTGGACTTAGACACACATTTTCCTGGATAAGTCGTTCTTAATTAATTATACAACCGCCCACGTTTTTATTTTATTCTGTTAAAGGTCCCTGAATATTACTTATTCCGCTGACGTAGCAACACAAAGTGCTTCTGGCATCCCACACGAGCAGACCTGTGTTCTAATTATTTTCAAGTTGATGTTTTAAAATAAAGCCGTTTAACTTAGAAGTTTCTTTTTACCTTTTTTTTTTTATTTTCTAGTTTTTTGGTTGGTTTTTATTTTTTCCCTCTAACCCGTGAGACGACCATTTTCAAGTCCGCAATTTTTTTTTATATTTTTATAATATTGCATTTTCATCGGGATTTTATTTATTACCTATGAATCGAATTTCAGCTTGATCGGATTTTTTTTTTAATTTGTAGGGCGGCCATTTTGAAATTCGGCATATTGGTTTTTTATTTTATAATATTATATTGTAATCGAGTATGTTTTATGTTTGTAGCAAATTTCAGCTTGATCAGTTTTTTCTCCTCTAGTATCTATATATGGCGACTATTGTGAAATCCGCCATTTTTTTTTTTTTATAATATTGCATTTTCATCGGGATTGTATGTATTACCTATATATCAAATTTCAGCTTTATCGGATTTTATTTTCTAATTTGTATGGCGGCCATTTTGAAATTCGCCATTTTTTTTTTTTTTTTTTTTAAATGATTTCCATGTATTGTCACAGGAACCAAATGTGTGTGCAATCGATTTTTTTAACCCGCTAAGGTCCTACTTCATTTTTATATACACTCCAGGCCAACTAGTGCCAAATTGGCACCGCCCGACTTTGGACCGTAATAACTTCTCTCAGATTTGGTCAAATAACTTCAAATTTAATCCAAATTGTAGGGAATTTAATCAGGAACACAATGAACGTAATGATTTTGATAGTATTTTTTTCATTTTAATAAAAATTACAGAGAAACGAAACAAGTTTCATGAAAAAATAGTGCTTTAGTTTTTGGCGTGTCATTTTTTTACAAATCATTATAATTTCAAAATTCTTGATCGTAGTTATTCTTTAGTAAGTAGACTAAAGGCCTATTACAATCATTAAGGGAAAAAAACGATTTTAATATTTTTTAAGGTTAGTCAAAGTTGTGTGTTTTTCGGAAATGGAAAAAAACGAGTCTCGTATCTTTTCATACAAAAGTAATTTATTTTCGTACATTTTATGAAGAAAATTAATTGAATTATTAATTAGATATTATTATAAATGATTATTATAAAGTAGGTAAAAATCTCGTGCTCCGCAGCGTCACTGTGCGGCTGCAGCATTTTTCATCATAATTACATATAAGAAAAAAAAAATTACAAGAATTTCGTTTGAAACATACTTACTTGGATAAAAAATATCCTCTGGAGTTGCTAAAACCGTTCACTAAAATTTGGAACAGACACCGACTGCGCAACGTTAAAAGACCCACTAGTGCCGGTTAGGCACTACGAATAGTTTGACGTCCTCTCAAACCGGTTATTTGTAAGTAACTGACGCGGCATTGGTACAGAGATTTAGAGGACCCTTAGAACAAGTTTGTCGAACAATAGAAATCTTGAGAAAGTGAAAGTTCTAAAAGTTACACTTAGTTGAAGAAAACTCTGGTGCCAATTTGGCACTAGTTGGCCCTTAGCGGGTTAAACCGAATTATGTATGTGAACAAAAAGTCGAAATGGGGTATAAAGGTACGGACACACCAAAAGCGAAGCGAGCGAAGCGGCGCGAATAATTTAAAATTTGGGAACATTCTGTCGCAGTAGACGCTTCGCTCATGTCGCGTTCTATTCGGACACTTCAATTGATTTGTACGGCACCCAAATTTTTTAAATTGTTCGCTTCGCTCGCTTCGCTTTTGGTGTGTCCGTACCTTAAGACAAACCTTTTCAATGTAGCAAAGAGTGTTCATCATTTCTATCTCACAGACCTCATAAGTCAAATTATGGGTATACAAACAGGACTTTTATATAAAATTGAAATTTTTCTAAATGTTTTTTAAATAAAACAAATCTCGAATATCCCTCTACTGGTTTGAAAACAACATCGCAATACATGAGAGCAAGTAATTTTCCGCAGTTGAAGGTTCAACTTGGTAATCCCTCCGTAAGAATGATCCTAAGCCAAATGTATAAAGGCAGGGTAGTTTATTCAGGTGGTGATAAGCCTTGTGGCTTTGTGTTGAGGCAATGAGGTTGTTTATCCACCTCTCTCCCTCCCATACAATTTATTCACGTTTAGCTGCAATAGATTCCGTGCAATGTGATTTAATTAGAGTAAAAGTAATATTTCCATTTAATTTAGATAATTTACAAGCACTTTCTTCACGGCATTATCTTCAATTCCCTTAAAATATTAAATATATGTTCATTATAAAGAATTCTAGAAGTTTCCATAGAAAACCCATGTCTATTCAGGTGATGGATCAGAGTCATTTCATGACTTCTGAGAAATGCCCGTACGCCATTAGAATATGTAGATAAATAATGTCACAATTTACAAAAATATTTTCTGCTTTATTGAGGATGAACATTTTACTTTTGCCCGCCGCTTTTACTCCCCCGAATTTGTATACAACAAGAAAAAAATAAACAGGGGCTGTAGAGGCGCAGCAGCAATTTCGAATTTTCCAGAAAATTTGTTAGGCAAATTTATTTGGTTGAAATTTTAGGTAGTGCCCACGAGATTTGTCTGGATGATTCATAAGTTTGAATGAGTGAAAGAATAGCTTAACACGAATACACACAGAAATGAATTTTATAGGAATAAAAATACTAAAAATTTCGATAAGGGAATAAGTTTTATGAATTTTAGCTACATGCATTGACTCAATATGTACTACGAGTTGAATCGTCAAACTTCAAAGGGGTTTTGATCGTACGCAGAGGAGTTTAAGCCATTGCATTAACTTTTTATATTAATCGAAAAGGGCCATCGGCAAATGTTTATCAGTAAGGCTCACATTCACTGGGGAAAGCAAAAAGTATGATTTTAACCATAAATATCTATTTGGAGACTCTTACCCTCTTTTCTCACAAGGGTAGATAGCTTTTCATATTTTATACTTAAAGACGAGTTCTCGGCACCTGCAGGGATTTCCACAAGTATATCGTGGCATTGCGTTGATATGCTTGCTTTCCAGATTATTTTCAAAAATCCCATAGGAAAAACTTCCTCCACTCAAAGGGCATAATTTGCAGCAATATTTTATAACTTTTATTATAACTCTTAGCTGATTATCATTATTATAATACATTATAATAGTCCACTCTGTAAATTTTAACCTTCGCCACAATATCTTTGAGTCAATCTGCAACTTTTTTTTTACCATTTATTCACATTTAAGTATAATAGAATGCTTTAATCATTTTTAATTGCCATCTCAGTCTTGGTCTCTTCTACTTCTTTCTGTTGAGAGTTCTGGGAGTCGCAAAATGTTTCCATAGAGAATTTTAAGAAAAAACGACTGCGGCATAATGCTAATTTTCTGTGACGTCCTTGAAGTAAATGGATAAATAAATGTATTTGAGTTGAATTAGGCATCTTTTTAGCTATTAAAAAATGTTTTATAATAATAAACTTTTATTGTCTTTCTAATTGAGATGAAGTGTGAAAATAATATAAACCTTTTGCCTAAAACTTTAATATGTGGATGAGGAAACTTTGTTGTATATAAATTCGTGATATACCTAACATGTCGCTTCATATTTAATTTCTTATTAATTTTTAGAAAATGTTCGAACCCTCCCAAAAATTCTGGAAAAGTTATCACAGCTATAGAAATCTTAAAATTTGGTGGCCATATATTATTTTTGATGGAATTGAATTTAATAAAATTTTAATAATTCTTAATAGGTTAGGTATTGCATTGCAGTCAAATAATATTTGTCACAAATATATTTTAGTTAATAATGCGAAAGTATGAACATGTTTATTATACATATTTGGAAAATATTCTAATTTAATATTATTTTTGGTGTGGAATTAATAAGGAAAAGATTCCAAAAAATTGATAGTATGTTCTTTTGGAAAAACTTTAATCCGTATGCTTAAAGTAAGATTGGAATGAAACAAATCTTTCCCTTTAAAAGTTAGCCTTAACTATGAGTCTGTAGCGATGTCACTCCACTAGATTAGATTAGTCGCGGTTTTAAAAGATTATTGTTTTTCGAACTTTAAAAGAAAAGGAAGTAATTTTTAATTTTTATCGATTAAATGTTTCATAAGACAAGAAAAATACATATAAAAAAAAAATTATATAAACCATTAAAACTAAAATTGTCGAGCGTGGAAAGATGCTGCAAAAGTTGTTTTAATAGTATTTGGGTAACATAAACATTGTTTTTATATTTTATATGTAAACATTTATTATAAGTTGAGTATTAATTATCTTGAGTATTTCGCATATATTGATGTATTTCTTAAAATTTAAAACTTTTCGAGCTCAACACTTTAGGTTATTACGAAGAAGCTCTGTAATCGTGAAAACCAGTATTAAGGGGTTTTTGGAGTCATTGATTACGAATCTGATGTTAAATTTAAAAAATTCAAAATGGCGGATCCAACATGGCGGACAAATTTTTGAAAAATACACCAATTTTTATAAAAAAAAACAATAAATAAACGTACCCCCTAAATGTGCGTATCCGCAGATAAAAAAAAATACGTGTCTCTTATTTTTCGATACTCTGTAAGATATTTCAATTTCATCAAAATCAGTGAGACATACCTGAGTTGCCCTTGTTCAAATATTTTTGATACAAATGTCAAAGGAGTTTTGAAGAAAAGTGTAATCCACCATTCTGGGGGCGTCCGCCATATTGGATTTAGGTATATGATATTGCATTGTCACCGAACTTATACACGTGTGCAAAATTTCAAAAGTCTAGCTTAATTAGAACTTATCGAAATTTTGATTGCAAGATTTGTCCTGGACAGAGAAAGTGAGTTAATAAAAACGTTGTAACATTAAATCTAAATAAGGGGGAAATGAATTAATTAAATTTTATTTTCTTCCATTCCCTTCAAGCCTAATTTTTTGTGATTATTTTGGCACCAAAATCTCGGAGATTATACGAAGATTTAAGAAGATGACACATTTTAGCAATGGGCTTTAGATATTTTCGTCACGTAAGAAGAAAAGATAAAAGAAAGAAAAAGAGACGTACGTTTTTATTGTATTGTTTGTAATTTATTTGTTTACATTTCCAAATCTGCTATAAAAGTATCACACTTTGGCAAGCCTATGATATGAACTACAACTGCGAACAGGATGCATACAATGGTCTGTTCTCTTACCGTGTAAATGTTCCGATAAAATAGATAGGGAAAAGGTAATTTATGGTTTATGAGAAGGAATCGTAATAATGTAACAGATGTGCATTACCACAAATCTTGGTCATTTATTTTCGAGAAAGCTTCAAAGTCACCTTTCAATTCTGAATTGAAGACATAGGCGTAAACTTCGAGCAGAACCATGATTGAGCCTGATGACCGACTAATATTTTTATCGGAATCTCAATCAAATTGATTAATTTGAGATAGTTTTCTCAAGCAATATTAGTAACGAGCGGGACGATAAGAAGTTTGTTGATTGAGATAGTCATCCACGGACAATTAGTCATTCGTTCGTTAAATAAAAACGTTGTTAATTATCTTCTCTCATTAAAAGATAAGAAAAGCTTTTATTATTGCTCGCATACGCATCGAAGAGCGTCGAACTCGACATTGCTTCCAAATCGGATAAAACTTCCCAAAAGTTTGTCCTGGGGGCGAACAGCTGGAAATAGAACGAAAATCTTTAGCGAAAGGACAAACAGCAAGTGTAGGCGGAGAGAGAGTCTTTGAAACTTTTTCAAGACCACAATATTATAATACCGACAAAGTTGGTTGCGTGCGGTCTAATTGAAAAAATTCCCACCCACCTCCACCGCAACGATGTTATATATTTTTTTGATTACAATAAAATTATCACAATTACACTTTTTGTGAACTCATAAAATTATTCTGAATATTTTCTTACACCACGCACCGTCAAGAGGAGGCCATATGTGAATATTTTTCGACTTGTAAGTAGCAAGAATATCAGAAAAGTTTGAAACTCCTTTGAAGCTATTTAGACCCGGCATAAGCTGGCTGTGAGGCTATAAACTTTTACCAACCTTTCCTCCGGCAATGTGTTGTAAAGTGGGGAAACATATGAGCATGTATGTACGTATGTACGTATTTCTATCGAGAAGGATTGCGGCAGCGAAGGTCTGGCTCACCTGATTTGCATGGCAAATCCGTAGAAAGTGATGGGCTTCATGGTTATGCAAAATATTTATTTTAAGGGCTGATGATTTGTTGTCAAATTGAAGGTTATAAACTGCTGCAGGTGGAAAACAACAGCTTTGTGGGTTCATAACATATTTCTCCATGAGGAAAAAAAGGGGAAAAAAGTAAGTGTGATGATACCTTTTGGGAAAGGGTAATATTTTGTGTAAGGGTTTCGTAAATTGCTACGGTAAACCAAATCTCGTATAAATGCCTAAAAAAAAAATTTCATATTTATCTGATGGATGCATTCGAACGAATTAGTGTTCTTTCTGTTCGTGTGTTCTACATACTTTGGGGTGTGTAAGAAATTTTCGTTTTTTTGAACTATAAGAATTATATCGAAACAATGTATAAAATATAGGTTTTTAAAAGTTTTCTATAAAATTCGCTGAACACTTATATGCAACGAATTGCAGGATACATATCAATATCGCAGCTATCTAGAACCTCTAGAAAAGTATTTAGTCAAACTTTTGACATAAAAGCGTCTTTAACACGTTCAAAATGGCGCGCTTTTTTGAGGTCTAAATGACGAGCGAGAGCATGAGATTATAAGGTGCTTATTCTTCTGTTTGATTCACTGCTTGTTTACATTGCGCTTAGTTTATCATAAGAAATGAATGCTCAAATTATAACTGCCTGATAAGTTTCGTGAAATTGTTAGCAGGTGCACATACAACTTTATTTCTAGAGAAAACAAGGTGTGGACCACTGGTGGTACACACCTTGTTTTCTCTACAAATCCTGAATAAGCAACAGTTTTTGTCGAAGTAATTTTAAACTTCAATAATTCAGCTAAAAATAAATATAGCGCTATTATTTTGGTCTCGTTTTAAAGAGGAAGGATAAAAGTTTATGACAGTATTGCTCCGACAATCTAGACCGACTCCGCGAATTGCGCACACGTCAAATTGACTAATAGTCTTATTAAAAATTTATACAGAAAATATAAAAAATCAAACTATTTTTAAAATAAATTTACGATTCTATTCTTTATTTTAAGCCACGGTTGTTCCAGTGTTAATAATGTTCTAATTATTGATTTATTTTTCAATAAAATTTAATTGAAACTAGTAAAGTATGAATAATAACAAAAGGGGGTTATTTGTATAATACCATCACACGTCTTCACCTCTCATGCAATCATTATAAAACTTTGTTTAGGTATAAATGAGGAATGTAAAAATATTTTTTTTTTAATTTTTGAAAACAAAATGGCGGCTGTACGCTGGCGTTAAGTTGACCTACAAAAAAAAACGGCAACCACTCTGGATGTCGTGTTATTGATCTGTAACAGCCCATAAAAAAAATTTGGCTTAAATATACATGTAATTTTTCGGTAAACCTCAAAAATAAAAAATAAAACAAATAATTCTGCGTTTGGTAGAAGTTTTTGTAAAAAATTGATAATTTTCACTATTTTTTCAGCCATTTGTGCATTAATAATTCAATTTTGCAACAAAAAATTTCAAAACAATTAGGCTTACAGACAAGCCTAAGGTATAAAAAAGAAACCCTAAAAATTTCAGCTAAATTGGACAAGTAGTTTTCGAGTAATGGTGGTTGCAAATTTTAAAAATGTTGTTTTGAGAAAAATGCGTTTAAAGTTTTGAAAACCTGCTTTGCGCTGAAGAAGGCGTTCTCGAAAAATGAAGAAAAAATATATAAAGAGTTCGATTTTCGACCTGAAACTTTTTGGGGCGTATTCTACGGGAAATTTCCTAAGTTTTTAGAGGAACAAAAAAATCGATTTTTTTGACCTTCTAATTGTATTTACCCCCTTAAAGAACTTTTTTCTGTCTTTATATTACAATGTGTTTCTTATAAATCTTAACGATTTTAATGAAACTAATTAAAATATTAAAATTTTCTCTTAATTTTAAATTCTGTTGTTATTTTATAATGTTTCTGGAAAATAGCTAAAATAAATATAATCGCTATTTAGACTTTCGTACGAAACTAAATTCATATGAAACAGAAATTTCTACGTCCTAAAAATAATTTATGGTCTCAGAGTGAATTGAAAATTAGCAAATTTAATTCTCTCTAAAACAATTAAAAACGTTTTGGTTAAAATTTAATTTTTTGTGTTGTTTATACATTTACCGAAATATGTTATTGTTATTATTACTATATCATAAAAATTTTTCTTTACTTTCAGAACACACTATCACCATCAAAATGATCTCATCATCCCTAAAACAGTTTCGTACTATCAAATCAAAATCTTTTCATTGTAAAGAAATTCGATAATTATATCAATGCGGATCCCAATAAATTAGAGGACGTTTACGGAAATCGATTATTTCCCAGCATTCTAACGACAAAAAAAGGACATGTCATTGAAACTAATTCTCTTTTAATCGCTAAGCTAATCAAGAAAGCTTTGATTTTGATATGGGATCAGATGTCGACCATGACAATGCAATCAGTTCTAATTTCACGCGATGGATTTATTACTCTGCGCACCTGCCGAATGCGACCGAACGAAGCACCCCCTACCCGGACTACAGCCATCGGGAAGTCGTTGACAATCAAACAGGTGCTTATGATTGGGGCGAATTATCCTGTGAGGATGACGACGGCAGCGGGGATCCGCTCTCCAGCACATACTTCAAGACCGCCGTCTATCTGCTCTACATCCCGGTCTTCCTGTTTGCATTAATCGGGAACGGAATCGTCTGCTACATCGTGCAGTCGACGCCGCGCATGAGGACCGTCACGAACTACTTCATTGCGAATTTGGCGGTCGGCGATATTCTGATGTCGCTGTTCTGCGTGCCCTTCTCCTTCGTCTCCGTCTTCATATTGAGGTATTGGCCGTTCGGGTCCGTTCTGTGCCACCTCGTTAATTATTCACAGGCGGTGTCGGTGCTGGTCAGCGCTTACACGCTCGTGGCGATAAGCGTGGATAGGTACATAGCCATTATGTGGCCGCTGAGACCCAGGATCACAAAAAGGTAAGTAGATTATTGCACATCGTAAGGCGACCCGAAGGTGATTATTGATGCTCTAATTGCCCTTCCCTAATCGACTTAATGCTACTAAACTACCCCCATACATACCTTCGAATTACCAACCATAAATTGCCAGTTTGATTTGAATTTATTTCAACTAAGGGTTGCTTCCCTTACATACTATATACATATACAGGGTGTTCAGAGGTGGGAGGTCAATACTGAAGGGGGTGAAAGGTCAGACCGAGACAAGCAAAAAATCGTATGGGTGGGGGGGGGGGGGGGGGGGGCATCTCGCACCGTTTGGCAGTTACAGGGTGATTCGTAAATCAGGATTTTGCCTTATATGGGAACCGCTCTTGTATTTTTATCTTTTTTTCTACTCATCGCAGCGGCCCCAAACTGATTTCAAAAAATCACTATTTGGAAGCCCTTTCCAAAAAAGTTTACACCACCCCCCTATCCCCAACCCCTTGGCCGCAATCCCCCCTGGAAGTTGAAAAAATTAACTTTTATTTCACGATTTTTCACCTTTCGCCCCACTTTTCTCTGAAATTCATGTTATTAACATACCTACTTTTTATTTTTTTTAAGTTGCCTATCTAATTACCTTTCCAAAGAGGTGCAACATGCCCAGATAGGAAAAGGATACGAAAATTTATTTACAAAACCCTTTTACAGAATATCATGACAATTCGAATTTTTTAAGAAATTATACTTAAGTTAACTTAAAAATACATTTTGTTCGCTTAAAAACTAATTACAATTAAATCGTTTGTCCTTTAAAAGCTGTTCAAAATGTTCTCCGCCAGTTTCGATGCATGCAAGTAGCCTTCGTCTTATTTCGCGTTAGAGGTCTATGGTAGCCAGTCTCTCCCGTATTTTCGTGGCTGTAGTCCCAATCCTGGTAACTAATTCTTCTCTGGTGTTGATTGGTCTTGAGTAAACTTCATCTTTCATCATTCCCCATAAGAAAAAGTCCAGTGGAGTAAGGTTCGGTGACCTAGCAGGCCAAGGAATCAGTCCACCTCGTCCAATCCAGCGCTCTGGGTAATTTTCATTTAACCTTGCCTTAACAATGTTCCCAGTATGCGCAGTTGCTCCGTCGAGCTGTAAATAAATTGCGCTTCTGGTGGCCAGGGGGATGTCCTCCAACAGATCCGGAAGGGTACTCTCCAAAAAGTCCGAGTATAGCTGACTATTCAGCACTTGGGGCAAGATGAAGGGTTCTATGAACTGGTTGCCGATGATGCCAGCCCAGACATTGACACTAAATCTTTGCTGAAAGGACCGACTCCTTGTCCTATGTGGGTTCACATCTGACCAGGTGTGCAGGTTGTGGAAGTTTGTGATGCCATCCCGGGTGAATTGCGATTCATCCGTCCACAGAATTCGGTCTAGAAACCTTCTGTTTTCAATGTCAGACTCGAACAGCCAAGTGCAGAATTGCAATCGTCCTTCGGAATCTCCTTCCCTAGTGCTTGGACCGGGATATGGTGGTATGGATGTAGTCCCTCTCGGTTCACCACGGTCCAAACTCTCCCTGAAGACAATCCTGACCTTCGTGCGACCTGCCTAATGCTTATTACAGGGCTGCTCCTGACGATGTTGAGGATTTGTTGGTCGGGGTCCGCTTAATCGGCCGATTTTCCTGATCGCGTTTCTGCTCTGGGGGTGGTTACACTTCCGGTTTCTTTTAACCTTCTGAAAGTCCTTGAAAATACCCTTCTGTCGGGTACACGCCGATTCGGGAATCTCCTTTGGTATTGTCGTACGGCCTCACTATCATTTCCGTCTACTAAACCGTACACGTAAATTATATCGGCAGACTCTTCAACACTGCATTCTGCCATTTTATCTTAATTTTTTCTATTAAACACCCGGTTTTATCGCTTGCTTCTTCACCTGTGGTCAATGTCCTTTCAAACTTACCCATTTTTATACCATAATTCATAGGAGGTATTAGAAACGGAGCGTCAGGATAACTAAGAGTCAATACTGGATATAATAAACTAATAACGCTATTTAACGAGATTACATTTATTATTTTATTACTGTTTTGCTGAAATAATAAAAATGTATTACCTCTGTTTCCCAAACAAACATTTCCGAACTTGCTGTGATAAAAATTGTTTACTTAACGACTTTTTCCATTATGGTACAATAAAGTAATTAGGTACCTGTGAAAATGTTTTAATTTCAGGACTTTTGCAACCCTTTTCTACCTGGGCATGTTGCACCTTTTTGGAAAGGTAATTAGATAGGCAACTTAAAAAAAATAAAAAGTAGGTATGTTAATAACATGAATTTCGGAGAAAAGTGGGGCGAAAGGTGAAAAATCGTGAAATAAAAGTTAATTTTTTCAACTTCCAGGGGGGATTGCGGCCAAGGGGTTGGGGATAGGGGGGTGGTGTAAACTTTTTTTGGAAAGGGCTTCCAAATAGTGATTTTTTGAAATCAGTTTGGGGCCGCTGCGATGCGTAGAAAAAAAGATAAAAATACAAGAGCGGTTCCCATATAAGGCTAAATCCTGATTTACGAATCACCCTGTAACTGCCAAACGGTGCGAGATGCCCCCCCCCCCCCCCCCACCCATACGATTTTTTGCTTGTCTCGGTCTGACCTTTCACCCCCTTCAGTATTGACCTCCCACCTCTGAACACCCTGTATATACATATATTGCTCTCCGTATTCTCAAACTTTTGTTGTTGAACATATTTTCACGATTTTCTCCTCCACAGCAGACTTTCAAGAATTTGCAATTTAAAAAGAAAACAAGAAGTTTTGATGGAAAATGAAATAATTTCTTTATTCAACACGACATTCAAAACTCTTTACTTTTCGTGTGCTTGGAGAGCAATTTTTGTTGGCATAAAATTGCGTTTATAATAAACAGGTGCCTTTTGAGGACTGAGATTGTGTCCAGAGGGGATGAGAACCTCCGTTTATACCTTACCTTGCACGATAAAAATTTCATTTTTACGCCGCTTCTCCCAATTGTTTTATGCAATACAATGGCTAATAAAATCTTGATTTTTTCATTCTGCTTTAAAAGTTTAAATCAACTTTTAAGGGTCTGTATATCCGAATGATATCAATTATTTATTGAAAGTTTAGTTTGCTACTTTTTCTACTTCAATTTTCATTTATGATATTACGAACTTCTTCGACAACTTTAATTGTTAATTCTATTGTGATATAGAGAAAGTTTGAGTAATGTGAACTGCTGTTATAGATTTTTAATTTTTCGTAATAATACCCATCCCTAAATTGATACGGTAGATGCATTCCAAGAACAATTATAGTAATCGAAACCGTGCAAAACGAGACGTTCAAATAAGCTTTAGACTGTGTAAATCGAATCAAAGAACATTAAGAAAAGATACGTTCACAATAATCGTGTAAAGTGATACAAAATAAAGATTGGTTCTACTGAATATCAAACCTAGAAATTAAAGCTTTAATATTCATCTTAAATTAGTAATTGTTCACTTCAACTAGATATTCCAAATGTTCATTTCAACTAGGTACGCCAAATGCATAATAGCAGTTGTGTGGTTCATAGCGTTAATGACTGCCCTACCGATTCCGATAGTCTCATCACTGGAGCAACCTGAAGGGTGGCACGAGCAATGTGACAGGTGAGTAGAGCTTCTGCACGAATTACAATTACCCCCCTGTCCCAATCATCAAACTTTTGAACAAAAGGCATAGTCTGAATCTAATATTTTCAATCATCATTTGATAAAGTAAGGTCGCTGCACATGTGTGCGTTACGTATAGGCTTTTCATGAACCTTTTCCAGCTCATTTCCATTCCTGACCCTCATTATATGTGCCATTCCTAAATCGAAAAAGCCCAAGTAAGTGATACTACTCACATGGGATCTTCGACATATATGAATGGGTCTGCAAAAATGGGGAAAACACTTAAAGGGATAATTTCAAAGAAATCTTTTTTTTATAAATTTGATAGACAAAAAGGCACACAGGTATATTCATGAGAAATTGACATCACTTTGGCATTTAGGTACCTTCATCACTTCAATTTTCGATTTAGGAAACTAGGTGTGTCTATCATTTTCAAACCGAAAACACTTTTCTTGAATTGCCTCTTAGTGTGTCTTAATTGACGTCTTCATGCGATTTTCCTAACCTAGGGGCCTTGAAATATAATTCAAGAACCGTCATCGCATGTCGCCTGAAGCTAAATAAAGAGCATGAGACTAATTTGGGATTCAGTGGTAGTTGCAGATACGTTAACCTTTTATAAGAAAATGATAAATTAACCAACTTTTAATGGTACTAATAATTTTTGCCACATATCCCTTAATGAAGCAGAAACTTTTGAAAAAAATAAGAAATATGTAATCCGATTCATAATTAAACCATTCCATTCGCTGACAAATTTATCTAAGGACACTATTCCAACCGCAGGATTTTGCAATTAGTTTTAAAAAATGTCATGACTTGACCATTACACAGCGTGAGAGTTATTAAGTTCCACAATCCACAATTTAATTCCAATTTAGGTACTTCAATAATAATTGTGAACATTGAGATTGAAACGGCAGCATCGTGCATTATGAAAGCATTAGAGTTCGTAGGAGGAATAGAATTGGCAATGCACCAGAGACCATGGAGTTATTTTATTGTTTTCCTCCCCTAAGAAAAATGTGTTTCTTATACCCCATAGGGTAATAAATACACTGGAATTCAAAATTAAAGGATCACGCAAAAAATCAGAAAATTTTCCTAATTTTTAAATTGCTGTATCTTTGCGAAAAACGAATGGATTTGGATGAATGAAAACTCATTTCAAAGCTTTTACTTACTACCTTGAAATCTATGCATCGAAAATTTCTTTCCAATGACGTCTGGCTCATTATTATATGGTCATTAATTTAAGAGTTATGAAAGCTTTTTGCTTTCACGGCTCATAGCGGAATTGAAGAAAATCTTCTTAGGGAAATTAAATTAAACCTTTTTAAGGGTTATATTACTTGTTTGTAAAATGCTTTTGAAAATTTGTTCAAACCCATAGAAGCCATTAAACTTCATAAAATATTGAGGATTCATTTATTTCTTTTATTTCTTTACTCTAACTGAGCGGTAGGGAATGAAATAAATTTTTTGATACATATGTAGGTTTTAAAGTAAGGTTTAAAATAAGTTTTGATTCATCTAAATCTGTTCATTTGTCGCGAAGGTACTGCGTTTTAGAAATTAGGAGAATTTTCCAATTTTTTGAGTGATCCCTTAATTTTGAACACTAGCGTAATAAAGTCATAATCCATCTAGATAAATTCTTCCAATTCTTATTTTAAAGACATTGGTTTTTCTTATAATTAGTAAAATTATATCAGTAATTTAACGATGCATTTCTAAATTCTGATTTTGTAAAGGTTCAAAAATAAATAAAACAGTTTTTGATTTAAAAAAAAATGTTATAAGATTTAAGAAAATATTTCTTCTAAAATAAAAAATTGATTTCTTGATTTTGGTATGTACTATGTATATAATTTCATTAAATATAAAATGCTAATTTTTCTGAGTGACGAACTCAATGAAGTTTTCATATTAACAAAATCTAGAGTAGCACAGCTATAAAAATAAAATTCCATAGATATATTCCATAAGCTAATTGACAACATTATATCTTGAATATCGAGATCTGAAGGTGTACCCAGACAGAAGTTATGAGGGTTCAAAAACTACTATACCCTCAGATGAATTGTTTCACTGATTTTTCCAGTCGATAATAAGTACATAATTAAAAGAAAAAATTTTTTTTTGTTTTTATAGTAAATTCGATAAAAAGTCAATAGTAAAATCTACCTATGATCGCTTTTTGTTTGATTAAAAGTTTTTTACAACTCCATCAGTTGATTTTGAAAAATTAAAAGCAAATGTCCGTGTAGTAAATTTTGATGGTGAATTGAATGGTTCATAATAAAACGCAGTACCGATATTCTTATTTTCTCTCTGATTCCACATAAAAGTTAAGAGCCCTTAAATTTTTAATTATTTTAATAAATCACTCTAATTCAGAAGACCGAAGTCTATTCACCAGAAGTATCCACAAATTATAGGAAATCAGCATATTTCTAATATTTATTAAATGCTAAGGTAGATTATTAATTCTTTTGAAGTGATTTTTGATAGCTTTGACTAAGAGCTCTTAACTTTTATACAGAATCTGGCAATTATTTTCAAAAGTGGCTTCTATCTTCAACTTTATTATTAGCCTTATTATTTCCTAATAAGGTTGTGTTCCATCTTGAAAAAAATGTACCCTCTTACTAAATAAATTTGGGTCAATTTGCTCGTATTCTAATTTTTTCAGTAATTTCTAGATACATTTGCCGCGAGGAATGGCCTTCAACTGTGCAGAATTACTACTATACCTTAGCTTTGCTGACTCTTCAATTTGTGATACCATTGTCTGTTTTGGTGTTCACCTACACAAGGATAGCCATTGCTGTATGGTGGAAACGACCTCCAGGTGAAGCCGAAAATTCCAGGGACCAAAGAATGGCACGTTCGAAAAGAAAGGTAAGCTACTTACTCCACGCCTATCGTTTGATGATAACTTTGATTAATATCCTGAAAGTGCTTCCTGTATCTTATAGGATTGACAAAATCAAGACGTACAGATTCCCTTTTTTTTTTTTTTTTAATTTAAAGAGAAAACCTTACAACAAAATTATAACTGAGAGTATTGAGCTAATGCCAAAAGTAATGCGGCCTGTTAGTATAACATTTTCTTTTCTTTCCCGTGTGAAATAGCCATTTTTTTGCCGAAGAAAAGGGGAGATAAAGTTCTTAGAAAATTTTCTTAATTACTTCTGGCAAGAACAAAATAGATGGGTAGGATAATTACAGAAGGCGAGGAATTCTCCTTGGGTTTTTTGTTTTTAAAGCATTACATTAACGCCAGGAAAGAAGCAATTTTTAAAGTTTTTCCGCAGTAAATTAACTGGTCGGTGGGGATAGAGTGACTTGTAAGAAACGATTATTCAAACAAATTTTGATTAAATAAATTACTGGCTTTAATTTCGAAAAACAAAATGGCAATGTACATTTTTTTAAAATTTTTTTTTTTTAACTTTTAGCATTGTGCAGCCAGGCGATGAACGCAATTTATGCCATTTCTGCACGAGCTATGATTGTGTATATCATTCTTTATAATTACGCACCCGGTCTTACTAATCGAGTCCATGTACTCGCTTATTGGGGGCTTATTGGCAAATAATAAACTCACGCCCCAGTGGCCCTCAGAACGTTCTCTATTATCAGAGCTACTGCCAAAAGTTAATTTTTCAGCTGTTTTTGGGGGCTTATAAGCTGGAATGCATTCATCATCTTTCTTAGAAGCCATTAAATTTTTAACTTCTTCGCGGAATTGTTCACAGCCATCAGTGAGTTGGAGCTTATTTGCAGGATCCTTTTGCTTTTGATCCATACTTGCGTACACGCCCTCAGGATACTCTGACATGTGACAGTAGTCGACTTGATACGTTGTTCGAAGTCTTTCGATGTCTGTTCTCCTTTGCAGCTCGTCTTGTGGCATGCCTGTAAGTCTTTCATGTAAATCCGGGTAGCAGGTTTCCAAAATTTTTAAGAATCGATTTGGTTGATCCCGCTGACATGGATGAACTTTTTCAATCTCTTCTGTTTTACCCATCGGAATGATTCTGGGCTCGATAAGTTTGCCCATTGGTGCAATTCCTGTCCATTCTTGTTTTAAGCCAGTATTTTTCGGTTTTAACGATGGTTGTTTTTGAAAATCCGAACAGTCGCAAGTTTTTTTAATATTACCTTGCTGTCCAGATTTTTCCACAAATCGATAACGATTTGTATAGGGCGGCACAAAATCATGCCGGTAGGTTGTAGTCAAAGAAATTACCATCACGAAATTTGTCAGTACCCGAAATTTTTTTAAATTAAATGAATGAAATGAAAAGTCGGTTCAACACAGGCGTATTGTGTGAATGAGTTGACAAATATGAAAATGAAATGACAAATTTGAAAAGATTACTAGTTATGTGTTTAATCCTAAAAATATGTAGTGTGAGAGCTTGGCAATCTAACTTACAATTTTGTTTGCGGTAATTAAATAATTGGTGTTATTAGGCTTTTCTTTAATTCATTCGCAGTTATGTACTTCTTTTATATTAAACTAGCTGGGTTACTCGGTTTAAGCCGGCGTTGGGTAAATACTTCCTAATTATTCTCAAATATTCTAGTTTGTTATATTCTAGATATTGTTTCAACACGAAAACCCCTTTATGGATCATCCATCTTGAATATCCAAATCTTAATAATATTCAATATTAGTGGCCTCAGAATAATTATAGTACTGATTTTTATTAAAATCTGTTGAAATTGAGACATTTTGGTAGCCATTTTGGATCCACCATCTTGGATTTGGAAATTTCGATAATATTAAAAATAAGTTCCCTTAAAAAAATCATTGGACTAATTTTCATTAAAATCCCTTTTAATCAAGACATTATAGTCGCCATATTGGAGCCCGCCATCTTGGATTTTTAAATTTTGATAATATTCCAAAATCAGTGACCTCAAAAAAATCATTGTACTAATTTTCATTAAAATCCGTTGAAATCGAGAAATCTTGATCGCCATCTTGGATTTGTAAATTTTGATAACATTCAAAATCAGTGACTTCAAAACAATCGTTATACTAATTTTGGTTAAATTCCGTTGAAATCGAGAAATTTTGGTCGCTATATTGGATCCGCCACCTTGAATTTCTAAATTTGGAAAGCGATTTTGAAATCAGCATTCCGAAAAACCTCTAAGTACCAATTTTCATGAAAATCTTGGATCCGCCATTTTGAAACCCTATATGTTATAAGATTTAACCAAGGCGTCGTCTGTTTGATGTGAATTACATATGTTACCAATTCTCAGTCAAGAAGAAAGCTTGACCCAACTTTTTAAAATGATATACATATACTAAGTTGTAAGTTAAAATGAAAGTTAATGCTGTAGGATTCGATGATTGCCAAACAATTTAGGCCGAAAACCGGCCTTATTGACCCTCCTCCTTTGGAAGGATTTGTGCAAATGTTGTTTCAAAGCTATTTACTAAAGATGTCAATGATCCACCTCTTCACATTTAGAAAATACCAAATGGTAAAGAATTAGTTAGATTGAAAGAGTATTTACGTAAGTACTTTACTAAGCCTTCATTTGCTATGTGTAAATGAATTATGACATATGTACGTATATGCACATATATTTGTAAACATATAATAAATCTTAATATGTAAAAATCTGAATATAAAACTGTACAAATTTTATCAATTCCTAATAAACTTTAGATTTTAATCGAGAGCACGTGAATAAGTATAGAGAAAAGAAAATTTCAACAAAATATTTTGTTAGTATAACAGATTCAACCAAAGAATAGTTGTGACGTGTACAAAACTATTCAACAAAAATTGTTTATCGAGTTTATTACATTTCACTTTAGGTGCCAAAATAACAATAATTGTTTTTTGTGTATCGTTATCAACACATTGTGTGACTTTAGTGTTGTGGACGAAATTTCTATTTAAAAAAATTTCTTTTATTATTTCTCTTACAATGAGAAAAAGCAGAATGGAAATAATATAAAATCATATATCATAACAAGAATTTTTAAATATAATTTTGAGATGATGCTGCATCATATTATAAGTACACATAATAAAACTTTGCGTGTCTGCACATTGAAAATATTTCCAAAAGAAATTTATTCGAGGATGAAGATTAAGAAGTATTAAGATAATTTTTCGAATTTTATTATTATTGTTTCTTCTCTACGCATCATGTAAAAACTACTGACCCAATTTGAATGGAGTTTTCAGGAAAACATAGATATGAGAATTTTCAATTTTCAAAAATCTACTCCTCTGCACTTATTTTAGTAATATCTCAATGGAATTGGATGAAAAAATTTCTAGGATATATCAAACTAGAGAATTTGGGAAAGGTTTAGTTAATAAATATTAACTAATATGAAATACGTTTGAGGTTGTTTTTTGTTCGTTAAATTAAATTAAAGCTTCATTGAAAAACACTTGATTTTTCATTATAATTTTTGCTAGTTTTCATTAGTTGTGATTTGTGGTCATGAAAGTTCTTGCATTAGAGAAAATATTGATAATTAATTCAATTTAATTTTAATCTCCTTATTTTAGAATATCATTTTTCTATCAGTGTACTGCAAAATTTTCACTAACATTAAGATACTTATTTGATGTATAGAATTTCACCCAAGAATCGCCACATCTGAGACTTAGGTAGCATAAAAGAGCCTATTTATCACGCTATTGTCACGTTTGCGCTTTAAATGTCATCCCTGTGTTTCGGATATCGATTACAAAAGCAACGAATTCATCACTTCTCTATCCTGCTCCTGTCACGTGTATAACAAAATGTTAAAGTTCAAAAACTGCTAGAGATTAATTTGTCAATTTTGACTGTTGGAAAGATAAGAGAAGATACAAATTGGGAGATGATTGAGAAGATGAATAGCACTTTAGTCACATTCATAATATGATGCATTTCAAGAAAGTTGCTAAGTAGAAAATTAAATTAGAAATTCGATTTTGCAATTGCAATGAAATTAAATTTCCTCTCCTCGTTCGTCATGCAGGTAAAGTTATAACAAAATAGGGTTGGGCTGGTAAAATGCAGTCGTTGGCAGACACAAATTACATAAAGTGGAATCATAAAATGCAAATTTAGTACTCCTACCTATCAACTACTGGTGCTCCGTTTTTACCTTAAAATTGAATATTCGGCGGAGGTAAATTGCTTAAGCGGCAACACAACACTAACCTGTTGTAGTTTAAGAACCCATTCTGTTCTCCTCTAGGGCAAGCAACGGAAACGGCGCCCTTGTCACGAGGTGAAGATATACATCCTGCTAAAAGCTCTAGGCTGAAATCTACTAAAATTTGCATCCTTTCGCGTGACAAATCTAATAAAGGCGGATGGAGAAAGGAGAGAGCGGAGCAAGCCTGTCTAGCGTACGTGCTTGGGGTGCGTAAAAAACATATTTATTCCATCAGAGAGGGTCTTTTGCCCTTCGCGGGCCGTATGAAAGCTTCTTTTAAATGTCTGGAGAAGTCACTTCAATAAAATATTTTGTGATTGTAATTTTTATGGATGACTCGACTTAATCCGTGACGAACTGTTAAAGAGTTCAATTAAACACCCTTGATTAAGGCCTGTGTTGACGTTAAAAATGCCAACTGGGTCCAAAATGCGTTAAAGGGCTAACATAAAATTTTAAGTTTGGGTTTGGGATGCACAGTCAAGGGATTGACACGAATACGTTCCCAAACCACTTAATATAAAGAAATATAGATCTTGTATTGTGCAATATATTTGAAATTAAGCGTATAAATTTGGTGAGTCTATTTGTTTCGTCGTTTTATTGACGGTTCACATGCCGAGTGTAATTTTATTGAGAAGTGATGGTGCTATGAGTAGTAATTTATGAACAACATCACCTCGACATTTATTTTCTCAAGCCCTATGTCTTTTGACCTTTTCAGGTACTAATTATGTATACTATTGGATAGCTGCTGAGATGCCCTTTCCAATAGTATACAACAATTACGTCGCACTTTTACTTTTGTGCGAGTTTCGGCTAATATTGTGTGAAAAAAAATTTTTATTTAGATTTTTTCAACTTTAACTTGTTAAATGTTTTAGATTGTCATTGTATTGAGTTTTTCTGATCAAAATATATGGTTTGACACTAAAACCAGCGTCGTAACTACTTGGAGTCTTCATCTGTATCGATTAGAATAATACGAAAATCAGTGCAGTGAGCTTTATAGTTTTCAAGTTATTTAATGTTTTTGTATCGCTCTGAAAACGTCCTGAAGAGCCCTCCCTGAAGAGTCTTCCTTACTGAATATTGTATTAATATCAGTCAATCTTTTTAACTAATTTATATGAAGTATGATAAATTGGATGCCATATGAAATATGTATATGGTATTCTTTATTATTTCTATTAGAAATTCTTACAAATATTCTAATATTATCATATATAAACTATATACAATTGTATATTTGTGTAAATTTTATGCAAACATTATTATTATTCATATTTTCAATAGTAAGATTCTTTATTAATCTGTATACATGCGAAAAAGTTTCAAATTTATAATAAAAATTGTTTTCTGTATAGAAAACACACATCGCAACTATTATTTCCACTATTATACCTGGAGTTATAGATATTTCAAAATGATGGCATAAGATGCTCATTTTTACGTACAATCAAAATATAAATTCGTTTTCCCTAGGCGGAGGCTATATACGTGAATTTATCCTAGTAGTCCGGTCAAAATAGTCGAAAAAACAGTGGTAGGTTTACAATAATTCGCATAGAGCTGAAAAATGGTACAGACCTTGGGGACATTATTACAAATAAAATACTAAAAGTCCCCATCGATCCCACATTTGCAAAAAAAGTTATTCAAGGTCAAAGGTAAAAAAAAATGGTTTTTTTCAATCTTTCCGGTAAACGGTAAGTTTTATCATAAAAATAGAACAGAGACAAGTTGTAGATCATAAAATGATCTACAAAAATTGTTCTTATTCTTTTTTTTAAGAATCACTATTCCTGAGATATTGCGATTCTAAATCACCGAAAACAATGATATGTACGCTGAACCGCCTATGCACACCATCGGTTGTTGAATATAAGTAAAAATATAATATTAAAATATAATATTTGTTTGTGTAAATTATACATATAGTCGGGGTGCCAGAGGTTTTCATTTCGTTGTTGGACGGAATTTGATGAAAAATGGCAGAAAGGGAAGGTCATTGCCCGTACAGTGACCCATTAAAAAAGTTAGAATGAGCGAGGTCGGGAAGGTACTTTGTTATTGCAAAATAACTTTGATAACCCGTTATTTTTCAGTTTTCTTGGAATAACTCGAAAACGAAGCGTTTCAGCGAAAAATATTGAATACAAAAGTTGTTCAGCTGATGATTTTACGTAGGAATACGGTTTTTTGATTAATTAAAAAATTGTTTTTCCGACCGAAAACCAGCAGAAAAGTAACAAAACATGCAAAAACAATAAGCATTAAAAAATAAAGGAAAAAAACGATTTCCATCGTTGATATTTGGGTTATTGATAGGTATTGGTATTGTTAACCAAATGCACCCGGTCCGGTTTTTCAAAAACAATATGGCGACCTATTGCAACATTGTTAAGTTAAAACTTTGGAACGCTGTAAATTCTGCATGAACAAACGGATCTTGATGAAACAAATTGGAATCGGTAGCTATTAACGGCATCTTTGAGTGTGCCAAATTTCAAAATTTTTCAACAATTACTTTTTTTGTTATTAACCAATGTGTATTCGTAATTTCGTCAATTTACAACATTAAGCTTTGCAACAAAATGCATCAAATCATCAAAACTCGCTATTTTCGCGTTTTTAGTCACCACTGTAGGATGTTAAGAGTAATCAAATGCATTTTGTTATTGTTGTAATGTTGTAAATTGACGAAATTACGAAGCACAGCAAATGGTTTTTGGTTAATAACAAAAAAAGTAATTGTTGAAAAATTCTGAAATTTGGCACACTCAAAGATGCCGTTAATACCTACCGATTCCAAATTGTTTCATCAAGATCCGTTTGTTCATGCAGATTTTACAGCGTTCCAAAGTTTTAACTTAACAATGTTGCAATAGGTCGCCATATTGTTTTTGAAAAACCGGACCGGGTGCATTTGGTTAACAATACCAATACCTATCAATAACCCAAATATCAACGATGGAAATCGTTTTTTTCCTTTATTTTTTAATGCTTATTGTTTTTGCATTTTTGTTACTTTTCTGCTGGTTTTCGGTCGGAAAAACAATTTTTTAATTAATCAAAAAACCGTATTCCTACGTAAAATCATCAGCTGAACAACTTTTGTATTCAATATTTTTCGCTGAAACGCTTCGTTTTCGAGTTATTCCAAGAAAACTGAAAAATAACGGGTTATCAAAGTTATTTTGCAATAACAAAGTACCTTCCCGACCTCGCTCATTCTAACTTTTTTAATGGGTCACTGTACGGGCAATGACCTTCCCTTTCTGCCATTTTTCATCAAATTCCGTCCAACAACGAAATAACCCATTTTTTGAACCTCTGGCACCCCGACTAATACAAATTATACGATTGTGAGAATATAGACATAAAAGAAACTCAGTCCCTAATTTCGTTGGCCCGTATAACCTTGAGCAATATCTGTCTACGACTCCATTGTCCGAGTGGCGACGGTCGTATACCTGCTTTTTTTCTGGAAGGCATAAATGAAATATTTTTAGTGTTGAATTTATACTCGGTATCAACAGTATTTGATAATACCAATTATCCCCTGCCTAGTCGAATGTTTGAAGATATTAACAGCGATATTCCGGAGTCATTTACTTATCTTTTGGAGCAAGTAATTTAAAAAAAAAAAATTATCTAAATTAGAACATTTAAAATTAGTATGTACAAGTATCAGCCACAATATTATGTCTGTTTTCAGGCCTAGTATTTAAATTATTTGAAATAGATGATTTAATTAATTTCGCAGAAGTATTTCAAAAGATCGTCTCTTCCCCACAAGACATCATCACAAACGGAATTCCCTTTCTTCTTGCTCTGTATGGAGCTAAAAAAAATTGATTATTTAGACAAATATAGATATTTCAGTTTTGTAAAAAATACACTGAACAATAAAACAGTGCAATCTGGTCTAACTCCAACATTTGCTTCTGCTAGTCAACACTTATGTCGAGAATACTATCAAGTTCAAGTATGGAAATCAACTGGATCCAGAAGACTGGGTTTGGAAATTAGTAGATAATACTTTGAAGCCAATTTAAACTTTACTCTCGCCTGCTCCAGAAAGACTTTTCAACACCATCTTTTGCAATTGCAAAAGGGTTGTAATGCAAAATGCAGCTGTAAAAAAGTCGAGTTATTTTGTTCACCAGTATGTGCTAATTACCAAGGCCAGTCTTACTCCAATGTTGAACCAACTTCAGCAAATGAAGATTTTTATGATATCAATGAGGAGACAACTGATGTATCTTTTTCACATATCCAGCTAGAAAAACAAGAAGAAGAAGAAAACGAAGAAGATATAACTATTGAAGTGGTATTTGAAGATTATCAGTCAGAATAACATCTTCCCGAAACCAACAATAATTCGTGCGATTTAAATCATTTTCAATAGTACCATTTTTCAGTAAATACATTATTTTTTAAAAAACTTAGGCACAATAGATACGTCGAGTACACTACACTACACTACAGGTGGTGCAGAAATGTGTGCATATTACGTAAAATACGACTTCTTCAACGTTTAGAATTGCAATATGTCGGGAATGGTGATTCTTCAAAAAAAAAGTATAAGAACAATTTTTGTAGATAATTTCATGATCTACAACTTTTGTGCTATTTATTTTTATGATAAAACTTACCGTTTACCAGAAAAATTGGAAAAACCATTTTTTTTACTTTTGACCTTAAATAACTTTTTTTGCAGATGTGGGATAGATGTTCCCAAAGTCTGTACCAATTTACAGCTCTATGCGAATTATTGTAAATTGAAATGTCTACTTTGACCGGACTATAGAGCGGTAGCAGATAGTAGCGAGTTTTATAGATAGTATGCTCTCGTGAAAGACCTAAGAACTGAAGTTCTTATATTAGCAATAACTTTATTAAAATTTTGATTATTCTCGGCTTTTCAAATAAAATCTAATTTATTCCAAAAATTTCATAAAATAATTAAATAAAGACGAGTATATATATTTTTTATAATAAAGAAAGAAATTTTGCTTCATAAGTTTTATTTGTTCAACATGTCTAAATTAAAAAATTAAAAAATACTAAATACCTTTATTGCTGAAAATACAGGTTCATTCGGAAGGGATTTATAAATTCTTTTTACATTTTTCGAAGGTAAAATCATTTCGTTCAATATTTAATTTTGCATGCGAATTCTTCCTTCTTAAGAGCCAACTTTCCAATAGGTCAAGTTATTAGTTAAATAAAATCATCCAAGTAAAAAATTAATTTTCCTTATTCTAGATAAAACTAACCATAAAATGGTATGTAAATCACCGCAACAGCAAACAAAGTTAATATTTAAAATTACTAACAAACTAATATATATGAAAAATTTGAAATTTTTGTCAGGATGATCGTAATTCTTAATTTTATGACTTTATTATTTTTATCGAAATTTGTTTTTAAAAGGAAGTTTAACCATACGTAAATAGATAAGTTGAAAAATAAGATTTAGGTTGTTTTCGACAACTGTAATATTAAGTTCTGAATAGCTTAAGAACAATCTCAAAGTTTTAATGGTCAATCTATACTAATATAATAAAGAGGTAAAGTTTTTGAGTTATTTTGTTTGTCAGAAGTAATTTCTGAAACTGCTGATCCGATTTAAAATTTAGGCTGTGAATTAATACGAAGCAATATTTTGACGCTAATCTACACAAATTTTTTATGACAGAAAATTAATTTTTTTCGCTTCTCACTTTGGTTTACTTTGATATGTTGTATGATAACATGATTTGACATATGACATGGTACATTACATGACACAAGACATGCTGTATGATAATACATATGAAATGACGCAACATAACATGATATGTCACCTGACACAACACATGATGTGACATGACAAATTACACGGACATAAGACATAACGCAAGACATGGAATAAAATGAAATTTGTTTTTAAAGTTGGGGAAATGGGGTTGGATTTTGGGCCTTGATTTGAAGACAATACTTTCTTTTCATTTGACTTTGTTACGTTTAAGGGGGTAGTCCAGTGAAAACGACTGTTTTTTCAACGATTTTTTTTTCATATTAGAAGTCAATTTTTATTAAAAAACTTTTTGACATATGATAGTACAACTATTAAAATACACAAAAAAAAATTTTTTTTTTGTTTTCGATGAGTCATCCCGACAAAATGGCCGCTCCAAAAAAAAAAAATTTTTGTTGGCGGACGTCGAATCTCTGCAACGGTTCATTTGAAACAAAAAATTCAAACGAGGTTTTAATCTGTATAACATTGGCTATCGTCGGAACTAGAATTATTAATTTTCAATAAAAAATAACAAAATGGCGGCATTTCGAATTTTTCGGGTGTTTTTCGGGTGCTTAATTTGTTTATAACTTTTTAAATAAACAATGGATTTTAATAATTCTAGTTCCGACGATAGATACACAATCAAGAAATATACAGCTAAATTTTTAGATCAATCGGAGCAAAAGACTCTGAGATCTGACGTCCGCCGATTCAAAACATGCTGTTTTCAGAAAAACGCGTTTAAAGTTTTTTATGCGGAAAAAAGCTAAAAAAAATAATTTTACCTTAGTCAGCGATGCCTGCTCCATACATAACGCGATGCCTCCTCCATACATAACTAACCTTAAATACAAAGCAGAAGGACCTAGACCGTTATAAACCGAAAAAAAATGGGCGAAGCAAACAGAAATACAAGAGTCCTCCTTGCTCCGAAACACGCCAGGGGACCTTCGAGCGCTCGGATTACACGTCTCTCGAAAACTCTCTGTATCTTTAAAACTATTCAATATTTTGTTTAGATATTTTAAGGGAGTATTTTCTAGGTGTAGTAGAGTAGATTTAAGCAAAAAAACAAAAAACGAAAAAATTTTTTTTTTTCACTGGACTACCCCCTTAAGTTAAGTTTTGATTCCTTTAAAAAATAATAATAGCACCTAGCAAGGCCGATGACTCAGCTATTAAAAAATAAACATAATATAACCTCGAGTAATGAAACTATTTTTAACTTTAAATTTAATTCATATATGGTACTATAATTGAAAAGGCTATATACTATACATTTCATGCCCTAGCGCACTCAGGGTCGGCAATGCACTGCGTAGATATTTCATTGCGCCGCCGGAATGCGTGAGATGAGAAAGCCTTGTAAGAAGCATGCATCTCTTAATTTTCTTGCGAAAATGGAGCGAGCAGAAAGCGAAAGAGCTGACTTTAGCCAGTTTGAAGCGAATCCGAGATTACTTACATCGCAGTTCTTATCGATGGTAAAAATCTTCATTTCGATGGCTTCAGCCAAACAACAGAAAAATCTCTTATAGTGTGATTAGGAAAGCAGCTCTTCCTTTGAGCTATTCAATTAATCACGGCCCCGGCAGAGTATCTGCAGTTGTTGCAAAGGCCCATTTCGTAACAGTGGTGGTGTCATTTCAGCTCGAATCCCCGAAAAAGTTAGACTCGAACCGAAACAGCCGCGCGAACAGCGGACAAATGAAAAAATCATTGCATGACGTTAATTAACGAAAAAAAAAAAACGTTCCCATACCTTTTAAGTGAAAAAAATTGAATAAGAGTGGACACGAGGAAGAGGTGCTCATAGATCTTCGCAACAACTCGAGCAGCTGGACGTCCCTGAGCTAAATAGTAAATCTTCGCTGAGGTATATTCTGCGATAGTGCTAAAGGATGGTTACACCTACAAACATTGCAGTTGCTAATAATAAAAAAACCGACACTTTTTTTTTTTTTCTCTTTTGCCATTGCGACACGCATAAATTTCCCAATGGCTAGACTTGACCAAGCACAAAAACCAGGTTAAATTTATTTGGGCAGGCAGAAAAATTGCCCTATAAAATGCCTTAGACGCAGCCGTAGCGTTAAGCCTTTTAATTGCTGTGAAGTATTATTTTGGAAAATATTCTTTCGTGTTAATTTTACGTGTCGACACATATGGCACACTGAGTGTATGCTGGTGATATTCGTGTAAGTGGTAATTTTTTCATACCTACACTTAATTAGCTGCCGATTGGGAGCTGAATCTTTACCAGCAGCTGGTCGTGTGATGTCCGCTGATCAACAAAAGTAAGACTAGTCAGCAGGCTGGTGGAAACGACTGTCCATCGCGGACTGTCTTGAAAAGGTCTTATTTATTATGGGAAACGCCTGCTTCGAGATGGCTAAAGATCAAGCGCACTTAAGTGTGCTTTTCAAATTATGTAACCATCCGTAATTTGCCGCTGCAGTACATTGGCTGAATTATAATTTGTATTTGTCCGTTTCAGGCGCAGAAATGGACGTTTATCGGGGAAAAAAATTAAGAAGAAAGTGGTTGAAAAGCTCTTGCCATGAACCCAAGATGGATTGGATGATGGTCGAATTGTTTTGACTGTGGGCTTTGAATGAGCACCGTCTTATAAATTAAGAGGACGACGCGGAGGCGTAATACTTGTTGTTGAGTTAGACAACAATCTCGAGACGGATGCACTACGGAGTTATATTTAGCATTTTTATTATTTAAAAGTACGTTCCTTGGGCCACAGAGACTGACCACTTTCTATAAATTGTTGGACTTAGAAAATAGTACTTCCGCTTCCTAATTAAAGTGCTTTTAAAAAGCAGATAGCTAAGAAAATTAAAATTATAATAAGTTGCGTTTTTTAATGATCTAATTTGAATCTGAAATTTTGCATTGAATTGAATTTTTTAAACCGTCATCCAAAGCAAAGATTTAAAAATTTGCAATAAACACTGTAAATTGCCATGATTTTTATCTATCGAAACGAATTTTTGAAAAAATGGGTATTAATTAATGCAAATTGATGTTGTGTTAGCAAAATTTAAAAGTTTTCCCATGAGTAACTATTTAAAAATTTAAATACAATGCAAAATTGCAGGTCCTAATCAGATCATTAAAATTTGAGGTGTTACGGTCGAACCAATTTATATAGATATCTACACTTCTATACGAATATATAAATATAGAAGAGAACGAGTTTACGTATCCATTATATCGTTTAGTTTAAATACAAACATGGGTTAATGATTTTTAAATAGACTTCTGTGATCATGCCTATCAGCAATCTTGTTTGGTGAAAATCAAAAGTGAACCGCGAAAATAAATAAGATATTTTTTGCATGTATGCTTACAAAAAGACCTCTAAAAAAATCATGCAATGCATTGAACTAAAATGCTAAATTTATCACGGTCAGGTAGTATATTTATAAACTGGTGTAGCCAATGGTGCGGCCGTGGTATCCTTTATGTATCAGAGCTACGGTTTTATTGTATTAGTCCCATTTTTTATATATTTTACAGTGCGGCCGTTATACGGCCTTGGTGTGGCCTTGGTGCGGACTTTGCGTTGTGCGATCGAATTTGCCCGACAAATGGATCTCGAGACGCGATTAAAACATTAAATTAAGTATGTATGGTCTGCAGGGGGCTCCTGGTCTTGGTTTTCGTCCTATTTGACCGGTAGTAATATGCATGTAGTGTTTTCAGAGTGCACGTCATTCGAGTTTGTAGTATTATCTGGTGTTCCACAAGGATCTATTATTGGTCCGCTACTATTTCTGTTATTTATTGATGACTTGACCATGAAGATTAATTCCGACTGCCTTTTATACGCTGACGATCTGAAGATCTTTCGAGTGATTAAAAGTAATAATGACTGTAATATTCTTCAACGTGATTTGATTGCTCTTGAAAATTCGTGTCGGATTAATTGCCTGACTATTATAGTCTTAACTCCACATTACTATATGAAGTTGAAAACTTCAAGGACTTGGGCGTAAATTTCGACTCTAAATTAAGTTTTGATGCTCATATAAATAACAAATGTAGCGATCATTTAGACTAGCCGGATTCTTACTTCTTTCTATTTTCATAACTTGTTTATAGCCAGACTTCTATTTCAAACACTGTTACGTAGTGTCCTTGAACATTGCGCACCAGTTTGGTGACTGGAGATTTTAATTTATGTTCAAAAGTTTGGGTAATTGGAGATTTTAATTTATGTTCAAAACCACTTCTAAATAAATAAATAAAAATGAGTCCTTTTTACGGATTTTGATGAAACGTTGTAAAAATATTCATATGCTGTGCGTGATGAATATGTAAAAATTGGTTGCCGTTTACTTGACACTATCCAAGATATTTGATTTTAAAGATTAAAAAAATTACATTCTTTCATCGGGAATTTTTGCATCTTAAATAAAAGAAGTTTGAGAGAAATGACAGATCGAATAAATGAAAAAATATCTTATTTTCAGCAGTTTTGCGAAATATAAAATCCATTTTCAATTTAAGGATTTTCCACAATTTTCGTAAAAACATTGTGGGTATATACAGAAAATCGAGACGGTAAAAAGTTAACCTTTCAAGATTTTAAAATTAAATATCTCAAGAAATACAAGCAACAGACCAAAATTCAAACTCATTTTAAGCAAAAAGTTAAAAGGGAACATTTTATCCTTTTAACTTTTTGCTTAAATAAATATGACGAAAAATACGTGCAATATTATAGATAAAATTTCCATAAAATATTTAAAATTTTAATAAAATACAAACAAATTTATACGTACACTTCTACGTGCACAACAATACAATATAATAGGTAAATGAAACTTTCCACTTCGTCAATTTAAAATTGCATCCAACCCTATGCCATTTATTTTTGTTCAGCATGAGGCAGTAAATTTATTTACAGGGAAACAATTTAAAATACGATAACATTTTTACATGGAAAATTTATAATACTCGTTTCTAAATTATTCACAATATCTATTTTCACGTATCAAATTTTTTGAAAAGAGTTTTAATAACTTTTTCAATCAATGTTTGCAAATACTTTAATTCATATTTTTTCTTTTAGTTTTATTTCTAATCCAAATGCATTCGAATTTATGCATAAGAGCCAATATTTGTCAAATCGTGAACTGAGAAAATTAATAAAGTCTAATAATTTATAGTTACATGAAATTGATATACTTTCTGATGTTAAGGAAACTCTTAGCTAAGAAGCTGCCAAGGGGTTTTAGTGAAAGTTGTCCTAACCTTTTACATAATTCTGTTCAAAAAGTTGCATGTACTCAAAAACTAACCATTCACGGAATTGAAATAATAATAATTTTTGAAGAACTGTTCTAAATTTCTGAATCCTGGAATTACGCAGGAGGTCACTTGGACCCAAACCAGTTTTTTGATGTTAAATATCTCAGAATGCTTAGGAATATTCGAGGTGCCCGGTGCGTAGTTAGAAATAAGTTTTCTTCGAACTAGCGACGACTTCACTTAAAAAGTACTTACATTCTCTTAGCTTAAAAAAAACTTATAGCACAAGTTCACGAGATATAGCAGTTTGAAAATATTCTGTGGACAACTTGACCCCTGGGGTGCTCCCAAGTTCTGTACGAAGGTGTGTATTCCCAGGAATAAGATATATAATACCTATGTTTTTAATTTTTCAAGTAAAGAGTATTTTTAAATTTCCATTCATTATTTTTAAACAGAAATAGAAATTTTCAAAATTTCTCTTGTGATAAAATTTTAAAGAATCAATTTCACATATAATAACGAAATAATAATAATAATAATCAAATGTCCTCATTCTTGAAGAAATGTTCCATTCAATCTATTTTTTTTTATTTATGTTCCTAATACGATGCCTAGAAAATAAAACATAAAAAAAATGCGAATTTCAAATGAAAATAGACATTCCTGCATGGCATAATAAAGTCATTATTTTTATTGAATGCAATCCACTTTCTGAAATCATAAAAAAAATAAAAAATATAATTAAAACTACGTCCGACGATCAAAACTAGTACTAAATAAAATTGTCAAGGTTATCTTGCTAGACAAGTTAGCGTCTCCAATGCAAAACGCGATTTTCGTTCTTATTTCACCTCAAAATTCATTGATGCCGGAAATAATGAAATCCTGTCCTGTAATTTACATAATGTTTGCTTAAAATTTAAATTTCAAATAAATTATTGTATGTCTTCTTTGCTCCACAAAAACTTCGAGGGGAAATTTTAATTTATTACTATCGATTTAATATTTTGCTCCAAGATTTTCAAGCTTCTGCTGGAAAGTGGATCAGATTAGACGCCAAAATAGCAATAACACACCAGAAGAAATTCCACAGCTGTAGAAGAAAATGCCGCACTGTTTTGTATTCCATTTCTCTGGTAAATCCGAACACTCAGAATGCGATTTATATTCATTGCACACTTAATTCAATTCATCTTCCTGAGTTTTTTTATCAGTGAATGCCTGTTCCGCGATATATGGACTAAATTGTCCACTTTATTTGATTAGTACGCCTCACACGTAATCAGCCACTTGCACTTTCATGAGGTAAAAGCTGAGATCTACTCTTTTCCTGAGATAATTTTTTTTTTTTAAGATCGGGTACTGGGAAACAAAAGCGTTATTTCGACATGGAACGAATGCTTAAGTGTGGGATGTTTCATCTTAACTTTTTACGCTTTAACTACTGAGATGAATCGTAACAATCAAACAAGCACCCAATCTGCCATCCATGTAATGTTGCTAAATTGTCCATGTTTAATTTAATTTGCCCAACTCATTCGTGAATCGTATTGGACATCAGTTTGTCCAAGAGTCGATTTAATCACCTTCAGGCCAATTACATACGTTATTAAAGAAATTACTTATCTGAATGACCTTTGCGACTCGTAAAATACTCGTTTTAATTTCTCATTGCGACGACCCCTTCTCAAGTTAAGTATTGTAAATCATGTTTTGGTAACGAATCAAAAAGAAAGATGGGACGTGTGGCATTAAATGCACCATACAGAATCTGCGATGTAATGCCATCTGCAAATTTGAATATCTGTCCGCAGACAACTAATCGAAAAATGTCTTCTACAAAACTCTAAATCTGAAGTATCGTTTTCAACAATATAACTTTTCAAATAATTTGTGTAATATGCTCGCACTAACGTTTTCATGATCCAGTAACGCAGATCCGTCACACATGATTATGCAATCAACGAACCATAAAATTGGTTCAATTAAAATGCCACTAGTTCTCCCCTTGAGTGGAGATTATTTTTCATTACTTTACTACTGCCGATAACTGAGGTAATAAAGGAGAAGCAGAAGCGAAATATGCATATAATCGTCAGCTAGCCCGCAAACCATTTTCAGTATTTTCCCAACAGATCGACAAAGTTTTTACTTTTCGCGTTGACTAACAACATTCGGTTCTCATCGAGACTCGAGAGTAAGTGCATGTGACTGAAGCAAAAGTAGCCCCGCGAAAATTACAACAAGTTTTGACTGGTATGCGATGAGCACCTCTGCAATCTTCTTTTTCTGTTTTTCCTCTCCTGCTGAGGCTCCCCTATACTTTTAAATATAAAATAGCATAGGTGCTTGCCGTGCCGATGCTGATTAATGCAAAACGACCTTTCACTTTGTGATCATCTTCAGACACTGACAGACTCTAAATTTCCCTTTAAGACGCATGCCTGATCGAAGACCAATGCAAGATACGTCGGCGAGTGCGCAAGCAGCCATGGGACATGCATAGCCGCCAGAACATAAAGCATCCGATGCTGTGGACTCATCAATTTCCAGTACAAGGCTTTCCATTTATTTTGATTTAATTGAAGACACCGATTGTTGCTCCCGTTTCGTTTTGAAATGTATTAGAGTATGAGTGAAGCATGCCATGAGCAACTGCAACCAAACTAGCACAGATGGTGTAGATTCACAGCATCCATTAAGTCTAATGAATGCAAGCAACATAACCATGTTGTGCGCTAGCTTGTACTCAATTTTTCATCTCTTAGTGGGAACCCTTTAAAATACTGGTTCTGTTTTATGTATAAATTGAGACTTTCTAACGCTATTAGGTCTAGAAATATTATTAAATTACATTAGCAAATTAGGGAATATAAAATAGCAAAACCATATCATGATTAATTATAATGTATACTCTTTAATTCATATAGTGAAAGAAAAACATTGGTAAAAATAACCAAAATCTTAGGTTAAAAATACGCCAAACAATAAAGTTGGTTTTTTTGATAAAAGGTTTTAAATAAGAAAATTGTTAAGAAACCGTTTCTTGATGAGCTTACAATTTGGAAATTAACTAACTTTTTTATTAGTTCAGTTAACTTACTATGTGCAAGGCACAACAACTTATCTTGTTATAAGATATCTCATTTTCTTTAGAGAATTTTTTCAGATTTTTTTGTAATGCAGCTTGTTTTGTTTTGTTAGTTTCAATATATTAATTTTTATGGAATTTTTAAAAATCACGTTATACACCCAGAAAAATACTCTGCTGACACAATCTCATAAATTACCCTACTAGGGGAAAGTGGGGGAAACACGAACACCTAAGGGAAAACTTAAATAAAACAGTGGAATTTGATCACAGAGTTTTTTTTATTGTTTAATATAAAGTTTACTTATCTGTCTAACGAATTCCGTAATCAATTTTTATATTTTTAATAAATTGTGACAATATGAAAAAAAAAAAAAAACCCTTAGTGTTCGGCTTTACTCGACATTAGTGGGGTAAACACGAACACCAAGAGGGGTAATTATGTATGAACATTAATAACGACAGTGATCACATTTATAACCCAAAGATGGTGACTGTCCGTCAGTACAATTCTCGCGAGCCCATTTTTTACACACGTAGCACATAATCCAGTCTTCAACGGGGGATCTATACAGGGTGATCCAAAAGTATGGAAACGGCTAAATAACTTTCGAGGAATGCATTTTGGAGCAAAAAGTTGTAGACAAAAGTTTTAGGAATTTTCCCCAGCTATTCAATGGTGACCTTAGATTTGACCTTGACCATTGCGTTGAAGGTCATTTCAAGGTCAAGTTGACTTTTTTAAATTGGAACCCTTATTTTTGACCACGGAACTGGAAAGAGCGGAAAATTTTACGTCCAACTATGACCTTTACTATGACCTCGAAGGTCATATCAGGGTCAGGTTTGTGATTCCCTTATTTTCCTTCAATCAAAATGTTACCATACATTTTTCCAATAAATTCTCTAAACTTTAAATTCAATTCAAAAACCCAAACCCCAACAGGAAATCAATTATCAGTCCGAAATACCTCTAAAAAGAGCATTACTTTGAATAAAACCGATAATCAAAAAATCGAAGAAAAAATAAAAATACATTCCAATCATTGTAAATCGCTGTGAACAGAAAAACAAGCTTGACAGAAACTTTAATTAATGCACCCAAATCGTGGGTAAAAATCAGTGCTCAGGAATAGAACATATGTTAGTCAACGAATACAAAATGTACGACAATAATGAAAAAATGGGATTTTGAGATCTTCAAGACTGTACTTTGTTTTGGTCTTTCTTTTGTAATTATGAGGCATCTGAAAAAATAATAAAAAAAGATGAACGCGGAACCAACAAAAGGGAGGGGGGTAATGCCGAACGTTCGAGATTACCCGACATGGAGTGTTCGCCTTTACCCCGCTGGATCGAAAACAATAAAATGGAAAAAAAAAATGTAGGTTATATTTCTTTTGCTGATTGCGTCATTGTCATTTAGCTGATTAATATGTGAGTATTCCACTATGTAAAAGTTAAATTACTATTGTAGATAGAAATAAAGCAACACCAACTTTAATTTACCAAAAAATTACATCAAAAACATGCAAAATATTGAAAAATGCATATCTTGACAAGTACGTGCGTCCGCGTCTCCCGTGTTGTTGACTGGCACAGGTGGTGGCATGGTCTCCGAAATGGCGGCAAGTAAAATATGGCTATCTCTCTCTAACACATTAGAACCATTGGATTCGGGATTACCCCACGTTCGTGTTTCCCCCATTCTCCCCTATATGATCTTGATTATCCACAACATTCCTTTCGTTTCTAGTGTCTAGGATTTTCCGCTTGCGTTTACATTTCTAAAAAAGTTATTTAATGCAAAGTGTTTAAAAGTATATCACAAATTAAAGGAGCATGTGATATGAGTTTATTGATTGTTTACATAAAATAACTTTTAGTTTTTATAGCAGCAAATTCTTTATGATATAGCTTCGCAGTGTAACAATAACAAATTTCTTTTATTCAGACAATCAAATTTCATCTGTGATAAAAAGAAAGCCATTAACAATTTATAATTTCTTCAACCACTTTGTTTGCGGTGAACCATTCATGGGTCAAATAGCCTTAGTATTTCCCAATTTCACAAGAGCTGCGATAAAACTTTAAGATTAGCTCAAAGGTTTTTAATTTATAAATCAATTATATGCCTTTAGTAGTCAAATACATACGATAGTTCTTAAATTAATGTTTTTTTTATATTATTTAACCTACTGGGCTTTTGGCCGAATTTTCTGCGGCGTATTATTAACAAAGAAGACCATGGTCTGGTCATAGATCGATTAAAGTATTTACAGAGTGGGCCATCGGGTGATTTCTTTTTATAAATGCTATGAAATAAACACGGCTCAATATTTTTCAAAGTTTATTTATTTATTGAAAAGAGTAAAACTTCCGATTAATTATGGAATATGATTTCATTTAAATAGTTGCCTCAGCTGGCTTGACAGTAGCCCATCCTATCAATATATTTGCAGCACATATTCGATGGTTTGGGTAGTTATTTCACAACTAGTTCGATCAATATGATTAAGTGGCTTAATAGTTTCTGGATAAGTAGCACAACATCAGTCTTTAATTGCACCCCACAAAAAAAAAAAAAAATTCAACAGCGTCAAATCGTGGCTGCATACAAATTTGCATACCACAGGTGCGGTTGGTGCATTATTTCTACCAAAATTTCGAAGTTCGCACTGTTTAAAATTAAGTTTTCAATATTTTTGTTCGAGCATAAATCATATTCTTTTCATGTCGCGGAGATATGATATATTTATTTATAATTATTTAATTTCATTTTAATAATTTAAATTTAATTCAATTCTTACATTTTTGTAACTAAATGAAACGTAAAATACAAATTTTCAGCTTCACATCGATATTTCATTCAAGTAATTCCACCATCCATCGCGATGACGCATATTAAAAGATTTAAATGCTAAACCTACCTGCGCAAAACTATAAATCATAAACCATGCAAAATCATGGACTTACCTGCACAAGGCCATAAACATAAACGATGCATATTTAATAACTAATTCAAAAATTCTCATATTTTCTTTCGACATTTTGCCACTGTTTTGAATTGTACCCCAACCTCAACAGAGACCTGTCGCGAAGCACGTCCGCTCGAGTAAGTTATTAATTTTCTTTTGTTTATGCTTTGGTGCTTTGATATTATCTTCTACAATATATGGATGGATTTATAAAGTATAGCATATCTTTGGATTTTGATATATAATTATGAAACTGATATTTAGAATCGTTTTATTAGTCCTTATTTGCATAATATTTCGAAAATTATTACCGACCGTTTTCATATGTAGGTAGTTCTGAACAAACTGACATCATACGACTTTATATATTATGTTGCGGCTAAAAATATTGCATAAACTGCCCAGGTTGATGTCCTCACCTGAATCTGACCTCAACGGCATTATTATTATAGTATATTACATAGAATTTTTTTTTTTTAACGAAAACATGTTATTTCTCGATATGTATTAATATATGAACAAGTTTGTTCATTTATACTCCTGTATTTATTTTAAAACATCTTTCACAATTAGAAAGCTTGCACTATACCAAAATAGCTGGGTATTATCGCATCTGGAATCTTACTACCGAACGAATATCTAGCTGATAAAATTTTTACACGTAGAACATACCATCATTTGAAGATGTGTTTCGGCTCGAAAATTAACTAAGTTGTGGTATAAAGTAACTATGTTGTGGTATATTTTCGCAGCAATCGGAATATCTTGGTGGGAAAATTTCTCCAATCTAATTTGTTTTCATATTTTTGCTGTTGCAAAGAGAAGACAAAGTTGAAGGCAAAGGTAAAAAACGTTGGATCAGTTTTGAGGGCGTTTGGTGTTTTCATATGTTGATTTCGAGGTACTTTGTTAAAAACTAATAAAGTTATGTTACTACTGTAATACTTAAGGATCGATTTCGAGGACTCCTGAAACTTTAAATAGTGCTAGTTTTGATTTCTATTATAGTGACTTTCTCGGAAATATGAAAGACAAAAAAGTTCGCGATTCTTGTACGTAGTCTGTAGTGTTTTTGAGAAATATGAACATATGACCATACGACGGCCGCACAGATTCGAAATAATTTTTGAACAATTTTAGAAGCTGCTCGATGATTGGACGGTTGGACGGAGTAGAAAAAAGTAGGGATGAGAACCAAACTTGAGTAAAAACATCTGTAGCCACACTTCGGCTGCACAACGGTCGAACCAATTTATATTTATGTACTATATGTTTATAAATTGGTTCAGCCGGTGACAGAGGTACGGCCTTAGGTACTAGTCCCATTTTTGATATATTTTGTAGTTCGGCCGTTGTGCTGCCAACCAAATTCAAGTTATTTTTACTCGGATATAAACATAAGTTTTTAATAAAATTACTATCGAACTGTAAGGTAAAGAATCACACACAGTATAGGTATTGTTAGTATACTAGTAGGGTTTTTTCCGCGACTATTTTTTTTTTTCAGTCCCACCTCGAAATTTTGTGGCAAATACCTAAACAAAAATTCCCGGAAAATTGGAGCCCTTAATATTAATACTAAGTACTAGACCAAGGCGTGCAAAGATTTCCCGTATAAAATACACGTAAACTTTGATTTTTTTTTCTTCAAAACTCTACAGCTCAGAGGCATCTTATGGTATAATCTTGGTTAATGGTCGGGTTTCTTCAGAATTGAATGCTCTATAAAACTGTCCATTGCGGCGTAACCCTAAGTACCACCAGCGATGTAGTACGGGTCACTAACCCCAATTTTTCCATGAAATTCTCGCTTTTTACTCCTATCTCGTAAACAACAAGAGGTACAGAAAAAATGAATATAACAAACTTGTAGGAAATTCAATTATCTACAAAAAAGTTGTGAACACCAAATCGTTAACATCGATATTTCTTGAGATATTGGGCTTTGAAGTTGAGGTAGAGTGGAATTTTCATGGAATATTGAGCTAAATTGTAGAAACTTCAAAGCCCAATATCTCAAGAAATATCGATGTTAGCGATTTGGTGTGTTGAACTTTTTTGTAGGAAATTGAATTTCCTACAAGTTTGCCATATTCATTTTTTCTGTACCTCTTGTTGTTTACGAGATAGGGGTAAAAAGCGAAAATTTCATGGAAAAATTGGGGTTAGTGACCCTTACTACCTCGCTGGTGGGAGTTAGGGTTACCCCGCAATGTACACTTTTGTAGAGCATTCAATTCTGAAGAAACCCGACCATTGACCAAGATTATACCATAAGATGCCTCTGAGCTGTAGAGTTTTGAAGAAAAATAATCAAAGTTTATGTGTATTTTATATGGGAAATCTTTATGCGCCTTGGTCTAGTACTTAATATTAATATTAAGGGCTCCAATTTTCAGGGAATTTTTGTTTAGGTATTTGCCACAAAATATCGAGGTTAGACTGAAAAAAAAAACAATAGCCGCGAAAAAAAAAGCACCCTAGATACTACTCATAATTTTTGCCATATACAATGCTCTTTCATATAGTACAATAAAAAAGATACCAAGCGCGTATAATTATTTCTATGCTTGTGAATTATCTTTTTGGTAGTAGTAAGTAGTATTATATTAGAATTTAATTGGAAAATTTTACAATGTTTCCTCTAGGGTGGGAAATCCGTGTAAATTATAATTTGGTGGATCCTGGACCAGCAGAAGTCAGGTTGCCTAAAGACTACTTTTTGCAAGTTTCAAAATCGAATTGATTATATCTAAATCGCAAAAGTTTATGCTTGATAAGGTTATAATATATATTAAATAATCATATTTGTATCATATCATATATAACTAGAGAAAAATAATTAATTAACAAAATTACTTACAAATACTTTTTTCAATGTTCCCAATTCATTGAACTATTCAAACAAAATTAAGTAACTTCGGCTAGACATTAATTGTCCTATTAGGTCGAAAAGTTAACTTTTCATTGAAGGTTCGAAGGAAACTTCTGGATACACTGATTATATTCCGAGAGACATTTAATCCCTTAGCTAATCTAATTTAGACGATTCGATGCTTATCCCAAAGAGCTTACATTAGTTCCATAAGAACATTATTATGTTTACTTAAATTTGAAATTCATTTAAAAGTTTTGCCTCCCCCCAAAATCTCAACAAACCTTGTCTTGTCGCGGCAACATTTGTGGCGACAGGGAAACACTTTCAGTAGAAAATAAATACCAACATGAGCAGATGTTTAGAAGAGGAAGCCGTAGTTCAACTACCTCTGGCTTAATCGTTAGTTTGGTTACTTTCTTTTACCTGCCCTCATCGGTCGCCAGTTTTCACCAACCATCGAAATGAGTGTCAGTGTGCGCGGGGGGACAAATTGGCTGACCTCACTCGATACCGAAGACCCCGAAGTCTTGAGTGTTTGTTTCCTTGCCAATTACTTTACTGGACATCTCTAGTGAATTATTAGATCTTCGTCTTTAGCGACTAGGAAATGCTTTTGTACCTGTTCAGATAACTAAATTCTCTTCCTGTATATATATAGTATAGTGTAATCGCTCCGTCATTGTCGACTCTGTGGAGAAGAAGAAGAAGAAGGTCCTCGTCGTCGGCGCTCTTGTTGCTGTGCGATGCGAGGCTAAAGCTGAAGCTGAAGCATACCGGCTAAAAAGATGAACATCCGAAGACCGAAAGTAAAAGCGAAGTCATCTTCAGGTTGGCGCTATTGTGCTGCTTCCTGTTCGTTGCACATTGCTACCGTGTTCGCAGCGACATCTCTCCTCGTCCGGGCTAACCCTTGACTATCCGGGTGAAATTTTGAATTCCAATCGAACAAGTATCGGATACTCTTCCAATTAAGGAATCAGTAAATCACGTGGACATTGATTTCGTTTCATGTCTTTGAAGTTGCGTTTAATTGCCCCAAAAGTTTGCTTTATGGTTCAGCATCTCCGCACCACCGTCATATAAAAGGAATCCCAATCATTAAGGTTTGATTTCTCACTGAAACAAAGCCTTTACTGCCCGTCACCTGCGGTGCTACGAAATGGTTCAATTATTTAGTCATCTTCATCATCTTTGCTTCGCGGCTTTTGTTATATAACACAGGTCTAACATCATAAATCTCGGGGAATGGGCTCCAGCCGAAAGAAAAAAAAAAAAAAAAATAACAACAATGTAAAGAGGGAAAACGTCGATAGAATGGGTCCCGAACACACCTTCTCTTGCATCCGTAACTGTGTACAAAACCATTCGTAACAGAACCGCAGTATCAAAGGTAATCGCGAGAAACCTGTTATTTACAGGGAAAGTAATTAACAAATAAGCAAAAAGAGAATGCTGCGGCTGCTGAATGGTAGACGTCAATTGCAACTTCCATCATATCGTCTCAAACACCCATACCTTATACCTTTATACCTTACTAAACCTTGTTGTTGGCCCCTGCCGAAGCTTTTGTCGAAAGAAATTCTGTGGGAATGTTACCACATGGAAGCGATGCCGCCACACGCTCGTTATCGCCGGGAAGTTGTTCTACGAGCCCTTTTCCGCCTTCTTTTACCTGTATTACATTCATTGGCTGGCACACCTGCCAGGTGCGATGTACAAAATGCTCATGTTTGTCGTATGCTTTTCGCTTTCAATTGCCTTTAACTAACAACCGCTTTTTGTGTCAAGGACACAACGCACTTACATGTGTCGGATGTTGATATCGTTTATTGGCAATAAAAAAAAAACCTTTGCAATTATGAACCTATTATGTTCAGTTAATTAACATGGATATTAGTCAATTAACAGTATAATGACTTTCTCCAACTTTGATGAAATTTGTCAAGTGTCCGAATATTCCAGACAATCATTACTCACTGAATTACGCAGCTTATTTTGGGGATATGTGGACCGGATGTTGCAACTGATTTATGTATTATTTTCTTTCTATACAGCTTAATATTTGAAAAAGCGTTCAATTATAGAAATTGCAACATATAAATATGGTATACATACATAGACACATCCACATCCATTTATACAAGAATGAGCGATAATTTATCAAAAAATAAGTTATTTGACATATGCTCTGCGTCGCGCGTAACTTGGGTGTAATGGTCTTAACAATTTCGTAAAACTTTAGCGACTGCCATTGCCCTAATAGGAATACTCAAGAGTCCTAGAGTGATGGTTATTTTCGTGGAAATTGTATTTTGGTTTAGTTTGATATATTGAAAGCATTAGGGAATTTCAGCTCTAGATTATATTGCTTTTACCTTTATTTGGTAATTCGAAGACATTAGGTCATTTGCCTTATCGATTTTCGTCTATGCTATAGCTTCAAATTAGCAGATAACATCGAGGAGAAGGAATTTGGGCGGCTCCTTAATATGTATACTAAGAATTTTTTCTTGAAGATAATTTTTACCTCAGTAAAGATCATAATAGAACAACTTTAATGTATTGCGTATCAATGTCACGTCGTTACTGACAAAGTGATATGTAATATTTATACAATAGAATTATAATCCGAAATTTAAAAGCACCATACAATAAGGGACTTTGGTATATTTTCAATAAATTAGGCGATATTAAGCCATGAATCTTAGAATTCATGATAATTTATATATGTGTGAAATATATTCAAATTAAAGAAGAAATTCGTATAAATGTAATAGCAATTTCTTATACATTTATTTTCTTTGAAGAGAATAATTATAAATTTAATTTAAAAAATATATAAATTTTGTATGCTACTCTTATTAACTAATTTACACGAAGAAACACAGATTCGATACTATTAATTATGAATTCATTGGTATGCTATTCTTTATTATTTCTATTCTTTAAATTCTTATAAATGTTGTAATATTATCTTGAAATAAACTATATGTTGCGTAAATTTTACATACCTACACTTTTGTATATGTCCTTCATATTTTTAGAATATTATTTCAATAGTAAAATCCTTTATTTATACAGCTTAATACGTACTAAATTTTTCAACTGTGTACGAGTATTGTAGATATATTTAAACTATTGAAAATTGCTTACAAATAAATTGCATTATTATAAGGAATTTTACAAAATAAAAAAAAAAACGCGATCTTTATATCATATAATATGTAAATAGCATAACTTTAACAGCCAATATAAAATTTGTTTTAAAATCAGATATTTACTTTATTTCTGTTCCTTTAGCATCACTGAGTCATTAATCAAAGAGTAAATTGTTTTTAGACAATTTAATCGAATATTATAATGTAATGAAAAATTTAATATATTGAATATTATATTAAATTAAAGAATTTAATTCTAAAAAGTATAGATAAGTTTTAATAATACACAATGCTGGTTACATCGATTTTGTAAAATAAACAATTAAACAGATTTATGTAAAATATGTTAAAGTCTTTAACCTTTAGACGGCCGCGATTTGAGAGCTAACATCGCCCTTGAAAAGTGCCCAAATTTGTATCTGGTATCACGTATCAACTATATACAAAGTTCATATCACAGGGCGAGCCGATATATCGGTACTCCGGTCCGGTAAGGGATAGGAAAAATTTTGTAGTATTAAATTTTACGAAATTGCTAAAATTCGGTGAAAATGTGACTTTAAGGGTTTTCGGGGTCGCTGATTACGAATCCGTGGTCAGATTTGATCAATTTACATACCCCTAACCCCCACTCTAGCTCCTTCCAGGGTCACTTTTTTACCGAGTTCCGGGAGTACCAAAAAATTAACTGTTTGAAGAGAAGGTAAGGGGGTGTGAGAGGAGTAGGGGTGCGTGAACTTATCAAATCTGACCCCAGATTTGTCATCAGCAACCCCGACAACCCCGATTGTCAAGCTTTCACCGAGTTTCGGGAGTACTAAAAAATGAGGCATTTGAAAAGTAGGGGAGGGGGTAGTAGGGGTAGGGTGAATGCATTTATCAAATCTGACCCCAGATTAGTAATCAGCAACCCCAAAAACGCCCTGGATCTTGTTTATGACAAAAAATTATTGAGCTTAAGTGCTTCAAAAGGTTTTAGACCTTAATCTATAATATTATATAAGGAAGTCTCTTGGTCACGATAAAATTTCTTTGGTATTTGTTTTGTTACACAACCTAAATTTTAAAAAAATTTAAAGCTCAATTCACTTAGATATTAATTCTTTGCGCTCCAACTATCAGCTAATTGACTTAACAATAACGAGTAAAGATGTAATTTTTGTATTTTTGTTTATTTTAAGATTCATTGAAGTTAACCAAGTTCTTGTGATAATTCTCATTAAAAAAACATGATTATTTTAAAAATTGTTGCATTTTTTTCAATAGCCACAAAAAGTTCACGGATTGCAGAGATTGCTATATATGTATAATATTAAAAAAAAAATACCAATAAATAAAATAATAAACTAAATATTTATATTATGATTTTAGTTAGTTTAGTTTAGTTATCCTATGTTTTCTCACGATATTACGAATAAGAAGGTCATACATAACCATATTAATATAAAACAATTGTGGTATGCCCCAGGCATGTGTTTAAGTGAATTATACTGATTTGCTTAAATACAGTAAGACCTTGCAAATATTGAAATAATTGTACAATTTTGACAGTTCAATATCTTATATCTACACAAACAACATCTTTCAAATAATGTACTCAATACCTTTAAGGTACTTGAAAATAATTTCAGCTCAAAGCATTTAACTTTGAGTTATTTAAAAATTCTTCATATTCAAATTTTTCATGATGAGTGGTTTGATGTTTTTTTTTTGGGCGGTAAAGATTTTTAATTTCTTTTATTTTGGCTTAAATTGTTGAATTATTGCGATTTTTTTTTTTTTTTCCTTATGAAGGTGATTCATTGCGTGATGAATTTTGTGAAAGTCTGGAGTACTATTTTAGTTATCTTGATGTCCAAGAAATTTAATTGTCGGGAACCGCCTAGTAGTTTGCTTCTTTACTATGCCATAATATACATATTACGGTTTTAGAGCTCTTCATAAATTATATTCATCTTCATTTCGTAAATTAATTTTTTTTTTAGCTTTTCTTTTAATTATGTTACTCACATTATTTTCAGTTAAATATGGCTTATGCAATCTAATCTAGATCAGTTAAAGATGGTTTACGTAATTCTAGTAATACAAGAAATTATTATTCAGTTACAATTATTTTTAGTGTGTATTTCTAACTATATTTATTATCTGTTGTCTTTGGCAAATGTTTCAATTCAATTCATTCATATATTTGATTATTTGACGATATTTTACGTATTCTCAAGACTCAAAGAGAAAGTATTTTTTTATACAACTCTTTAATTACGTTATAAAAATTCTAAGCAGTACCCAATGTTTTAATTACCTTCTTTATTCTGCAAATGGTTTATGTTTGTTTATATAAATATCGACCGCGCAAATGGGTTTTAAAAGCTAATTATAAAAGAGCTTTAGTTAAGTATTTGTACATTAAACCGCGGCTATATTCCCAATTTGGATTTAAATCAATTAAAAATTAAATTAAACGTCTATAATTTATAAGATTAACCCGATCTAGATCTCATCAATTGAGATTAGAAATGTAGTTCTGGGAATTTGTGGTAATTGGTACTTTTTGTCTAGGGTTAAGCTGGTAGATTATAAATTTAATTCATTCATTACAAAGTTAGAAGAACAGATTATTTGATATAACAATTTTGAGAATTTTACAACTTTAAAAAGGACAAACTTAATGATTTTGGGTAAAATAAGTCTTAATAAAGTTAATTGAGTTGAATAAAAAAATTAGGATAATTTCGCTTGACTAATTCATTGATTATATCTTATTTGAATAGTTGATTCACTTATAAAAATCCATTTTTTAGTCCCAGTACAATTGTTTTTTTGGAGAGCTATCGAATCTTGGAAATGAATTTCATTTTGGTCAGGTTTGTAAGGCTTTTGTAAAAAAAACAAAGGTTTGAACAGCGTATTACGTAAAGAGGCTAAAAGCTTATTAAACATTCAATTTAATTTAAGAAGTAGGGCTTATCATGTCTTCTTTTGTAGGCTTAGATTAATTATAAAATCTATTGTGCCTTAAACGTGAAAAGGGCATATGTCGCTGATTCACTGTCATGTGTCTTTTCCCAAGTTTCTGTTCAGTAATGTCTCCCCTTTTTTTATCATTGATTAATGTAAGGTGTCTGCCCTTTTCACATATATTATATCGTACCTTTCTGTATAAATTGACACAAGGAATGATATACTCCCTTTTTGGAATTCGTATTATATTTACTACCCAATTAAAAGGTGGAAACTCGTACTTCATACGAAATAAACTTAAATCTAGAAATATAAACAACTACACTGAGAGAAAATTCTAATAATTTTTACGATTTTTTCAAATAAAAATTACGGTGCTCTCCGGTAAACAGGACTTAAGTGACAGGCATAGGTAAAAGTACTATGTGCACAATATAAAATTACGCTGTGGCACCGTAAAATTTCCGTCTACGAAAAAAAAAACACCGTTGGGTAAATTTTGATGTAGATATTTTAATGCATTAGAAAGTAGGATAAGATATTAACTACAAATATTTATATTGTAAAGAAATTCCAATCGAAAATATAATAAAGCATATAAACCCTCTCTGTGAAAGACTTTTGCGGTGAAAAAAAATGCATATGATCTAACTCTTTCGAAGACTTTCAGATAACTGACCTGTCCGACTGCACTCCGATTTGAAGATTCCATGAAACACATGTTTAGCAGTAATAATAAAAATGTCATACTTACAGACTTTCCGTAAGCGACCACGCAGCGAGCAAATTTACTATGAACAACTCTCGTAAGCCGTACCAATTTCCGAACAAATCCGATCGTACACCCGATGTACTTCGGCTTCTAAATTCAGTAGAAAATTACGTTGTGGCACCGTAAAAATTCCTTTATGAACTAGTACAATTTCATGAAGCCAAAGTAAATTTTCCTTGAATCAATAGGAAATTTTTCTTAGCATAAAAATTTACTGTGCTGTACAGTAAAAGTTCCTATGACGTTTCGGAAAAATTCTTGGATGAATAGTAAAAAATACTATGTCAACCGTATTTTATCTGTTATTCCCCCGTAAATTTTCTAGTAACTTGTCACTTAAGTCCGGATTACAGGGGATAGCACCGTAATTTTTAATAGAATTTTCTCTAAGTGTAGGAATATAAAATGTAAGAAAGGATATTCGCCGATTTTTTCTGCGAATGTTATAGAATAGCAATTATTCGTTGTTATCTATATTATTTTTATAGTATTTATTGACTGTTCAGAGACTTTTTCCGAAATTAAACTGAATCCACATAATACTGAGGGTTGAATTGGTGATGGAGATGATTTAAAATTCTGTTTTTAATTTTTTGGTATACGACAAATTTAAATATTATGGCGAGTTTTGAACTTGATAAATTTTTTGTTTTCGTTTAAAATATGTATTATGTATTAAATAAAACTTTTTTAATTATAATATGCATACAGTACAGAGCAATGTTTTAGGTAATACAAAACAAAAAAACCTTTGTTTGTAATTGTGGAAGAATTAATGTTTATAAACCATGTTTGGGAACAAAATAAGTTTGAGGTCGCCCTGCAGATTTTGATTAATAGTTTTAGAAATCTACATTTGGGGTCAAAAGTAACAAGTATGCAGAATTTTGTAGGTCGCATCTATCTCCTGAGATATTTTAACTTTAAAATTTCGAAAAAGCGTAGTTTTGTAGCCAAATTTCAAGTTTAAATGTTTCGCATGGTTTCTGAGAAAATCGGCTGTGATAGACGAACAGACGGATAGACACGCAAGTGATTTTATGAGGGTTCCATTTTTCTTTTTCTTTTGAAGTTATGGAATCCTAAAAAGATAGAAACATCTTTAATTCAAGAATTTCTGAAAAAACTTGAAAACTTTATATCAGAAAGTCACGTCGCGACGGAAGTAGGTTTGAAATTGACCGACAACATTTTTAAGTAAGTTCGATACTTTTTACCTCAAAAGAATGTTTTTTACAAAGTTTCAGAAAATCTGTGAGAAAACTTCAAACTAAATTTAAGACCACGCATTACTTGAACACATGGCTGAACTAAATCTGGCTGTTAAAGTTAATGATTTTGGTTCAAATCAGAAATGGCTTTGAAGATTTTATATGGTCTATAGAATTTATCATTTAAAATTTAAAATAATTAAAGTTTTTCGTCCCCTTAAAAATTTTGATTTAATGTTATTTTAAACGTTTATGAGTTGTGAAGTCGCTTCGGTAAAAATTTGATTTACAATAAAATAGTTCAAGCTTTGTTAAATGCATTTATAAATAATTTTGTTGTGATAAAAAGCACTGCAAACTTTTGTTATGCGAATACAATTTTCATGGTGCACTTTGGCAGCTTTCTTAGAAATTTTTAGGAAAGCTGGTTTAATGTGAAAATTATGTCACAACTCGTATTTTCTTAGACAGAAAACAAAAATAAATTATAAAACGTCTCTTTTGCAACACTCTGGAACGACTTTTAGGTAAATATACAAAAGACATTTGCATTGCCATCAGCTGCCGTCTTCAAAGTGAACGAGTTTCTTTATGCGCTTTTGTATCACTGAACAATTAACGAGTGAACAATGAGAAAAGTTTTTATCTTATGAGGATTCGAGCAAAAAAAGATCATTTTTCGCACCCGTGCGTATGTCGTGGTCTCATTGCGAACAGTATGTACTTTTTTCCCATATGCCGGTGAGATTTTAAACTTTCCGGAATTTTAGCGTTTTTGTAAGATTTTTGCGTTTTCAGTAGTAAAGGTAGTAGTTAGGTAGCAGCTACCTGTTGCTCTACTTCGGATTAACCGATAAACCTGCGCGCACACATGACAACTTCGCAGGCTCGCAGTTCGACTGCATAAAAGATGCGGCGGCTCAACCGGCGAGCTCCGCGGCTGTAATGAGAATTTGGTCGTCGTTTCCACGGCCTGCGGTGACTGCTTTGAAAGAAGATTTGAAGATGCGAGATTCCACCTGGACTCATCCGAATGATGCCTGTATTGTATAGAGCGTCTTAAAGACGATAGATAGATGGTGAGGGCTCGAGCTCGGGCTTGGGCTCCGTCTTCACTGGCGTAGTCATGTCCAGAACTCGGCTTAAAATTCAAGTGCTATTGTTTGCGACGTGGGGAGCTTTCTCGGGTCGCCGGGAGTCGCGCAATAGTGTGCGAACCGAAGACCCCAGGTAATGAAACCGAAAGTACATTTTGGGAATGTTTGATTACATGCAGCTGCCGCTCTGCCACCGCCGCCGCGCCGCCGTGAAAACGGAGAGGACTTCTTCGTTGTCGCGGTAGTAGCGGATTTCTTCTCATCTCATATTGCGGAGACGGAGACTTGTGGGGCTGGCGTTGACTACCGTCTTGGCAATGAGGATGACCATTTCTTTCGGACAATATTTTTACTTGTATTCGAACCGGAACCCCTCCAAGAAGGTGGCAGCATGTTGGTGGTTTTTGTAAAGTAGGTGGTTGTTGGTGCCGCCGCAAAGTGAATGCCGCCTCGTAGAGATTCCTCCCGTTTTCACAAACTTTGTATATTTCACTTCGATGGTAGAAGATGATGTTGCGGCTCTTTTTATGCTTCTTTTACTTATTTTTCTTTTTTGACCGTTTGTGGCTCATTGCATGGAATTGTACCCTCCATTGATGCAAGTCATACACATAATTTGGCCGCGCTGGTAATTTTTAATTTCCTGCAATTGTATTGAAAATCTCTGTTGATATAAATTGAAGTACTCGGTTGGATGAATCGTCAGTCAACACAACGCATCTCGATTCAGAACATAGATTCACTGGTTTACCTAAACACAATTTTATTATTATAAAAGTACGATTTGTATATTAAGCAAAAGATGAGAGCTTTCGTCCTTTTATCCTGTTTGGCCCTCGCCGCGGCCAGACCTGAAGCCGGTTACTCTTATAATCGTCCTGGCAGTGGTGGCGGCGGCGGAGGAATCGGTGGAGGCATTGGCGGCGGCCACGGAGGTGGAGGAGGCCTTGGCGGTGGTCTCGGTGGAGGTCTCGGTGGAGGACATGGAGGAGGCGGTTTCGGTGGCGGCGGTTTCGGAGGATCAGGATTAGGCGGAGGATTCGGTGGAGGATCCGGCGGTGGAGGATTCGGCGGAGGTGTGTGTTTAAAACAAAAGTTTTAAGTGAATATTAAGTGATTTTTACTATTGGTGCTACCTGTTTTCGTCCTTTATCAATTCATCCATAAAGTTTTTCGAACTCGATTATGGCTCAATCGACAATTGTCAATTTTGTCGAAATCAATTTATGGTTAAAAACACAAATTTTTTAACAAGTATCATTTCATCCAGATGTTTTGTCGAAAAAACAAACGATAGATCTAAAAAAAAACATTTATCGAACTTGATTACGGTTCAATCGAAAAATTGATCGGACTAATAATTTATTTTCCAAATTAATAATATGGACGACAACGAAAGGACACCATGCAATAAAAGGACTATTCTAAAATGTGCTACTGTTGGGATATAATTTTCGAAATTTTATGATATTTTTCACAAGGATTAATATATAAAATATCATTTATCTTTTAGGTACAGGACTTGGTGGCGGTTTCGGCGGTGGTACCGGATTCGGTGGAGGATCCGGATTCGGTGGTGGTGGCGGATTCGGTGGCGGTGCCGGATTCGGCGGCGGCGGCGGTGGTGGAGGTGGATTTGGAGGATCAGCTGTAGTCCAAAAACACATCTACGTTCATGTTCCACCCCCAGAACAAGAGGATATCCGACCCCAGCGACCAATTTCATTAGGGCAAGCTCAGAAGCATTACAAGATCATCTTCATTAAGGCTCCTTCCCCACCATCTTACCAAGCACCAGTTATCCCAGTTCAGCCACAGAACGAGGAGAAGACACTAGTCTATGTTTTGGTGAAGAAACCAGAAGAGCAACCCGATATTGTGATCCCAACCCCAGCCCCAACGCAGCCCAGCAAACCAGAAGTCTACTTCATCAAGTACAAGACCCAGAAGGATGGAGGTGGTGGTGGTGGAATCGGTGGTGGAATCGGTGGAGGAATTGGCGGCGGAATTGGCAGCGGAATTGGCGGCGGAATTGGAGGTGGAATTGGTGGTGGAGACATTGGTGGAGGAATCGGTGGCGGAATCGGTGGAGGACACGGTGGCGGAATTGGCGGCGGAATCGGTAGCGGAATTGGTGGCGGAATCGGCGGCGGACACGGAGGCACTGGAATCGGTGGTGATATCGGAGGAGGTGGCATTTCTGGACCATCAACCTCATATGGACCACCTGGCAAGTCCGGACCATACTAAACTAAATGACATGCTAGCTAGTCCTATTTCTCTCATCTTTTGTATATATATACTTCCCCCTTAGTTTTAGGTAAACTGTGACGAATTATTATTACTTTTTTTTATTTTTTTGCAATAAAAAATGACGGTGACAAAATTATATTAGCATTTTTCATTCTATATATATTTCTAAGAACAATTACATGCAGTCAACATTTGCATAAAAGATAACGAAAAATTCTTATTTAACATTGAAAGAAAATCTAAATTGCAAGAAAAAATGGCTTTATACACACTCACTAAGAAACTAAAAATAGGCATTTTAGTTGTTATATTTCTGGTTTCAGGACTTTATCTTAAAGTTTATTAATAATTTTTCGTAATGCATCAATAAAATTCATTACAATTTTTTATGAATGAATAAATAAGTCGATCACAACTTCAGATATCTTTTCAATATTTGCCATTATAGAGAACATAGGTAACAAATAGTTGTTTATCATGCTAGACTTTATAATGACTCTAGACTAAATCTTGTCGAACACAATCTACTATCAGAATAGGGAAATATATCGAAAATACACAACTAAAAAGTCGGGTTTTGACATCTTACTATATACTACTGAGGTTACAAAAGAGGACAAATAATCTGACCTTAGTGAATTAACAAAAAATATCTAACTATATTATATAATGTTTCTATAATTTCACCAAATTATTACGAAATTATCGCCAATTGTATCTCTTAATTTGTTTCGTAATCAATCAAATCTCCACATGTTGAAAAACTGCCAAATAAAGTACCTACTTGAGCGATTATAAAGCATTACTTTCGCTAAAATTTTTGGCTATTTCTCTTTTTTTTGTTCCTTCTCTTTTCACTTTCACGAAGTAAAAATTGCATCACTTGCACCCTTTTTCTTCAAAACGTATGAGTGAAGTGAAGTTTTCATTGTCATGGGTAAAATATACTTTCATGAAAATGTTATTTATATATATATGTACTATATAGTATATAGCATAGTAGAGACTGCGAGACTATGCATAAATAAACGTAACAAACATTCATTATTGTTTCCTATGGATTAGACATGTATCTTTCTTACATCTTCCTCGGTACTTAATATCTTCTTTTGGCCAGCATCTGCATGACATCTGAACGTTGGGAAATTGTTGCTTTTACTTTCACCTCTATTTCTCGAATGTAAACCGGCGGGAACCATAAGGAGATGACTTATGAAGACGGTAAATTACCTCCTTGGGTCCAAAGAAAATGCAATAGTCTGATACTACTTAAATAGCCGAGTACCAGTGATGGTATCTGCAATCATATCGGAATATGCATGAGTGCGGAGGCTTCCCATTAATTCTGTTCATCTCGAAATCTGCACACCCGGCCTCCAAAGTACCATTGGGGCTCCACGAATGGGAAAACTAAAGGCATGGCATAGTATAGTACGAACTACGACCGGTATGAGCAGAAACCTCGACTTCGAAAGCCTTTTTTCTTGTAACCCATGCGGCGCAATTTTCCTGCATCTGAATGAGGAGTCGTGATCTGGCTGAGGAAAACGTACCTGCAAATTGCCCATAATGCCCATAAACAGAAAGAATAGCGCACGGACCCCCTCGTCGATTCTCTTCCGGAAGGAAAGAAAGTTTTATCGATTCGACGCCACCGCCAGATCTGCGGTCAGCGCCGCAGTTCACATCAAAGAGCTTTTCAGCGCTCCGTGGTAGAGTCGGTGGCGGACGAGGAATTTAATTTCACTTTCAAGAAAGTGAAGTGAACTTGTGTAATTCGTAACTTGCTTAAGGTAATTTTCTTATGTCTTCTGAATTCCACGAGATCAATGCTGTCATACTGATGGATCAATTTAATTGTGGATGGATTTTTTTTCTGCTTTTTTTCCTTTGCTGCGTTTATATCTTGTTCTTTACAATTTTCGTGTAATGTAATCGAACTAGCTGAATTACCTGGCGTTGCCCGGGCGCAATGATTCTTCTAAAGATGGCAAAACTTAATTAAAGTATGACTTCTCAAAAGAAAATTGCGCTCAAAACTTCAAATAAAAGGAAAATTGTTGAAAAGTGCCTAAAATTAAAATCCAATTTCCTTATTTTACATTTAATATTATTGATCACGTGTAACAAATGTGATTTGATATAACAGAATGCTATTTATTTTTTAGTCTAATAATATAATATAATAAAATAGATTCTTGTGTCACACTTCTCATCTGCTTCTATATCTTGCGTTATGTCCAGTATCATGTCTTGCGTCATATCATGTGTCATCTCATTTTTCGTATCATGTGCCATGTGATGTGTTGCTATGTACCTGGTCGTGTCATGTCATGTTTCAAGTCATGTTGTCTCATAGCATATCAAAGTAAATCAAAGAGCCCACCGAAACAAAAAAACGTAATGTCTGTTATAAAAAAGTAGTGTAAATTAGTGTAAAAGTATTCATTGCTATTAATTTATAGCCTACCATATATCCAACGAGAAGATATAAGCTTGCCAACAGCGAAAGAACTATTTAAATCGACTTAATAGTTCTTGAGATTATCTCTTACATATAAAAGAACTCACTGCCTTTAATTAATTTATTTATTTACTTATTTATTATTATTATTTTTACTTATATACTTATTTATTAATATCATAACATTCTAGATCATTTACAGAGTAAGATATTTTTTTTTTTTTAAAGAGTTTAGAATTTCTTAAGTTATTCTTTACAGCTTAGATATATTAATTTAGCAAAATAAATTCTGTTCAGTTACTATTACTGATATTATACATATGTATAGGAAAAATTATATAAAAACCCCCTGAAAAAGACTTAAACCTATTTACCCTACCCTATTACTAATTCTAGACTACCTAACTAGGATTGGCAAAATTGCTGAATCAACGGGTCGGGGGCATACTCGCACCTCATTAAATATTTCTCTTTTAACTTCCCCAATTTATCTTCAATTGGATCAATATGTACCATTGAATGCAATCGCCTGGTTGAAAAATGCCACGGAAGATTGAGTATCATCCTTAATATTTTGTTTTAAGCGATTTGGAGCTTATTTTTGTGTGTTTTCGCACAACTAGGTAAACCATACTAGCGCTCCATACGTCAGCTCGGCTAGAAAAACTACTTTGTATATTAGGAGCTTATTGTCCAGGCTTAAGGTTGATTTTCTGTTGATGAAGGGATATAACATTCCAGTCAATGTATTTATTTTATGTATTGTGTGCGCGATATGTGTTTTGTATGTCCCTAATTTTGTTAGATGTTCAAGCAGCATTTGACACCGTCTGGCATGAAGCTCTGATATACAAGATGATAAAATTTAATTTTCCTAGCTACATAATCTTTATAACAGAAAACTTCCTAAACAAAATAGATTTTATAAAGTACACGTAGGAATGGAAAACGCAGAAGCATGCGAAATTATAGCAGGGGTCCCCCAAGGCTCAGTCCTCGGGCCTATTTTATACAGTATATTTACCGCTGATTTCCCACAGCTCCATGGCTGTAACGTTTCAATGTACGCTGATGACACAGCAATTTATACCTCGGCAGGAAAACTTGAAGAAATTATAAATAATTCTCAAACAGGCCTAAATAGCATAGCAAAATATTTTCACAAATGGAAAATTAAATTAAATTGTGAAAAATCACAAGCTATGTTTTTTACCAGAAAGAGGAAGTCATGCTTTTTACCCACAAACAGGCTTAAAATTTACGACGTCGAAATTCCATGGGCCGTAAACGTCGAATATCTTGGCATTACACTAGACAAAACTCTGACATACAAAACATTGCCTTTATATATTAGTGTAAAAGTATAGATTAAGATATTCATACCCAAAACATAGTAACCTGCATGTGTATTTCATGTTGTTATAATCAGAAAAGCTATTCGAAATTAATGGGTAAAAAAGTATGTATAAAATTATTTTTAAAACGAAAATTGGACAAATATTTCGCTGTACTTAAACATTTTTTTAGTTTTTGACACTGATTCAAAAAAAAGTCTATATATTAATAAATAGGCGCGGCTCTTTCATTATCTGATCTAAATCAGATTTAGCAGTGAATTTGCATTGTATTGAAATTTATGAATATTTACTGAATCTTATACCCATCTTGCATCAAAAAACTATTCGTAGTTAGTAGTTAGTAGTTTTTTAATTCAAAATTTGAAGTTTTGTTGGATTAAAATCATGGTAATGTGATGTACTTTTTGTAAATTTTAAAATTCTTGCTATATGTGCTATAAAACGATTTAAAAAAATTCAATTCAATACAAAATTTTATATTTAATCTGATCCAAATTTAATTATGAAGGAAACCTTTTTGGTACTTTTAACTTTGATTTCCCAAAATATGTTTTTACAACTGCTTCGTAACTTTCCTCAGCAATTTGTTGATAGATTTGGATAGAAGGTTTTGGAAAACCCTTAATATATATGTACCTTAGTAGGAAACCCACATGCAGAACCGTTTTATATGTAGTTATTAAAGGAATATGTATATGTAAATGTCAATTCGTAATATACCAGTACGATCTTATATTAAATAACCAATTCACAATTTTATAATGATATATGTATATTGTAATTGTATACTGTTTGGTAATCAAAATTGTTTCGAGTAAAGATAGTAAAAAATTTAAATTATTTATTAAAAAGCAAAATAAGAAAATTATACTTTGTAATATATTCAGGAACAAAAGTTCCAAACCGAATGAACGTTATAAAAGTGAATAAAGGAGGGTATTTTTTGGTTTAGGTGGGCGCAACGATAAATTTCTACCTTGACCTTTATCTAATGAAAATTCATTCCTAAATTGCTGTGTAAGCATAGGGATCCAAAAAATAGTTAAAAGAAAATATAATTCACTCTTGCGGAAACCGAACTATAGTACATGTCATTAAAGAGCTAAAGGTGACTTCCTTTCACAGTGACTTGATGTTTGTTAAATTAATTAATTACCTTCTTAACCATAAATTTGCTGTCCGAATTCTCTAAGGAAATATATCCTTAGAAAATTAACAAAACACATCGTTTCTCCTTTGTTAGTGGGCCTAGTCACTCTTTAGGGGCGGAAACTTATTAGAATTCAAGTCCATTTGCATTTTATTACCTTGCTATGATGATTGATTGAAATACCCTCTTCTTCAGTGTAATCGAAAGGACTACGTTTTATATAAAAATTATTATATATAGGGTGAGCTTCAGGTGGGGTATTCTTATCTGTAAAAAGTTAAGGTAATGATTAATTTATGTTCGACTTTAATATACAATTTTTTTTTAACAAAGACTATAATTAGGGAAATTAGGTAATCTATCGATGAAGAGCTATCACTTTTTACCTGTTTTGTAATAATTGTAAATTTTGTTTAATAATTGAAGGCTCCAAAGGACTTAAAAAATATTTTTGTTAAGGGTATATTTTTTCTTTTAGTATGCATTTTTTTCGTAATGTTATAGAGCAAATAATTGAAAAACAAAGAAAACAACTACCAAAAGATTATCAAAAATAGAGTTTTATAAGAAAGAAAAAACATTTTTAGTCTGCTTTCTTAAAAGTAATTGAAAATAGGTTTTTAATGTAATTCATCAATTTTCAATGTAGATGACGCGGTGCGGTGGTACATATAAGAGTTCGTTTTAAAATATGCCACTCGGAAACTAATTGGATGTTAATTTTCAGTATTTGAGTCTTATTTTATGGGTTTCAAATTATTATATATTACAATATTTTTGGAAGCAACCATTAATGTTTTGTTGATAGTTTTCGAAAAAAAAAACAATTGTGCAGAATCGGGCAAGTGTTTGCTTAAAAGAAATTACTGCACCCAAGAGAATTATTTTAGTTGTTTTTAAATTACTATTTAAAAAATTATGTACTTTATGTATTTTAATTTAAAATAATATTATTTATTCATGCCCAAAAGTGCCTACCGCAGAAAAAAGGAAATTAATATTTAAAAGTTTTTTATAGTTTTTTCCCATTATTTTTAGTCACTGATTTAAACCTCATTATTCAAATATGTACTTTTCAAACTATAAATCTTATAACTGCCATGTTTTTAATTTAACTCTTTGCCTTACGATTACATTTCGATGAATCGGTCGCGTGGACACAATTAAATTTCGCACAAATTTATGCGTGGAGTTTTAAAGTAATGATAATAATAAATATTATAATTATGTTTTTTACAAGTTACAAGAAATTTATATAGTTTTTAAATATTTAAATAGGTATGCGCCGTAGTCGAATTTTGCGTTAAATACATTGGAAAAATATTCAGTATGAAATCAATACTTATTTCTTATTAAATTTAGATTTTAACAATTCTCTCCCAATTTTGTACGAAAAATATTAAAATAACATGTATCGGAATCAATCCTGTAATTTCAAAGAAGCTCATAGGTAAATCGTATGGCTAAATATAAATGTAATAAGAGTCGTATGATTTTGATATGCCTCACAAATAACTTATATTAATAAATAAATAAAAATAATACGCTGTTAAAAAGTGATAAGTTTTTATATCAAAATAATAATCTATTCATATTGGATACACTCAGAGAAAAAACAATGCGAAATGCTACAAAACCTACCTCTTGTAGATATATGTATAACCATACGCAAAACAAAAATGCTTTAATTAAGCACACACATTATAATGATTTCAGCCAGGCAAAGAAAGTTCTTATGCTAAACGATCTTTATGCTTAACTTAAGTTAAAATATTGAAATACTGAGTAATTTTAGCTTACTTTAAGCATAAAGATTCTTTAGTGTAAAAACTCTCTTTGCCTGGTTGGAATCCATGTAATTTGTGCGCTTAATTTAAGCATTAATTTTCTGAATAATGATAATTTTTTTAAATTTTTAATTAGGACTAATAAAAGGCCAAGTTTGTTTTTATTTTTTATTTATCTGCTCATACATATCTCCTTTCTTTTTCTCACTCCAAATTATTTATTTTTATTTCTTATGTAACATTTTTCATTGTTAGCTCAATACAAATGTAGAGGAGGACTACTAAACTCAGAAAGTTTTTTATAGAAACATGAGGTAAAGCTTTACCTATTTCAAAAGATTGAAAATGTACATCAAAACCAACTACAGTAGAACTCCGATTATCCGAATCGTGTCGAACAGGGGTCGATTCGGATAATCAAATATTCGGATAATCGGACATAGACTGGTAATAAAGAAAACCGAACTGTCACACATAGAATAAACTTTATTAAGTTGAACACGGCAATTGTCACTCGCATTTTTTTATTCTTGCGTCCCCACAAAACTTGTTTTTATTGAAAAATTACCCACAAAACTTGTTTTTATTGAAAAATTACTTCGTTTTAATTTTTTATATTACGCTGAGGACCGATTCGGATAATTGGCAATTCGGTTAATCGGCGTTCGGATAATCGGAGTTCTACTGCACTTCTATTTTATATTTGATGATAAAATCGTCTTCCTCATGAATGAATATTTTTTTAATTTTATACACTTTTACTATATTGTATCATTATTGTGGAAGATAGATAAATAAAAATAGGGTTTATACAAAAGTCCTCTGAAATTAATTTCAGGCAAACATTTGATTAAATTAAAAGTTGTTGAACTATTTCCAGCAAATTCATTATTATCAATAACTGTTGAAAATGTAAGCCATTCATATTTTTCTTAACTAAATTCTGATTCAAATCCGGAATGATATTTTTGTAAAAATTGCAAATTTGAGACCCTCTTTTATAGGAGCACTGAGATGAATTCAACTGTTCGCTGTCACTTCACGAAAGAGAATGACGAAATTACGTAACCAATTGAACACATATTGTCGAAATCATCAATGCTCAACGAAAATGCATAACGTGACAATGTAAAATTTACAATGCAGTCTATTGCAAATATTTTTCGTCGATGATTTCAAAAGAAATATTGCACAGTTCATATCGTCAGATGTTTCTATTGAAAAATCATATAAAATCGACACAAATTTACTACTCCTATTTATGTTTTTACAAAAACAATATAATTTTAGCAATTTATATATCATTTTGTAACGAAAATTGTACTTAGAGACCAAATGGGGCCAAGTTTTTTGCATTGAACAAATTTACAATATTTGTTGTCGATTTTGCATTACGATTTTTCTCTGAGTGTAGATTTTGAATCGAGTTTTTCATGATTTTTTTTTCGGTGTAGTTTCAGAATTCATATAATGGTAACGACTATCATTGTAATAGTGCAGCAATCTTTAAAGTGACAGTCAGTAGGAAAGAAATAATGAATAGAAATTAAATTGATCAATATGAATTGTAAAGCAACAAGAATGTGTAGTAAAATATAAATATTATATGTGCAATAAGAGGAAGCGTATTTTAAATTAAAAAGTTAATCCTTTAAAATTACAAAATTGCTCCAATAATGAATACATAATCAATAGGAATAAGTTACGAACATAATGGAGAAAATAGTATCGAATTAAAAATTTCTTAATTTCTTTCTTCAAATCAAATAAAAAAGAATTTATCCACAAATCAAATTACATTTTTCTCAATGTTTTTTTTTTTCGTATGGCTTTCCGCCCATCATTAAAAAATATAAATATATAGGATGGAAAAAAGTTTCTAATATGGTGAAACTCATTAATACTAATTTATTGAATGTTAATTCTTAAATGAGTAACGAGAGGATAACTATAACTAATAAAAAACGTGTATTCGTATTTTTTAAACAAAACTATTCAATTATATAAACCAAAAATCCTATGTAAAGAATCAGGTAAGAGTCGAGTTTGTGAGTTTTTCCTTTAAGTCAAACAAGGAGCTTACACTGGCGCAAAAAATAATGGGATATATCTTAAAATCAATACCATTCTTCTGATATTAATATTAATAACAATTATGCGATCCATGAAGAACTATTAATTTAATAAGATACTCTAAGTGTGGGCTGTTTAATGGTTTTCATATTTAAAATTCAATAGGTAGAACTTTGTAAATCCGCATAATTCTTGGTGTATGTACTGTACATATACTACAAATTTCGTTGTTTATTATTGACTTTGTCGAAATAGATTTATTAATTCTTGTATTATAATGAAACAATTATATAGGCTGAAAAATTTAAATATGTATATTATTCTTAATTATGGTAATAAAAACTATCCGAAAAGAAAGTTGTGAAAAAATTTAAAAATTCCAACAAACTTTTATTATACATACGCATGATGTATTGATTGAATTGCTAACCAAATTTTTTATCAAGTCTTAATTATTGTTTGTCTTACTTAGGCTATTGGCTATCCATAAGCTAAGCAAATAAATGAAAGTTCCCAATGTTTGCAAAATAGTTAGCATACCGATAACAGTAAGATAGTAATTTATAAGGAAAAGAAGCAATTAATAATAACAACTGATAAATCCCATGTTGCGTAATCCTGGTCTATTCCACATGACTTTCACAACGTCCCAAAACCAAGATGTGCGAAATTGCACTCTCGATGTAAGACAACATCCAACAATGAAAGGTTATTTGGAATCTGACAACTGAGGTGGAACAAAGGCGCTCGGACGGATGGGTTTAATGCCAGTTGCTGAAAGGTGCTGATTACGAACCAATAATAAAACCCAATTTGATGCCGCTTCAGCGCCATTGCCTGGAACTAACACCTCCGAATTGGCCAGGCGATAATTAGGCACATCTACATTTTAATTGATGGCACAGTGCAGGTCAGTTCCGCATGAGGTGCTTTATGGTGTAAGCATTAAGCATCTATTTAGTTTTGCGGTCGCTCGGTCCATTATCTAGCCTATCTTTGTATCAATAGTCCTACCACAGCTGAATTACTTTACTGACCTATTAGCATAGCTGGGGCTAAGTAAGAAATAAGACTCACGTCATTAGTTTTGGTAAAATCGTCTAAGATTATCGAACAAACTGTGGAGCATCTATTTCAATAGAAGTTAGAGGCATCCGTCGTTAGAAGAGTGATTACCATGAGCTGTCGTCGTTTAATTCATGCCTTTCTTTGATTCAATTACGTGGAAATGACGTCGGCACCTTCTAGTGCATGCATAGCAATTTGGCTAACACAATAAGTCCTATTTTGGCATAGACTTTAGGCGATTAAATTTGAACTCAGGCCCGAGTTTATAGAGGACAATAAAAGCTGAGCCACATGACTCCAAGTATACCCAAAAGCGAATCTAATTGCGTTTGTTGAATACACAAAACACTCGAAGGGGAAATAAGTGTAAATCGAATAGAGCCAACAAATTTCTCGTGATAATGCAATTTTTCTTTCAGCGCGAGTATACCTCACTTGCGGCAAGCGGACTTTCATTTTTGTAATGAATTCTTCATAAAAACAAGTATCAGCACAATCAGTTATTAAGAGATTTTCGAACGGATGGATATCATGTGGTTGGCGAAAATTGTGGGACAGCCTGATTGATTATTCCCTTATAGGGGGGGCTCACCCACGAAAGGGAATTTTTTTTAACTTCCGCCATGTTCACGAAAGATTTATGCTGAGTCTTATTTTTTGTGTGTTTTTTTTTTTTCTCCACAGACATTTGATTGTTTTGGACTTATGGAGCGTCACAAAGACGAGAATCTTTTTCGACAGGAAATTATCTTCCTTGTTTATTATGCTTGAAGGCATTGTCTTGAATTTATTAAAAGTGATATCTTGAATAACTAAGCCCTCTTTTCGCCTTTGCCAATGTGGCTAATTAAATAATCTTTGAAAAGCTCATCTTTATAAGAAACCTCTACCCAAATTTTAGTCTTGCTTAGATAAGCAAAAATATATTTTGTGCCCCAATTTTATTTTTAATAATACCTTTTTACAATAATTAGTGATGAGCAAAACAACACCAAGCCTATGATAGTTTTGGTATTGGTCTTGGCCTTGGTTTTGCATTAATAGACTTAGTCTTGGTTTTCGTTTTAGCCTCGTATGTCAAGTCCTGGTCTCGTTGGCAAGACTTTTGCAATCTTTACTCGTATTTAGTAGATCTTGTAAGTAAAGCGCGTAAATTGCTTTCAGCTATTTACACAGTTTAAGTAGACAACCATAAAAAATTTAAAAATAGAGGAAAATTAGTTTTTTGTACTGTTATTGAAATAATCTCCGCATTTCCTTCTTTTCTTAAAGATTGATCGATGTGAATTTTATTTTGTCGAAACTATTTATCAATTGTAATTTCGAAAAAGAAAGGAGTAATAGTAATATTCTTCGAGAGAAATTAGTAAACTCTAATTAACCCATTAATACGCAAAACGAGGATTTTGTGTACGCAAGTTCAATTGTTCGATTTGAATAGCAAATTGGGGCGATTCTCTTCCAAATTCGTATATAAGGGGTTTTTGGGGATGCTCTTTCAGAATCTGGCATTTGCTTTGCATAAAAGCTTCGAAAACTATTATTTTTGGGGTTTTTCCAAAAAATTGCTGATTTTTGATTTTTGTGAATTTTTTTAGAATTTTTTGGACTATTTTTGGATTTGGTCAATTTTTGAAAAATCCAAAAATGTCCCAAAAAATTCTAAAAAACATCGCACGTTTTTTTTGACTATTTATTAGCACGTTTTGCCATAAAATTTATTCGTATAAGTGATCCGTTTTGATTAAAATTATCCCCAATTTTTTTTATGAGGAAATTTGGTGATAGTTTTACACGTGTGAATTCTTTCAGAATTTGTACGAGGCATTTTTGGATTTTTAAAAATTGGCCAAATCAAAACCAAAAAATTCTGAAAAGATTCACATGTATTCTCTGGCTAATTTGAAGCATTTTCTGTTCTATACATTTTTTTTGTGAAGTTGATCCCTTTTGTGTAAAAAAATCACGAAATTTTTTATTACATTGCTGTACAAAATGGCCATTTTGCAAAAACCAAAGCAAAAAAAAACTTTCAAAACCATGGTTTGAGAAAGTTTAGACAGTCGGACTGCGATTTGTGGTGGTTGTATGATCATCCAATAGCAGCAACGATGAGATAATCGACTTTGAAAAGATAAATGACCAAAAAAATCAGCATTTTTTTTAAAAAACCCCAAAACTAATAGGGGTTTTGAAGCTTTTATGCAAAACAAATGCCAGATTCTGAAAGAGCATCCCCAAAAACCCCTTATATACGAATTTGGAAGAAAATCACCCCAATTTGCTATTCGAATCGTACAATTGAACTTGCGTGCACAAAATCCTCGTTTTGCGCATTAATTGGTTAAAATAAGTAAAAATGTGTAATAAGATAAAGTAGTAATATGATCCTATTTGTTGAAATTTTTGTAGTCTACCAACGGTTCTTTACACCCCGAACTTTTCAAATTGAAGTTTTTTATAGGAAATAATCAATTAAAATTATATTTTTAAAAATTTTTAACTATCAATAATTTTAGCAAGTATTAAAAAATGGGTGACTACATTTTTTTTTGAATTGGTAATAAAAAACCATATTTAGTAAGAATTTTTACTATAATTTTACTAGTAACAAGTCCTATGTAATCTTCTCAGTGTATTAATTTCACTAATACTCTAAATTTCAATGTTTTTCGTCCTGCTGTTTATAAGTTTATTTAATCAAAGCTGCAGTTTTAATAATGGTTGTCATAAGAACCCGTGTTTCAGAATCAAATTTTGAATTACTATGTCTCAAAAACTGTATAAAAAAACACTTTCGAATTTGAGTATATTATAAGTTCGACTAAAACCAGACCAATAAATATTTTGTTAAAATTTCATAAAGTTCTGATAATTTTTAACGAACCTAATGTTTTTCAGTCAGCAAAAATCGCTAGCATATTTATGCCTTATGTACACAATGTGTACATCGAAAATATGTTTGTTACGATATCACACCTAAATTTCTGTCCCATATATGAAGAGTTATACCAACTAAAATTGAAAAATTTATAAAAGTGTTTAATTAAATTATAAAGTGCGTTTCATATTTACAACGCCACAAAAAAAATTATGATTTCTGGAAAACTATTCATTCCAGCAGAATACAATAAATAACGAAAATGATGAATTTGATAAAAAGGAAACAATCACTCGTAATTTATAAACCTAACACTTCACTGGCGGAAATACGGGAGGAAAAAGTGATTTTAGCTTGTTTCTTAATTATAACGCCACGTACATTTTCGACAAAAATAACAATTTTATTTCTGCAAAAATAATATTAAAACATAGTAACGTAAAATTCATTAAATTAATTAAATTCTAGAACACAGTAACGTAAAGTTCATTAATCAAGAGTTGCTCCTTGCTTGAAAATGGTATTAAAAATGCTGGTTTTCATGCTATCGATGAGACTTTGAATTAAATCTAAATCAATAGCATTCCATTCTTCCACGATTGCGCGTTTTAAGTCCTCAACCGAATTTAATTGGCGATTTTCCCTATACACTCGGCGAACTAAAACTCCCCAGAGATTCTCAATTGGATTGAGGTCAGGAGAGCATGGTGGCCACTCCAAAACCTCAATCGAATTAGAAGAGAACCAGGACCTGGTTTCGCGGCTAAAGTGGATACGAGCATTATCTTACTGAAAAATCCACTGTGTTGCAGGATTTTCCCGAATAAAAGGTACCAAACTCATCTGGAGCACATCCGTGTAATCCTTGCTTTTCATTCTTGATGAAGTGAATTGCAATACCAAACAGCCGGACACAGAAATTGCACCCCAAACCATCACGCTTCCGCCGCCAAAATTTCTTTTGGAAAAATATAGTGGTTCTTTTCTCAAGTCACGCCAATATCCTCGAAAACCATCCGGTCCATCCAAATTCCATTTTTTTTCATCGGAGAATATCACCTAAATTCTAATTTCTGTGTCCGGCTGTTTAGAATTGCAATTCACTTCATCAAGAATGAAAAGCAAGGATTACACGGATGTGCTCCAGATGAGTTTGGTACCTTTTATTCGGCAAAATCCTGCAACACAGTGGATTTTTCAGTAAGATAATGCTCGTATCCACGTTAGCCGCGAAACCAGGTCCTGGTTCTCTTCTAATTCGATTGAGGTTTTGGAGTGGCCACCATGCTCTCCTGACCTCAATCCAATTGAGAATCTCTGGGGAGTTTTAGTTCGCCGAGTGTATAGGGAAAATCGCCAATTAAATTCGGTTGAGGACTTAAAACGCGCAATCGTGGAAGAATGGAATGCTATTGATTTAGATTTAATTCAAAGTCTCATCGATAGCATGAAAACCAGCATTTTTAATACCATTTTCAAGCAAGGAGCAACTCTTGATTAATGAACTTTACGTTACTGTGTTCTAGAATTTAATTAATTTAATGAATTTTACGTTACTATGTTTTAATATTATTTTTGCAGAAATAAAATTGTTATTTTTGTCGAAAATGTACGTGGCGTTATAATTAAGAAACAAGCTAAAATCACTTTTTCCTCCCGTATTTCCGCCATTGAAGTGTTAGGTTTATAAATTATGAGTGATTGTTTCCTTTTTATCAAATTCATCATTTTCGTTATTTATTGTATTCTGCTGGAATGAATAGTTTTCCAGAAATCATAATTTTTTTTGTGGCGTTATAAATATGAAACGCACTTTACATCGTGCGAAACGGACTATCTCAGCTAGTCAGTCGTGAATGTTCATACCATTTTAGCTTGCATGAATTCCAAGTTAAGCCATGCATTTAAGCCTAATTGGAATTGATATTGTCTATTAGTACTTGTTTAGATTGGATTGAAATTGTTATTAATGGGCTTGACTCAGTATTTAAAATTCACAAATTCAAGTACGCTTAAACAACCAAACATCCTGACAGTTCAATCTCCTAGCAGCCGAGGCTAAAAAACGTCCCATGTGCGGACCTACAAATTGAATTAATTTTAATAATTGCTCTAAATCGAACCAAATTAATTTATTTTAGGAAATTGGGAATATTGGGATAATATTGTGCATATCGTGCATTGATAAAATTATGTGCACATCTAAAATTAGTACTTAATCAACAATAACACCAAAATCATATTAATTCTGAACTGGTTCTGCCTTCTGTCAAATAAACACGAAATGTTAAATTTAAATTTGATGGCTTTTAATTTAATTGAGTGTTACTAGCAATCAAAATAATTGAGTGGAGCATCTTTCTATTTAGCTGTTTAGTCATGCAGGGTAATGTTGTTTGTTTTTGTTGCTAGCGTCGAATCAGCTGATGAGAGTCATATGGAATATATTATTCTGTTAAAAGATTGGACTTAGGTGATCTGCAAATAATTATAAAAAATTATTATTATTATTTCGACTTATTTTATTTTTTAGGTTGGAAGTTTATATCTTTAGCTATAAGTACAAATACATGCTAATAGTCTAAAAAAAATGAAGTTCGATTGTTTATGTTTTTTAAAATTGGATCATTAATTTCTGTAAAGGAGCTACATCAAATAAAAAAATTTAAGCACATAGGCTCGTTTTGCTCAATTATGATTAGAATATAATTCTCTACAGAATTTAATTTACTACATTTTTACATTATTTCACATCTTTTTCGAATTTTAAATAATTTGTCCGTAACAGCAACTTATTTTGCTATTGCTCTGTGAGTAAAAATGCGTTATTAATACAATAAGGTGAATATTCAGTTTAATTAATAGCCCTGTTATTCAACCGCAGTAATTTTTAAAATTTATTCTATGCTGAACAAAAAAACACGTAATTTTCAATTCCTTTAAAACAAACCGCCTCTCACTTCATCCCTTTAGTTGTGCACAATTGCTGCCCTAATAGATTTAAATTTAATTAGATCCATCAATTAAATCAAATACTTTGGGTATTTCAAACTCTTTGATTTTCGACTAAATTGATTAAAAATCAATAAATAGAGATCATTTTAAAAGGAGTAATGTTGTTCGCAGAAAACTCTAGATATAACTTAATTTTGTTGCGCTCAAGTACCTTTGATATCTTTAGAAACTAATTTGAATTCTTAATTGGGTTTGCTGCGCAATCCATCTTTTCCTTTTTATTGTTGTTTTATGAATATCTTTGAAATTTCATTTGATCACAGGAGGAATATTTAATAGCGTTTTGGTCTACTGAACTTTATATAAGCTTAATTTTAAAGCACTCCCCTTCTTTTTCCACCGCTTTCAAAGGGTGTAAATTCCATAGATTTTCATTTATCTATCCAAAAATAACCTCAAGGATATCTCTCTCTGCAAAGAGTAATTTGTGAGATAGGACGTTTTAGTGCAATGGATGCTTTTGAATTTTTCGCAGTAACCACAAAAAGGTACTATAAATGGAGTTTTGTCTATTCATATGTTTCCACGTTAGCATCTTGCAGTCTATCCTATCAAATCAGTATGACATTTTGAAAAAGGATTAACCTAGTAAAAGCAATATCAGACTGGAATAGAAAATATAAAAATAAATTTCTAGGGGTAGGTAGATTGACGTTGTTAAAACAGTGAGCCATCAAAATGTGGGGAGTTTTTCAAATTAAATTTTTTTGAAAAATCTCTCTAAGCGCCCATCAATAAATTTGACGTTTGTATATTAAGTTAATTTGAAGTAGTATTTTATACTTTGATGTTAAGTGAAAGTTAAAGCACATATTTTTTAATTAAAAGTATCAGACATAAACAATTAAATTTAATCGATCTATAAATTGCGTTTTTTTAATGATCTGTACCTGGTATTTTGATTTGAATTAAATTTTTTAAACCGTAACCTGTAGCAACAACTATAAAATTTGCAATAAACGCATCAAACTGACTTTTACCACTCCAAACTTTAAATCTGGAACTGAAGAAGTTATTGGATAAATTTGTTGTCACTAAATGAATACAAATCAATTCAATTTGATGTTCCTTTAGCAAAATTAAAAAGTTTTGCTATGAGTAAATGTTTAAAAATGTCAACGCCATACAGTATTTTAGTTCCAAATCAGATCATTAAAAAAATGAAAATATATGTTTCTTGATAAAAAGTTAAAACAAAAAGTAATAAGTTTGAGCGGACCAAAGGTTGTTAAAACTAGAACTTAAAAATAATAATTAATAGAATTTTCGAACTTTCAATCGGATATAAACTCTTAACAAGTTGAAAATGTTGTATTTCTGTGTAATCTTCATCTGAATCTTCCTCTATGCTATTCATCAAATAAAGCTATGTTTACGAATTTTTCTTTTTACTATATATACATACAATACATATTGTGCGATACAACACTCTAAAGAGCTTTGACAAGATCCTTGGAGATTTCCTTAAATATTCACATTCCTTTTGTTAGAAAAATAATATGATAATTCTCTCGTATCTGTCAGCTTCAAACGTTCACAAATCAAAAGAGGTATGTCAGATTATTGATAGTTATTTTACTGTGTGTGTTTTATTAAATTTGGAGTCCTCTGACATCATATTAATGAGTATATCTATTTAGAATGAAATTATTATTTTTTTTAAATTCAAGGTAATGGCCCTTATTCTGGTTGTCTGCCTACGGATTCGTTATTTTCATTGTCACTCAGAGTGGCATTTGACAGTTTGACGTTTCGACAAATATTGAAGTCGCAATATTCTTGTTGTCACCTGAAGTCGGTTTAAGCCGTCCCAAAGCGATAATTTTGGTCAGTAACGAAATCTGAGTGACAAACAATACAAAGAACGAAAAACTGGTTTGAATTGTATTATAAATAATGTTTCGATTTATAGAGTTAAAAAAATGAATAAAAAAACGATTTGAGCGCTTAATCGCTAAAATGAAAGAGAATGTCGACATTGGTAGAGGTCTGAAATTTTCCGCTGGATTTTATAATTATCAATTTAAAACTTTAGCCTTTGCTTTTATCGTTAAAGCATTTAGAGTTGAACTTCGTCTCTCAGTCGCCTGAGTCTGTTTCTGCAACCCGGCTCGTTTCTGACCCATCTATTTGTAACAGGCACTAGTTTAGCAAAATGAATGGTTACGAAATAATAATATAAATATAATCCCAAATTTCTTGACATCGATTTTTATTTTTTGAGCGAGATAATAAGGACTCACAAATTTTTTTAAAAATTCTTCCGAAGTTTTTAACGTAGTGGGCAGCTAGACTCAGAAGATCTCATTGGAGGGATTAAGCTGCGAAGAAAAAAATTAGGGATTAGATCTTATACTTAATTTAAATAGACGGTGCAATTAATTTCTACTGCCTTTTCCACTAAAATCTTGACTTTAACACATAACTTAACATTAACACGTAACTTAAAAAAACATTTGAATAGCTAGAATCTCTGTTGTACAAATTCAATACTTCAAGTTCTTGTAATAAAATCGCTAGAATGAAAATTTCATATAAAATCAAAATTTTAATTTTTACAAAATTCATCTTACTCACAATTAGAGCTGTAACTCATCTTACGCATATTAAAAGGTAACGAAAAATTTATGACACATGGGAAAATATTGGAAATATTAAAATATTCTTCTTCTTTGCGTTTATCTCAATTTTTCGTGTATACATGTAAACGTTTATACAGGGTATGATGCTGTAATACGTAGAAGCAGTGTAAACGGAAACATAAAAATAATTACAATGAACTTTTTCTGCAGAGTGCTTTAGTCATGTTATCAAAATGATGGACACCAGGGATGAACTTCTTTAAGCTGTTTGCATGCTAAAATATTATGTGCGGAAATTTTCACATACTCCATCTGGGAATTTACGTATATTTTGCTATTTTAATATTACTCTGCTATATTTCATTTCTGCGAGGCTATACTAACAATACGGATTATATAGTATACTACCGATTAACCAACATGTTATCTCAGATAATTATCTTCTCTTCAAAATTACTGAACATCATCAAAATTCCAGTTGAGCAACAAGAGTTTTTGGAATATTTCCAAGATGCTACCTTACTGTGATATAATCATGATGATGACGCTGATTGATTTGTAATGACTCCTCAACCGAAGTCCATGGCTCGAGTATGGTTCGATGCCGGGAAATTGCTTAGTCTTGGCAATTTGAAATAAGGAACTAGAGTTGTCTGGCGACAGTTTGAACCTTTCACATGCAGTTCAGATGCACTGACTTAAGCATTTTACTACATTCTTGGATGTGCAATTTTTATGATTGGTAAACTAAACTCTACCACCATTCAATTTTGACTTAGGTCGCAGCAAACGATGTTGTTACGTTTCATTTGAACGACTGAATAGACATTTTTTTAATACTTATAATGGAATGAAAAAAGCAAATATCTACAGGGAATTCTGTTTTCTACTTGGAGATGCAATTCGTTGAATACATATGTATATACTGAATGGAGTAATAAAAACTTATAAAAACCATCCAAGTGTAAGTTTGACTTGCGTATAGAGGGTTAAGCACTTTGTACATTTTCAAAAAATGGTGAATATTTATTCTAGGCTAGGTGTACACATATAATAAGAATTTTTCTGAAATCTAAATTATGGAATAAATTCGAAATTAGTGGCGGATAAGATTTAATAAGTTTTTAATACTAGTAATCTAGTACTAACTAAGTAATAATTCTTGAGAGAAAAACGTTGCAAAAACAATGGGAACAACACTAAATCAATAATATTCAAATATGATTATTAATTTAACTGCTGTTAATTTGACAAAAAACATATTTGAAACAACATGTTATTCAGAACAAAATGCTTTATTTTCGTTATTAACTATATAATTGTTTTTAAATCAAAAGTATTGGCATTTTAGAACAATATATTTCGTAGTAAAATTAACTATCTGTAGATTTTGATTCAAATTTGTATGTACTTCAAAATATTGCTTCTTTGATTTGAATATTAAATGATATAAAAATTCAGTTTTTTAGATTAAGAATTTATTTCTTAAATAAATTTTTATATTTCTATATTTATATTTAAGTATGCCTATGTAGTAATAACAAATTTAGTATTGTAATTATTCAGTTTTCGGTTACAAAACCTTTTCGTAATAGCTTTATACAGGGTGTCCCTGAATGATGTGTTCTAAAATACATCAATCGATTCCATTGAAATGTCCTGATCAACGTTTGTTTCGACATTCTCCTCCCTAAAATCACTCCTTCACACTTTTAAGTTGAACATTATTTTTCTTCGACGGGAGGTTACTTAAAATAGCATAAGGTTCATTGAAAAGTGCACCCTTTTACCTTTCAGCCGATACTTGATATCCTCAATCTATTCACTACTCTAAAAACTAGACCGATTTCAATGTCAAAATTTGACAAATTTGTAACACGCTTTTATTAGTTTTACCTGGAACAATGTAAACAAATCTTACAACTCAATTTTCACCCACTTCTAATTGTTACATCGATTTTAAACTTTGCAAACTTATGCAATTCTGGTGACAATTCAATAATATGGTACCAACAAGCTTGTTTGATGATGTAGATGGAAGGTGGTGATAAGGATTTCTCAATAGGCCCATCGAGTTTGTGCTCCTTTGATTTGTCTTAGTGAGTCCTTTCGTTACAAATTGTGTCTCATATCTCAACGCATTCGGGGATTTCTCAGGGTATGGTGGCTTGCAAAAAGATCAGCGCGTCTCATGGTCGTGAAGGTCGCAATTTTTTAGCCTCATTTAAGATCTTTGTTCCTGAGGAGGCTTATGACACCATCCTTTCTCCGGATATTTGGCCATCTGGGACTATCGTGCGCGATTTCGTTCCAAGGAATCGCTCTGCTGTTCATGTGAAATCAAAAAACGGATTAGCGAATTCTCCTTCTATTACGCGAATGTAACAGGACTTCGCTCTAAGACTACGCATTTATTTGCTGCTACGAGCTGTTGCGAATACGACGTGGTTTGCTTAACCGAGACTTGGCTATGCGGTGGTATCATGGACAACGAGCTTTTTGCTCCTGGATTCCAGGTTTTTCGCCGGGATCGTCACCGTGACAACATTGCGGCGCCAGTTGGGGGCGGAGTAATCTGCGCTGTTAGAGCGAATGCTACGTGTTCCTTAGTAGAAACTGCTGACTGTGGTGATTTAGAACTTCTGTGCGTCGTTATAAGGCTACCACAAAATAACATTTACGTTGTTACCGTCTACGTTCCACCTAGCTCTACTTCTGACCTTTATGAAAAACTTGCCTTGACAATAGATGGAATAGTAGATATGCTGGAACCTTGCGACGATATTATCATCTTCGGAGATTTCAACATGCCCTCTGTCGGCTGGGAATATTCATCTGATGCTGATGAACTGACGCCTTCGTTTTCTGCCTCTCCCGTTTTCATCCGGACTTTCCTGGACTCTCTCGCCGCCTGCGGCCTGGTTCAATCCAATCATGTGGCGAATGGATCTGATAGATTACTTGATCTCATTTTCTCGTCGAACTCTGATGACTTACTCGTGAGGAGATGTGCGAGCCCTCTCGTGCCTGAGTCTAATCATCATCCTGCGCTTCACGCTACTCTTTGCTCCAATAATAATATAATTGTTAACGCTGTTGACCATTGTAATTATTTTTTCAACTTTAAAAAAGCCGATTTTTCTAACATTGATAAGTCCATTTCGGAAATTGACTGGTCTCATCTGCTTAACGAACGCGACATTGACAGGGCCCTAAATTTATTTTATGACAATCTTTATTTAATTTTTACCCAATGTGTTCCAATTAACGTTTCCAAAAATTTTAATTGCACGCAGCCTTGGTTCAACAGTACCTTAAAACATTTAAAAAACCTTAAGAGTAAAGCGTGGAAAAGATATTGTGTCTCACGGAGCGATGATGATTACCGGAGCTATGTTGATCTTAGCACTCAATTCAGTCTCGAGTTGAATGCTTCCTATGACATTTACGTGGTTGATATGGCTTCAAAGCTTCGAAGTAGCCCACGACAATTTTGGAAATTTATAAATTCGAAGCGTAAGTCTGACGGGTACCCTTCTACTTTGAAGCTTGGTAATTGCGAAAGTGGTGATCCCCTACAAATTGCAGAATTATTTGCCAACTTCTTTGGCATGGCATTCTGTGATTCGAACTGTGATATTAGTTTTAGTGATTTTACCCACTTGACGAGGCTACCACCCACTTCTCTTGAAATGAAGGACCTCGTGTTCGACGAATTGTCGATTTTGAAACATCTGGCCAACCTCCCAGATAGCTACTCCGGGGGTCCAGACGGCATTCCTGCTTCTTTCCTAAAAAGGTGCGGATCGTCATTGGTCAATATCCTTTGTTATTTATTTAACTTGTCCTTGACAAGCAGCTGTTTCCCCAAGTTATGGAGACATTCTCTGATTATTCCTTTACATAAAAAAGGCAACAAGGGCGATATATCAAATTACAGACCTGTTGCCAACTTATGTCATCTTGCTAAGATTTTTGAGGCATTGATCAATGATGTGTTGCGCTTCCACTGCAGGTCTATTCTTGGCTCCTTTCAGCATGGGTTCACCAAAGGTAAATCTACAACCACAAATTTGCTGGAGTTGATGCATGATTGTGTCCCTGCAGTGGAGTCAGGCTGTCAGGTTGATTGTATTTACACCGATTTTAGCAAGGCCTTCGATAAAATCAATCACAGAATTCTCCTATTTAAATTATCTAACCTTGGTTTTCCTTCTTCTTTCGTCGAATGGTTGAATTCGTACCTGTCTAACCGTACACAGCAGGTTCTTTTCCGGGGAGTTCTTTCGTCTCATATTAGCAACTCGTCAGGTGTACCTCAGGGTAGCATACTCGGCCCGCTCCTTTTCATTCTGTACATTAACGACGTCTCTCTGCTTCTTTCCGCTTCCAAAATCCTTTGTTACGCAGATGACGCAAAAATATACCGTGTTATTTCTCGAGAGACTGACTACCATCTTTTACAATCTGACATAGCCACTTTTCATAAGTGGTGCACGAGCAATCTTTTACCGTTAAATGTTGACAAATGTACAGTTATGTCGTTCTGTAGAAAAAGGTCTTCCATTCATTATAATTACTCGCTGGGTGGTAGCTTATTAACTAGACTTGACAAGACCAAGGACTTGGGCGTAACTTTTAACTCTAGACTTTCCTTTGAGGACCACGTCAACTCAATTGTTGGCAAGGCAAACTCTGTTTTAGGCTTCATCAAGAGATGGTCTAGAGAATTTGACGATCCCTTCATTACCAGGCTTCTCTACTGTACCTTTGTCAGACCCATTCTGGAATATGCTAGTCCCGTTTGGGCTCCTTTCTATAAAGTGCATATTGACCGAGTCGAGGCGGTTCAGCGTAGATTTCTTAGATTCGCTCTCCGCGGGCTCCCTTGGTTGGATAGTATGAATCTACCTCCTTACCAGGATAGACTGAAACTAATTTCTTTAGATTCGCTCCAAAAAAGACGTGATATTTTGAGGTTCCTCGTCATTTCTGACATCCTCCAAGGAGCAATTAACTCTCCCGAGTTGCTGGGTTCAATCAGGGTTTCGGTACCGTCTCGCTCCTTGAGAACTCACGATTTTTTAGACGTTCCATATCATCGAACCAAGTATGGTATGCACGAGCCCATTACCTCAATGTCTCGTCTCTTTAACGCGCATGTAGACATTTTTGAGTTTAATTTGTCTAAGCCTAATTTGAAAAATCGGCTTCAAACAGATCTTCCTTAAATCAATTAAACTTATTGTACAGTAATCAGAATTTGATGAATGTTGAACAAATAAAATAAATAAATAAATAAGTGACCAGGAGGGTCTGATGATGGTGGAGGTAGACTTTTAAGTAAGGATGACGCAACGAATATAAAACTAAAAAAACGCTTTTGTGCGTAGTGCATTAAAAATTTAAAAAATAAAATAAAATCTTTAAATAGATATTTATATTTAAAATCGTGGGTAGCACTTATATAGCGGCTTAGGTATAATGAACCGAATATAATATGGATAAGTAACTACTAAAATCCTAAAAACATCTCATTAGCAGTATTCGTGCTTTTGCAATTTATCTTCGTATAGTTCCGGTAATATGGCCTATTCGTTTCTTTTGACTAAAGCACACTCTCTTTTGTTTATAACTTGGATAATATTTCCGCATCTATAATATCCATTAACAGTAAAGACATCTTTAAAATAAAACAAACCAGATGTTTTAATGCGCACCGAATACTTAACCCGGCAGTGACTTGGTCAGCCATATAACTTAGATCTGGAAAGCAGATATCTGCTCATCGAACGAGTGGACGACGTCTAATACTAACTAATGTAAATGAGTGACGTTCCCGGCACAGTCACTCGAAGAAAATCGGTTTTCCTTTCATTTAAGACCTACGAGCGCGTACTGGTTCTTCTTCGTATGGCTCGTTTAGTGCGAGTAATATGACAATAACACACCGCCACCTAAAAATAATTGCAGAAAGTGAAATTGACAAAGGCATCACGTTTACTTTCTTCACGATCACGAACCGTCGGTTACTTGTTTGTGAGCCGTTGGCGAGATTGTATGAAGGACTCAAATTGGATAGTGTTATGCAAATTCCTCAAGGGGGAAGTACAGCATTATTACGGTTCGCACTTCATGTTATGGATTTTAATGGGCCTATCTTATGAGGAAATTGTGTCCAGAAGTTACATTCAAGTCGATTGTATGTTAATGATTTTTATTTTTTGTTAAATAAAACTATGCAATAGAATTATTAAGTTTTATTTCGTGAGAGTTTTGCATTTGGCCAAGTTACAAGACAGTGGAATTAACTTATGACAAATTTTTATTTATTCGAAAGAACATTTTTTTTGCATTTAATATTTAAATTCAGTTTCAGGCATACGAGCATATTATGTTGACTTCTAATAGGTCAATCGAAGCTTTTTTATCAGCACGGACAAATCACACGATTTTAGTGGTAAATTGACAGGTATATTTCTTGTAATTAGATTTTCCTCAAATTGTTCTTTCAATAAATCAATTGTTTTCGTCGCTGTATGGCATGTAGTGCTGTCCTGTCCAAACCTGATGCGTAGCCCTTACATTGTTTAATGATGATTCTTATCATACCAAATACAAGAATTCTGATTTTTTACGTGCCCATTAAACCAAATGAGCTTCTTCGCTGAACAAAATGTTGCCATAAATTAAAGGGCCAACTGATTTTCAGCCCATTCAGCAAACATCCGATGCAAGTGATGATTATGACTTTTCAATTCTTGCACCAATTCAATATTGTAAGCTTTACGGACAAGTTTCTAACATGAAATTTTTCCAAATTATAGAGGGACAAAACCCAAGTTCTGATCGGCGATTATTCGGTTCATAAAATTCACGAAGTGCTCTATAAGTTTTTATAATTGATCACCGATTTTGGAAATAAATTTCCACGATTTGGTATCGTTGCTGCGGTATTTTTCTACCCAAGATGATTTGTTAGACCTGAAACTTACAACAAACGACAGCTCATTTGACAACTATCCCTATTGGAAATTCGGCGCCTCTTAAAAATAATCCTTTCATAAAATATCACATACTAGACCTTTATTTGAAGGAAAATTCTCTTAAATTAAAAGATTTTTCTGAGAATCCAGAGAAATGATAAAAAAAATATTATTTAATTGAATTATGAAGGTAGTGGTTGCATCAACTAACAAAATTTCTTACAAAAAAATAAAAACAAGGAACCTCATTTAAATTTACATATGTAATATTTTTACAACCAAGCAACCTTAAATCAAAATTATATTCCATGGATTGGAAAGAAAATTCTGGTCTAAAATTGAAACAAGGGTTTTTAAATTAAATAAAAATTTTAATTGATTTAAAAGCGTTTATCCTCAAATTAAATTAAGACAGTTTTTCATTAAAATCCTTAGATTCGAAGAAATGAGTTTATTTAAATGCAAGATAAAAAGCAAAACCCAATGTATACAGAAACGAACAAGTTTAAAAATCTAAAAAACTCTTACCGAAAATAAAAAAAATAAAACCATTAAAATTGTTTTCTTAATTTTATTGAAAGAAATAACTCCCTAAAATTTAAAGAAATTTAAATAACAAAAAATAAAATTCTTTAAAATAAGAAACGATATATTATTATACCTCAGAAAAAAAAAATTTTATTTCAGTATAGGGGAAATTATTTTTAAACAGAGCAAATTTGGCATTATTTTCAAAATCTAACTTCTCTATTAGATAATAATTGTCATTTTTATTATTCTGAAACCTTTTGTACATTATTGGTAAGATTATGAAAAATATAAAAAAATTTTTTACATGCAACTTTAGTTTATTTTAATGCCTGCAGAGGGCGTCATCCAAAATGCACTTTTAAAACGGCCGCATTTCTCTAGGACTTCCTGTAACAGATAGAGTAAAAATCTTTAGTGGATTGTTTTCATAAGACACAAAACTAGTACATAAACCTAAAAAACCTTTTATTTTTAATAAATATATAATTTTATAGACATTTTTCCAAAAAAAGTTAAAAAACGATTATAAGTTAGGGGTAAACTAACCTCCGCATAAAAAAGGGGGGGGGGGCGGGGGGGGGGAGGGTAAAATAATATTTTTAAAGGTTTAGTTACTAGTATATTTGATATCGAATCGAATGACGTTTGGTTTGTTAAAATCGGTTGAATAGTTTTTGAGATACAGATGCGGCCATTTTCAAAAATGTGATTTCGAGAAAAACGCGCTCAATGTTTTTGAGAAAAACGCGTTCAAAGTTTTTGAATTTCTTAAAACGGTTTTAGGACAGTATTTCAGTGATGTTAAGAAGCGTTTTTATGAAAAAAAAAAAAAAAATTTTCGATTTTGAAAGTATGTAATAGAATTTTTTTTTTTTTTTTGTATTAAGAATTTGTTTATTAAATTTAATAACTGAGCTTTTACTAGAAATAAGTTAAATGCTTTATTCATACTTAAAATTTAATTATCCTTTTTATGAAAAAATCTCTTTAAACGTTCTCCTCTTTAATTTAGGAAAATATTATTCTAAGTACAGTTTTTAAATTTTTTCTATTTGATATTATTGAATTAACTGTTTTCTGTTTAAATAAAATAATAATGTGATAAGTTTTCTATAAATACATATTAACACATAGTGTCCAAAAAAATATCTGTTGTTATTTTTTACCAAATTTCAACAATTAATAATTAAATTTATGAAAAAGCTTCAACATCTTTGTTTTCTAGTTAAATAAAATAATGCCACCAATTTAAAATATAAATTAAAATTACTTTTAAATCTCCCTTCAAAAGAGTTTACATAATTCCAAAGGGAAATTTTCTATCCCTTTCAAATCTTATATATATAATGAAAAGTTTGCCTTAATTAAATCTCAATTGAAACAGAAATTAAAAGGTTTCAATTAACCATTTCCCTTCAAAAAGCAAAATCTTTTGTAATGGAAGCCAAACAGATAAACACCATCACCACATTTACTTAAGGTGATTTAAGGAAGAAAGGAAAATTAATGAGCTTTCTTGATTTCACTCAACTCAAACAGCATTACTCAAGACATCAAATTAAATCGCTTTTGATATAGCATACCATACATACATACATAGACAGAATATAGTTCAACTCTGCCTCATTTAGTATCAAGGCTTTAACTGCGATAATTAATGTTAATGTACATATGATGGATTCAAAGGAAGAGGGTTATTTCAGAGATGATTTCTGAAAATTCAACAGATCTACGGCTTAACACCAACTTCAAGTCATTTTAATTTTCTTAATTAGGGTGTATATTTTAACAAAAATTTTACGATCCGTAATAACAAATATTTAATTATTAAAATTTATGTACGATATTCATTTAATGATATTAAAGTTTAAGATCTATATATATGTACAATAAATTAAAAACTAAGAAAATTGAAGATAGGGATTAAAGTGTTTTAATGGATGATATAAAAATAAACCAATAAACCAGAGTTTAAAGTATCAATTCTAGTACTCCATAGATATCTAACGCAATTGAGAAATATATACAATATTCATTAATAGAGCACTTAACTTAATTAATTTTTAGTTAAAGGACTTTTTAATTTCGAGTACTGAGACTAACTTTATTGAACACTTAAAACAAATATCCTGTTTACTTTAAAATAGAGAATTGAAGACCGAATGCTATCCAGTTTTTTTCCTAATAACTTCTGAATACTGTCCCGTCATGATGAAATTCGAAATAATCTTAAAAGTCTTTATACTATAAATTGTGAACAATAAAGATTATACCTAGGAATGCCAACAACAAAGGAAGTGAGACCTATAAAAGCTTCCATTCTTTACCGAAATGTGATTCCCAAGATAAAGCTTAGCGCTTTTCCATTTTGGCGGAATTCTAGCATAACCGCACGCCTTTTAGGTACACAATCCTATTTTTTATATTGCCGGAGAAGTGCCAATGAAGAGATTTATTCGTTCACTGAACAAGAAAACGACATTTGTCGAGAAGAAGTGTGAAGTAACTCCAGGCAGGGTGAATTTGAGAATCTCAAGATAGAAAGAAGTAGGAAGACTTCCTGGAAATATTTTAATCGTTAAATGAGTTGCGATAATACCGTCTCAAGCTTCAGTTACTTACCACTAATGAGAACAGCATCTTTAAAGATTTTAATTACAACTTGAGCAACGATAAAACACGCAAAATCTGCTTTGTTTATTTAAATAAACATACTACTTGACTCTCTGTCACGTGAACCGAAGAAGCATTAAACAAATTCCAAATCAATAAGAATCACGATAAAAATAATTAAATAAATCTCAGCAATACCATTCTTGTGGTTTAATAGGCGTAATAAATCAACAGCATTTTATTACTCATCAGAAGATATTTTAGTCAGGTTTTGCATAAATTGGCCGAGGTGATTTGCTTTTTTGTTACCTGTTTATAAAATCTTATTAAGAACGTTGCGTCTACAAGCAATTTGTAATAAGTAGATATACCAATTTTTTGAATTTATTATATTTAAATAGAAAAAAAACTAAGTTTAAGTTAAATTAACAGTTGCAATAAAATAAAAACAACTTTTAAGAATTGTTGCAATTATCGAACTCTTTGTTTATACCACAATGATTGTAATTACACAAAATTAAAATTATTGATAGTTGCAAATCATCGAAAATTTATTATACTTCTTTATGCTTTTAATTTTGAAATATATTTACAAAATAGTTTGTTTTTATTTCAGATGATAAAAATGATGGTCACAGTAGTTATAGTATTCACAATATGCTGGCTGCCATTTAATACTTTAGCGGTAAGTAAAATTCTTATCTTTTGAAGCTGTACATAACTTTGCTTAAATTTTGTTTAAAGTTTGTAAAAAACGAAATATCTGAGTGTGGTCGAAAGATATCAGAGAAATTCATAACCTTCCTGATGATCGAATTGTTGCATTTTGCTAGGTATAAAATATCTTATTTACTGCAGTGCATTTGAAAGATACTTCGGAATTTGCTCTTGTTTTAGATTTTTTTAAAAAATAATGAGGACAGGTAAATTCCTAGGAGAGTTGTAGCACCAGAGAGGTACATATTTTGAAAATAATCATTACTTCAGAAGTGTAATTGTTTTTGTGTGGCGGATTGTCGTTTAAGCCGCAAAAAATTCTACTAAAGTGGAGACAGTTTTAAGTTGGCCAACACGATAAAATAAATACTAAATGTAGTTTACGTAAGGAAATGTGTATTACATTTTATTTTTAAATTTGAACTTCCTCTCTAGGAAGTTGGATCATAATTCACTTTTTTGTAACAAAAATACTATGTATTTTCCAACAAAATCCTCATTCTGCATAAAAGTTAAGCAAAATATTATAATTAATTGTTAGCTGTTTTATAAATCACTTTTGTTCAGAAAAGGGAAGAGTATTTACAGAAGTATCCACAAATGATGAGAGATCAATTTGTTCTTAGCATATGTTAAATGCTGAGGAAGAATATTATTTCCTTTATCGTAGTTTTTGATAACAATTAAAAGGTTACGAGCTCTTAACTTTTATCCACAATTGGAGGGATATTGTAGTTTTAGCTCAATATTTCATGTAGATCTGTTTAATAGATATGGTGAAAGTATAGTAGGCGGAGAATTTTTAAAAAAATAAAATTCTGAATTTTTTAAACAAGTAGGTTTTTAATTTAAGAAAAAACAGTTGCTTATAAATTTTGATGGAATAACAAAACAAAAATAAAAACCAATTTGTAGCAAAGACCCTTATTAAATTTATGATTTAAAACGTACCTTATTTAATTAATATTTATTATTATATTTATTTTTTTTTTAAATTAGTCATTTTTGTTTAATCACTTTTTTTTTGGCTTTGTTATTCCATCAAAATTTATAAGCAACTGTTTTTCTTTACATTAAAAACACACTTAAAAATTAAAAAATTAAAAATTTTATTTTTTTAAAAAGTCTCCGCCTACTATACTTTCACCACATATAGAACTTTTGATTATTTTGCCGGAGTTCTGGTATAATTAGATTGTGGAAGGCTTAAAGAAGTTGGAAAACCGTTTTGAACAAAGTGTATTTATTTAAAAGTGATTCATTGTGATTTTGAGATTTAATGCTATAGGCTGCGATCTAGAATAACAATTTTCTTACAACATCTACATAGATATCTCAATATTTCATTAAAAGTACATATTTTGTCTTACAACATTTATGTAGGAAATTTACAATTTTTCATTAAAATTACATGTTGCGTCTAAAAATAAATCGTAATTTCACAAGTTACTAGAAAATTTGCTTTATTCATCTTGCAATATTCAATACATTTTATAGGCTAGACTGATGCAATTATGACTTTTTTAAGTTAAATGGGAAAAAGATTTTCATATGTCCATTCACTTGCCTATTTATATGTATACAGAAAAAAAAGTAAAATGAAAATACGGAATTCGAAATTCGCAATTTTCTGCGGTTATATTGTTATAAATTTTGATTTTCTTAATTAACTACAACCTTGCAGAAAATATTTTATTTCATTATTTTTTTATATAAGGTTTTTAAAAATTAGTGAATATATAGTTCAATATTTGTGCTGAGTCATGGAGGGTGAATTAGGCTCTTTTACAATTAAGCTTACTTCCTCCGTTTTCTGTTCTAACATTGAACTATTTCATTTATTTTTCCAGGAATGTAGCCCCATTTAAGAAAATTTAAATTAAATATCAATGCAATATTCCAAGCTAGTTTTTTAATTTCAGTAGTTTTAATTTCATTATGTTTCGTAGTTCATAAAATTCTACATACACTTCATAAAAAATTCAATTAGCAGAGGTATTAAACGCTAATTAAATTATTGTAAGAAACTATTTGAAAAAAAGATAATATAAGCAAAATTAAATAAATCGAAAATCTTGTGCTTAAACATAAAACAACTTGAGTTTTAGATCCGTAAGTAAACTTCAGCAAACTACATCTGGCATGTTATGGGATCGACAAAAATAAAATTCTATGGATGTACGCTAAAATCAATTTATTAAAAAATATACATGCTTTTTTTTCGCGACTATTTTTTTTCTCACTCCCACCTCGAAATTTTGTGGGAAATACCCAAAACAAAATTTCCTGAAAATTTGAGCCCTTAATATTAATATAAAGTGCTCGACCAAGGCGCGCAAAGATTTCCCGATTGTCCCATGACAAACTTGTAGGAAATTCAATTTCCTACAAAAAACTTCAGAACATCAAATCGCTAACATCGATATTTCTTAAGATATTTTGCTTTGAAGTTGAGGTAGTGTGGAGTTTTCATGGAGTATTGAGCTAAATTGTAGAAACAGTACCTCAACTTCAAAGCCCAATATATCAAGAAATATCGATGTTAGCGATTTGGTGTTCTAGAACTTTTTAGTTTACCATTTACATTTTTTCTGTAGCTCTTGTTATTTTCGAGATAGGGACAAAAAAACGAGAATTTGATGAAAAAATTGGGTTTAGTGACCCGCAACTACCTCACTGGTGGGAGTTAGGCTTACGCTGCAATGGACACTTTTGTAGAGCATTCAATTCTGAAGAAACCCTATCATTGACTAAGATTATACCATTAAATGCCTCTGAGCAGAAGTATTTTGAAGAAAAAAAAATCAAAGTTTACGTGGGAAATCTTTGCACGCCTTGGTCGAACACTTAATATTAATATTAAGGGCTCAAATCAGGGAACTTTCTTTTAGGTATTTCCCACAAAATTTCGAGGTGGGAGTAAAAACAAAATAGTCGCGAAAAAAAAAATATCTTAATATACATATATTATTTTTATTTCGGAGCAATTAACAAAAATTCAAAAATGTTTGCTATGCAAAACTATAGAGCCAGTATAATCAGGTTTTGAATTTACTATTAAAAACGAAATCCTTTTGCTTCTCAACAAACCCCACCCTGAACTGAAGTTACTAAAAATTCAGTATTTTCAGCAAATGCATCGATTCCATAATGTGCTAGATATACGAGCAGATTGTTGAAGTTCACCTATGGACCTAAAACTCAAGGAGTCCTATGTTTTAACAAAATACTGCATATTCAATGAAAAAAGAAAACCTTTTAGTTCTTCAAACTTAATTCAATAGCCCATCCTCCAAGCATTAATTTCATTTCTGAGGAGAAACTTGAATACTTCCTTCTGCTTGAAGGCAATGGGTCAATATGACCAAATCGAACCTTTCCCTCATCCCACTTCTGCCGGCTTTTCTATGGTTATCTAAGATATACATATACTCATCATAACTTTCGCTTCCCTTAAGCTAAAAATAACTTATTCTAATGGCTTTTGGTGACTATTACCAAAAAGAGTCAACATAACTTTTCCAGTGGCCTGGTCAGCCTACACCACAAATAATTTGGTAGAGCTTAGCAACGATGAAAGAACTCAAAAGTAAAACTTCTAGCCGCAGGACGAACAAAGGAACGAACACACGTTGGGATTATTAAAATGCTTTATCTTTTTGACAGGACCAGAGACCAAAATATTTAATTAGAAAAATCTGAAGTTGCAAAAGTTATATAACTTTTCTCATAGTCTGTTACTTTACTCATCCTAATTTGTTTTTCCTCAAAATAAAGTTATTTGTTCTGCGTGCCATTCACAAGCCCACAGACTTCTAAGCGTCAAGCAGAAGTTAGAAGTGAAAGGACTCCTGGGAGTGAAGGGAGCTTCCCATAGTGAAATAGCGTGCCAAAATGTTAAAATCTGTGTAATCCGTGTAGTTCGGGCAGAGGTGAACTGATTTGCATCTAATCGTGTCAGGCCATAAATCTTTTGTTGTATGAAAGTGATGTCCGTTCGTGTGTGATTGCGATTCGATTACCTAATTAGCGAATTTTGTCTTTTTGTCTGTTCCAGCTAATGCTTTACGATGACCACAGCGAATGGGCAGCGCTGCCGTACTTCTGGCTCGCGTTCCACTGGCTCGCGATGTCGCACAGCTGCTACAACCCGGTGATCTACTGCTACATGAACGCCAGGTTCCGCGGCGGCTTCGTCCAGGTTCTGCATCGAATCCCCGGCCTGCGGCGCTGCTGGTGCGTGCGAAGCTGCGCCCGCGGACGTGCCGGAAGCACTGGACACGGCTTCGTGCACACTGGTGAGATGAACGACAATTTTGATGATGGAGCTCTTAAACGGAAGCCTAGAGTTCGAATTAGGTGCCACTTTATGTAGTCCTTCTATTGAAATGGTGCTTGCTTTTGTTGTGAATTCGATTGATTTTAGTCGATTGCCTAAATTTATTTTGGTGTTTTTTGCATGATTGGTTCATTTATTTTTAAAGTCTGCTTTGAGGAATTCTAATTTCTTAGAAACTAAACTTTAAAGTAAACCGGTCAAGTGCAAATTAAGGGGACATTTTCATTTGAAATGAAAAAAAAATCGATTTTTTTTTTTTACATAAAAGTATTCCTTACCATCATAGTAATGCTGTCCTCAAACCGTTGTGAGAAATTCGAAACAAAACGAAAGTTATAGCTATATATACGTAACGATATATACCGGTTTCTATAGATTTGGAGCGTCGCACAACCACTTTAAACGCGTTATTCTCGAAACAAATTTTTTTCACTTGGTACCAGTGATATCTCAAATTCTGCTTGATAGATTTAAAAAAATCAAAAAGCATTCGACTCATTAACATAAATACTAGGACATAGACCTTTAAAAATGCATAAAAGTACCCCACCCTCTTTTTTATACACGTACTTTCCCCCCAAAAAATGGCTAATTTAAAATTTTTTAGAAAACAGTCCTAAAAATATTTAAAAAAATTAAAAGTACCATTTTTAAAGGTCTATGTCCTAGAAGAAAGTCTAAAGAACAAAACTCATTTTGAATTTTGTCTTTATGTTCTTCAGGAAAACCGCAGGAAACGGTACCAGTTAAAAGGGAATTTTCGTACAACACCCTCTATTGCCGCAAAACATAACAAAAAAAAAAAAATTGTTTTTTGTATACTTCGATGCCTATATATTCATATGTGAAAAAAGTTTTTTGAATAAATACAATAGGGTTTAAAAAAAAATCCGATAAAAGTCGTTGTTTTGTCCATTTCAAATGAGAATGTCCCCTTAAACTAGGACTTCAATTATATCATACACTTTAACTTCATTTTGAAAAAAAATTTTTATTTTACTTATGAAGAAGTTATTTGATGTAGTGTGCAAACTTCGCTCAAGAGCACTGCAAATTTCGTGCAAGAAATGTTTTCATATAAAAAGAATGTTATATTTTAAAATTTCCCTTATTTTAACACAAGTTTATGGGTAAAATACACCCATATAAAACTATAAATTATTTAATCTGAGCAAAAAGACAATAAACAACTTTCATATTAGTGGTAAGCACACTCCGTCTTGGTCTTACAGTCTTCATTTCGATCTTGCAGAAAATCGAAGATCTAGACCAAGACCAATGCTATTTATATTTGAGGTAGCAAGACGAAGACTAATAGCATCTTTACAAGACTTGACCAAGAACAAAACCGGACTGTGAGATTTTTGCTCTTTTTAGTATCTTTAAAGAGGATCGTTAGTCTTAAGAAAATGTTTTTTTAACACGGGGTTGAGTGAACATGATCAAAACTTTATGAAATTTAAAAAAAATATTTATTGGTCTGGTATTAATTGAACTTATGCTCCAAATTTGAAAGGTTTTGATTCTAGAGTTTTTGAGACATTTTAATTCAATATTTGATTCTTATACTGTCTCTTATGGTTATCATTATTATAACTTCTACTTTGGTTAAATATAACTTAAAATTAAATAAAATTATCAATCCAATTTAAAGGAAATGTAGTCTACGTGTTTTTAAGATTTGTTAAATGTTTGATAATTAACTATTTTCTAAAAATTGTATAATTTTGATTTCGTGGATTTTAAAAAAACTCAATTTGAAAATTTCTGGGGAATCGTGGGAAGAAAAAATAATCTTCAACAGAAGATCTTATAAAAAAAAAAATTATCACAAGATGAGTTTATGGCTAAATGAAATGGTATTAACTTTTATCTTTGAAAATTTCTTTTATTAGTAGACAAAATGAAGTATAAACTGTTTTTCGAATTTACAAAAACAGAGCCGAACCGAACCGTAGTCAAAAAACGAATGCATTTGATTTAAAGTTTAATTTCCAGAGGTCGGGGTCATGCCGCGTGACTTCTTCGAGCGAGCCGCGTGACCGCTGATTTGGAAATTAAAAGACGCTGATGTAGTGTCGTGACGTTTTTACAGGTAATTGCGACAGGTGTGATATGGGGTGGTCAAATTTCGTCGCGACCTGATATATTCTGACTTTGGGAAAATTTAGGAAAATGTATAATTGCAAAGTCAGGAATTAAATTATTATTATAATTTAATTATCATTTTGGGCAATATTACTATAATTAGATTATCGTTTTGGGTTCTATTATAACAGGAAGACTCTAAAAATTGAAAAAAAAAAATTGACCCATATGGGAAATTTTCATTTTTAATGACAAATATAATCCCATTAAGTTTAAATGTATTACACCGGATACATAATTATATATTATTATATCAGTCAGGATTCTTTGATTGCATATGCGACGGTGAAAGCCAGAATAAAATATATCACACTTTGATAAATTTTAATACGAATGTTAAGTTAAAAAAAATTAAATCTCCTAATCGCCTCATTTATAGTAAAACACACCCAAATGTTTCTATTATAAAGAGGCATTTAAGATTTAATTTTATGTATAGTTTTATTTTTTCATTTTTGTTAAGAAGTGTTAAGAAAAATACTAGTTAAGTACACCTATTTTCGATACTGGGCGAACTCTTTCTCTGTAATTTCTGTAATGGCGTTTTCACATTAAGCGGAAATAAAAGCTAATTCACATATTACACGAAGTAATAAACTCTAAGTACGTTATATCGTCTTCTTCACATTTGACTAAAATTAATTTACTTTGGTGTGTTGGTTGAGAACCCACAAAATTAACCCCTTAAATAACAAATTAAGATTTTTCTACTTGAAGTCTATGTTAGGGACAATACTAACAAGGAAACGTTCTCAGGTGTGTCTCACCGATTTTGATGAAATTGAAATATGTTAAAGAGTATCGAAAAATAAAAGACACGTATTTTTTTTTATCTGCGGATTCACACATTTAGGGGGTTTATTTATTGTTTTTTTTAAATAAAAATTGGTGTATTTTTTAAAAGTTTGTCCGCCATGTAGGATCCGCCCTTGAATTCTTTAAATTTAACATCAGATTCGTAATCAGTGACTCCAAAAACCCCTTAATACTGGTTTTTACGAAAAAACTGATGTCTGAAAGAATATACGTAATTTACGTATTAGTCCTAGGGGTTGTTTACCCCCTTGAGGAGCTTTTTTTACGAAAACGCAAAAACAGGTCAACTTTATTTTTCAAAATGTATGTATGTATGTAAAAAATATTTTTCCAATGATTTTTAACTAAAACTGTTAATTTGTGACGCAAAAATATAAAAAAAAAAAATCGTTTTTCTGAAATAAAAAATAAGGGTTGCCACCTCAGGCAACCGGATTACTTACAAAAGGTTAGTATATTTATGAGACATCATTTTCTTTTTGTTTCATTCAAAAAAATCCATTAGAACTTGAAATATTTAGGAAAAACTGTTTTTGGGGGTAAAGTTTAGGAGGGGATGGTTTTCAGCCCCTAAATGCAAGTATCCGCAGGTAAAAAAAATGCGTGTTTCTTCGTTTTCGATGTTCTATAACATATTTCAATTTCATCAAAATCGGTGAGACACAACTGAAAACATTTCCGTGTAACTACGACTGTGCAAAACTTAATAATTTAACTAACTAAACTAAAGCTTATTTTCGATGTTAAATATAATGTCACAAAACTCAATCTCGATTTGACAAGCACGTGAAAAGACAATAGTAACGTTAAATGACAACAAAATAATTTGTTTTTTGTGAATAACGCGCGTCGAAGGTTCCATGCAGAGTTGTACATTTTTCAAAAATAATGAGATTAATTTGATATGATTGTACTGATCTACACTAATTTTGGTACCAAACTAATCAAAGATCATTTGTAGAGAAAAATTCAATTCAAAAGTACAAAACATTATTTTTCAACAATTTTTTAAAAATAATTAAAAAATAACGAAATAATGAAGGTTTGAACATTAAGTTATTATATAAAAAAACGAAGTAACTATGGTACTTTTTAATTTTTCACAACATTCAGTTGAAAGTGGCTTTTTCCAAAAATTGATTATTTCATACAATAGATAAATGAATCAATATTCAATCTGGCGTACCCTTATGAAAAAGTGTACCTCATGATCTTTAATGATTAATCAAAAGTGGTTAAAATAAGGTTTTTTGAACTTTTTAAATCAAGCGACACACATTTGGCACTAAAAAAACATAAAATTTGTTGTCCAGTTATCAATCAAACTTCAATATGTCATGAAATCAAATCATAAGGTAATAACTTATATAAAAAAGCGATTCCACCCATGCACCCTAAAAACATTCACAACATCTAATATTTCAGACGGTTTAATAGAGCCTTAAAGCTTCCTCCCCAAGAGGATTGATTAAAATGGTGATACGACTGAGTGTCCCTGACTACCTAAAGCTAATTTTACGATCCCCATGTGGTGCAAATCCCATTCGTGTAAATCGGGGCTTTACTGAATCTGGCCTCCAAGAAGAAATAAACCTTAAGCAACTTACTTAGCAGGTAGATTTGTGCAGTAAATCGTAGGGGAGAAAGTAATTGATATTGAAGGTAATGAATTTTTTTTTGATGTTCTGGTTACAATTTTCCGGTCAATCCTTAAGTTCTTTTCTTACGATAAATATTAAGTGCCATTAAATCTGCATAATTATAAGCTTATAAATGCGGTTAAAAATGTTGGAGGGGTTGTTAATATGACAATACCAAAATCCGATTAGATTTAGGTAGAATTATTATTTAACAAACATTGTTAAAAATTGCAAAAATGTGTACTGTCTTGAAAATTATAATCTATCAACAAAATAGTCCACTATTAAAACTAAACTACTAGAAAAGCCCATGTTGCGTGTCCCAATCACTAATCATACAGAATAATTAAACGCTAAATAGAATATTTAAGAAAAATAAGTTTATTCCTCTCACTAAAAGTTTTTGTGACATTATGTAGCGATTCACTTAAAATAAGTTTTCCTAAAAGGGCCACAATGTGGGTTATTACATGGAAAATCGCCCGACTAGCGTTTAATTTTCCTCTATTCAAGCTAAACCCTTGAATTAACGATTAATTCATTTCATTAATCGTACTTGACATTAACACTGGAAAAAGCACTCCTTCGCAGAATGTTTCCTGCTCAAACAGTTGTTCGCAGTGGTGAGAATTATTTCAGAGAATTATTTTATAGCCGCATTTACCACGCTGTCAGCATTGCGATTTATAGTAGAAGTTTTTAACGATGTTTTTCAAGTTTTCTAATCAAATAATGTTTTAGAAAGAAAAATAAAACCACTCATCAAAATTAAGACAGGGATTTATCCGAGAACTTGTTTCAAGTATTTAAATAATGGAAACACAAAAATAAAAAATTTTCAAAATCTATAATTTTTCTAAAATGTAACTAATTTACCAACAAAGTGATCTTATAAAATGCAGCCTGAAGTTCTTTATTGAAACATTCGATTCAGTATTAGTTTGGAGTGCATTTTTCCACTTAGTACAATACATTCAATTATTTTTATTTATCAGCAAATTTTCACATCAAACATTTAAAATGCTGCAAAAAGAAAATCAAAAGTATTAATAAGTAAAAATTATAAAAAATTTAAGCGATTATCCGGAAATTCGAAAATGTCGACCAATATTTAAATTGTATTTCGAACCATAGAAAAAGTTATTACGAAGAGAATAAGCACTGTCTTATTCAAATCGGTTAAATAATTTTTGAGTTATCATGTGCACATTATTTGAAAAAGGTGATTTTCTAGGAAGGAGTTATTTTTGCTCGAAATTATTAAAAAGAGATTTTAAAATAAAAGAATGTAAAATAAATCGATTTTTTGGACAAATATAAAGAAAATATCCCTTAAAGCAGAGATCGGTAAAAAAAAGTAATATTTCATTTGTGATTTTTCAATTTGTAAACTACTGCTAATGACAATAAATACTTATCCTTTGCCCAAAGAATCAATAATTGGTCAAACAAATATTTATAAACACGTAAATAGCTATAATTTATCCTCCAGAAATTGAAATTACTCAAGTAATCGGTAATTCATCGACCAGTAATTTGAAACTACCCATTGACGAATGATATGTGACATGTTACGAAGCATATGTAGCATTTTTCATATGGCATGTGACATAATTATATGTTATATGTGACAAAGCACATATAAGAATATAGATATGTGATTTGTCATATGAAACGAGTCTCATAATATAAGTTATATACCATATAATGAATTTGCGGGAAGCACACACGATACGTTACATTAATGTTACAAAAGTCACATATAGTGGTATACTTTGAAGCATATATCACATGTTCCTTACGACATGCCACATATAACGATATATGACGAAGATTGTGTGATTTTGGAATTTGACTATCATACAACATAATTTCGTTGCGCGTGCAATACCAGAGCAGTTTGTAAATACCGCGTATACGCGTTTTCACGATTTTACAGGAGGACGAAAAAACTTACCGCCAACTTCAAGTAAGCATATGTACCGCGGTATTGTTTCTATGTCAAAAATGAGGTTTCTTATAGGCTAATTTAAATTCTGTGAGATCTATAAGGAGCGAAATTATGTTAAGAATCCGTAGGCGCGATATTTCAATTTTGCGCCTTTTGCTGTTACGCGGTATTTACAAACTGCTCTTTCGCGGTATTGCACGCGCAACGACGATATATATCAGATGATATTCAAAATATCACATGTGATAAATGGCACAAGACAGTGACATTTCTGAGTTACCAGAAATTGCTTAGATAATGAAAAATATATTTTTGCTTATTACAAAATAATATAATAACTGGAAATTTATTAATTATTTTGTTGAATATTTTGATAATCATAAATCATAGAAAACAAAATGTAATTTTTATAGTATTGGTAACACAATTGACCTTCTCACTGGCCTAAGTGTGCCTTTTAGGCAGCTACTTTAAGATATGGTATTCGGTATAATCATCGAAAATATTGCCGAAAATAATATGTTTGCCTTAAAACCACTATGAATGGATATTTTGAGTTTTTTTAATCGGTTTTAATTTTCATAGTCAAAGAAGAGAACTTTTCAATTCTTGTATATATAGTGTAATTATTTGAATCTGAACTTGTGATATGTTCTTATTAAGCCAGTGAGGCGCGAATATCGTACAATCTATGACTAGAATAAATAAATTATATAACTTCCATTAAAAAGAAAAGAAAAAAAAAACTGTTGACAATCATTTTAAATTCTTCCCCGAATGCCAGCTGGAAGTTATAAAGAATTCATTTTCTTTTGTAAGCAGAGGACGTGCTGCGACGCGAGACGTGGTACGCTTAAAATTGCACAAAGTTAAATTAGAAACCTCTCTGCACTGAAGTAGAGTTGCATTTCAGCAGAACATCCTAGCCCAATATTAAAAGGTGTTGGAGCGAATTCTCACTATACTTTCCGTAGACATTAATTAAATTTTTAATCCTTCTATCTGTACTTTCGTGCCATACGACGAAATCTGTACAAACTGATTAAAATATAGTAAAATTAATGTTGTTCCTTGGTACGATAATTCTTGGGATCTAAATCGCATCGAAAAATTAAGAGGCATACTTAAATCGGAATTAAAAATGTCTATTAAAGTTTGTCAATCAAAAAAGTGTTAATATGTAGATATCTTGAATATGACTTTAGGTTAAAAATAGAATTTCCATGAATTATTATTTCATATCTTTTAACTAAATAAAGTCTTTTATTCTTTTGTGAAAATTAAAGCTAAAAGCCAAAGGCTTCACCAAAATACCAAATCATCAGTGTCAACTTGTAATTAAAACATTGTTTCGTAACTTCCGCTCTAATTACTTACATGTCATAAGAGCATATCATCGTGTACGATTCTTTTCTGCGGTCCATAAGAAGTGTAGGTGAGGTATCCAATCCAGACGTAGACGTTTTCACCCTTCAACAGTACAGAAATTCTTTGCATAATGTTAATGAGAATCCTTTTTTCGCATATAGTATATTTGCGACAAAGACGTTGAGATATCACACGAAAGCATGTTATTCATCAATTTGCACTTCATATTTTCAATGTCTATTTCTGTACGCATTTCAATATGTATCTCACCTGACAGTTGTGCTGTCATAAATATTTTATTCAGAGAATACAAAAATAAAAGTTTCAGGAAAATGATAGGCACTTTTTCAAATACAAAGTTGACTACCTACATTTTGCATGTTGCGTAGGTAGACAGAAGTTGTCGTAATTTGAATGCATGTACGTTGGGTTTTGTTATTTCCAAGTGTAGATTAGATGTGCTTATGATATACCAATCTTTTTTACCTTTTGACACGAATGTAGCACTTTTAAGCATTGGTAACCTTAAAGTATCGCGTGAACAAAGTGAAATACGTGATAATATTATGCATACTTTTAACGAATATGTATTTGTGGTTTTACAACTGTCCAATGTATATCTCCCTCTCTCTCTCTCCCATTCATACACTAATCTAAACACGCAACCTTTATTTAATTTACTTAGCACCTTCACCTTTCGGAAGAAGAAATTAAAGTGGAATCTGAAGTTATTTTACTTACCTACATATACACCTGTAATTTATGGGTTACAGATTGTCAAGAGAACACCAACATACACAACATTGCATGAAAATATACTTAAGTGTCGATTTGTGGGTGCCATTAAAATTCAAGAGACTTGGTCGGTAAAGCCAAACAAAAGGGGAGGAAGGTAGGGAATTAAGGACAGTAGGTGACTTAAAATTAAAAGGGGGCAAACAGCGGGAGCATTTGAATAATGTAGTAGTCGACAAGAATTACGTTCTGACAGCTCCGAGGCCTAATTAAAACGAATTGGGAGTACTGTGGTAATGAGCAAGCATAACTTATAAAGGTCCTCCCACATTAGCAAAATGAAAAACACACACGAATGGAAATGGGATGTTGTAAATCAATCATATGAGAGAATACTTTTCAACATCTACTACCGTGTAATAATGTATTAAAAAATTACTTATCTTGCACATACATGTAGGTAAACTATTGTATTTTAGTTGGAAGCATAAATTCAAGTCACACAGAATTATAATAAATTGCTTAACACTTTGACGGCCGGAGTCACATATAAGTGACTTCAGTTTACTGGCGGTTATCGGCCGGAGTCACGCATACGTGATTTCAATTTGCTAGCGATTTTTTCCTAAATGTACTTGCAAAAAGGGTAGAAACCAGCATGTCAAATAAAAGTATAAACATTAGCCTTTCTAATAGTACAGTATAAAAGTAAAATTAATTTACAGAGTGACGCTTACAGGGTGTCCAATTAATTAATGTTTGAATTGAGCTACAAAGAAATACTATTAAACGTTATGGGGCTCATGCATACCATATTCATCTTATTACTAGGTATAGTTTTGAAAAGACTACCCCTTCAACTCCAATATAAAAGATAACTTCAGAAATGAGTGTTGCGTTCTCGAAAACGTATGAAATAGTATGTATTTTCTTATTTACGATAATTTGGAAAACTACCCTCTCTATCCTCACCCCTTAAGTAAAATATAACCCTAAGAATAGATACGGCATCCTTAAAAATTGTTTTTTTTTTTTTATAATTGTGAGCGGAAGTGGAGAGCGGCAATTATTTAATCCCTGATTTTCGTGATATCAGACCACTGTGCGGCGGCAAGTGCAAAGCATTTTGTGGAAAATGCGGCCGTCAAAGTGTTAATTACTTATAAAAGGTGTTTCTTTAAGCGCACCCGAATTTGGAATTTAAATAAAATATATAGAAATTGAGTAAGTGACCATAAATTTGATTGTATTCGAAAGATAATTTGTTAACATTTAAAGCAGGGTTGCCCAATAACGTCCCCTTTTTTAATTTCAATATATTTTCCATATTTTTATATTCATAATCAGAAGAAAGAGCTCTTTTCACAGAAAACTTCATAAATTGTAAGAAATTAGCGTATTTTAAACATTCTTTAAGAGTTTAGAGGTGGTCAGCGGCTTGAAATTTTGAATAATTTTTTTTGCAGTACTTTAATTTATTTTATAAAACAAAAAGCCTTGTCTTGTTGAAACCACAAGTCGTCTACATCAATGTCCCGGTATTTTTGGGTTCAAAATTGCATATTAATTAGGTCATTTTTAGTTTTGTTTTCAACTAATTTAATAAAAAATGTATGCAAGTATAGTCTTGGAAAATTAAATAAGTACCTACGTAGCAAATTATAAAGAAAAATTTATTCTTCGAGCCTTTTTTTGATGTTGCTTTGCCGATGGATTGACTAATGCCAATTCAACTTTTTGTTGGTAAAGGCTTTAGATTTGTCATCTTTTTCTGATAATCGTATCCATAAATTCGAAAAATATCAATTTAGGAAAAAAAGTATGTATAATGTTTCAAATGGGTATTTAGAAATATCAAAATAAAATTTAAAAAAAAGAGAAAGACGCTTAAAGGTAGTGTATTCTGATGAAATTCTTTAGTATATTCTCACTTTGAATACTGATTTAATTATTCTGAAAGTTTTGAAATAATCAGCTTCTTTATCCGTATTTTAAAAAATTTGAAAATTTAAAAAATTCACCATTAGGATAGTTACAAACACTCAAAATATAGGTATAATAATTTTTCTTCGTTAGTTAAGTATGAAGTAATATGCACTTTAACAAAATACTTAAGAAACAAAATACAAAAATATACCCAAAAGAGCTCGGGTATTTTTATATTTTTACGGTCTTCGATTAATGTACGCATTGTAGAAAATATAATTAATAATATACGTTTTATATAACATTCAATAACATATGTTTTGTAACTTTAAGGAACAGACGACACATTCAATTTGCAACGGGTAAATACATGCACGACGTATATCAGCACCCGAAGGAAGCCGAAATCGACCTCAACGCAGGTTTGAATATTAATTTAATTGATGCGAACTTATATTAACTCTTATATATATATTAAAAGGCGCAGTATTCATGTGCAGAAACAACACTGCTACGGTGATACCAACCTAATCAACAAAACGGAGAAATTCCATGCGAATGCGAAGCTTCATGCTTTTATACAGTGCAATAGAAATTGTATATGGCAAAAAATAATAAAGCTTCTTCCATCGGTGAATTTCTACATGGATTTAAAAATACTAGACAACATTTATGTTCAGTAGGTAAAAGGATTAATTTGAACATTTTGTATAAATAATTTTAATAGTATAGAGTTGAGGACAGATGTATGTTAAATAAAATTATGAAAGATAACGTCCAGTGTAAATATATATCAAATCATGTTTATAAATAACTTTTCTTTTATTTTCCTTAATTTCCTTCAATTTCGAATTTGGGATGATTTTCGTTAAAATCGTTTTATGCCAAAATCTAGAAAAAAATACTAAAAGCTACGGCCTTATAATATAATAAGAAATGAAACGTATCAATTCGGCGTGTGGTAATTGTTAAAAGAAATTTTGCATACAATTCGCGTTTTAAAAATTATGAAGATCACATTTGAGTGATTCAAATGTTAAAAGCCGTCCAAAACAACCATCAAGAAGCACGGTATACTCTGACTGAAATCAAATAAATAAAATTTTATAGAAATTAATTATAATAAATGACAATTTGTTCAATCATTTTATAACTTAATAGTTCTTATAAAAAAGTACTAAAGCTAAATTTAGTAGGCCAGTCATACTTAACTATAATATTGACTAGAAAAATGTTGTCCAATTTCCAAATTTTTCTTTCAATTTTCACGGAACTTAGTTTAACAGTCAGACCAGATGCCAAGTCTCTCATTTACTTCAACACAAAAACATAAAGAATTTATTTAAATATTTAAAAAATAAGGATGCAAATGAATTCCTTTTTAATGATCAATATCTTAAAAGCCATACCATTGTTTTCGGTGATTTATGTAGAATTGCAATATCTCAGAAATGGTGATTCTTAAAAAAAAAGTATAAGAACAATTTTTGTAGATAATTTAATGATCTACAACTTGTGTCTGTTCTATTTTTATGATAAAACTTACCGTTTACCGGAAAATTTAAAAAAAACCATTTTTTTTACCTTTGACCTTGAATAACTTTTTTGCAGATGTGGGATCGATGGGGCCTTTTAGATTTTATTTGTAATAATGTCCCCAAGGTCTGTACCATTTTTCGGCTCTATGCGAATTATTGTAAATCGACTACTATTTTTTCGACTATTTTGACTGGACTATTAGGCTAGTTTTTACTTTATTACTCGATTTTTTGATGGTACGCCTCCTCCTTCTTATTTATAATCTAAAAAGCGAATACACATTTTTTCATAGTTTTCGAACTAATTTCGAAGAGTTCGCTACCGACATTCAAAAATAAAATTATTATAAAATCTTTTAAAAGTTAAATCAAAAATCACAAACTAGTCTTGTTAGAATCAAAGTTATTTTATCGTAGTTGTTGTTCTTTATGTAGAATTATATTTTCCTGCCATTTATAATAAATAAAGCAAAACAGAATGAAGTTGCCCATAAAAATGGTTTTGCTCAAAATGATGGTATTACTTGTGACATTAAAGTTTTAATGCTATGTCACTCATTATTTACTCAAATGGAAATTGGAGCTATACACGAAATATACAAAAAAAGACTTGTTGTGACTGGTTGAAGTTATCGAATTTTAGCCCGCATAATTAACCGCCTCAACATCCATCGTTCTTATCTGCCACCGACACAATCCAATTAGCTTCGAAGTTCGACAGAATATTTCGCGAATGACCCTTAATTTATCTCAGTGAAATGACCTTTAATTTATCTCAGTGATGCTGTTGTGATTACCGCAAATCTCGCGCTACTATTATCAATGATTTTAATTATGATCTGGTGTTTTTTTTATTTTTCTATTATAAAGGGATAATAATTTCCATTATAAAAGGATCAATAATTTTGATATTGAGATATACAAACTATCTTTGCGTTTGTCTGTCTTCGCAGTTTTTAAAAAAATAATTTACTGGCTATGTAAAGACGACTCTGAACATCTTTGTTGGAATCATTATTTTAGTTTACTACATATAACAAAATATAATTACACTAATCACATGAGTGTTGAACTATTAAAATATAAAAAATAAAAAAACCTTAAAAGCGATCGTTTTATTATGTCTAAAATAGTTATCACAATATTTAAACAAACAACGTCCTTTCCTGAATATGTATATATCAAAGTAACAATATTCACAGCAACAAACAATTTAAAAGTTTCTCCACTCGCTAACAAGAGGTGTGTAAATAATTACATTTTGTACGGTACGAAATATAAAATTCAACAACTCAAACAATTTGTGGAGATACTTTTACTACGTAAAACAAAATGTCCAAATGCAATTGGAAAAGATTTTTACCTCATTGTAGAAAGGTTGCGTCTAATAAAAAAAAAAAAACTATTTTACGAGCAATGGTTCTAAGTGCTTCTTTTGGACCGGCCTCTGGGTTTCAAGACGCATATGCAACAGGAAGGAAACGAAAATAGGTCCTTTACTACTTTCCCCCTCTCGTTCATGCTGACCAGGTGCCGATGGGTGAATTGCTGCTTACATTCTGTCGTGTAATCCGATGGGAAATTATCCGTCATTGCGCATGGTTTTTTAAGATTTCTGAATTAACGAAAATAAGTATAAACGTTATGAATTTGAATTTTTTATATATATTTGCAAAGATTCCCACGAAGATGGATTTTAGTGTAAAGGCCCGAGTACATAGTGTTGTCTGTTTGTCTGGACGGAACAGAGCGCTCCGCTCCGTCGTTTGACAGCTGTCTGGATTAATTGAGTGTTGTGAAAGTCAGTTAAATAATGGATGAATTGCAGATGCTATGTTTCGGGCCTTTATTCCTAATCTCATCAATAAAGTTTTTTGTATCCACTGTTTCTACTAACACTCTCACCTGCTTGTGATTGAAGTCTGAGGTTATGTGTTCCGAAAAAGTTAAAAGATACTCAACCCGACCGCTCTGTTCCGTTCCGTTCATTGTTGGCCATTATCCAGGATTAGGTAAGTTTAAATTTGACAGATTGCCGAAACGAAACGGAACGGAAAGACATTAAATATAAGGTCTGTCTGGTAACTTTTGGGCAACATTAGGTCTGTCTGGTAACTATAAAATTTTAACTCGCGGATAAAATTTTTACCTGAAAGTGTCTGTTAACCTCGCGGAGGGGAAAAACTGAGCTCTTGACAGCACTTCTCCTCTAACACAATTTTACCAGATTTTACCCACGCTGCGGAGACCGAGTAAATTTGGGTAAAATCACCGATTGATTGTCACTGTATAATCTGTCATTTGTGTGTTTCAATTTTGCGTTGCGATTCAAATTGTTTAAATAAATAAAAAACATATTTCAAAATCTTCAAAAATATTAAATAAATCCATAAGTTTTCACTCTAACATCTTGATCACGTTTGACAATTTACATACACAAGTAAGAATTACCCAATTTTTACTTGAAGTCGTCTGGTAACTTTTGATGTTTATCCCCACTACCATATGAAACTTTTTACCAGATTTTTACCTAGAAATTTTTACCCAAAAGTTACCAGACAGACCTATTTTCTTGTGTAAAAATCTAGTTTCATATGGTAGTGGGGATAAACATCAAAAGTTGTCAGACAACTTCAAGTAAAAATTGGGTACACCTTCAAAATCTTACTTGTGTATGTAAATCCAACATGACCAAGATGTCAGAGTAGAAAATTATGGATTTATATAATATTTTCGATGAATTTGAAATATGTTTTTTATTTATTTAAAATATTCTTCAATCTATCTGAATTGAAACGCAAAATTTAAACACAAAAATGGCAGATTAAACAGTGACAAGCAATCGGTAATTTTACCCAAATTTACTCGGTCTCGCAGCGTAAGTAAAATCTGGTAAAATTTGGTAAGAGGGGAAGTGCTGTCAAGAGCTCAGCCTTTCCCCTCCGTGAGGTTAAAAGACACTTTAAAGGAGAAAGTTTTACCCATGAGTAAAATCTTTAGAGTCAACCAGCCCCCTGTCACTCGCTATAAAGCCTTCATAAAAAAGTGAATGCTTACTGTCGCCACCGGAAACTACTCCGCTAGGTGGCGCAGACTGTCCTTGTAGGATGAACGAGCGCGAATGTCAGGTTATTTGAATCGCAATTGTGATTTCGAAGTTGTGCAAATTTTGTTTTTATTTTTTGGATTTTATTAAATGGAGTCGGAATTGGATCGAAAAGATCTTGAAGATCATTTGTGGAAAACATTTTGCACCATCTGATATTATATGGGAAAAAAAAATATTTTCAAAAGTCCCGCCGTTGTTCGCCTACAAGTACCATCAGCGCCGCGTAGCGGATGGGGTCAATAAAAATTCGTCCTTGAGTACAAGTGGCAGGGGCCTGGAGTCAACTAACAGGCATATAATATCTCAAAAGTTCCCATCAATCTGACATGTACGTCAAAAGTTAATGGAGGTAAATGTCAAAAAAATCAGGTTTTGGTAAATATCTCATTATTTTGCATTGCTACGCAAAAATAATCAATATCTACGTTTTTTTAATGTTCTATGTAGTATAGGATGATTAAAAAAAAAAAAAAAACGATAAGGGAAATTTATGAGACGTAAAACCGAATCTATTTTCACTGCTTAAGAAGTGTCAACCTTGAAGCGTATAAAATTTAAATTGAAAATTGATTGAGAAGAGTTTGAGAAATTACTCACAATAAAATATAATATAAATTAAAAATATTTAAATAATACCAAAAAGTTGATATCTTTCCATGAAAATCAATAACTCTCTGTCGATGTTCATATATGGTATCCCAGAACAATTTATAATGGCAAAATTATTCAATAGTTTGGTTTTGTTACAAATAATATATTTCGTAGTAACTTTACCAATTATTTGGTATCATTTATTTAAAGTATAACTAAGTACTAAAATTAATAAGCAGTACTTTAAACAAAACTGGCAGTTCGAGAAATTTACATTGGTACTTCGGATGAATTTCCTAGTGAACATCGCATTTACCCGGATTATATCACAGCTAGTAAATGTAATGTTTTAAATATAATAATTCAACCTCACAATGTTTTGCTTCGAATAGGATAAAAATATGGATTATTTCCTACCGTAGTGCGGTGATTTCTCGTTCTACGGAGCCAAGTCAAATAGACGTACGTTACAAGTGGTCTCGGACACGTGTTTTTCGTTGAATTGGATTCAAACTCAAACATTTTTCATATTTTGTTTAAAGAGATAGTAAAAGGTCTAGTCATTTGAAAAGATAACTTCCCTGTGTAAACAGGAGAGAAAATCACTTTTAAATACAAACTTTATTTTGGAGGCTGCTGTTTGCTATGGTCAATGTTCACATGTTTTTAGTATAATAATTCAACCAATGGGAAATATCTATCCATGCAAAATGGGAATCAGAGCAATGCAAATTTGTTTTCCGCGATACCGATTTTTATCAAATAGTCCATTTAATTTTATAATTATTTAAATGCATATTTACTTAGTTTCTTCATATCATCTATTGAAACATTCTGATGTGTGAAATTGCTGAAATTTACCTTGATCTGAATATATATAGATCTAGATAATTACTGTATATGGGAAGATCTATATGTAATAAATCATTAAAAAACCTTATGTATAATATTATGATTCTCAAGTTTTAACATTTTCGGATGAGAAAAATTGTAGATAATAATAAATAAGTCGCAATGCACGAAAAAGGTGACTCTTACACGAAGATTGCCCTTTTTGTAGAGAATTTCTTAATCTACAAAAAACTTACTACTTTTGCTGTAGTAATGCGAAATAACCTTGACCTCGATTAACTTTTGACGCACATGTCAGAACAATGGAAATTTATGAAACATTATTTATAACGTCACAAATAAGCCTCATACCAAAATCTAGCTTCGTGGGAATCCCCAATTTCTGGACTAAGAATTAGTTTTTATGATACTTACATGCATTCGTCTACTCTAATGCCTTGGGTATAGTTTTCGTGGTTGACAATAAATTGCCAATCGTTGTCCTTTGTAACTCCGGCTTTTGGGTAGATAATGCGCGATTGACTAACACAAAGGGTCTCCTCTCCCGGTTCTAAGTCGATTCTTTGAGTAATATCTGGATAAGCTGGGGATATTACATCATCCCCAAAGAGCTGTTCGAATTTATTTATTTCTGTACGAAGAGCGTTTCCAATAATTTCCTCTGGGTAATTTTCAACATCCGTACAAAACAATTTCCCCGATTCTGCACAACGTGGCGTAATGCCTTTCGGTTTAGGACGGAGCATGGTATCATCCGGAAAAATTATATCTAAAATGGAAAGAAATTGCCAATTATTGTAAGTAATTCTGCTTCCTTATTAATTTCTGGCAATCAAAAAGTATGCACAATGAAAAAATAAACACCGGCGAGGTATTGTGATAAAGATCGAAGGTAAATTGTATCAGACAAAAATATTATTTCATACCCCTAGATGGCTGCTTAGCGGAAACGGATTGCCCCATTGATGCTTGCGATCCGGCTCTATTCGCGATCCCGAATTCTCCATCTTGCCTAGGTTGGGAAATGATAGTGTCATTAACAACGGCATTTAATTTCCCATCTTTCCTTTGAACTTTAAATATAGGGCCATCGTCATACCTCCCACTGGAGCTGTCTGGAAAAATCATGTCTTTGCCCAGTTGGGACTGCTGTCGTTGGATACCTTCGAATGTCTGTTGGCCGCTCGGAGGGTTGTGACCCTCTCTCAACTGAAACAACGAAAAACATTTCACTGTTCATTAACTTCAATTAGAAATTGCCTAGTCATAGAATTTTGTATTTATTTACGTTTGCCTGCTGTTCTGTGCCTCCGTTTTGCGGTGCTCCAGTGTAATAAACCTCCATAACCCGAGAATTCACATCAGGTGTCTGAGTGAAAATCAAGAAATTTTTTTAATCTCGAATCTGTTCAAATCGAAAGATTTACGAACCGTTTGCTCCTGCTCGATTCCATCAGTTCCACCTCCAAAATTAGAAAAACTTCGACTTTGGGCATACGAAGATTCATAAGTTGCAACGCTGTCGTGCAGTCTGCTCCTGTAGCCATTAAGCTTAAATTAGAAATATAATTAAGCAATTGGATAACAATATTCTTTTAAATTTATGGGTAATCTTATCTATTTATTTATTGTAATATTGTATAATACTTCTTTAATAATTGCATAGAAAATCTTTCCCCCAATTCAAAGTTTAGAGTAGTTTTGATATGCTAATTAGGAGGACAGAGCTCTTCCAGCTATCCTACTAAAGCGTTTGTATTTTTTTCATAATTCGATTGCGAAGCGAATCTAAAGTAATTTTTAAATAGATTATTACGTGCCAAAATTTGCATCTGCTAATCATTCGGTTCGCAAACTTTATTGTAAAATATAACTATATAATTTATCTGTTTAATTCATTTTAAATTGAGGATTGTTTTTTTTTCCCCAAAATAGCTAAAATGATTATAATATAATATATCAAAGTTCTTTAAATAAATAACTCTCTGAACTATGTACTACTAATTTTAAATGTTCTATACTACTTTAATTGTTGGTATTAGGTCTTGTAAAATACGAAATTCAACGCATTGTAGAAGTTTTCAAAAAAAGTTCTTCCAACTCGATATTTCAGCCTTCAATTCAACAAAACTTGATAAATTCGAGGTTTAAGAATTTCAGATTGCTTAAAACTCTTAAAGAAAAGTAATTAACCTTTTCAAAATACTGTTTAAACACAGATGTGTTCTGTTTATTTTATTTTTCTACAATGTCATACAGAAATTTGCACCCTATTTTTTATTGTTCTGTTTTGTATGTCTTTTGAAAACGTATGTATCTTGTTGTTTTTTTGTTTTAAATAAATTTGCTTTCATTTTAAAAATTGTCTTTTGCTGTTATTTAATATAAGTAATTATTTTCCTAATCATGATACAAATTGGTATTAATCTAAAAATTGTACTATATACACTATATTTTTATTCTCATGAAAATAACTTAAATCGAGGAAATTTTAATCGTTCCATTATGTCTGCAACCTTGCTTTTCCCAAATTTAGACAATATACGGTGGGCCATCTGTTGGTTGCTTTTTAAATTATATGTTATTTTGACACAAACAGATATTTTACGCTCAAGAAATTGTCAGAAATATAGTATCATATCTCCGCTATATGAAATGAATAGATTTAGGGTTGAAAAACGTTGGGAAATATTGAAAACTTATTTCCAAGTGAATGCTGTGTTGCCAAAGAGTGCGAATTTTGAAAAGAAATCCAAATGTACCAAGGGCACCGCGCAGCTACGATTTGACGCCGTTGACAGGTTAAGTTATTGCCAAGCCAGCTGAGACAGATATTTAAATTATATTTCATAACTAATCGAAAGGTTTATTCAATAAATCAACACATTTTTTAAAATATTGAACCATTAAATTGGTATTCATTTTCATTGTTATAAAATGTTGATTGTCTGAATGCGACAATATGATTGCTTTTGTTTTTTGAAAATATTTTATGCTTATAGTGCTTAAGAGATTACATTCAACAAAATATTAAAATGGGTCCAACCACTCTACACTTATGCAGTTTGGTAAATAAAACATGTAAATATTTCTTTTCCTCTGGGATAGATCCATTTATTAATATCAAACGTGCAACTTTTATCTGGCGGACAATCTCCTTCAAAGTATTTTTTATTGTTTTTACAAGCTATAATTAAAATAAAACAATTTCATAAGAAATGTATTATCTGCATTTTTTCGAGGAACAGATTTTAAAAAAGGTTATGAGGAAACAGTATAAACAGGTTTGTATTTGTTATTTGTTTACTTATTGATTAGTACAATCATTTAGTTTTCCAAGAAAATACTGATTGAGAGCAAAGCGATTTTCTTTATTATTATTATACATTCAATTAGTTTCATTTTATTTACTTTACCCAAAATGTTGTTCCAATACAGAGCATATTTCAAGTTTAATCTTATACCTACATATTGCTTGGTTGCTGTTTATTATATTGCCGGTTTTGCAGGCTTAAAAATAGTTTAATTGCTTTCTGAGTAATCCCGATTGCAATCAGTAAAGCAGTCACCCAGAGAAAATCATGTGTCGAGTACTCGTTAATTACAAGTCACATAAACTGTGAATACAGGCACTAATGAGCAGAGTAAAAAGCGAAGCAAACAGATTCCAGAAATAAACTACTGAATGCTGATAATGATCATTTCAGCGGAAATGTATCTTGTCAAGTTCAAGCAGTGGTCACTAGCTAGCGTTAACAAAACGCTGGAGAACTGGCATTTTTAACAAAGAGAGGCATTTTTATTTAACTACGATTCTCTACAGAGATGCTGTTTTTAACCGAAATAGTTGTTGTATGTATCCAATGTTTTCTTTTCACTTTGATCGGTTAGGAGCTGCGCAAATATTTGATTTTCAATCATTTATTAATTTCATTTGATAAACTTAAAATTTCTATTAAATTTTCTCAAATTGGAACAATCTTTCGCAATTATCGGAATTGTGAACCAATGAGTGGATTATTGTATTGTCTTATGACAATAGCAGCTGCAAACCCTTTTAAATTTTTATTGCTTTATTATAATAGCGGTTTTTTCAAGGTTAAGTAAAAACATTGTATATAATTTACGACTTATAAATTTTATGTTAAGTTTTTTTTTGTATAAATTAACGAATGACCCACTTACCGGAAGCAAACATCCACCAAATGCTAATAACAAAATCCAAAAATTGGCTGGACACATTTTATTACTAATCACGATCACTAAATTATATTAATCGAAAAAAAAACACAATTGCAGGCACTAAACTGTATTCGGAATTCACTTTAATAAAATGACCAAATTTACTAAAATTTATAAAAAAAATCTTCAGAGACACTGACCACTTTGCTCCTTTTAAGTTATCACAGACCGGTCGCGAGACGATAACGCGTTTGCTCTGCACAACTAAAGATCATCAGATCTCGTGCTCTCGCGGAGGTCACAGTGCAACAATCAAATTAGATAATTGAAAAGTGCGAGGGAGTTTCTAACTTCTAGCGTCTAGCGTCTAGCGTTTAGCATCTACCGATCGCAGTCACTTTAAAAAATCAAGTTGAAGATCACTTCGCTGGCAGCTGCACAACCATACTCCGTTCAAGAGTTCTCATCAATTCTCAAGAAGTGATCGTCTCTCCGAAAAATTGTAAGACTGCAGACTTTTCTTGTGCCATCCCAACCAAAAACTTCCAGAGAGTAAGAGAACTGGTCTTATATATAGTATATATATATATATATATAATAAAAAAATTCGGCCAGAAAATACCTATGTATATGAAGTACGTAATTCGAATAAGAAAACTCATTGAGCTCATGAGAACTTTGTTTGTGGAAATTATTTACGACAGGTGTGCGCAGGTACAGGTTCAGGTATTCGACAACAACTTTTTACAGACAAGAATTTAATTTAACTGGAAATGCTTTTCGAGTTTCATATAAATTGTATGTCCATCATGGTGTTACCAGATTTTACTTTATAAAAGTTTTAATAAGATTCCAAAGATTTTCTTTTCATGTAAAGAAATGTACTGGATTTAGTACTCAGACGAAATTATTTTTCACAATGAAGATATTTATACATAGAACATAAGTCCCTACAAATTAATGCCACACTTTTCATCCTTTTGTCAATAGATATTGCAGCTGAAAGCATTAAAACTGAAAATAAAGTCTTAAATTGTTAAACAATTGCGCTCCATTTGACTTTTCGAATTTCTTTTCAGCTCGATTAAATTTTCGAACTTAAAATTAGTTAAGCTTCCAAAGTATTCGACTTAAAAGAGCTTATTTAGACTAAGGCTCTGTTTGCTTCACTTTTAATATTTGTTAACATTGTTATATAAATCAAGGATCAATTTTTGTAAAATTACTACCATCTTAGGATTTTACCGAAGAATATATTATTTTTTGTTTTGAGTTCAAAAAGTTTATATTTTATAATGTTTAATAATTCTATATCGTTATTATTATATTTATAATTTCTATTTCTCGAGGAAAGAGAAAAAAAATGTTACTTCTCGAGAATTCTTATTTTTGGCGAATTATTGTGAATTTGTAAGAATTTAATAAAACAAAAATTTAAACCCCTTTTTGTTTATTAAATAACGAAAATTAAATATTCACAAAAATTAACAGTAATAAGAGAATAATAAGTATAAATATAAAGATTACAAAACAAACTTTAATGTGATTTGAAATAATTTTTTAAAAGTGTTGCATCTTGTAATAACAATTTCTCTTTTTCGTAGTAAAATCGGTAGCAATAGAAAAATTACGCGTGTTTTGTGTAACGTCGGTTTTATAGTAGGCAAAGCAACTTTTAATTTGGTTGTTGAAAAATATTAAATTAGTGTGTGCTATTTTCGAATTAACTTGTAAATACAACATTAGTTTTCAATTCCCTCATATTTTCTAGGATCAATAAATTTAATCGCTCTTGAAAAAATAATAATTTGCGTAGCAATTCTGGAGCCAGTTGACAAGAGAAAAAAAAATTAATTTATAACCTAATACTTATGTAATGAAATTGGATGATGTAATATGTATGTCATGTGATGATGAAATATATTTCGGCATTCAGGCAATCTTATGAAAAAATAAACTTTAAAATTTCTTACTTTTCTTTCATTTTTATTGATATTATGTATTTTGATGACACTTTTTTTTTATATACCATAACCGCATAAAAAATCACACATTAAAAATCGCACAAACAAAAGATAAAACAAAAACAGGTTCCAACAAAGCTTGTGTATTATACAAATCAAAAATAAAACAAAAGATGTTTGTGTATAAGAAAAGGTCTACGCGGTACGGGTAATAATAAAAGTAACATTTTTAAGAAATCAAAAAAAACAGTCAGAAATTTCTCAAGAAAAAACATTACATTCTTGAAAAATGAGATAATAAAAATATTTTCACTTCTCAAGAATAAACACTAGTCTAAAATGTAGCTCTGGAATATTTTTCTTCTTTCAATTAAAGAGCATTTAAGTAATATTTGGGAATCGATAATGCACGTTTTAGGAAACTATTGAATACATTTTTTGTAAAGAGATTAAAATACGTCCGACGTAAGCGACGTCCAGATTTCCCATTTTAAAGGAGTTCCTTCAGTCATCTTCAATCTTTGGTCAAGAAATTTACCTGTATTTCTGACAAGGAAACGTTCTCAGGTGTGTCTCATCGATTTTGATGAAATTGAAATATGTTACAGAGTATCGAAAAATAAGAGACACGTTTTTCTTTTTATCTGCGGATACGCACATTTAGCGGGTACTTTTATTTATTGTTTTTTTTTTTTAATGAAAATTGGTGTATTCTTCAAAAGTTTGTCCGCCATGTTGGATCCGCCATTTTGAATTTTTTTAATTTAACATTAGATTCGTAATCAGCAACTCCAAAAACCTCTTAATACTAGTTTTCACGAAAAAACTGATGTCTGAAAGAATATACATCATTTACGTATTAGTGCTAGGGGTGGTTTACCCCCTTGAGGAGTTTTTTTTACGAAAACGCAAAAACAGGTCAGCTTTATTTTTCAAAATTGTATGTAACAAAATATTGTTCAATGATTTTTAACTAAAACTATTATTTTTGAAACGCAAAAAAAACCCGTTTTTCTGTAATAAAAAATAAGGGTTGCCAACCCCGGGAACCGGATAACTTACAAAAGGTTAGTATATTTATGAAACATCATTTTCTTTTTGTTTCATTCAAAAAAATCCATTAGAACTTGAAATATTTAGGAAAAACTGTTTTTGGGGGTAAACTTTAGGGGTGGTTTTCACCTCGTAAATGTGCGCATCCGCAGATGAAAAAAAAATATGTGTCTCTTATTTTTCGATACTCTATAACATATTTGAATTTCATAAAAATCGGGAAGACACACCTGAGAACGTTTCCTTGTGAGTCACATTTGCTATTTGAACTTTTATTTCGTCTGGCTCAACATGTGTGTGCCTTCCTCAAAGCAGGTGTGAAGTCTCTCCACAGATCTATAAAAGATGTCGCTTTATTTTGGCTCCACAAATATTTTTTAATTTTCGGCTAGATTTCTTCTATTGTGAACACTATTTTTCTTCCATTTTCAAGGTAGGAAATGACTTAAAAAAAATTTATACTTAAGGGGACCTTTACTTTCAAAATCGGAAAAAAATCAATATTTTTTTTTTTTTCCATAAAAATGCTTCTTAACATCACACAAACACTCTCCTAAAACCGTTTTAAGAAATTCGTAAAAGAAAAAAAGTTATACTTATATTTGTAACGGCAGCTCTCCGCGTTTTATATGTAAAAATTACATAACAAAAACTTTGAACGCGTCGAAATCACATTTTTGAAAATGGCCGCATCTGTATCTCAAAAACTATTCAACCGATTTTAACAAACCAAACGCCATTCGATTCGTTATCTATATCTATATACTAGAAACTAAACCTTTAAAAATATTATTTTACCCCCCCCACTTTTTTATGCGGAGGTTAGTTTACCCCTAACTTATAGTCGTTTTTTACCTTTTTTAGAAAAATGTGTATAAAATGATATATTTATTAAAAATAAAAGGTTTTTTAGGTTTAGGTACTAGTTTTGTGTCTTATGAAAACAATCCACTAAAGATTTTTAATCTATCTGTTACAGGAAGTCCTGGAGAAATGGGGCCGTTTTAAAAGTGCCTTTTGGTTGACGCCATCTGCAGGCATTAAAATAAACTAAAGTTGCATTTAAAAATTCTTTTTATATTATTCATAATCTTACCAATAATGTACAAAAGGTTCCAGAAACATAAATATAATAGTCTTTTCAAAAAAAAACTTTTAAAAAGTGTCTTTTTTCCTGATTTTGAAAGTAAAGGTCCCCTTAAGAGAATATTCAGACTTAAAAAAGAAGTAAAAATACCGAAAAATGCTGAAAAAACGGTTTTTCGATATTTTGATCCTGTTGCATCAAATCTAAAAATCTGAAATAATTCATGGATATAGCTTGACATCCAGAAAATAATATTTTTTTTTTTGTCGTTTCTATTTTTTTTGTTTTGTTTTATTTAAATGAATTTTAAAAATTTCGAACTTGTATAAAACTTTGAATTTCCCGCCAAAATTTTCGAAAAAAATATCGTGTTGTAGCTGACAAACGACCCTATAATTTGAAAAGAAGAAGAATTTTCTTTGTCCACAAAAAGCCGATATATCGCCAAAACACTGAAAATCACGTTGTAATTTTTTTTGAGGTTATGTGAGTGTCTATGGGTCTGAAAATTTCAGGAAAGATGTACTTTTTCATGTACTATATGTATAAAGAAATTTTTTGTTTTTCAAAAGCGCTGGGCGCACTTTTCACCTTCTTAACCGGCTAAACCTTTTGGTATGAACAGCTCTACTTTAAAATTTTCTAGAAATATAGGTTTAAATTGAGAAAAGAGCCGAAATTCGGAATTAAGGATGTAGTGTGTAAAAAGAAACATATTAGTAAATCCATGTTACGTTAACTTCCGAAATATTTATTCTTTAAATTATTTTTACTATTCAAAGTAAACACTAATAACTACGTTTATGGCTTTATGTAGGTCATGGCAAAGTAGCTTAATAATAATTTAAATAGTAATGAACAAAAAGGATAGAAAAAGCATTTTTATAACAGAGTGACTTTTCATTATGTAAAAAGAGTAAATTACGAGGAAAGTAACGAGTAAAATAAGTGACATCATGATTCATGATTCAAGGATGAAGGCAGAATTAAATCTCGGCGGCAGAACAGGAAGGAAATTAAACGAATACGAGGAGCACTTAATTATAAGATAACTTAAAAGAAATCCTTGTTTAAGAACACCTTTGAAATACGGCAGAAATGCTACAAGAATGAGTTAAAGGAAGTGCATAAATGAAAAATTCGCAGGATGTCGTGCGACAAGAAAACAAAAACACTTTGAATGAACGAAAGAGGAACTGCTGGTTTTAAATTATAGCTTTTGAGTTTTTCTTTAGGTTTATGACACAAAAAAACATTAAATTTATTCTCGTCAGCGAATATAACATCATTCCGCCAACTTGGATTTTGCCCAGTGTAATTTTTAGCAAAACTCCAAACTTTACTTCCTATTTCGCTTATTCACGAGTGGTTCTTTAAAGTCCTGAGAATTGTTTTTGCGTGTTATTTACGCATTCTTGCAGCATTTCTACAAACCATTGTGTTTTATTTTTTTATTTTTCACGTAACTCTATATGATATATATTTATATACATATAATGATTTAGTACAGAGTTCGGCAACACGGTGCCCGCGAACAGTTTTAAAGTAGCCGCCGTTCCAATATCTATAGTAAATTTTAATTTTTAATATTTAAACAACAAACAGTTGTAATGAATAATTTAATATTCGCTATTTAACTACTTGAGCGTTTTTTTTATATTTTTATTACCACAGGTGAAAGAATATCTATTATCTAGGAATGCAATTTTTTTAGAATTAAAGATAAAACCTTGGTTAATTAGGCTTAATTGGCTTTCTAATCGAATTGACGGTAAAATTAAAGAAAACTACGGGGTAGAAATTATCACATATAATAATAAGGACTTATAAAATCACTACATATTTCGATATTTCCAATAAGAAATACTTAGAATTCAAGTATTATATTATCAATTTTAATATTTTTTTTTTTTTTTTTTTTCAATTAAAATTTGAATTTATGTAAACAATTTATTTTACATTAATATAATCGTATTTATAAATTACCGCACTCTCCTCTTTATCCCTCGGTGCCTGAAGAACTCCTGCATTTCTGAAATATGCCCTACTAGTAAAAGTATGCCAAATTCTGACCATAAGAATGTATAGAAAAGAAATATTATACGCAATAAGAAAACAATAATAATAGTAAAATAGAGAAAAATAATCAATAAAGAAAAAATTATAATTTCTAAAGGATACTCTAATTTGCAGCTACATAAAATCCCGAACTACTATCCCGACTATAGAGTTGTTGATTGGTCAATGATTTGAAAAGCTCGTTTTGGTCAAAGTTTTAACTTTTAAGGTTCGCATTTTGGTGACCCTAGAGACAACGAATAACGATTACGACTGGCCTAAGTTATAAAATAAGAATTTCAAAGCTAAAATGTACGACAACAAGAATATCTTCTCGGAATTATGGCTCAATCAAATCAAAGGATGTGGATTTGGATATGAAAACGACTACTTGCTACAACCAAATAAAACAGAGGACTTACAAGAATGCCTATTTTGTGTAAAAGGCTTACACAGCATTATGGCTTACCTACACTCTTTAATGTTTACAATTTGCATACATTCTGCCTCTCCTAGAATTCTAATAATAGCTTTGGGAAATCTTAGATATGATTTTCAGTTATAAGCGTTTCTGACATTTCTACACATGGTTTAAATAAAAGATCAGGAAAGTCTGCTCTAAAGGGAAATTTTCTAAGAAACTTGAATTGATTATGTTAAGTAATTGAGTTTTATTTGTTTTTATGATAAATATAATTAATAGGAGTATCTTCTCCCACAGGAGAATTAAAATTCGCACAACCATGTCTAAAACAAATACAGTGAGAGTTTAGTTATATGAAATAAAATTTACATATGGGTAATTCTTTTACAAACCGAACACCTTTTTGACCGACACATCTCCGATTTGGCTGAAACTTTTTTCAAGGATTCTATATCGAAAAATAAGAGATATGTGTCCCAGGATATTTTTTTTTCGCTTATTTTCGATAATACAATTGATCGAAAATTTGAGAATAGCGAGTTTTTTTGGCTTGGAGACTCATTTTCAAAAATTTATAACTCCGGTTCTATTTGAGCTACAAACTTCTTTTTTTTATTTTAAAGCTAAAGAACTGAATTTTGAGAAAAAATATGTTTAGTAAAAGTTATTAACAAATTAATGTTGTTATTAACAATTTTTAATAATGTCCCCTACCTCGTAGCAAGTTTTTAGTATTTTTATCGTATTCTCCGTCAAATTTTACATAAAAAACATGTTTTCAAAATATGGTACCTTTATTATTACTATTGTTAAAATATTAATTTATACAGGGTGTTCAGAGGTGGGAGGTCAATACTGAAGGGGGTGAAAGGTCAGACCGAGACAAGCAAAAAATCGTATGGGTGGGGGGGGGGGGGGGGGCATCTCGCACCGTTTGGCAGTTACAGGGTGATTCGTAAATCAGGATTTTGCCTTATATGGGAACCGCTCTTGTATTTTTATCTTTTTTGCTACGCATCGCAGCGGCCCCAAACTGATTTCAAAAAATCACTATTTGGAAGCCCTTTCCAAAAAAGTTTACACCACCCCCCTATCCCCAACCCCTTGGCCAGAATCCCCCCTGCAAGTTGAAAAAATTAACTTTTATTTAACGATTTTTCACCTTTCGCCCCACTTTTCTCCCAAATTCATGTTATTAACATACCTACTTTTTATTTTTTTTAAGTTGCCTATCTAATTACCTTTCCAAAAAGGTGCAACATACCCAGATAGGAAAAGGATACGAAAATTTATTTACAAAAATCCTTTTACAGAAAATCATGATAATTTGAATTTTTAAGAAATTATACTGAAGTTAACTAAAAAATACATTTTGTTTGCTTAAAAACTAATTACAATTAAAACGTTTGTCCTTTAAAAGCTGTTCAAAATGTTCTCCGCCAGTTTCGATGCATGCAAGTAGCCTTGGTCTTATTTCACGTTTCAGGTCTATGGTAACCAGTCTCTCCCGTATTTTCGTGGCTGCAGTCCCAATCCTGGTAACTAATTCTTCTCTAGTGTTGATTAGTCTTGAGTAAACTTCATCTTTCATCATTCCCCATAAGAAAAAGTCCAGTGGAGTAAGGTTCGGTGACCTAGCAGGCCAAGGAATCGGTCCACCTCGTCCAATCCAGCGCTCTGGGTAATTTTCATTTAACCTTGCCCTAACAATGTTCCCAGTATGCGCAGGTGCTCCGTCGAGCTGTAAATAAATTGCGCTTCTGGTGGCCAGGGGGATGTCCTCCAACAGATCCGGAAGGGTATTCTCCAAAAAGTCCGAGTATACCTGACTATTCAGCACTTGGGGCAAGATGAAGGGTCCTATCAACTGGTTGCCGATGATGCCAGCCCAGACATTGACACTAAATCTTTGCTGGAAGGACCGACACCTGGTCCTATGTGGGTTCACATCTAACCAGGTGTGGAGGTTGTGCAAGTTTGTGATGCCATCCCGGGTGAATTGCGATTCATCCGTCCACAGAATTCGGTCTAGAAACCTTCTGTTTTCGATGTCAGACTCGAACAGCCAAGTGCAAATTGCAATCGTCTTTCGGAATCTCCTTCCTGTAGTGCTTGGACCAGGATATGGTGGTATGGATGTAGTCCCTCTCGGTTCACAACGGTCCAAACTCTCCCTGAAGACAATCCTGACCTTCGTGCGACCTGCCTGATGCTTATTACAGGGCTGTTCCTGACGATGTTGAGGATGTATTGGTCGGGGTCCGCTGAATCGGCCGATTTTCCTGCTCGCGTTTCTGCTCTGGGGGCAGTTACACTTCCGGTTTCTTTTAACCTTCTGAAAGTCCTTGAAAATACCCTTCTGTTGGGTACCCGCCGATTCGGGAATCTCCTTTGGTATTCTCGTACGGCCTCATTATCATTTCCTTCTACTAAACCGTACACGTAAATTATATCGGCAGACTCTTCCACACTGAATTCTGCCATTTTATCTTAATTTTTTCTATTAAACACCCGGTTTTATCGATTGCTTCTTCAACTGTGGTCAATGTCCTTTCAAACTTATCCATTTTTATACCATAATTCATAGGAGGTATTAGAAACGGAGCGTTAGGATACTTAAGAGTCAATACTGGATATAATAAACTAATAACGCTATTTAACGAGATTACATTTATTATTTTATTACTGTTTTGCTGAAATAATAAAAATGTACTACCTCTGTTTCCTAAACAAACATTTCCGAACTTGCTGTCATAAAAATTGTTTACTTAACGACTTTTTCCATTATGGTGCAATAAAGTAATTAGGTACCTGTGAGGATGTTTTAATTTCAGGACTTTTGCAACCCTTTTCTAACTGGGCATGTTGCACCTTTTTGGAAAGGTAATTAGATAGGCAACTTAAAAAAAATAAAAAGTGGGTATGTTAATAACATGAATTTCAGAGAAAAGTGGGGCGAAAGGTGAAAAATCGTGAAATAAAAGCTAATTTTTTCAATTTCCAGGGGGGATTGGGGCCAAGGGGTTGGGGATAGAGGTGTGGTGTAAACTTTTTTGGAAAGGGCTTCCAAATAGTGATTTTTTGAAATCAGTTTGGGGCCGCTGCGATGCGTAGAAAAAAAGATAAAAATACAAGAGCGGTTCCCATATAAGGCAAAATCCTGATTTACGAATCACCCTGTAACTGCCAAACGGTGCGAGATGCCCCCCGCCCCACCCATACGATTTTTTGCTTGTCTCGGTCTGACCTTTCACCCCCTGCAGTATTGACCTCCCACCTCTGAACACCCTGTATAGCGCGACACGTCAAGAAAAACGATTTTTTGTTAATAAAAAGAAAATTGTAGCTCGGATCAAAAAAAGTTAAATATAAAAGTTGTAGATAATAAAAGGATCTACAATCTTTGTCGTAACTATTTAAAAAACAACTTTTTTAAATTTATTTGACACATTTTTTGCCTAATGTCGTTTCTTTTTTTAATATAAGTAATTATTATGTTTTTCTTAACAAATAATATTTATTAGCAATCAATTCTATGAAAAAAACATAAATTAATAATAAATGATAGAACATTATTTTATCAGATAAAATTTTTTTATTGTGGTTTCAATACTTATTATTGGTTAAAATCCTCGCACACGTATCTTTTATTTTTCGATATAGAATTCGTGAAAAAAGTTTCAGCCAAATCGGAGATGTGTCGGTCAATTTTTATCAAAATCCGTACGGTTTGTAAAACAAACACCCATATATGAAGTTTTTGTTTTTGAGATATTTATTAATTATTAATAATTTTAATGAATATTAATAAAATTTATAATTCAGATTTATGGAGCTTGTTAAAAATAACCAAATATTTATTTCGCTATTATCTATACTATTCATTTATTTCCTATAACCAAATTAGCTTAATTATTTTTCAATCTTTTTTAATTTGTCACCACCACTCAATCACATTCATCAGAGACTTGAAAAATGGAGACGATAAATTGAAAGTGCAAATTTTTTGAATTTCACAATTTAACTTCTTTTCGCTTTTGTAACTCTCGAAACATTTGCCCAACGTAACATCACCTTAAAAATTTAATAATAAAAATTCTTATTTATATAATACCATAACCCAAATAAGGAGTCTCACCAGGGCCGTAGCCAGCATTTTTTTTCGGGGGGGGTTTTCAAAATAAAAAGTGGAACAGAGGGGGGGGGGGGGGAGGGGGGGGTGGTAATTTACATTTTTCAACTAAATTGAAATTGTTTTTAAATAGCGTTAAAATATTAATATAAAATAAAATTTACATTTACATTTTACAATTTTTTACATCTTCAATATATATTTAATTAAATATTTTAAAAAAATATTTAATTAAATATTTTAAAAAAATATTTAAAAATATCTATACTACTGTGTAACTCTTATTAAGGGGTTACACCACCCTAACGCTCGAAAAATAGGCATAAAAATAAACTATTTTTTTGGCTCGGTCATTAAAAATTTGAATTATTCTTTATTTTACGTATACATATAATAGATTTATAAACGATTTCCAATACTGAAAAAAAAAACATTACAAATGGCGGAGATATGAGGCGGTCAGTGGGACCCTATTTTTAAAATTCTTGCTGACGGTGTACATGATTTTTCCGCCCAGCATTGTCCGAAAATAAAAAAAATTTGCTTCTTCAGAAGTATAATAGCTAAGACGTGATGAGGGGAAAAAAAAAATTTTTTTTCGAGAATGATAGCTGTTTGAAAAAAAAACTCGAATTTTCTTCAAAATTTTGAGTTTAAAAAAGATATAACTTTTGAATACGGAACCGAATCGAAAAAAATAAGTGGTGCAAATTTCTGTCAATTCGGTTCAGTAGATTTTGAGATATCGTGTACACCATTTTGAAAAAAGTAATTTGGAGAAAAACGTGAAAAAAAGGACAACGTTAACGCCTTAAAAGAAAATTTTTCCAAATTACTTTGAATCTGTGATTCCTGGACCGTACATAAAGTTTTCTTCTGCTTTTGCGATGTCCTTTCTTACCTGAGTTACTGTTAGTTTAATCTTTCTAAAGGAATTATGTTATTGTTAAAGATAGATAGATACGTAAAGGTCCGAACGCTTCCTGAGTTTCGGGTCGGCTCATTGTCGCGCTCACTTCTAATTGCTATATATTCGGTAATAATTCGAATTTTGAAATGTGTCAATGCTTAAAATATTCCTAAAAGTATAAACAAGTCATTTAGCAGAAAAAAAAAAACATTCTTTTTTTTTTGAAAATTTCATGGTTGTGTAACCCCTTAAAATAAATGTTCTAATTTTTTAAAACATTTATTATTTTGAAAAAGATATCTTACAAACGTCAAAAAAAAAGGATTTTACAAAAGAAAATCTAGTTTTCGACTTTTCGCAGCGAAAGAAAGAGTAAGAAATATTTAAAAAAATATGTTTGAACTTCTTCAGTTATCAGTTACAACCTGAGTAATTAATAAGTGCTAAAGATGTTTGTTGATCGCATCTAAAATGTACTACTTATAATAACCCACTACTTTCAAATTGAGTAAAGTCGCCAATAATTATTACCTAGTGGAGAGGACCTACTACTTTGTTATCTTTGTTAATGAATATTGCGATGAGGCATCTGAAGTATTCTATTGTTTTCATTCCGAGGGCATTTTTTTCATACATCAATTTTTTTGATGGACATAGCGTCTTTTAAAAGACCCTTGAAAATAAATAAATTAAATAAAATTCAAATCAACTGAATGCAACTGAATATGTCGAACAGTTGCACATATTTTCATTCAAATAAAATTAATTAATTTTATTAAATTAAAAAATTGGAATAAAAAATGATTTGCCTAAGATACAAAATATGTTTTTTTTTTTTATCATTGTCAAAGAAAAAAGAATAGCGGAAGTTTTACTCATCTGACTGTTCAATCCTTGTTCTGTTCTTAAAAATCATGTAAATTTTTAGTTAAGTTTCAAAATTTCGGGGGGGGTTCTAACCCCCTGACCCCCCCCGCTGGCTACGGCCCTGAGTCTCACTATACACTTTAAAATAACATATTTCTAGTTAATTCATCGAAGATACCTTGTTAATTCATCTGGTACAAATTTTTAATCAACCAAGTCCTAGTTCATCTTACTATCATATTTTAATATCAGCCCTCTTTCAGAACTTTCAAATCTGATTTTGAGGTGATCTCTGAAATATGTTTAAGGTTGTTTTAAGAACAATTTGAAATGAATCTTCAAGAAAAATTACTAATTAATTACTCATTAATTTATCATTATAATGTAATTTTTATTAGCTTAGTTAGCTTTTTACTAGTTTTAGTTAGTTTTTCACAACTAATGTAATTTGTGTTCATAAGTGTTTTTCCATACGGGGGCAATTTATAGCTTCAGCTATTGATAATTCTTAATACCAATATAATTTCAATCATTCTTGACTTTAGAATATATTAGATTCTGATTGGCTAGCCTTATTAGATGTACAATGGACCTTTTTGACTAAACTAATTCCGTCATTATTTTAATTATATATGTATTAAACCAGATACATACAGTGGTTCAAACGCAAAATGGGACAAGCACACAAACCAAATAAACATCAATGAAAGTGATAGAAGGAATTGGTCGAATGGTATGAATGACACCTTGAATCTTTCGTTATTTTGTGTTATTCAAAAGGCAACTTTCAAAACTCAGGAAAAATTATATTTTAGTTAACAAAAAACTAGCAAAATATCAGTTTTTCAGTTCAAAAGAAAAATGAGACAAAATTAAAAACACAACAAAATTACTTAAAACTAGCGGTAATGATTGCGAATTTTATTATTCTTCAATATTTTGTGCTTTATCCTTTTGATTGGATGACGGCGTTTAGACAATTTGGCATTGCATTCACCAAATTTCGACAAACTTCCGGTTGAAAATTCTCCCACTCGTACTGTAAAGCTGTTTTTAGCTCCGATGTTGACTTGAATGTCCTTTTGTAAACTCACCGCGCGAGTTTCTCTCATAGATGTCCTACGACATTCAAATCAGGTGTTTGTGGAGGTGTTTGTAGTAGTTTGGGGCAATTCTGAATCAACCAAAGCCTTGCAACTTCCGATGTATGTTTCAGATCGTTGTCCTGATAAAATGCAAAGTTGTTCAAAATGCCCAGTTTTTTACAACTCTGCTTTACATTTTGTTATAGAATGTTAAGGTAAACAAACTTGTCCATTTTACCATCAATACAATTTAGATTGCCTACCTCTGAACTAGACAAACAGCCCAAAACCATCAAAGATCCACCTCCATGTTTCACTGTCCCACGAACATTTTTCGAGTGAAATTCTGAGTTCGTTTGTCGCCAAATGTACTGCCGGGATCCTAGCAATGGAGGTTAAATTTGCTATCATCAGTGAATAATAGATTTTCATTAGAATTAGTAAAAATAACTTTTTTGCAATAGTAACAAAGTTTTACTGTATCCCAAAAATTGCTACTTTTAAGTACATATTCTCTCGCGAATTTCATTCGGACTTTTTTATTTGTTGGACTTATAAACGGCTTCTTGCGTATACTTTTTCCATGGAGACCGGACCTAATCAACACATTCCGAATTTTCTAGTCTCAAACTGTCTTCCCACTTTGTTCATTAACAATGGCATTGAACTCTCTAGCCCTTTTGAAATGATCTATTATTTTTTTCTTGAAGTATTAAACGTTGTTCGCCATTATTCAGTATTTTTCCCTGTTCTTCCTTGCTCTTATTTGTGATTCTGTTTTCATCGTGGTTCCTTTTTATAATGTTGTGTGAATGAATTCGCAATCAGCACCACTAGTTTTTAGTAATTTGGTTGTGTTTTTAATTTTGTCCCATTTTTCGTTTGAATTGAAAAACTGATATTTTTCTAGTTTTTTGTTAACTGAATTATAACGGTTAATTTTTCCTGAGTTTTTTAAGTTGCCTTTTGAGTAACACAAATTAATGAAAAATTCAAGGTGTCATTCATACCATTCGAACAATTCCTTCTATTACTTTCATTGATTTTTATTTGGTTTATGTGCTTGGCCCATTTTGCGTGTGCACCATTGTATGTGATTAAAATAACAAAGTGTTTTATAATTTTTAAATATGTATTATAGACTTACCTCCCAGCGGGAACCGGAATCATACAATAAGCAATGAAAAAGCAATATTTCGGAAGCATAATTTGCTTACTCTCCGTTTACCTATCCGTATCTTTTTAGTATGGGCATGTCATTGGAGGGAAGCAATTTTAGAGCTTTCTGCCCAAGTGCTTCTTTAGAAGATTATTCATTAGCAGTTAGGACTTTCTGAGGAAGTTCTTCTTTAGAAGATTAATAGCAGATTTTTTGCTTAAGTCGGAAGGAATTGTCGAAGGGGACAAAAGCAAAAGAGAGAAGTTTCACAGGGAATATTAAATCATACATATTGTTGGCTTTGATTGTTGGCTATATGGGCGAAATAATAAAAAAAAATGATCGCAAGGCAAATCGGATCAATCACATCACTAACAGCTCCTCGAGCACCTAAACGAAAATGAACTGAAATGCTCCATCAGAAAGATTTCACAACGATCTTCCTTCCTTCCTTCCTTTTTCATTCACAGAGTGCAGAATCGGAATAAAGCTTTAAAATCTTCCTAACTAGCCGTTTAAGATATTGGAAGGAAGATCTTCAAATTTGCTTCTGAGGAAGATTCAGCATTTTTTCCCGCTGGGCTCTTATGTTCATACTTACCAGCAATCTTCATCCTCAATTAAGTGAAAATCAAAAGCAAAAATAGTTAAATGAATCACGTCCTGCATAGTCAAAGCAAATATTCCACGAATCTGTTGATATACATACTGGGACTCGCTTTTGAAAGTTCTGATTAGACGAGTGTGGGGGTTTCTCATTTACTTGCCTCATCGTTTTTCTAGGAATTGTGGGGGTTCGAGTCGAATTGTTATTGGAAGGGAAAGGGTCGTAAATTCCCTCGAGTTCTCTTTAATAAGTTACATGGCTTAAGAACTGTTTCGGAGAATTTGTTTTGAAACCGCAGTCATCGACCTCGCGTTTCATACATTTTACAAATTGGAATTTTTTCGTCATTTTGTGGGATTTGTAATTAATTAACCGCCGCATTGCTTGGTTATATTTTCTTATCTATCTATCTATTACCACCTTAAACAAAGTTACACAAAAATATTTAACAACACATAAATTTTATACCACTATATACCATCTTGAAAAATATATTGATCTTGATATTTAATTTTTCACCGTACTGTTTATAGCAACTTGTGAGTGGCTTGCTGCTGTTACTGGCTTTGGTTATGATTTCGTTACTCACAAGCACACTTTTGCACTTTTGCACTTTTGTTCTACCAAGGTTTCGAACCGTTTACAGATCTTTTCAAAACTCCTATAGATATGCAATCATGGAATTTTATCTATGTACATACTCAAAACCAGGGGAAAGTCGTGGATAAAAATTAAAGTTTGAGTGTATCAGCGAAGTGTTTGTGTATTAAATTGCACTCAGTTTGTTTTCAAAACGTTAATAATGACATTATCATTTTTAATAAAATTAATATTGTAAAAGGCTTCGCTGCTAAAATATAAAATATTTAAAAGAATACACATAAAGCAGTAACATAAATTGCATTAAATAAATAATATATCACAAAAATTAAAAATGGTTTCATTTTGATATTTTCTTAGATCTCTATACGAGCAATTAAACATTAAAACATGAAGTCAAGGCTAAATAACTCAATTAGAGCTTTGTCACACTCTCAGTTTAGTAATAAATGACGCGAAATTTGTGTGAGGTTAAGGCTAAAGTTATGATCTTTAGGTTCAGTGCATCACAACCATCCTCAACCGGTGGCTGAGTTATGAGAAGAAGATCGCGTAAAAAGCCTCAAAATTATGAAATTTTATCATTCTGCTTGATGGAACACAAAATATGTTCACATTTTTTTTTTTTGCTTTACTTTATTCATGTATCTCACTCAGAATGTGAAGATTGGATGGTCCAATAATTTATCCTCAAGCAACTGTAACATTTCACAAGTAAATTTTTTTTTATTAGGGTCTTGAAATTGCTCCAAAACTGAAATAAACTCAGAGTTCATTTTTAGCGTTTTTGGTATGTAATGTTGCAATTGCGGCAGTAAACAAAATGTCCAAAATTAGAGGGGCTTATTCAGCTTTCATAATTTAACATGATGAAATCATTTTAGCCAATTGCACTTTATGCGGATGCAAAGTTATATTAACATTGGTCAATATTTTATCTAGTAGTTTGTGAATCTATAGATTGATTGATGGGCACAGTCAATTAAATGTGAGTAAAAAAATTTTATACATAACTTTTTTTTTCCTTCAAAATCGAAAAAAAAGATTAATTTTTTTTATTATTGTTACATAAAAAACAAGCAAAAAATGTAATCATAATTTCGCTCTCTGGGAAAATAAAAAAACTGAGATACTTTTCCATCAGAGTATCGTACTTGTAGAGAAATTACGACATCGAGATTTTAAATTCGCACTTAAATAATGAGTTCTCTTAAGAAAAGAAACGTGTGGTGTGCTTTTAACATTAAACTTTGAAGGTGGGAAATTAATTCTTGTAATCTGAATAAAAATGTACTCACATTTTGCTCAACGCGTCATATTAATTATTGGACTCAAAAAAAAAAAAAAATGTTGAAAGTTTCCTCTAAAAATTCTAAATCCCTAAAAATAGTGAAAAATATTTTTTTTTCTTTATTGTTTAAGGGGACATGACACACCCGATTTTTTATTTTTTATATTTGGAAAAATTGGAAAATTGAAGGGAAAAACAGTAGATACATTAATCAAACTTTGCATATTTATTAAACAGGGTTAAGATAATACAAAATTATTTTTTTTTAATTTTTTTAATTCCCCTTAAACTCTAAACTTTCATTTAGATAATTGATTTTTATACAGACATAGACCTTAAATGAAAATATTATTAATTATTAAATACTTTATCCAGTATCATTGTAAGCATGTCCGATACCAGATTTAATTATTTCGAGAAAAAAATTTCAATGAGCTACAAATTCTCTTATTTATCGTTGAGTTTTTACTTTTTTAGGGCGACTTTTATTTTTACAAATATGAAAGGATGAAACTAAGAGTTTAAAATGTCCAAATTTCATCCAAATCAGTTTTATACGCATTTTTTTTATGATCTGCACCGACTGAAAAGAAATAGTTTCGAAAGAAACGCACTAAAAGTTTTAATGGAGGATATTCGACAAAGTTAAAAAATAATTATTTATTTGTACATAATGTAAAGTTTATCGACTGGAAATTCCCGAAGAAAATAGAAAAGGGTTTGAAGATAAATCACTTAACGCCTGACGAATTTGAAATAATTTGTTTTTATTCAATTTAATTTAAAAAATTTCAGTCTTGTTTTTAGAGTTTATTAGGAAACATTCATAATTAAAATTTGTCTCCTAAACGATTATATAACCATGTGAGATTGTATAATTGTAAGAGCCCGGAAATGTTGAAATTTATTAGACCGATTTTGGACAGATTTTTTTTAGATATATTTCTTTTACCGCATCACACGTACATCACGTCTCTTTGTAGTTCATTTCAGAAGTTTTTTTTCCATGAAAACTGATATATAGGGATTACCTTTGTATATTCACTTCGAACCTCTTACCTAAATTAATTGAGCAACGGATGCACTATGGTAGACGAAAAATCAGCTTTATATAATTTTCATTACAAGTTTAACTTTAAAATACCTCTCACTACATATTAAGTTGAAGCTTCATAATATGACGGTTTAATTGATAAATTTTTTTTTTCCAACTTTACTTTACGAAATCATCAAATTATTAATCAGTTTAAGGTCACATTTACTCTATGAGTAAAACCGGCTCTAACTGATAAAAATGTCTTGAACATAAAGTCCAAAGTATAAAGCTTGAAAAAAATCATCGATATTAGGTCTAAATTCCGGATTATGAAGAAAAATATCATTCAAAAAATGGACAGCGAAAGTACCGTCAGGCATGAGGAAAACTGCATGACGAAAAATTGCACTGAACAAAAACCTGATAGTGTAAAAATTTATTTTTCCTTCTCGGTCAGGTTCAGCTAAAGCCAAGAGCAAATATACTCGTCGTTGAATAAATTATTAATTTAAAAGTTGGTGTAGCTGTAACTTCCTGCATCCCGGTATTTTCAATCAGATATAAAGTCATTAAGACTTAGATAAAGAATTGCATATTGATTGTCAATAATTTCTATAGGCAATACTTAAAAGATATATTGTTGAAGCTTAATATTAATGATTAAAAACAAATTATTCATCCTTTTGTTTGTTTTGTTTGTCCTATTATAAAAATATGGGTTCATAATATATATAATTTCAAAATCAGGGTTTAATATTAATTACTATTAGAAGAATGAATACTGAAACAATTCTTAGCACTTATTAATTGTTTTTGATTACTTTTAAAACATTTTTGCGCGCATTAGCAAAATAGTTTCTGCGGAATTTTCTTCGTATTCGTAATTTCCAACTTATTCTTATATAAAAAAAAAAAATTATGTTTGATGATTAGTCAAAAATTTTACCACCTTTGAAAAAACGACCACTTTAAATAATTATTCAAATATTTATATATTTTATTTAAGTATAGCCTTAAGATATATGGTAAACATCATTCAACAGAATTTTGCCGCACAATTAGTATTGCCCGTGAAAGGGTTAAAGGGACAAGGTGACCCAAGAGGTTAAAGGTGCCCTACTAATTAACAAAAAATGTTTTGGAATTGTACAAGGCAAATTATATTTTTGTGCTTCTTTTGTAACTTCTAGGAAATTGAATTTCCTACAAAAAAGTTCTGAACACCAAATTGCTAGCATCAATATTTCTTGATATATTGGGCTTTGAAGTTGAGGTAGTGTTTCTACAATTTAGCTCAATAATCCATGAAACTTCCACACTACCTCAACTTCAAAGCCCAATATCTCAAGAAATATCGATGTTAGCGATTTGATGTTCAAGAACTTTTTAAAGGAAATTGAATTTCCTACAAGTTTGTAATATTCACTTTTTCTGTACCTCTTGTTGTTTACGAGATAGGGGCAAAAAGCGAGAATTTCGTGGAAAAATTGGGGTCAATGACCCGTACTACCTCGCTGGTGGGAGTTAGGGTTACACCGCAAAGGACACTTTTGTAGAGCATTCAATTCTGAAGAAATCCTACCATTGACCAAGATTATACCATAAAATTCCTCTCAGCTGTAGAGTTTTGAAGAAAAATAATCAAAGTTTACGTGTATTTTATATGGGAAATCTTTATACGCCTTGGTCTAGTACAGGGCCGCAGCCAGTGGGGGGGTCAGGGGGTTAGAACACCCCCCCCCCCGAAATTTTGAAAATTAACTAAAAATTTACTTGATTTTTTAAGAACAGAACAAGGGTTGAACAGTCAGATGTGTAAAACTTCCGCTCTTCTTTTTTCTTTGACAATGCTAAAGTATGTTAAAAACATGTTTTGTATCTTAGGCAAATCATAATAATTGATGTATGAAAAAAATGTTCTCGGAATGAAAAAATAGAATACTTCAGATACCTCATCGCAAAATTCATTAACAAAAGGTAACAAAATAATAGGTCCTCTCCACAAGGCAATAAATATTGGCGCCTTTACTCAATTTGAAAGTAGTAGAATATTATAAATAGTACATTTTAGATGCGATCAACAAACATCTCTAGCACTGATAACTGAAGAAGTTCAAACATATTTTTTTAAATATTTCTTACTCTTTCTTTCGCTGCGAAAAGTTGAAAACTAGGTTTTCTTTTGTGAAATCCTCTTTTTTTACGTTTGTAAGATATCTTTTTCGAAAAATTAAATTTTCAAAAAATTGTTTTTTTTTTTTTTGCTAAATAAATTGTTTATACTTTTAACAATATTTTAAGCGTTGAAACATTCCAAAATTCAAATTATTGCCGAAGTTATAGCAATTAGAAGTGAGCGCGTCAGGGAGTCGACCCAAAACTCAGGTAGAGTTCGGACCGTTAAGTATCCGATTTGACTGAAATTTGCACCACGACGATTGACGAAATTTTTCGATTGGGTACCGTATTCAAAAGTTATATATTTTTTAAACTTAAAACTTGATGGAAATTCGAGGTTTTTTTAAGAACAGCTGTCATTTCTCCAAAAAAACTATTTTTAATTTTTTCCCTTCGTCACGCCTTAGCTATTATACCTCCGAAGAAGTAATTTTTTTTTCTCGGAAAATCCTGGACGGAGAAATCATGTACACCGGATTTTAAAAAGTGGGGCCCACTGAGCGACTCATATCTCACTCATTTTTAATGTTTTTTTTTTTCAGTATTGGAAATTGTTTATAAACCTATTATATGTATACGTAAAATAAAAAATAATTCATATTTTTCATGGCCGAGCCAAAAAAAAAGTTAATTTTTATGCCTATTTTTTCGAGCGTCACCTTAACAAGAGTAACATAGTATAGATATTTTTGAAAATATGTATTTAATTAAATATATATTGAAGATGTAAAAATTAACCTTTATTTTAAATTAATATTTTAACGCTATTTAAAAAAAATTTCAATTTAATTCAAAAATGTAAATTACCAACTCCTTTACCAACCCTCCCTTTTCCAATTTTTTTTTTGAAAACCCCCCCCGAAAAAAAATCCTGGCTACGGCCCTGGTCTAGTACTTAATATTAATATTAAGGGCTCCAATTTTCAGGGAATTTTTGTTTAGGTATTTGCCACAAAATTTCGAGGTGGGACTTAAAAGAAAAAAAATAGTCGCGAAAAAAAAGCACCCTAATACTATATCGTCGTTGCGCGTGCAATACCGCGAAAGAGCAGTTTGTAAATACCGCGTAACAGCAAAAGGCGCAAAATTGAAATATTGCGCCTACGCATTCTTAACATAGTTTCGCTCCTTATAGATCTCACAGAATTTAAATTAGCCTATAAAAAACCTCATTTTTGACATAAAAGAAATCAATTCTATATTAAAATTCATTTCAAACCCGCGTATCTGCTAATTGTGAACTACTTTTTCTGTAATTTGTTGTAACAAAACCGCGTAAGTGACTTTAAACAGAATCTAAGCAAGTTATTAAAGTAATTTTATATGGAATCTAAGCAAGTTATTAGTAAGCTAACGTTATTTTCCTATAAAATAGGTCGCAAAGAAGTAGCCTTAGAGTTCAGTCCATTAAATATAGTTAAATGGCTAAGATATTAAATTTTTTCTTCCTCCTGTAAAATCGTGAAAACGCAGATACGCGGTATTTACAAAATGCTCTTTCGCGGTATTGCACGCGCAACGACGATATGTATGTAGGAATTACTCGAAAATATTGGGCCGGACACGGGCAGGGCTTGAACCTATGTACATCGGATTTGCGCTCCGATGCTCTTTCCAACTGATTGTGAGTTATGGTGACTGGTTACTGATGATCATAATCCATGATATAGCTAATCATAAATTTTGATTAAGATTTGGTACATCCATATATGAACTAGGTCCTTGTATTATGATTTAAAATCATATTTCTAATAATTAATCAGAACAAACCCTTATAAAAGAAAAACAGTTTTAAGGTCTAAGTAAGCATCTGTTTATTTCGGAAAAGAGATTTAACTCAAAAGGCGTTTTAAATTCAAGATCATCAAAACCAATGGAAATCTATCGTCAAAACGTCAAACAATATCTTAAGTATTAAACAAACCTAATATTTAACTGAAGAAAATCACAAAGTTATGAAAAATAACACAAGTCTACGAAAATTTCGCTATTAAACAAAAAAAAAAAGGTTTGTAAAATGTGAAACCAGTGATACCTACATATTTTAGCCAATTTTGGAAATTTTTAAAAAACTAACAGATTGTTGGAGGAATTTGTTTCTTGGCTTAAAAGAAAGCTTAAGCCTTAGGCTATTAAATGAATACATCTTAAAAATACCTATTAAATATTCCACGAAATTCACTTTTTTGTTTTAATAAACGTATAATCGCATTTAACAGGGGTTAAGACTAAACTTCCACAAAATAAGAGTCACAATTCAGTCACATTTTATATGCATAGCTTATATCTCAAGCTTTTATTCGAGCAGTGTTTTGACATTCTGTGAAGCTCCACTATTTTTCAACAATATTTTAAAAATTATCATAATAGAAGTTTTTTTTTTTCACTTCAGCCTATTTTTCGTTTTCAGATTCTTATTTTACAGAAATTGTTAAATAACAAATTAGAGTATGCTGCTTCTAATTAGACGATGCTTCAACTAAATTAACACTGGTTGAAAAAATTTAATATTTAATTTGTAAAAGAACAAGTTATGTATCAATTGCAGTCTTTCGTACTTTTGAAACCAATCTTTTTCGAAAATGTGACGGGATAGGACATTTTCATTTATGAATATGTAATCTACGGACAAAATCCTAAAGAAATAAAATAAGATTTATTCTGTACAAAATTGGCGTCGACCAATGTAATAATTGATCCTGTTACTTGTTTCACTCAAGTGATTGGTTAACCCATTAACGACTTAGCGGACATTTCACAGTCGATTGATTTTTCGTCTATAAAAAGCCTAAGACCAACTAAATATTATTAGAGAACATTTTTTTCAAAAGTAAAAAGACCTGTTCTTTCCGAATCTAAGGTCAGATTTACAAAATTGTTCACTTAAAATTAAGTATGGCCGCCCAAAGATGCCTAAAATTGAAGCATCGACTGTCCAAGTTTCCATAAAGTTAGTATTAATTTATTATTAGAAATGACGTTCTAATGTTACTCATACTATATCTTTGGAATGTACAACAATAACAGAGTACAGACAAATTTTAGTAACAAATATTCTCAAGATGGCGGATCCAATATGGCCGCCATTACGACAAAAAATATCTTCTTTGCAAATTTAGTGCAAACGGATAGTCATTACTTATGTTTTTGAACAGAATAGGTGAACAGAATGTATATGCATTTTACAGAAAGGAATTTATATAAACAAGAAACTACTGAACAAAACAACGCTACTTTATTGTAGTTTAGTGATTTTTTTTTTTTTTTTTTTTTAATTGTTAATTGTTAAACAATTTGAAGTATTCTGTCCAAATTATGTAATTTATAGGCTGAAAAACAATTAAATATTTTAAATAAAAAATATAAAAAATTTAATTTATTTAATATTTCCAATTTCTTTCAGTATATTTGCAATTTTTAAAGTTAAAGTTGATGTGCTCAATAGTTAAGTGTATGTTTTTGTTATTATTTTATAACACAAAGATGGAAAAACCCAAAAGGTAATTTAAATCCACAAATCGCTTATAATACATCTAATATTATACTTGCATTAGCTTATTACCAACCGTATGAAACAATAATGAGTGAAATTGCATAATTTTGAAAACAAAATTTCATTGCTCTTCAGATATTGCACCAAAAGTACCACCCATGCGTGTGTGCCGCCCAAAAATGGCACTTTCATTATCGACGGCCAAAAAGACGACCTGAACGGATCGTGGGCATGAGTTGAGCTCAATCAAATTTTATATGGTTCGGGAGGAGCAAATTACACCTTGTATAAAGGTTCAATTAATAATAAAAGTACGGCAAATGTTTTGTGTTTCCCCAAGAAATTACATAAATAACATTCGAAGAGAAAAGTAAGCTCCAGGGGGGGACGGGCGTTAGACGGTCGTTCACATTAACCTCGAGGAAAGCCAAAAGAAATGCAATAAATATGCTAGTGTCTGCGCTAGAACCAGTTTAGTGGCTGCACTTCGCTATTTTATTTCCACTTACTATTAGTATGAAAAAGTGGCTTATACTCTGCAAAACCATCCTCGTTATGGTCAATGTGTCGAAACGAGGAATATATAATTAATTACTTTACTTGCTCAACGAAACAATTTTTGGGCGGTCAATATGCTTTAGAGTAAAATGTAAAAGGACAGGGAGCAGCCGAAATTAACGCGGAAGAGCACCGGATTTATTAAGCGGAAGAACGATAGCTATGCACAAGTGCGTTCAACCTTTTGTAAGTGAAAGTCAATTGAGGCGATTGCGACGGATCACTCGAAACAAGATCACGACTATCGCAGCGATGCTATAAGAGCTGTTTTTGCATCAAATGAGAGTTCTTCAATTCATCGCCAATTGGTTTTACCTATTTTTTTGATCATCCTGCTTTTTATTGCCCTATTATTGAGGGTTTCGAATGTTACTTGTGGCATCAATCTCCCCGCCCTGGTTAGGTGTAATTTACGATAAAGAAAATTTTAGGCACTCTAATTTTAGCCGTTATGACGTCAAACTGGCTTTAAACTCGTTACACTTTTTCAACATCCATAAATTATTCGCTAGCCAGAGGCGGAGATTGGAAAGAATTGATTATAAACTTATGGCAAAAAAATTTAATTCTTTGTTTATGCGGCCTCAATTATTACATTCAATTCACCCGCAACCACTTACACCATTGTTGGAGTTCGTACATCTTTGCACTTTCAGTAAAATAAAACAGAGAAAGGATTATTTTTTATCTAGCAAATAGAATAATAAATCACACTCTTTCACTTCCTCGGATTGGTGCGTTCTTTGAAAATTACATAAAAGCTAAGCTCACCAGCTGCTGAGTTAAATGTAAAAGAGTGCAATTACTTAAAAAATATAATTATGACTTTTGTGTGGTATCCTCGCAATATTAGAGTGCTCCGTGGAATTTTCCGAATTAGAAAAGACTTAATAGGAAGTGAAAGGAAAAAGACCTTTTATTATTACAATTTATTATTATTTAAAACTCTTGTGACGTAATATGTGAAGGATATTGATAAATGTTCTAGAATTATCACCATCACTCAACGAATCACACAAAAAAGAAGAGAATCCATCAGTTTTCTACATAGGAAGGCATAGAACATCTTTTTGGGAGAAAAAATTTAGACAGGAGTTTCCTGCAAACGCACAAGATCGGGAAGCTCCTGTGGGAATATTTTAAAATTCTATTAAATTAACGCCTTGACAAAGACATATGTTGTCGAATGTATATTGCATTAGATCTTAATAACCTTGATACCGCCAAATGTATGAGAGTAAAATATAAAAAAATGGGCATTTAATGAGAGAAATTAATTAAAAACTTTCTCTTTGGGAAAAAAGGTATAATGAATTAAATTAAACATTTACTACATAAATTAACAAAATTTTAACATTTTTACTTTTCTTAGTTTATTATTGATTTTCAGATAGAGTTAATATTCATTCGTAAATGTAAAATATTCCAAAGCAGTCTAGCACTATAAACACGCTTATTTCTGAAGCCTTTAAAAGTTTCAGTTTGCTTTAAAATTCTCCTACCTTCCGAATTGATTTAATTTCCATCAGAACAATGAATACACGAGGGAATTGTGGCAGTTTTTCTAGGAAGCAATCGTTTTTGAAAAACATTTCAGACAAAAGTAATTACCCGAGTTCTTGAATATACCACAGACAAAAGCAGCTTATTTAATGAAAAGTGGTCAAGGCGACACCTATTCAATACAAATTTCTTTGAAAATTTGAAAACAAAAGATAATATTTATTATTTATTGAGTTTCTTAACTAGAGAAAGAAAATACGAGTTTCTTTTCTTTTCAAAGTTAGATATAATATATCTTAAAAACTTTATATAATATTTAATAAATCTATATAATCGCTTATAATAGTAAAATATTTCTTGAATCGCCATTCAAAAAGAAATCGTAAATTATACCCTAGACAGACGGGACATATCAGTAATCATTGGAGCAGGAATGATCATTAAATAGGCCATGTGTCATCACATCATAGAAGCAATGATCATTCCTATCGTCATTGCACAAATTATGTCTACCCAAGCTCATTCAATTCATTCCTATTTTCCGACCAGAGCGCCTGCAGTGGCAAGAAAGTGCAATTTATTGGAAACATTTTTTACACACATTTCTTCAGGCACGTTTGAAGCGCGAGTAGTTTAAACTTTCTGGATTTCCTTTTATGATGGTTTATTCTCATTAATATATTTAAATTGTCCAAAATAACAGATGATTCCATTTTAAATGTCACACAACTAGCTAATCTGACAACTGTCAAGAAATTCGTAATTACCGTGTGTCACCCCAAAGTAGGCATGATCATTGAATCTATTACGTAATTGAATCAATGATCATTCTTCCGCGTCGTGTGTCTAGGGTATTATACTTTATATTGTAATTTAAACTATGTTTATAAAAAGTGATATTTGAATATATGAAAAATCGATGTAAAATAAATACAAATAAGAGATTTGTATTCAAACAAGTTTAATTATTATGCTTTAACATTTTATAATTTTTTAAATAAACCAATCAAGGAATTAATACCGCTATCAGATTGAATTTAAAAATAAAACGGTCTACATTAAAGGAAACCTGGCATTTTGCTGAAAAGTTTTTCGTCTCAAACTTTATCTATATGAAAGATAATGATAATTCATAATTTCAATTCAACCCTCTAAACAATATTGGACTTTCCTTAAATATTCATACAATATAATTACATGTTTTAAATTAAATGGACATTGAACATAAAACCACTTAACTGATCCTGATGGAATTTCTATTGATCTAAAGAAAAACTCTCAGAAGTAATGCCATTTATGAAATCAAAATGTTTATGCAAGCTTAATACCAAATTGTAGGACATAATTTTAATTTAATGGTGGTAATTAAAATAGAAGAAAAAATTACTTCAGGACAAATGAGCAAGATGACAATATAACAATTGTCTTAATTTTCTATGCACAAAGGTATAATACTAAAAGCTTAAAGAAAATAATGCTTCTGGTCTCGACAAACGTTTTAATTGCAATATAAAACAATAATGCAGTGAATAGCAATGAAGTTGCTATAGCATTTATACTCGTGTTAACATTTAACCTTATAATTCGCATTATCAGCATTCAATTCTTTATTTTTAATTAATTATTTGAAATTCAGTCAAAATATGACTGATAAAGATATGAATATCACAATTAGTTTGGAAATAAATCAACAGTCTTTTTTTTTGCAGCTCGAGTTTTACTGTCCACGAAAATGTTAATATAACAAAGCAAAACTTCACAAGAGTTAATTAAATTCACGTGCAGTAAAATATCATGTAAAAAATAATGATTTCCTGGCATGAAGTTTGTATGGAAATTTCGAAGAAAGGTGACAGTTTAGTAAGGGATAAATAGAAATCCATCATGGAAAAAAGTTTTGATTTCGTTTATGTAGCAAATTATCTCAACTACAAATGAGTAAGATATATTTTTTTCGAAAAGTTCACTTTTTTCGAGATAAGTATTTGAAAAATACTGTTTTCGAAACCTTTGACACTACATAATTGATTCCGCGGCGATCAAATTGATGAGGAACTCTCACATATTATTTAGATTAGGGTTACACATTTTTTTTAACTTTCAATATATTTATGTATATTTTCCTGGACTAAGTAAGTTAATGGTACACATTTTTTATGATACATTTTTTATTTACATTTGATGTTTGAAATTTGATTCCGAGAACAAATGGAAATTAACCGCATTCTTATATATACAGGGTGATCCAAAAGTATGGAAATGGGTAAATAACTTTCGAGGAATGCATTTTGTAGAAAAAAGTTTTAGATAAAAGTTTCAGGAATTTTCCCTGGCTATCCAATGGTGGCCAAGATCAAGGTTGTAGTCAAGGTCACATTTGGACGTAAAACTTCCACTCTTTACAAATCCGCAGTAACAATGCAAGTTCCCTTTTAAAGAGCCATATTGAACTTGATATGACCTTCGACGTCATGGTTAGGATTATAGTCGGACGTAAAATTTTCCGCTCTTTCCATTTCCGTGGCCAGAAATATGGGTTCCAATTAAAAAAAGTCAACTTGACCTTGAAATGACTTTCAAGGCCATGGTCAAGGTCAAATCTACGGCCACCATTAAATAGCCAGGGAAAATTCCTAAGACTTTTGTCTAAAACTTTTTTCTCTAAAATGCATTGCTCGAAAGTTATTTAGCCGTTTCCATAATTTTGGATCACTCTGTATATCATTCATTCAATTCAGAAAGAAATAACTTGGATTTTGGATACAAATTAGGAGTTCTTAGCTTCAATCAAAATCACTTGTGGAATATTGAAGTATTTTTAAAGAAATAAGGTTTACTATCTCCCTTTTTTGAAACCAGTATCGGCGTTATGGGTGTAACTCATTTCTGTTTAATGGAAGCACAAATTGTTGATTGGAATTGTGGTTATGATAGATGATTGTGTAAATTGATGTAGATGGTTGTGTAGGTTGGTAAAACATTCTCTAAATAGGCTGCAAAATTGGTTGTTAAATCTCTTAAATTTGCAAATGATGGTAAATCTACTTAGGTTGTTCCATCATGAACCTTAAAATTTATTACAATGTATTTATTATAATATTTATGCAACCAATAGATTTGAGACCTCATTTAACAGCCAAGAATAATTCTTATAAGCCTCTTTTCTAAAAACAAAATACTCTCGGTCTCCACGTTTCACGATTACTACTGTACAAAAATTGAACTAATCAAAATCACCTTCCGACTTCGACGCACGTTTGCCACAAAAGTATCAATTAATAAAAAAAGATCAGTATATTTCTGCTTAGCGATTTTTGATAGCAGTTAAGAGGTAAAAAACTCTTAACCAGGAAGTAATTGCCAATTACACGCGTCTGCATTTTTCATGCTTATCGCTCTCCCTGAAAGTGTGATAGATTTTTTAATAGGATTTTGTTTTTATAGATGACGAATCCCAAAATGAATTGGTTCCAATACATCACATTTTTGAGAAAAAAAAGGGGCGAATTTTGCCCATTTTCGTAATTTTCTTAAAAAATAACGTGCAGTTGCAGGAGTCCGATACATAATTCAAAAGAAAGCTTAACCCGTTAAGGCCCAAACGGACGCATTTTCATAAGTTTTTTTTCAGCCGCCCTAAAATCTACTGAAACCTTTACATAAAAATTCTGAATTGATCTATACTGATATAAAATTTCATGAATGATGATTTTTAATTAAAATGGGAACTACAGAGGTTATGTTCGCTTATTTTAAGAAAAATCGTTTTTTTTTCAAAAATGATTTTTAGAAAATCAGTATTTATGGCTCGAAACCAATGAAAAATTTGGCGGAAAAGCAATAATATCACGTACATGGACCCTGTTCCTTAATTTGCATGTGAGTACGCTTTGAAATTCAAAATGACGGTGTCCAAAATGGCGTTTGAAAGTTGAGAATTCAATGACATATAATATTATGACTATAAAAGTAGAAGAAGAAGACAAAGATTTAATATTTTATAAATCTGAGCATAAAGTAGCTCTAGGGGGTTTTTGGGGCCGCTGATTGCCAATCTGAGGTCAGATTTGCAAAGACAAAAATGGCGGATCCAAGATGGCGGACGAAAAACTTAAAATCACATGGACCTGAGCAAAAATTTGCACTGAGGGGTCGCTGATTACGAATCTGAGATCGGATAAATAAATAAATCCATTAAGAACTTCTTTTTTAATTTTTAATTTTTCTATTAGTAGATGCATATGGCTTGTACTTGGATGAAGGATTTGAAAAAAAATTAATATTTGAACTTTTGACAACGTTTTTTAACAACAAATTGATTTTTTTTTTTAATTTCTGTGAACATTTTGATGATTTTTGACTAGTAAAACGACTTGTAATGAACGAAATTAAAAATCCTTCGTTCAAGTACAAATCAATACTATGTAGAACAAATGTGGAAAATTTCAGTCAGATTGGATTATTAATTTTTAAGAAATCATGAAATCAAGGTAAAAAGCCATCGATTTTCCTAAACCAGCTGTCAATAGCTCAATTTTCATTTTTTTTTCATGAAAGTTTTTTTACAACTTGTTCAAGTGATGTACTTTTATATCCTTATAGTTGAAAAAAATCATTTTTATAAAAGGATTTTTTTTTTGGAATTCAAAACCCACGTAACTCCTTAAATACTTAACTATGCACATAAAATATTAGTAATTTCTAACCTTATACTTTATTTGAATTATATCTGGAGCTAAAACGATATTCTATTATATAAGAAATTTTTACAAAATATCTAAGATGCGAGATTTTGAAATTAAAACGGGTATTTTGCTCGAAAATACGAAAAATCCTATAAATTTAGCCTATCAGTTGTTCGGTGCTAAATTTTTGCAGACCAGAGTTACTGATGCAAGTACTTGCCTTTAATTGTAATTAAAAATTGTCACTATATATGTATGATGATGTAATTTTAAAAGATTGCAAAAATATAAAAAAGGTTATTGTTGTATTTTCTTATATTATCTATTATACAATCCTGCACAGATTAAAAAATAAGAATACATATTTAGACAAAAGAGGTAAACGGATTTGAAGAAGTCTAGTGTCGACACGTATTCATTAAGGCGTATTAAGCCATCAAGTTTCTTCTTCGAATTTGATTTCGCGCGACGGTTATTTGCGTATGGTTTTTCCAAAAAAAAAAAAAAAAAAAAAAAAAAAACTGTCGCTCCAAATACATATGCATATGCTTCCAACTAATTTGCAGAATTCGTTTCGAACATTTGTCTTATTTCTATAAAAACATAGTGTTCGCAAGCTTGCTCCTCTTAATCCTTGTAAAAAATAAATAAAAATATGTAATTGCGATGGTATAAAAACGCAGAAAAAGCATCATGACATAACACTAGTGGAAATTTGTTGAGGTTGTCTTCCTGTAATCGCGAATTAAACCTATGCTGTGGACCCCTTACTTTATTTTATCTTGCGAGTGCCCGATCTCTGCTTCCTGCTCTCGATGCAATGGAAACCGGCCGTGCCGAGCCGCTCCGATCGGACCAATTCGATCAGGAACCATTTCTCCAGGTCGTCGGCGCAGTGCAACAACTCGACGTCGAAAGTTCAAGTTGAGTACTTCTAAATTGAAAACGAAAAAACGACATATCGCCGATTACCCATCCATTTAACAGTGTGCCGTATCGCCGTCGCGGCGCTAAGTGGGGACCTTGCTAGCGAAGATCAAAAACGGGGATGGCCAGGTGTTGTGTACCACCTGCACCACCTCAGCTGTGTCATCTTGTTTAAAACCGAAATCATCTGTCTCCGATCCGACATATGCTTTTCAACTAGCGGCCAGTGTGCATTTCAAGAGAAAGAAATTTTTGAGCGGTCCGCGCAGATCTCAAAATTTTGTTTTTACCCGCTGCTTCCTCGCTGGTGAACTTAACTTGCTTAAAAGAAAGACGTTCGAAGCGCGAATCGGTTGTATTTTTGTTTATGTTTTTCACTGCCGCCTGTGCTTTTTCCGCGTTTCATTTTGTGCGTGGCCGCTGACGAAAGAAGAAAGAAGAAAGTTTTTACTTGACCGCGCCGCCGTGGAGGACCCAGCTTTAACGGATTGTTAAGCGAAGAGAGTGGTTCGTGCGATTTCCGCCCATTTAAACGAAAGTAAACACCGTGTCGTGTCGCCGACAAATCTAAGGAAAGACTGCATTAAGTGATCTGTTCAAACTTCTAAAGATTGCTACTAGGTAGCAATTTACAGCATTCATCAGATAGACGCCCCATAGAGACTCTATTCCAAAATGAAGGTAACGTACTACATAATTTTTTTGTGTTGTTTAAAGCCACCCATCATCTGCTTTTTTTTTATCGATTGTTAGTGAATGAGAAAGTGTCAAGTGTGGGATTTTCTTTGTAAAGAAAGTAGGCAAATGTGAATCATTACTGTCACCTTGACAAAATTTAGATCTAAATAGACGGCTACAAAAATCCTAAAGGGAGTGAACATGTCTAAACGACATTTTTATGGCACAGTTTGAATTTCGTACAACGTACAACCAGTTGGACTTTAACACTTTAATGCATAATTTAAAACTTCATACATTTGTAAGTCAATCTTACAGTAATTTATGCAGTAAAAGCAATTAGTTGTTCTAGCCTAATTTAAAGTGCCTCTCACAAGACCTTTCTAAAATTTCAGCTTCGACGGCTGGTATAAAATCAGTTGAACGGATTCAAAGGTCAATACCAATTTAGGTGCCAAGTTAAATGAAAGATCATTCTAAAGGGATTTTTTCTGTGATAGGAAATTTTAACGTGGCTCAAAGGAAGGTTTGAGCCTTAATCTTTCATATAAAAGTAGGAAAGACTAAGAATTTTTCGAAATATTCCGTTGAAAGTAGTTTTTTCTATCTCTAGACTAGATTAGGATTCAAGTTTTCATTTAAATCATGTTATGAACTTCTAAAAGAAATTAAGCAATACTTATTATTACACCTGAAAAATACATTGAAATGTTATAAATCCAAATACATATTAAAGAAAGTTTAAATTGTTTTACGTCTAATTTAGTCACTGAAACAAGTATAAAACAAAAATTATCCCAAAGTTTCCTATTAAATAATTTCTGATTTTTGAGTAGACAATTGTTTGCTTTAAGTAAAAATCTTTTAATATTACATATTATTTATTTTATGTCACTCCATTGCGCATGACATATCTGCAAAATATATTATACATATAATTTCCAAACTAAAAGATACGTAGTTATGTATTTTATACTATATAAATTGAAGATTGAAGAATGATGAAGAAAATAAGTTTACAAAAGTTCTTGTATTTTGTAAAAACACGCAATATTTTAAAAATAGCCAAAAAAGCCAAAAACTATATGATACAACTTTAGAATCCGTTTTTCCGCCTATTTTAATAAAAACAAAATAAAATTTAAAATTTATCAACAAAAATTTCAAGAAAATGCATCAAATTGCATCTTGTGTGTTATTAAAAGAAAAAAAACTATTAGAATGAAATTAGTGAGATATAACTAATTTTAAATGCCATACAATTAGTTACGAAAAATTAATTTTTAATTTAAAATATCTGAAATATGATGAGAGATGTGAAAGCATACAAAATTATGCATGAAATGAGATAATTGTGAGTTTCATATTTCGTAGTAAGTTAAATTACACACTGAGAAAACAAAAAACTATAATATTCAAATATGATTTGGCGCCAATTGATGAAAATTATTAATTTAACTACATTTCACATTAAACTTCTTAGTTAACAATTTTGTATCGTTAATTTGACAAAAAACAATTTTGAAATAAAATTTCAAAAGTATTTGTTGTAGCATTAATATTTAACTTTGTTGAATGTCTTACGGGGACCTTTACTTTCAAAATCGAAAAAAAACACACTTTTTAAAAGTTTTTTTTTTTAAAGACTATTATATTTATTATTCTGAAACCTTTTGTACATTATTGGTAAGATTATGAAAAATATAAAAAAAAATTTGTAAATGCAACTTTAGTTTATTTTAATGCCTGCAGAGGGCGTCATCCAAAATGCACTTTTAAAACGGCCGCATTTCTCTAGGACTTCCTGTAACAGATAGAGTAAAAATCTTTAGTGGATTGTTTTCATAAGACACAAAACTAGTACCTAAACCTAAAAAACCTTTTATTTTTAATAAATATATCATTTTATACACATTTTTCTACAAAAAGTTAAAAAACGACTATTAGTTAGGGGTAAACTACCCCTCCGCATAAAAAATTGGGGGGGGGGGGGTAACATAATATTTTTAAAGGTTTAGTTACTAGTATATTTGATAACGAATCGAATGGCGTTTGGTTTGTTAAAATCGGTTGAATAGCTTTTGAGATACAGATGCGGCCATTTTCAAAAATGTGATTTCGAGAAAAACGCGTTCAAAGTTTTTGTTATATAATTTTTGCATATAAAACGCGTAGAGCTGCCGTTACAAATATAGGTATAATTTTTTTTCTTTTACGAATTTCTTAAATCGGTTTTAGAAGAGTGTTTGTGCGATGTTAAGAAGCATTTTTATGAAAAAAAAAAAAAAATTGATTTTTTTTTCGATTTTGAAAGTAAAGGTCCCCTTAATTCATTAATTCCATAGTTGTTTCAAATAAAATATTATTAAATTTATAACGATTTAAAATCAATTTTAAAATTGTGTTAATCAAAAACGCGCATTTTTGATCTTACAATGCGACATTTTTCTCAGTGTAGGGTTTCAAATAAGGCATATATCCAAATATGTTATATAATAGGTACAGCTTAAGAAATAATTATTCTATTCATGAATACCATATGAATATATATTTCTTCTTTTGATATGGTCCATCTGCATAGGTGAGAAAAACGCATCTTTTACACAGACTAGGTGTACATATAACAACTTTTATTATCTACTTTTTTTTTATAAGTTTTTTAATTACGTCATTTTTAAGACCACCATGCATATATTAAAATTGATTTTTCTTAAAAAAATAGATATATGTGTATATATGCAAATTGGGATGGTAGAAATTTGTATCAAAACAAAAAACTTAAACACAGCAATACGTGACTCGTCTACTAAAAATGTCTTCTATACATTCTTCGAAGAAGTAATGCTAACATGGTTTTAGTTACACATGTAATAAAATTGCTTGGAGTTCAAAAGCACGTAGAATAAGGCATTTTATATCCAGTCACACATGTAACTTCCGAGTTCGCTGCTATTTAATGCAGGATATCAAAAAAAGCACCAGATATACGCTGTCTATTTGTATATCTAATGAAAATGCAAATGCCTTGATTCACATGAATATTTCGGCGAACAATCGGAGCCGGCAACCGTCGAGCGTTTTATTTTTGTTGCTTCTTTTACGCAAACCGCACCCGGGAGAAAGTTGTTCGGTGCAGTCTGCGCTCCGTGGCTGCAAGTTAGCGAGCTGAGTTGAAGTGGCCGAACGATGTTGAAGCCGCCGAACAGCAGCCTCTCGATTTGTCACTAAAGGCGGAAACTATTCAATTGCATTCAAGCACTGGCAGATTAATTGACATAGAATGTGCAATTCCATTTTATTTGAATTGAATCAAAACGCAACCGTTTGACTTTAAAGCTTTCTTTAAAGACGTGTATTAACCTGCAATTTATAACGCTCTATTCCCCCCATTTCACAAAGAAAACAAAAGTGAAATAGATATTTCCAGACGGTGGCATATCAAATTATTGAATCTTATTGCTTCTATTTTTTATCAGAATTCAGATTTAAAGTTACGCAATAGTGAAGGGAGCACCACCGATGATCTTTCAAAGTGGCTAAATATCGGAGCTTCACCTTTCATTGTTTTTTTTGTGTTTCACGGGGCACTTTTACCAAATTTAATTTCACTTTTTAGTACTTTCAATGGGCTTGAAGAAAAAAAATATATATATATGATTCACATGTTTGCGGAAAGATTTTATCCCAAACATAAATATAAAGAAGAAGAAAAAAATCCATTCCAATAAAAATACTGGAAAATTTTCGGATAAGTTCAAGGTACTGTGGATATTCCGCATACAATTGGCAAAGTGAAATGCTTCGATGGAAAGTACATGGCCTACGTTTCTTGCTATGCGGTTTGCAAAAAACTGCAGAAAGAAATATGTCAGCTCTCATAAAAAAAACCGAGTAGGAAAGGGGCATCGAATAAGGAGAAATATCTCATTAACTTTGGAAATGAGCGTCATGAGGCTACTAATTGCAAACTGCCTTTTTCTTTCTTTTTTTTTTTTTACTCTAAATTACTAACCAAATACAGGACGTATTTTACGCTTGAAGGCAAACAGGAATTATTTTTGACGTACATATATATTTTTTTTTTTCTTTTCGTCAAAACGTCGGAATGTTGAGCAAGATCCTCATATGGAATTACCAACTTCTAGTTTTCTTATGCAATCATTTTAGGGTTAAATAAATCCGGTTTACCACTATATCATATACATATCCAATGTAAAAACGATGGGATTTATTAAATTGAGGGAAAGTTTCAGTATCTAACGAGGTAATGGTTATGCATATGAAAATAGAGCAACTTAATGTTTATTTAAGTTTCGAGAAATATTTAAGGACCATTAAATTCCGCATGTTATGTGGTTTTTACGCTCTGCAAGTTTAATTAATGTTTTTAGTTGCAGACTCAATTAAATGAACCTTGAGGATATTTTTAAATCGAATATAAAATATTTGAATCGGTAAAGATGAAAGTGAATGATGTGAAAGTATGTATTGTATATAGTCCATAATATTGATAATAATGATATATTACAAATTCTTGAAAAACGCAAACAAGTCCACTGCATGTATAGTATAATGATTTCAACAAGTCATCTCGGGCCCTTGCTTTTCATTGTTTTTATAAACGACTTTTTCCTTCTAATTCGTAATTTGCATATACTGTATATTGGCTTACATGACTTAAAAATTTCAAGCCGATTGAATCTTCAAGTGATGCTTTGTGTAATACCTTTGCGATATGGTGTTCAAATAATTACTTATTGTTAAATATTAGCAAGTATAATTTTATTTATTTCAGCAGGAATTGTTGCACTTTAGAATGCTCATACCAAATCTATATATGGTATATTGACGTGAAATTTAATTTTGACAGCCATATTGACAGCAAACTACTCGGTCTAACTCGGCGTTTGGTTTGAGACCTTTCGCATCCTTATCTCCTTAAAGCCTTGTTTTGCGCTTTCATCCGAACTATTTTGCACTATGTGTCCGTTGTTTGGATGGCTTATAAATCGTATTGAGTCAGTTCAAAAACGTTTTCTCCACTTTGCTAGATTGGGGCTTTCAATCCAGTTTTCCATCTCTAGGCGCAGATAACGGGCATGTGTCACATTTATGATATCGTATACATACCAAAATAAAAAACATTTGAATATAGATACACACACAAAAATAAAATTGTAATTTTATCTAAACACAAACACATGATTAATCGTAACAAAATTTGTTTAAAAATCTACTTGAGATTTTGCATACATTAAATCGCTTTCCAATCTTTAATGAAATGTTTCATCTAATTTGAATTACATAATGGTAAAACCTTTTTTAAAAATGTTATTGCTAATTCAACTAATGTTAATAGACAAAATATGAACATTTTAGGTTTTAAATCGATTTACCCACATTAGTCAAGTGGTATAAACATTTAATTGATTTTATACCGACCTTTCGTTGTGAATAAATTTCGTTCCTTTTATGGACTGAGTTACACACTCACATTTGATTTAGTTTTTTCTTCTACTACACGTCTTCTATTCTTTTCCCAAATTGATCCAAATCATCTAACTAATCTAATTAATGATTTCCTTTAGATGAACTATTTCTATTGGGATTTTATCTAAAGATTGTTTTTCTTTTCACAACCTCTTTAATATGAATAAGCACTTAAACTAAAAGAAATTTTCCCAATATGGATCAATACTCTTTTTCTTTTTAACATGCCTTTATTAGCTGTTTTAGCTCTGTAACTTCCTAACAATGTAAGCAAATCTTACAACTTACTTTTCAACCACTTCTAATTGTCGAATGTATTTGAAACTTTGCAAATTTATCCAATTCTGGTGACAATACAATAATAAGGTACCATCGAGCTTGTATGATGATGGTGGTGTGAGGTGGTTATAAGAATTTAATTACTAAAATTACTTACTCTCATAAAAATGTGTTGTTTAGTTTTTTAAACTATATAATTTTTGTTACGGCCTAGACGTTTATAAAAAAAAGAGATTCTCGAAAGTAGGCACAATGCACCATAAAATTCTTCAGTCGATATTTTTATGTTGGAACGTATTCATTCAGAATTCACTAAACAATTTCAATATCTGGGAAATCAAGCGAAAGGGTAGCCTTTATGAATTTGTATTAAGTTTTACAAAGTTGTCGTGTTGTCTCAGTACAATCCAATAATAACCGTGTATTATATCATAAAAAGTTTATATGTAATTTTAAAAACATAGGTGAGAGATGAGTTTAACCTTTAAGATATGAAATATTGGCAAACAAAACTTTAAAATCGTAATGACAAGCCATATTTTATTTTTACTTTTAAAACGTTGTAGTAATTATAATCTCTTTTATCTCCTTATTTTAAATTTAGTTCCTTTGCATCTGTATTTTGGTTCTTTTGCCGTATCTTTGTAACACACATCCAGTCGTGGAAGAAGTGGACGAAGGCAAGGCGATTATCGTAGATGACAGTGATCATGCAGAAAGTGAAAATTCACAGATCGCTAAAAGATCGGGTGGAAGTTTTGACATAGTTCAAAGCATAAAATCGGTACGTATCACTCTTTCGGTATTTGACCTACTTGACGAGAACATAATAGAGCTTTTAATGAAAATACTTTATATTCATCTCATTTTCTTCGTTTAGAGTGTTTTGGGCGGTGTTGGACGTGCATCAGCATCATTTGCTTCAGCCAGCTCCAATAGCGGAGGATACAAATCTGGAGGCGGTGAACATGTAAGAATTTTTTATGGTACCTTATTAATTACGACATAGGTGTAGTACATACATATATATGATGAAACGCTATTTGCTTCTCGATTTATATCAAGTAATTTCTATAACCTGTAATCCATTGCGTAAACGCAACATCCGCTAATGAGGGTTCACACGGTTGTATTAAATCGCTAGCAATCGACATCGGGGCATTCAAAAGGAACTGATTACCAAAATATTTGTAATGAGTTTTTGTATGCACTTCTTAGTGGATTTATGAGTTGTTACGCAGTTGAAGATGAATAGATTTCTGTGCAAGTCACCCACGGGTAAATTTTTATCGGGTTTTATCTTTAATTAATGTACTACATATAAAGAAAACTCTTTGAAAAAGTAGGTTAAACTCTTTGATGATAATGTTTACAAATATTTTTAATATTGCATTTTTGTAGGGAGATTTGATTAAATGCTATAACATATACAGAAGAATATAACATATAACGTTGATTTTTTTGAAAAAGCTCTATAATTTGATCAGAATGTTGTTCATTCTAGAATTTTTCCTAGGTAACTTTTATAGTGCCACCATATCTTTTTGCGTGAATCAATATGAGTGGTTAGAGTTCAGATCTTAATATGTTCCTTTTTTAATTTTGTAATTATCTTCTAAAACTAAATTTTTAATACGCTTTTCTTAAAACAACAAAATTATATAGTATATAATGCTCGACACTAAAATTGTTTTAAAATTAATTTATAAATAGAATATTAATATATAAATATTTTTTAAATAACATTTACAATTTTTATGATTTATTCATTTAGGCAAACTCAGTCAGTTTCGATCCGCTCAGTCTAAAGAAGTCAATTCTAAGTACAATTTTCCAAGCTGTCAAAGCAATAACTGGAGGTGTGACAGCAATTAAAGGACAGCTCTTGAAAGGAAGTGGATATGCGCTTGCTGCTGGTGGAAAGGTAAGACAAAGATTTCAGTCATATTTCCTATTCAATTCTGTAACTATTCGCTAATTTGTTAGTAATTTAATCATTTCATTGAGAGAAAGAAAAAAAATAATAGGTAATTTTTATATAAAATATTATAATGAAAACGAAAAACTAATATTTTTAACTAAGCATAAATACCGCAAAGTTGTTCTTCTTATATAAAAACAATTTTCAGAAGAACTGCGTTTCTTAGACTCAAATATGGAGAAAATATTTATTTTACAATTTGAAACAAAATCAAATCATTTTCTATACTGATTAACAACAGGTATTTTAAGTTAAAAATTGAATTTAAAATATGAAAAAATATGTCTTCGTTTTTTTTTCTCATAAAATAAAATACATAATATGCAAATCGATTTCTTCTTTTTTTTGCATATTTCGAAAGTTTAACATATTTAGAATTTGAATAAATAATGTTCGAATTGGTAAATAATTGTTTAAGAAAAATTCAAAAATGCGCCAATTTCAGATTTCTGACTTATTTTCTAATAGCGTTTTTCTAGTAGACATAGAGAAATGTTTTACTATTTCTTAATCTGCAGACAAATTTTACTAGATTTAGTTATTTGCGGAGCAGTTTAATAAGAATAAAAGATTAAAGTACCTATGGTTTAAAAAATCCAAAAATGACCAAAGTAATCAATCAAAAATCAACTGATTACTATATTTTTGAAAGACAACATGTTCCCGAATAAAAATTAACGATGGCTGCACCTCGGCTGCACCACCATTTATTGTACGGTTTCTAGACGGTGATACGACGGCTGCCCGCATTCTGTAGTATCTTTGAAAAATATGAAACGGCCGCACAGATTAGAAATAATTTGTAAAAAGTTTTAACAGCCGTACGCTCAGACATATGAGGTCCAAACTTTAGTATAAACAACATCGGCCGCACCTCGGCTGCACCATGGACGAACCAATTTATATTTATGTATAATGTATATAATATACATTGGTTCAGCCAGGAATGCAGTCGTGGTAGTCTTTATGTGGCGGAGCAACGGCCTTGAATGTAGTAGTCCCATTTTTAATATATTTCCCAGTGCGGCCGAATAAAACATTCAAAGTGTAGATCTCGTCCGTCCGTGTTGCGACCTTTTTAAAAATTTTAGATATTTTTACTCGGATTTACTTAAAATAAAAGTTTATAACTAATATATTACCTTAATATTTTGCAGCTTGTTGCAGTATCAGGCGATAAAGTGACAGACGTTGGAAAGGCAATTGTAAGCTCTGCCCACCTCGGACCCCCTTCAGGTGGAGGACACCCAATTATTGGAAAGTTGTCTGGTCTCAGCGGCGGATCATCAGGAGGTGGTGGTCATGCGATTATCAGTGCTCCAGCTCACAGTGAAAGTAAGCGATTGTATTTTTATACTTATTCCCATTTATTGCGCACTAACCAATATAGAGCTATGCAATTAATAATTCCAATTAGGCAGTTTGTTGCGTAACTCTCATAGGTAGTCATAGTCCCAAAAAAAAAACTACCTTAGAAAGAGGAAATTTTTCTGATTGAGTTAACAGATAGATTTCAATGCTGTGGGAGAAAAAACGTTGTTTTTTTCTTCTATTTTATATATAGTACTATAAATATGATGTAAACATGTGTTTGTTTTAGCCATAACTACATACGAAATCCCCTCTGGACATGGACACGGTGGTTATGGACCTCCATCCAAAGCACCTTCTTACGGAAGCACTGGATATTTACCTCCAGGAGCATTTGGTGGTGGTGCCCACTTCACCGGAGCCGCAGCTTTTGAAGGTCCTTCCGGATGGCCTTCAAAATATGGATTTCCTCTTGAAGGTAGGTCCCCATTTTGGTATTAAAAAAAACTGATCGATAAATTTTCAAACTGCATTAATATCATCTGCCCCCATATATGTTGTTCAAGCATTTTTACATTATAAGGAAGACAACTATTCTTCCTGCTTTCGAAACTTTTCTAGACTTTCTACATTTTATTATACTATACACATATATATATATTTTACTTTTCTACATAATTTGTTCATACTGTTTACGACTGACTACTATACCTTACTATACCTTAACTGTTACGAAAATAATTTTGTGAAAGGTGTTTGGTGTTTCTCTGTGTCCTAAATTTGTACATTTTATTTTTAATATTCTTATTTCAATTCTTCTTAGCAGGTTATTTCATCGAACATTTTCTATCTGCTGTAAATAACGAAATCTATAAAATCACATTTTAACAAAACCGCAGATAAAAAAAAAGCAGCATCTGAACAAAATGCCACATTTAAAAATACTTTTACTTTTCCGCGTTCTTTATGAATTGTATTTCTACCGACTTTTATATGATGTATCGAATTTGATCGTTATCAATCGGTCTTTGAGCATAGCATTTTTTTTTTTGAGATTGTACACGTTTTCAGTTACATAACTATATCTCGTCTAACTCGTTTAATATCTACTAACATATGCTACTTGTGCATTTAATTACACGCGAAATAAAGCCCTGTTCAGAAGTATGGAACACCTCCTCATGGGAGAGTATTTCCTTTTTTTATAGTAGGATTTTGTTTTTACTTCTGCAAGTGATGAAGACAAAGTATGATAATATTAACATTATATGATTATAGCTTACAAGATGCCGTATTTTTATATAAAGCGTCCCATCATGCGGATATCAACTAGATTTGATCTGAATTGTTAACTTCCTTCATTATTCAAGATATCTTAGACATATTAATAAACAAATTAGTGTTGATTGTAACTGTCAAAAATATTTATTTTTATATTCATTGTATCAGTTTTATGCTACAAAGAAAATTATTAAAATCTTCAGTCATTAAGCTGTTCTTCTGCCAAACAAAATTATCCTAAATATCCTTAGTAGGTATCATGAATCCAAAATACAACAAGTGGCAAATCAATTTTTGATAACTGACAGATTTCCATTCAAAACCTGCAATAATTTGTTGTTTAATTTAATAATAATGCCAGTTTTTGTTTTTAAATACGAATAGTTAATCAATTGCATATTATTTTTGCTACTGCTGTTAAAAGAAGTCGAGATACAGGGTGGGCCATTTATGATTTGGAATTTGAATCGGCTATAAAAAAAAAAACAAATGAATATTTCTTCAAAGTTATGAGTTTATTAGAAAGATTGAACCTTTCCATTTAGGAATGGAAGACAATATTCAAATGACTGCCACGGCTAGCCTTACAATACCCCATTCGATCAGTCCAATTTTTTATTACATTTTCGATTGTTTGGGCCTCTATTTCGTGAATGGCAACTTCGATTTCACGTTTCAAGTCGTCAATCGTCTCTGGATGGTTAGCGTAACACTTGTCCTTAACGGCTCCCACAAAAAAAAGTCTAACGGAGTCAAATCGAAGCTTCCAGGTGGCCAATTGACATCAGCATTTCGGCTGATTATGCGCAAAAGATCGATTGTTACGTTGGCTGTGTGCCACGTTGCGCCATCTTGTTGAAACCAAATGTCGTCTATGTCATACTCTTCAATTTTGGGAAACAAAAAATCGCTTAGCATGGCGCAGTAGCGATCGCCATTCACTGTAACGGCGTTTCCTTGCTCATTTTCGAAGAAAAATGGCCCAATAATGCCGCCAGACCAAAATCCGCACCAGACAGTCACTCGTTGTGGATGCATTGGTTTCTCCACGATGACGTGTGAATTTTCTGAGCCCCAGATACGAAAATTTTGTTTATTGACGTATCCTCCGAGGTGGAAATGAGCTTCATCTGAAAAGATGATTTTTCAGTAAAAATGCCCATCTTCGTTTTTGGCACATCCTTTTTGTCAAATTTTTTCCGTAAATTTCTTACAGTTTGAGTAGAAGACTCACCACTTTAGAAATAAATTTTTAATATTTCCCAACTTTGTTCAAGCGAAAAGCGACCCATTTCATAAATGTCAAACATAAAACTAACTTTCTGTCACATCGGAAATGTCATCAAACCTTCCAACCTCAAAATAACCTATAGTTCTAATTCCAAACGTTAGATAGCCCACCCTGTATTGTTATTTTCCAGCAGTAAGGAATTTATTAAAAATTAAACTTTGCCATACTACACTCCAAATTGTTGTGTTTTACATTCAGTTAATTTATCGCTCCCGAATATTATTTTTTAATTGAGGTCTCTAGCTTATTCACACACACACACATTCTTTCAAATATCCCCAAAGGCAACAATTGGGAGCGATTAAATCTGGCGAACGCCGCGGCTAATTAAAATCGCTGTTCCTTGAAAGATTACGTTCACCGAAAATATCGAAATTGATCGTGGTATTTTCAAAATAAAGTTCAATATAACGTCGTATAACTTTCCATTTTAAATTTTCCAAGTCTTCTTTACACAAATCCGATAAAAAAATGAATAAACAAATTAAAATAAAGTAATTATAAACTATTCAAACCCCTACCTACATTTTTTTTTTTTTGCGACACCCTGTAGTATATGAAATTTTCACAAGAGATTTGCTGAGATGAAGTCTGAAGATGATTCGACAAAATGTAGGCGTAGTATGTTTCCGTCATTTTTCATTCACAGCATACTTTATCCCATAAGTCAAAATATCTTAAACAGAACGTTTCCACCATCATGATTAATTACGCTCTAAAAATAAGTCTTTCATAAGGGAATAGCATCGCCCACTTTCTCTATATTTTTTAGCTCGAATTTGCTTTCTTCTCTCCAAATAAATAATCCATTTATAAACATTGCCGCAGAGTTCTTCTTTTATATATATATATATATTTCTAGTTTACAATGTCGTTTATTTTTTTATTTCTTTTATAATTCTGGCATTCGGTTTTCGGGTGTTTTTCTTGATAGACTCTCAATTTTTTTGATAGACTCTCAATATCGCCATTATTAATAATGTTTTATTGATTTTGATAGACGAAAAATTTAAATTAAAAACTCCTACTATAAAAAGGGAAAAAATCGAACATGTTGGGGTATATTCCATACTTTTGTGCAGGTTTACTATAAATTTCTGATATCTAGCTGCTTGGACAGTTTTCTTGTTCTTTTCAATGTAACATAACTTTCAGGTGTGTTTAGACTTTTTCAAGCCATCAACTGTAACCCCTGTGAGCATTCAAAATAACCTTTCATCAGATAACGTATATTTCTTAAAGATCGTTTTTTTAGTGCATAAACACCAACTTGTATTCTACTCCCAAAAAACAGGATACTCGGGACACTCCGGACCACTTGACCCGCGGCAAGCTCACAGTGCCGCCGAAGCACTTAAGGAAATTGTACATTTGTTACCGCTGACAAAGTCGAAACCATTGCCGACAACAAACAAAAGACCGACAACAGTTCGTCCCTTTAAGCAATATCCAATTCCCAAATATCCCGTCAGTGATTTGAAGCCATTTCAAATTGAGACTATCTCTCAAAGTCAAACACTAACGACCGCCCTCGGTAGTCCGCTTGTATCGGACGGAGAGAATTTAATCGCTTACGAGAACTATGGTCCAAGTGTGTACAAATCTTCTCCTTGGGACGTCTATAAGTCGATGGCTCTCAAATATAAATCCAATAAAAGCCATCAAAATCAAAATTTTCATTACGGTCAACAACAGAGTTATGACTCCTTAACACCAATTATAGCGGCATTAGCAACTAACAACCATAAAGTCAAAAGCCATGAACCGTCTTTTGTATCTTTTGATACAGCAGCATCTCAAAATCATCCCAGTGTCCTGCCTCCCCCATTTAATCCTTCGTACACCTCGAAGTATTTCTTAGACGATTACTACAAGATGAAATCCGATTATCGTCATAAACACGCAATACAACAACATACGGAAAAGAGAAAATCCCCTGAAATTTATAGAACTCCGAGATTCCAAATTGGGGATCCGGTGCAATTTAACCGACTTTTACTGAACTAAAAAGGACAGACAGCCAGACAGAACTGAACGAGAGATACCTACCTACCTACTACCTACTACGATTTGTTACAATCCAACCTTCCGGACAAACTTTTCCATCAACAAAACGAAACATAATACTTATATGCGAGCGAATGGGTTTGTGTGGTTGTTTTTAGAGGTAATAAATAAATAAGGTAAAGTCTTAAGTTGCGACTGAATTTAGTTCGTTTTCTTATAAACATGCTCAGCGGGCAGAATTGTATTACTTCAGATTATCCAAATATTAAGTTTCTTGTTGGTATAATCGTCATCATCTAGATTTATGAATTTATTTTTTCGTATTCCGAGATTTGACAAGTTTACAAAATGTACATCATATCTCTAATTATTATTTTATTAAATAAAAGTAGATATATTGAGTTAACTTAATAATCGACCGTGAAAACCAGCAAGAAACTTTTTTTTTAAATTCACCAAATATTGTATCATAAGATTAATTTATTGTCATTTTGATTATGCTCTTTTCAGGACACTACTTTTAAATGAATGACTGTGGCACTTTCGTGTATTAGCAATAATTGGTGTAAGGAAAGCCACTTAAATAACTGCATTTCTCTGGTCAACCTGTGACATGATAAAAAACGGACACAAGCACTAAATAAAAAATTATGTTAACATCAGTATTGCCGCCCAAATAGACTGTGTTATCGCTAAATAGCATTATAATAGACGAAGATGTTGCCAACGAGAATGATAATAATGTAAGCCATTTAAATATTTCTCGAATGTTGTCTTGTTCTCGAGCTAAGTAATGTATATGTGAACTTTTTTTGTAAATATTTATTATCTATTAAGCCTTTTTCATCTGAATGTTTTCCATCCTTAGATTTTAAGTGTTTTTGTTGGTGGATAAGTTTTTTGCAAATAATACGGAGCGAAAGAACAAAAATCGATATGTTTCATTTAGAATTTCTTTTCATATAAATTTCCTACTATATATAGTTACATATAGATGAATTGATAAATCAATTACCGATAAAAATTGGATATCATAATTCAAAACAACGTTTTCACCACTTCAAATGAGTAGGATTTTCCAGATAAGTATAATGAGTTTTTTTTATGTAATAGTAGATTTCTAACAATTTTCCAGAGGATGCAGATATTTTTTGTATATATAACTAAACATTAATTAATAAAGCTCTACATTAATTAATAAGATAATTGAAAGTTACGCTGTGGGGATTATTTTAATATTTTAATTTAATATTATTTCTGCGGATACATACCTTTGTTGTAAAGTTACTACGTAGATTTCCGGCGAAATTTGGAGGTTTTTCAACAGACATGTGATTTAAATACATCATGAGATTATCAAGTAGCAAAAAGAGAAAGAAAACAATTAATTTGAGTGCGATTTTTTTAAACAATTGTTGCAAAATCCACTTTAATGATAAAAAAAAATTAGGTAGATGAAAAAATGGTTCAATTTAAGCTTTTTAAGCAAATTAATTAGAGGTAAATATTTAGCAAACTAATAATGAATGCCCATTCCTAAAGTTCGTTCAAAGTATGATTTATTAGCTTTGTATAAGCAAGTTTTTGAAGTTTTCATAAAGCATTGCAGCATTTTAGCAATCAAAATATTATAGTCCGCAGTACATCACCCTTTTTTTTTTTTTGTTGATTACTAATAGGCTAAATTTTCGTGAGCAGCTTCCTTTCGCCCAGAAGCCCAACTTTCCTATCTGCGAAAATTCTCGGTAGAGGCTGCTAACAAATTGCGGGGACATCAAACATGTCGATGTGAATGTAAAATTTTAATACCAACAGTTATTTTTACAGTTGAATCTAGAGATAATAGGTCTGTCTGGTAACTATAAAGTTTTTACTCGTGGGTAAAATTTTTATCTGAAAGTATCTGTCAACCTCACGGAGGGGAAAAACTGAGCTCTTGACAGCACTTCTCCTCTTACACAATTTTACCAGATTTTACACACGCTGCGGAGACCGAGTAAATTTGGGTAAAATCGCCGCTTGCTTGTCACTGTGTAATCTGTCATTTGTGTGTTTCAATTTTGCGTTGCGATTCAGATAGAAGAAGAAGTTATCGTAAAATTGTTTAGATAAATAAAAAACATATTTCAAAATCTTCAAAAATATTAAATAAGTTTTCCCTCTGACATCGTGATCACGTTTGACAATTTACATGCACAAGTAAGATTTACCCAATTTTTACTTGAAGTCGTCTGGTAACTTCTGATGTTTATCCCCACTGCCATATGAAACTTTTTACCAGATTTTTATTCAAGAAATTTTTACCCAAAAGTTACCAGACAGACCTAATGTGATATCAAACACGAAAAATCGTTTGTCCTGCAAAACCCGTGGGTTGACAGCGGTAGTCCCCACCCTCAACATATCAAAATAATGAGTAGTCCAAACTGACTACTAACCACTTGAATTTGTTGGTATCTCTTAATGAATGTATTTTAAATTAAATTACAACATTGTCCTACAAATTTAGCGGTATGTTTGTCCAGTCCCACGCGCGGAAGTTGTCAAATTAACGGCAATTTTTTTTTCATTAATAACAACCTAATTTTAATTTGTTTCTCTTGGGAATCTAGTGTGGAACACTATTTTGCTAATGTCCTACAAAAAAAGCGGTATGAATTGATAAAAAAAAAACTTATTTTTAAATTTATATATAAAAGATTAAATAAGTATATAATGTATATCTTGTTACAATTTGTTTTCATCAAAGAAACCACCTTTGATCGATATACTGAGTGACAATGACAGTGACAGCGACTCTATTTGATTACTCGAAATTACTCGAAAAAGTGAACGGGAACAAAGAGGTAAGTCAAGGACACAATCTTAAATAATTTTTAAACTGAGATAGGATCGTCGTTATAGATCAAGACAAGTTTGAGTACAATATTTCATTTAAAAACTAAACAAGCGTTATGACAAAAGATTTAAAGAAGTCTGCAGTTGTAAAATCGGCTAAAAACTTGGAAATATTGTTACTAGCAATAAACCAGTACACCAAACCTTTCTAATTAAAATTGTCAGAAGATCATCTTTATAATATTTCGAAAGGACAGTCGGTGGACAATGAAATATACAAAATTTTTGTCATCAGTTGAAACAGAGGGCGACAAACAACGTACTAACTTCATTTCTTAGAATCGAACAACACCAGATAGTTTTGATACAGCCATTAAAAATAAATAAAATATTTAATTTTGAGTACAAGAATATCAAAAAAGTCAAAATTAATGGAAAAATCAAAGAAGTTAAGACTGTCGAAGCTGATGACGAATAAATTAGTTTTTTGCATAAACGAATAATTTTGTTTAATCATTTTTTATGCAATAAAGAAATACATTTTTATTTTTTTTATACACAATGAAATTGAAGTCATTGAACCATTAAATCTATGCATATCTGTTTTTGGCTATTTAAAAAATATTTATTTTTTCATACAAATATATACAGTAGAATCCGGATATAACGACCTTCAAGGGACCGGCGACACTTAGTCGTATTAACCGGACGACGCACAAAACGAACGAACACCGATGAATGAATTTAAGATTGTTTTTATGTATTAATATTACTGTTATACTGAAATAATAATATACATAGTTAGATTAATTTCTATAAATAAATAAAACAAATTCATATTAAAATAAACAAAAAATAACTTTAAGGGGGGAGGAGGTAAGGTGTATTTAATTGTAAATTGTACACATAATAAAGTATCATTTCAAGAATATTCAATTAAATTTTTACCTAAATTATTAAGAAATAAGCCATTGAGAGCAAATTTTTGGATCCTCTAAAAAAAAAAAAGCGGTAGACATCAGAACTCATTACTGGATTATCTCAAATCAAAAAATCAAATATATTTGGTTAGTTTATGAGCTTCTCAAGGTAATGACGTTGAGATTTTTTTTTTTTTACGATTTTTCAATTTTTGGCTTAATTTTAAATTAAAAAAAACGAATTTTAAAAGAAAAAAGCGGTAAAAATCAGCCTCTTTGTCATAGTAAAACTAATTATAATGCAAAAGAAAACATTATCTCGACTTCACTACCTCATATTTTATGTACTTAAAGAGTGTGTCAAAGGACAATGCTCACAAAAGTATGGGAAAAAAACCCAGAGCGAACAGATACAGGATGTAGCTCAGAATTTCAGTGATATTAAATGAAATAATTCTGTATATATTTCATTATAAGATTTGATGGCTAAATGAAAGATATTGCTATTAACTTTTCGTCAGGAGTGATTTTTTCATTTTTTTTATTTATGTTATTTTGCAGCATTTTGCAGCTGAATCGTAGTTAGAATGCAGTGCATCTATTATCGTTTTATAATAATTACAAATCTCCATTATAAAAACGATCTATCAATGGCCAACTAGGTATTTTGGATTGCGTGATAAAAACACCGTTTGAAGTAACACAAAATATATTTCAAACAGTTTACTTACATATTACCTATCTTCTACATATAGTGTGACATTGTCTATACGCACTCGATTTTATTTTCTTTTTATTGTATAACGTCGTACTCTAAGTATCTAGACAAACCCCAATAGGGTTTTTGGTGCAAAATGTACGTTTAAATAAAATAATAATTACTATTTCTAGAACAAAGCCCACTAAAGAAGTTTCGCTCGCCGCGCCGCCGCTACCAATTCCAAGAAAGGGTATCACGCATCTTTTCGTACGGGACGGAGATATTGGTAGCGCACGAGCGAGCGAGACAAGTATACACTCACACAACCAAAGGTCAGGTGCGCTCGTAGATTGCAAGAACAATAGTTGTGATAAAAACAATCTTCTATCTCTCTCGCTCTCGGTAAGTCAAAGCTAAATAAAAAAAATGTCGCATATGTATCTAGCCATCAAATCTTATAATAAAATATATACAGAATTATTTCCTTTAATATCACTGAAATTCTGAGCTACATCCTGTATCTGTTCGCTCTGGGTTTTTTTTGAGCATTATCCTTTTGAGTTACAGTGTCCAGCGACTTTGACCATTCTAAGTGGGAGATAAACGCATTTTAAAGTTTTAATAGAGCATGAGTTGTTCGCTACCACTATAAGTCGAGGCACTGTATCTCCGGTAGTTTTGCTCCAATCGACCTACAATTTGTACTGGATACTCTTGAAGAGTTGTACTTTCAAATACAAAAATAAAAAATAAATGCAAAAAAACAAGCGGTTAGGTATTGTTTGTGCGTAGGTATTGTAAACAACACTGCGCGTCGTTCTAAGCGGACGATTTCTTGTCAAAATAGGTCGCTATAAGCGGTTGGTCGCTTAAACCGGAGTCGTACTAAACGGACATGTTTTCATAGTAAGTCTATATGAAACTTAACTTCAGTTTGCATTTTCGTCACTATAACCGGTTGGTCGTTATAAACGAAGTCGTTATATCCGGACTCTACTGTATATATATATTTATTAATATGCCAAAACTGCAAATAGCAAATAATTAGTTATTTTCAGAATTTTTGTAGGACTCGCGATACATACTAATATTTTTGTAGGATACTACTTAATTTGGGCAGAGAATATACTAAACTATCATGTGTTATCTTTGACCTACAGTTGTAATTTCGCAGATAGTAAAGTTGGGCGTCTCGACGAAAGGAAGCTGCTCACGAAAATTTAGCCTGTTAGTAATCAACAATAAAAAGGGTGATGTACCTACAGCGGACTATTAATATTAGTAATTTTTATTTTTTCAATATTATATGTTATATAGATCGTATTTTGTTTGTTTATTAGAAATTCACCTGTGGCTTCAATTATTTCTTAGAGTTCCGTACCTTGAAATTAATTGTCACCTGTCTGTCTGTCTGTCTGACCATCAAGATCCTTTTTCTTAGAAACGCCTAAAGATATTGAATTGAAATTAATACCAAATACTAAAGTCTATAGCCCCATAATCCTGTAAAAAATTCAAGTTTCTAATCCAGTGCAATAAAAAGATTCAAAGTGTATTTTCATACAGATAAACTAACTCATTGACTGACACACCAAAACCTATAGGATAATTCTCGTTGATCTAGAATCTTTGGCACTAACAAGAAACGTTCTCAGGTGTGTCTCACCGATTTTGATGAAATTGAAATATGTTATAGAGTATCGAAAAATAAGAAACACGTTTTTTTTTTATCTGCGGATACGCACATTAAGGGAGTACCTTTAGTTATTGTTTTTTTTATAAAAATTGGTGTATTTTTCAAACGTTTTTCCGCCATGTTAGATCCGCCATTTTGAACTTTTTAAATTTAACATCAGATTCGCAATCAGCGACTCCAAAAACCCCTTAATACTGGTTTTCACGAAACAACTGAAGTCTGAAAAAATATATATCATTTATTAGTGCTAGGGATTGTTTACCCCCTTGAGGAGTTTTTTTTACGAAAACGCAAAAACAGGTCAACTTTATTTTTCAAAATCGTATGTAACAAAATATTTTTCAATGATTTTTAACTACTTTTATTTTAGTGACGCAAAAATATAAAAAAACATCGTTTTTCTGCAAGACAAAAGAAGGGTTGCCACCCCCGGGAACCGGATTACTTACAAAAGTTTAGTATGTAACATATATTTATGAGACATCATTTCCACTTTGTTTCATTCGAAAAAATTCATTAGAACTTGAAATATTTAGGAAAAACTGTTTTTGGGGGTAGAAAATACGTGTCTCTTATTTTTCGATACTCTATAACATATTTCAATTTCATCAAAATCGGTGAGACACACCTGAGAACATTTCCTTGTAAGGAAAATCTCATAATATGTACAAGTAAAAGGAAAAATCCGAAAATCATAAATTTCTAATTCTATTTGGAGGTATAACATGACAAACTTAATTTGGAGGCTTCTTTCAGTAGTAAAGAATGTTCAAAAATTAGCTCTAGGATACTGAACAAGTTTTGTAGAACAACTTTTGAAAATTCGAAAAAAAATCAACTTCTCATACAAAATTATGCTTTTCGAGTGGTTCAATTTCTTATACCAACTAAACCCACAAAATGCTTAGAGTTAATTTTCTAACAACCTATATAATAGTATAAAATCCCCAATGCGCGATTCCTGCTCGCATTTGTCCGTCTTTTTTGCATTTTTACTTTAAATTTTTGTAAATTCTGACATTTTTAAAAATTCGACTGAAAATAGCAATAAATTGCGAAATTCGTTCGTTCGAAATTCGGTAATTGTCCTATTTGCACTATTTTAATTTAAGAAAGTAGCAAGTAATATGGTGTCGAAAAGCCGAAAAAAGGAGTACTTGACAAACAATTGAAATTGTTTTCAAAATTAATAATACTTTTGTGGCATCTCAAATTAATGAACAACTTGACTGACATTTTTCAGAGAAAAGATTCTTTATGAGCGTATTCGCTTCTAGCTTAAAAGCGCTGTCCACTAAATTAACTCTTTTTGTCGTTAATCTCTTAAAGTTTTCTTAGAAAGATTTTAAAAAAGGCTAAACAATTTTCGCTTGGCAATAATGGTTTTTTTTTTATTTAATATTTTTCAATTTTTTCTCCAAAAATTACCTTTCTGGAATAATTCAATAATCAAATATTTGGATAGCTTTAGTTTCTCTAAACGAAATTCTGAAAATAAAGTTCAAACACGTCGCCTCATAGGCAAACAGAGAAGTGTGTTTACCTGAAACAACTTTAATAAAGTGCTACAAACCATTTTATTCCAGGCACGATTTAAAAAGGCTCTTGTTTGTCTCATCTAAAGTTTCTCAAGTTGCAGTGGGTACATAAAATTAATCCCTGTGCCATAAGAAAGTTGGGCGTCTTCTATGAACGATCCGTCATGAGAATAAGGAAGAAATAAGAATTTAGTAAAAAAGAAAATTATTTCAAATGTTTTGAATGAAAATATGCCCTAGTTTAACTAGATGTTGAATTGAAATTATTCGATTTAAGTTATTTAAGCGAAGAGCGAAGCGAAGAGCGAAGCGAAGAGCGAAGCGAAGAGCGAAGCGACCTGCAGAATTTTTGAGTTTAGAGAATTAATTATATTCATAAAAAAAGCAAAACGTTAACTTACTAAACTGTGTGCGAACTTTAACTTATATTGATATTTATTATTAGTAATTCTGCATTCTGTACTAAACCTTCTTTTTAGTAATTTTTTATTGTTTTAATTCTCTTTAGTTCCCCTTTATATTTTCATAATAATTTTTTAAATCCATTTATATAGTAAAAAAATCAAATCTTTGTATCATCAAATACATAAATTAATTTTGTTGTTTTGTGTATCTGGTCGATTCTAATAATTTTAAATATGATAATTTTATCTGATGATGATACAGACTGATACATTTAAAAAGGTAGATACAATAGTAAAACTATAATACAATATAATAATATAAATAGTAAATATACTGCTTTTGTTTAGTAAAATTGAAAATAAAGCTTTCCAGATCTCTTAGATGCAGCAGAATGCACCTAAACCTTCCTTGGCTACTGAGTTTTTTCAGTAGCCAAGGAAGGTTTAGGTGAACGAAATGAAATTAATTTACAGAATAATTTTATAGTACACATAAAAACTTGTTAGTGTACATTTCATTGCTATTAAATAACTCTCTAACTTCCCTGGGACGTGGACATTTGTGAAAAGCTTAGCAATATTTGTAATTTACAAACATAGACGTAGTATCTTACCCATTTTAATGTGGTAAGTTGCTACGATGCTGGGACTAATTTATGCAAAGTTTCAATTTAAAAAAATGTTTTTTACACTATTTATAAAGAATTTTTGGAAAATTGAAAAAATTAATTTTTTGGAAAATGGCTAAACCGATCTTTATGGCTAAAATATATGTTTTACAGGGTACCAAAGCAGTCTTGGAAAAAAAGTCGAAAATTAATTTCGTTAATTAGAAAAAGATAAAAAAAAATATACATATATATACAGGGTGTCCCAAAAATACCAGGTCAGAGTGACATGGAAGATAGGTTACCTTAGATCTGTCAGATAAAATAAACATGACCTTAGTAAAAGTTTCTTAGTTTTCGAGATATTGTCACTTTTTTAATTTTGTTTAAAATCTCTACTTTTAGTTAGAATTTCAACCACCATTGCTAAAAAGTATCATACTATTTCTGAATCTGCATTAAATTGAGTAGTTTTTAAGATAATTTGCCAATTTGTTTTAGTACATTTTTTGCCCACGACTGATTGTCAAAGTTAAAGTTACAATTTTGACAGAGTTAAAAGATAACACAAATGAGTTATTTTTCTTGGACAAAATTTTTTCGGCAAAATTTTACTTTTAACGCCTGAAATAACTATTCAAGATACCTGAAAAATAAAAAAGTAAACAACTTGAAGTTATTTTTAGCAATGGTGGTTGAAATTCTAACTAAAAGTAGAGATTTTAAACAAAATTAAAAAAGTGACAATATCTTGAAAACTAAGAAACTTTTACTAAGGTCATGTTTATTTTATCTGACAGATCTATGGCTAACCTATCTTCCATGTCACTCTGACCTGGTATTTTTGGGACACCCTGTATATACAACTAAAAACTTGAATTTGATAAAAAAAAAAAAGTTTTCTTGTTTTTTAACATAAAAAAAATATTTTTTGAAGATTTAAATATTTTTTTTTAACTTTTTATCATTAACGAAATTAATTTTCGACTTTTTTTCCAAGACTGCTTTGGTACCCTGAATAACATATATTTTAGCCATCAAGATCGGTCTAGCCATTTTCGAGAAAATTCATTTTTTCAATTTTCCAAAAATTCGTTATAACTAGTGTAAAAAACAGTTTTTTAAATTGAAACTTGGCATAAATTAGTCCCAGCACCGTAGCAACTTACCACATTAAAATGGGTAAGATACATGCGGGGGCAGCCCACCCACTCTTATCCTGTTACGAAAAGGGTTCAGTACTTTATACACATTTAAAATAAATCCTTCTGAAGTATTTACAATTTTCGATGTTTATTAAGTTGAATTGTTTCGTTTACAAAATTTTTTTAAGGAACATGCCAAGCAAAGAACATTAAAAAAAACATAAATTGGTAACGGCATAGCGTACTAAATTAAATTATTGAGAAATCACGATTTCTGGCTAATATGAAATCGGTAACTATTTAGCACTAGAGGAAGCTGAATAATGAAAATTGTGTTTACAAGTTAAATATATTGAACATAATTTATTTTTTGAATTTTGCGCTAGAGCTTTGGATGTGTATATGAAAATGAGTATTATTCCTCCTCCCTTAAGCATTCTATTTTCAATCTTACGCTAGAATTTAAAATAAGATTATGAAAAGAGCGCAATAAGGAAGTCAACCAACTTAGGAAAAGCAGTTGCAGATATTCTACCTCTAAATGGATTAAAATCAGTACGACTTTCTATACATATCTTTAGTCTATTTTCGGTTTTTTTTTTTAATAATATCCGAAAGAAATATCATGTAAAGGCTGTGATCCGCCCTGTGGAAGAGCATAATCCTTGGCTAATTGGTCTAAGACGCTCGTACTTCGCCCTTGGTGGGGCTGAGACGGTGGAGCATAAGCAACCGGCTGTGGAGCAGGTCTTGGTGGCTGGTAAGAATTCTCCTGAATAGGACGCACATTTTGTTGTGAAGGTGCAGCATACACTGGTCTAGAGAGTCTTACGTTGTTATGCTGCGAAGGACCTAAGCTGAATGTCTAAAACAATAAATATGAATAAGCCTATTAGCTATTATTTAAACAAAAAAATATAATACTCTAACCTGGCTTTGAGTATATTCGGGATCTGGCCTGGCTGGTCGAGGCTGTGGAGAGTATACAACATCTCCAGATGGTTGTGCTCCAGGAATTTGTAGCCTAGGAGGTGCTGGTCCTCCTCCAGACGAATATTGTGGTCGTGGAGCTGGTGCTGGAGCTGGAGCTGGCTCATCATAGTCGACATATTGAGGTTGTGGTCTTGGGCGTGGTGGTGGAGGTGGAGGACGAGATTGTGGTCTTTGTACTCGTGCAATCTATTAGAATAATAAGTATTTTTTTCAAAAAATCGAGCTCCAAAATAAAAAGTCAAATATATGTATTCTTACATAAGGTTTCTGTTGTTCATCTTCATAATCAGGCAAACTACCTTCCCTATTTGTAGTATCATCTACCAATGTGGGAGGAGCTACAGTGATACCTTCGCCTGACGGTTGGAATCCGTACTTATTTGCACCGTATTCAACAACACGAACTTTGCCTGTTTCATCAACGTAACCATATTTCCCCTTAACTTCTCCTGTGGCGAGTTTTGTTTCAATTTTAAACGATCCATCTGCTCCTTCGTATCCATAAGTGTAGGAGCCATCTTCGTTATGTCTAGAATTTATTTTGCAGTTATTAAATATAATTACTACCAGGTAAGCATCTACTTACCGATTAATTTGCTTTAAAATTGCAACTGGTGCTGGAGCTGGCCTGTTATCTACCGGTCCACTACCTGGCCGTAATCTAGCAGGTGCTGCTCTGGGTGCGGCATCATATTCTTGATAATCTTGAGTTAGCGCAGTTCTCGTGAACGCAATGAAAAGAAAGGCTATCTGTATAGATAAAAAAATAAAATCATAAGAAAAATGCATACATATGGTATTTACTTAGTTTAATTATTCAATTTATTCACCAGCTGCAATAATAGAACAACTAAACTAGTTTTCAATGGCCGATATGCCATTATTACAGCCAGTGGGACAAATGACTAATTAACTAATATCGTGAAAAAATGCTAAAATGGGAGAAAAAAGTAGTTTTATAAAAAAAGAATTCGAGGTTTAAGGGGTAAATACAATTAGAAGGTCAGAAAAATCTTTTTTTTTTTTTGTTCCTCTAAAAACTTAGGAAATTTCCCGTAGAATACGCTCTAAAAAGTTTCAGGTCGAAAATCGAACTCCTTATATAGTTTTTCTTCATTTTTCGAGAACGCTTTGTTCAGCGCATAGCATGTTTTCAATACTTTAAACGCGTTTTTCTCAAAACAACATTTTTAAAATTTGCAACCACCATTATTCGAAAACTACTTGTCCAATTTAGCTGAAATTTTTAGGGTTTCTTCTTTATATCTTAGGCTTGTCTGTAAGCCTAATTGTTTTGGAATTTTTTGTTGCAAAATTGAATTATTAATGCAAAAATGGCTGAAAAAATAGTAAAAATTATCGATTTTTTACAAAAACTTCTACCAAACGCAGAATTATTTTTTTTTTAATTTTTGAGGTTTACCGACAAATTACATGTATATTTAAGCCAAATGTTTTATGGGCTGTTACAGATCAATAATGCGATGTCCAGAGTGGTTGCCGTTTTTTTGTATGTCAACTTCACGCCAGCGTACAGCCGCCATTTTGTTTTCAAAAATTAAAACAAAAATATTTTTCCTCATTTATACCTTAACAAGTGTACAAAACTTTATAATGATTGCACTAAACCGTCTTTGTGAAAAAAAATGTTTTGGCTATCATCTGATGATCGTTTCGAACTTTACGTGAGAAAAATGAAGAATCACGGTCATGATAGAAGCTGAATCCAATAGGCTCAGAAATGATATACATAAGTATGCGTTTATTCATTCAGTTTCATTTGAAGTTTTATAAATGAGATTGTCCCAAACCTTGCGGAAATTAGGATTATTCTGAAGTTAGAATTTTCAAAGACAGACAAACAGAAGAGAGAAGTACTACAATTAATCATATCGAGAGTGTGTTCTACACAAAAACACTTTTCCAGGTCCAATAAAGTTACTTTTGTAAATTTTATACTACGAAATAAGACTATTCTTTTTTTTTTTTTTTTTAGTTGTTTTAACCCTTTTTGAGTCCAACATCAAATCTGACTCGACACAAAATTTTCTTGTAGCAAGTCCCACATCGAGTATGGCTCGAAATAGTGTTTAAATTTTACAATTACAGGATTACAATTGTTTCAATTGTTGTTGCACACCAACGATTGTTGAAATAACTAATTTTTGATATAACTATACATCGTTTTATAGTTTTAGAATTTTTTGTTTGTTTTTACAATAAACTGATAAAATTCAGAAATCAATTTGGACCGGACTACCGCAGAGTTTTAAACTAATAATCACGTATTTCTTTGATATATTTATTAAATGTCCTTTTATGAGGGTTTAAACTTGTGGTTTACCAAGGTGATTTTCAGCAAGTAAAAACAATTATATGGTTAAGTAAATAAATATTCAAACAATTCTTTAAAATTTGTATCTTTCATTCTGTGTCAAAAAGGTGCAAGTTGATGAAGCGATGTTTGTTTCAAAAACACAACTCAAATAAAGTACCATAAAATGTTCAAAAAATTTAGAAAAAATCTAAGTATACTATGTTTTGAAACAAATGTTATATAATTGATAAACGGTATAACGAAGTGAAAGAGAGTGAATTTTATTTAATTTAGTCTTTTTCGTTTTATATTCTTTTATTAGAATTTTATAATTGTTTGGATATTGTGTTTTCCGTAACATTTAAAAAGAAAGATATTTTATGAGGCAATTCACCACAATTAGTAAAAAATTGGTAAAAAAAAAATGGCGGATGTTTAAAAAAAACAATTTGAAAAAATCGCATATTTTTCGCTTTTTTCGGTTTGCAAATATGTTTCTTATCAACTTTTTCGGAATTTTCTGGTGAATTGCCCTAGAATAGACCTTAACAAACAAAACGCTATAAGGTTTATTCAAATCGGTTCAGCCAATCGGGAGATTGGCTGTCCGCCGTTTTAAAAAATTTAGTTTCGAGAAAAACGCGTTTAAAGTTTTTTTACGATATATTTATGTGTGTATAATCAAAAATGCGTGCGCACTAAAACTGCTGTAGCTTTCCGATTTTTATAAAATTTTTGTAAAAATTTAGCAGATGATTTCTGAAGGTATAAGGAACCATAAAATGCAAAAATAAAAAATTCCATTTGGGGAAAATTTTTGAGGGAACTAGTACCTTAAAATACTAAAGCCATCTTAAGATATAAAGCTAAAAGAACATAAATATTTAGATAATAACAATAGTTTACAAGATTTTTGTTCCCTTAAAAAATTTATCAAGTATGTTATTATTAAGATTCTGTGATTTCAAAAACAAAAATAAAAAAATTCCATCACGTGACATTTTCAAGAAAACTTGGGTTAAGAATTTTAAAAATTCCGTATTTTAGCCATTTTTAAAAAAAAAATTTTAAAATAAAAGTATATCGTAGCGGTCCAAACGTAATTCAAATTTAAATTTAAATTCTATACTATAGTTATAAAATATCAGTTTCAAGATTTTCATTCCTACATACCATTGGTTCATTCCATTTATATGGCAAAGGGAAAATTCATGAAAAACTCGTTTCCTGCATATATCTTAATAAAATTTACTAATAACATAGTATAAATCAATAGTTTAGAATTTAAACTTTGATTTAACTTACATTTCGAGCTGCTACGAAATTCCATTGTTTTTAAATTTTTTTCCAAAAGTGGCTAAAATATGGTTATTTTCATTTTTGAACCCTATTTTTCTTGAAAGCTTAAGGTGATGGAGAAGAACCGATTTTATATTACTGATTAGTTTTCATTAAAGAAAGGAAAAAATTACATTTCGTATGAAGGGCGAAAAAAAAAGTTAAGATTTTTAAACTAGTATATGTAATCAGAATAAGGAAATAGAATTGTTTATGAAAACGAAAAACACTTATATTAAAATTCGACCGTATATCCATTTGGATTATATGTATGATTGCAGTTACGATAAAATGTAATAGAAATGCATTCAGCAATGAACTCCAAGTCTTAAGTATCTGGACTTATGAAGAGGAACCGGATATAACGTCACATAAGGTCACGTTCACACAATTTTTTTTTTCCATCCATTCAAGGTTATCCGGTACCCACATTCAATTATTGTATATCATAACTTTTGATTGAATGAATGACTACTGGCAAATGAATATAAATTAAAACTTTATAATATGTTAATATTATTATAATTTAAAAAAGTTCCGTCCAAAATAAGATTAAGTTTTATATACAACATATAACTTAAAAGCCAATTGGTTAAAATAAATGCACAATGGACTGTGAATAGTGACAAAAATATTTCCTTTTAAAGTAATCCTTTAATGTACCCTTTTTAAAGCTTCTTGTTACGTCACGTTTCGATACATCTCTGCAGCCTTTCAAACGCCATCAATGACGGAAATTTGGCCCCTTTCAAGTGCCTTTTTTAATTTCCTGGAACCAATTTCAGAGACTTGATACAAAGTAGAAGTGGTCCAATTTTCTTACGCCTTCCCACAAGCGACCACGGGGCGTTGTCACAAAATAGTTCCTATTCTTCTAACATCCTGCTTACACACTCATAAATTTAGTATATGTGTATGATTGAATTTAAAAAAAGTGTATTTTTGATAGTTATTTTGAAATATTTGTAGATGTTGATTTTCGAGATTTATTGTATAAAATTGTTTTAATAGTTATGCATTGTATCAAAAAGAACATAACAATATAAATTGTTCTTTTTTTTCCCAAATTCCCACAAAATGAAATTAATTTTAATTAATATTGCATTGAAATATTTCACTCCATGATATTTCGACACTATGAATAAGCTTCGCCACATTTTCTGGACAATGCTTGTCTACTGAAATAATTTTTACTTCACTCGTAATTTTTGCAATACTCTATTTAAGTGTAGTGTAGAGTTCGTATTGTACGAGAAATTGTCACTTCAATGAAACAATTCGTACCACTTTACACATTATGTTCATTATTTCGCAAAAGGTCAATTTGTTCACTTTCGTAAGAACATTCTCTACTTGAGTAAAACTTCTCCTTATGTTCACTGCAAGATGTTCACCTTGAAAATATTAAACTGAAATTTCAAGTAATTTACAGAGTTCCTAAACACTTCACTTTAACTTATTTTATTTAGTTAACTAAAACAGAAACTTCAAAAGTTGAGCATTGGGATGATATCAAAAATCTTAAAAGTGTGCTACTTTAATACTTGTTGAGTTGAAACAAACCCCTTAAAATGAAGCACTTGGGAAGGAAATATATATTTTGGTTTTTGTTGTCTATGAAAGGGATTGACACAAAATTGTATTGGTCATATTTTGAAGTGATCTTCAATTCCGCTATCAATTAAGAACGTACCAACTTCATCTTTGAGGATCGCCTGTGGTAGCCAGCTTACAGATTATTCTATCTTATTGTATTCCTTGGTGTCTTCTTACGAAGCAATAATTAATCCACCCACCACTTTGCCCAGGGAAAGGTCTGCGAAAATACTGAGCAGGCGTGAGGCGGTCTGGGGGCTTTTATACGGCGACCGCAAACTCCTGCTTCACCTAAAGATCTCTTTCCACCAGATACGCGTGCGAGGCATGCAGTTGAAATGAGACGGTGAAAGTTCTGCACTCGAGCGGTTCACCGTGGTGCCGGCGGACTGTGTGTCTTTAAAGTCGCCAGTTCCGCGGAGCAAAAGACAGTAACTGATACACTGAAATGGAGTACATATTTTCAAATAAATGTTATGTAGTCTTTTAATTAAAACAAACTCAATTCCATATTCTTTTTCATTTCTAGACTATCCTCAAGATCATTCACATTAAGTGTTGTGGTATTTTTTCAAAATGTCCAACTTTTAATTGTAAAGTTATTTTTATATTATTATTATTATTATATATATATGTAGTGCACCAGTGCAATTTTACACGCGAGAAGGGATTGCCCACATTGTATAAGAATGCAGTGTACCCGATTTCCATCGCTGAATTTGTTGCACTAACGTTTTATTTTCAAGGTATACTACTTTTTCCTATGAATGCAAACGACATTCTGAGGGGGAAATGACCGGAACCAACTTTTGTTCCATGTTAAACTGGCCAACTTGGTTCCTTAAATAACAAATGTTGCTTTCAGATATTTTAGAGACCTTGTTATAAGTTCAGTCAAAGATCAACGTCAGGGAATATAAGAATTTTTTATTATCGCTACTGAATTTGACAAGAAATGATTTGGTATAGAGGTTTAAACCTACATCGGGTTAAAGGTGACTTTTTGTAATATATTATTTTTCTTATACAGGGTTTCCAAGAAAATAATGTCAAGCGGAAGTAGTAGGTAGAGAGGTACCCGAATCATCCCCATCTGTACTGCGATTTTTTGTAGTTTATGATTTATTACTAAATTCGAGTTCGAAAACATTTTTGGTCATAGTGATTTAAATAATTGATATAAATGCCCAATTTTTTTTGCAATTTAGCTGAATGTAACGCATATCAAAAAAAAAAGTTCTAATTCCATTGCTCACACTATGCTCCAAAAGAAATGTTTAAATTCCACAGAGTTCAAAAAAATAAAATTTGATAGCGATTTTATAAAAAAAATTAGAATAACTTTTTTCACCCAAACCAATTTTAAAAACCTCTTTATTTCAATAGGTATATACCCTGTAAATTTCGTTGAGCTATTCTTATGGCGTCAAATAGAAAGTGAATTCATGCCAAGTAAGTTCAAACCTTCAGCATAAGGAGGAAACACAAGTCGATCATTTCACGGAAGTCGACGCAATGCATAACGAGAAAAACTTTGTTCTAACCTATCAAACAACGTAATATATTGATAATATTGGCAACCACACTCTAGCACAAATTTTACAAGTGATTCATATATGGCCTTCCTTCAAGGCATAAGGATCACAAAATTCCTTTGTTCAACGTCTAACATAAAGCTTTATTGATTATATATTCTAAAAATTCTTTGAAAATGTTAATTTAACGTCAAAGATTAGACCCAAATCGTCAATATCATGAATAAAATCCAGATGGAAATTATTTATGGAATATTGAAATATAAACACAAAGAGTTTACACCACAAACTGAAAACATCAATGTTATCTTTATATATATAAAAATTTCGTGTCACGATGTTTGTTCGGAATAAAATTCGAAACTACTCAACCGATCTTGATAAAATTTGGCTCATTTTGTGTAGTTTGGTCCAACTTAGTTTTTATCTCGGTTATTGACCTCAATGTTTTTTTATTGAACATTAAATGTAATATTTGTAAGTTCCATAAGTTTCTAACAGATGGCGGTGTAAGTTAATTCATCGAAACAACACTTCATTATCTTTCGATATTTAGGGCGGGTAAACATCCAGTATATGACGTCGTGTGTCGATTTGTTGACATATTTGTTTATGTTTACAACATAAGCGTGCTTTTTCAATACTTCGTGTATCATTTTTATAATTTGACTGTGTATTGTGTTATAATTGTGCTGTGTATTGTTTGTATATTATTATTTTCAACGATCAAATAATAATAATAATTCTTTTCGTTAATTTTCATAACATTCGAGAAAACGTTACGATAAATTCTCAAACGTGTAAGTATTTTTTTGTTTGCTTTTCTACTTTTTATTTTTATTTTATTCCAATTATTTAATCTGTTAATTGTTAATCAATTAATTGTTTGTTATTTAATTATATGTTATTTAATTTATTTATTATTTTTTATTAATTAATTTATTTATTTATTGTTTTTATTTTAAGTCTGACCTCAAACAAAAATGTAAATTATTATTCAAAATAGTTGTAACTTAATGGTAGATAAAATTCATAAAATTCGATTTTTATATATAGTACTTAATGAATGAATCATTAATACATACTATAGTCAAATATGAAATGTATAAAATAAAATTTTTAACTCTCCTAAATTCTTTACCGAACACTTTTAAATTTGGCGTAACGTTCCATTCTCAATCTCATAAGTTTTTAGATCAGCTAAAACGTTTTTATCTTTATCAGTGAATATTGATTTGACTGTATTAAAAATATTAGGATAAAATTAATTCAACGTATTATAGCTACTTAGCCACAGCAACGCATGGCCGGGTCTACTATTATATTAAGCAAAAGATTGTTATTCAATTTGGAAGTTGTATTATTGTTTTGGTTGCTGCTGTTCTTATTTGTTACTTGATATACCATAAATATTGTATATATGTAGATTATGAACGACGCGGTTGTTTCTAATATTGAAATGGTTGTAATTGAATTTGGATTACTTGTATTTGGGATGGATATAGTTTTTCACGTTGAAATAGGTGTAATTGAAGTTTATACGGTTGCATTTGAATTTGAAAAATTTACTAATTATTTTAGAAAATTACTCTTGATTTTTATTTCATTGGTCCTAATTTTGATTTAGATAATCTTGATTTTAATTTGGTTGTAATTGAATTTGATTTGGTTGTACATATTATTGAAATGGTTGTATTTGAAGTATCCCACGTAATTTCAGCCCTACATTTTAAGGGATTATTCTGGTAAGAAATTACTAAAATTTGACTTTACAATTTTTAATATATCACGAATTTGGGCCTTTTGCCTACCCTATTGTGCGAGTGCGAGTGTGAGTGCCCTACTGTGTGGATCCAATTTTAAAGACACTTTTCTCGAAATATTATTTTTTCAACTGATTTAGACTACAAAAGAAAAATTAGCTATCCGATCGAACTGAAATTGTTACAATATTTTGAACACTATTAACTATGGTATGATACATGGTTATATTTTAATCTTGAACATTAAACAACTTTGAAACCTGAAAAAAATTAGGAGAATTCAATTCATTTTGTTAATTTTTTGCGAAAATTAATTGTTAATAGTTCGTACTACATATTTATTCTTTCTCATTAATAATTTTCTTTATTTTTCAATTTTCGACGTATCTAGGCTGAATTCAAAATTTTGAAAAAAATCCGAAATATTGCGTATGTCCTCGCATTCTAAACCAAAACCCAGAATCTCTTAAAAGACACTTGATTTGAAAAAGATTAAGTTTGAGGTCTCTTCATGGAATTTGATGAAAAGTTGCAAAAACGTTTATTTGTAATCAAAAGTGATGAATATGTATTTCTTGTTGATAGCTTGTACTTTCCAAGATATTTAACTTTAAAGTCTCAAAGAATTATGAATGTCTACATTGGGGTGCTTTTTTTTTTCCGACTATTATTTTTTTTTCAGTCCCACCTCGAAATTTTGTGGGAAATACCTAAACAAAAATTCCCTGAAAATTGGAGCCCTTAATATTAATATCAAGTACTAGACCAAGGCGTATAAAGATTTCCCATATAAAATAGACGTAAACTTTGATTATTTTTCTTCAAAACTCTACAGCTCAGAGGCATTTTATGGTATAATCTTGGTCAATGGTAGGGTTTCTTCAGAATTGAATGCTCTACAAAAGTGTCCATTGCGGTGTAACCCTAACTTCCACCAGCAAGGTAGTACGCCTCCCTAACCCCAATTTTCCCGTGAAATTCTCGCTTTTTAACCCTTTCTCGTAAACAACAAGAGGTACAGAAAAAGTGAATTTGACAAACTTGTGGGAAATACAATTTCCTACAAAAAAGTTCTAAACACGAAATCGCTAACATCGATATTTCTTGAGATATTGGGCTTTGAAGTTGAGGTAGTGTTTCTACAATTTAGCTCAATAATCCATGAAAATTCCACACTACCTCAACTTCAAAGACCAATATCTCAAGAAACATCGATGTTAGCTATTTGGTGTTCAGGACTTTTTTACAGGAAATTGAATTTCCTATAAGTTTATTTTATTAATTTGTTCTATGTTCTATGTTTATTTTCTACAAGAATTATACCAATTTTTCCAACATTTCATTTTTTTTTAACTAAAAACCAGAAAAATCGACAAAATTGTAAATGTAAAAAAAAAGTCGGCACGATTTTGTCAATATTTTAATTAATTCTGGAAGAGTCGATAGCTACAACGATTCTGAATAAACCTATAACTTAAATTTTTACTTTTTTAAATTAAGAAATTAAGAAATCATTAACACACAAGCGATACGCATAAAAAGAGAGACTCCCACTTCCACAATGGATATATTGTTTAAAAAAGTAATATTTTACGTAAGAATTACCGATTTTTCGGGCTTCAAAAGCAAAATATCCCCTTAAAAAAAAAAAAAAAAAATTGTGCATGTTCGTTTTTTTTTTACCCCAAATCATCTTTCAAACCTTAAAAGTTTCATAAAAATCCGTGAGGAGACCTCAAACTGAATTTAAGCCCTTCGTTTTAATTTAAATTATCTATTTTTTATTGGGGTATTATTCGATCAAACAAAGTGAATTATGTCGATCTGAAATGCTGAAGTAGGTAAAATTTAAAAAGGTAAACCCACACAATTAATACTTTTGATGTTTCAATATCCTAATAACATTCACTTTCATCAACTCCCATTATTCTTTTACATAAACGAGCTGGAATGGTAATTTCAAAAGTGTAAAGTACAATTCATACATAATCTGAAAATTGCAAATTTTGCGTTAAAAACTTTTGCGTAAAATACAATTAAAATTATAATAATTTCCATGGGGTATAACTGTGACTAAAACTTTAATTATTTAGCAAGTGTCTCAACAGGTGAGCATACCCGACAGTGTCGCGACACATAACACATATTGTTGGTAAATGCACCGAGCACACATCATGAAATTGGGGTCCAGGTAATTGGATCAATTGCCTTACCTTACCTGTGGTTTCCCATTTGCATACCTGTATGTGTCTGTCGCCAAGGAAATTTAACCCATTACCATTTTTCGCGTAGCGAATGGCGCAATTTCAAGTTTGGTCAATTTTTTAATTGGGCGACAAAAGTGCGCGCACCGTACTCATACGAGATAAATATGTACATATAAGAGGTACTCTCTTATAAACATATTGACCTCATGTGCTGATTTCTTGATTGTGCATTATCTATTGAGTTAGGTATTTCGAGTTATATAAAAAAAATAAATTTCTTACCTTAGGCGTTAAACTTTCAATCATTGCACCAACGCTACACTTCCTGTTGCTATGCGTTATATGGTTGTTATTCGTCACTATCCAAAGTTAATAAGAGCAACATGTAAAAATACCTTAACGTTGCCAAATAAAAAAATAAAATTCCTGTTATTTTCAAGGTCTTATATGTGTTCAAGAAATGCATGCAGAGTGGTATGACGAACGCATGCATACCTCACAACTTCACTGACTGAAGTAATTGAAGGTCAACCAGAGTTAAATCGAAATTATTGCCTTAATAAAATAAAAAAAAAGAACAAATGTGATCTTATAAATTAATAAAAATAAAGCAGGTTTTATGAGGGAGCGCCACAAAATAAATAAAAATATACATTTTGAGTAAGGATATATGCATTTACCTCAACTATGTTTCAAACAAAGGCCGGTGGAAGAGAAAAATTTAATTTAGGCTTTACAAATATTTATTTCAGGTTTCGGATCAGCAAAGGATGCACTCACACACTTCATTGGTTTGATTGTAAATGAGGGTACAAAATTAAATATTTTTCGTATAAATCGATTTTTAATTAATTAAAGTGAACCGCACTTGAAGCATGTCCATCAGTAATTTGGAAACATCGCTTTTATTAATGCACAATCATGAAGGCATTTGTTTAACCACCTACATACTTCGCAACATGAACAAGTATAAAACAATAGACAAATTAAAAAGTATTTTTCCACGATAACAATAACAAAACTCCAAAAAATTGAAATTTACCATACATTAAAATTTAAGGTATACCCTTAATTTAATGAAAATTTTAAAAAACACGCTTTTCGCCTTGAACATGTTTTTCAACATTCTTTAACGAAGGTCATGCTTTAATATAAAAAAGCACAATAAAAGAATAATACATTCCTGAAGTTATTCGTTCAAGTAAAATTGTCGAATATTTTTACGAAAAAAAATTGTATCCCTTAAAACGAATGAATTTAGCAAATTCATTTAAATGGAAAGTTTTAGGTCCCCATATATAAAGTAAAAAAAAATAAATAATTCTATTCCTTCATTAAGTTGGTCTATCATCACTCGTTGAATTATTTATTTCTTCGTAAAAATGACTTAAAGACTTTAAAATTTAAAATAATGGCAGCTTTAAACTTTTGGTATTTTTGGTATAATTATTATTATTCACTGTATCATCGTTTGTAATCTATGCTGTATGAGCCACTCCAAATGTCGATATTTTTAACAGCAGGATGATGATTATTTGGTACATTCACATTGTTGTAATTTTGTGGACGATATGATTGTTGATATTGTGGCTGTTGATATTGTGGTTGTTGATATTGTGGTTGTTGATATTGTGGTTGTTGATATTGTTGTGGTGGTGGTGGTGGTGGAGGGTTGTAATAATTAGGTTGAGGTGCCGGAGCTCGTGGTGGTGGTGGTGGTGGTGGTGGATTATATCGAGGTCGTGCAGGTTCCACATTGTTTAATCGAAAATTAGTAGCAGGGACTGGCCTATTGAACTTTTCATTTTTATAATAAGTACTAGGATCTTCTCTGTATTGTCCATCGTCCTGTTCATTTGGACCCAAAGGATACGGATGATTGTTCGTAAGAGTTGGCGGTGGGACATTTATATCATTTCCTGAAATTATAGTGTTTCGAATTTTTTTTTTATTAGTAATATAAAACAAAAAATTGAGCTTGATTTATCCTTACCTTGCGGTTCAAAACCTCGTCTACTGGCTCCATATTCAACTTCACGTAATTTTCCAGAATCATCGACATAACCATACTTTCCATATACCTCTCCTGTTGCATATTTTGTTTCTATTTTAAAACTTCCATCAGCTCCTTCATATCCGTAACTATAGGAACCATCTTCATTGTGTCGATTAATTTGTTTAAGAATTGGCACTGGAGTTGTATAGTCTCGCTGAGCTAATATTGTTGCCGGTAGAAGACAAAAAAGCGTTACCTACAAAAGAAAAGGATATGATAGAATTAAAAAGTAATACTTGATAGAGAAAAAATATTAAAAATTATAAAAATAATAAAATCTAAAGTTTGAAAAGGTGATAAATTCACTTTTAATATTTCCAGTTACATTAAAACTTACTAATGCACAAATAATTCAAAGCGACTACGATGAATATTTTAAATGTAATTCCAAACAACAGAAAGGCCCTTGAAATCAGAACAGTTCCAAACTCACATTCACTCCCATAGAGAATTATGAATCTCAACCTACTTAAGAAGAATCATTTCCTCCACACTATACCCTCTGCCTTTGATAACTAAAAGGCGTGTCTTTCAACCTCAGCTCTGTGCAAAAGACCACATAATTATATAAATTACGCAAAAGCTTTGCCAAAATTAACCACACAAACCAAACTTAATTTGACCTCCTAAAATTGGAACGATTCTCTAAAGTTAATTAAAACAGAAGCCATTCTCGGATGAATGCGTTGGAATGAAAACACAAATTTAGAAATCACTTGTCCCTGGGAATGTAACAGCTCAAAATCTTACCACCAAACGCTTCATTTTTGAATATCCAATTGTTCGTTTGTTATTAACTCCGATCGAATCGAAATGAAAATCTTTTGCCAAAAATTTTATTTTATATAGTAGTTATATACTTGGCACACTCTGGAGCACTGCTAAACCAGATTTAGTTTACACTTGCTCGAGTCTTATTTGCCATCAACTTTACCGAGAAGTACGTCGTCTGCGGCTTTTATATCACTTCTGAGACAGTGGGCAGGGGGCGTATCATGGGGAATATAAAGCGCTCGATTGAGTTTAAGGCAGGAGTACCTGAATTAAGTGAGCCCCAACTTTACTACTTAGGCATATTATTACAAATACTTTATTTTCCAGGTAATGCTAAATTTTCTTATGCTGTCGTTCGCCGCCGTGCACTCGTTTGATTCTCTTGCAGGCGGCTGTCTGTTATAAGTGCACTCATTTCAATTTCCAATTGTTAAGGTCCACTTCACACGCGATAATGCTCCAGGTTAATTTGTGAGTTGCGCCCTAACGAAATATTACGTTATTTCAAATTGAGATTTTTTTATAGCCTCAATTTCGTGACGTTGTTACTTTCTTGCATAACTAGACGCAAACGTCCGTAGTTTATGGAATTTTATAATTTATAGTGGAGTCACTACTGCTTGACAAAAAAAAATTAAAAACAAAATTATACTATACGAAAGGGTGAATGCGGAACGATTAGCCTTCATTGCAATAGTTTTATATTTCATTTCGTAAACAATAATTATGATTTTAAGAAAATTTCTACATTTTATAAATTAATCTCCTATTCATTTTTAGCTAAACAACTTAATACCTTGATGATGACGCGACAACTCAAAAGCTAATATTTTAGAATGGCTAGCAAGTCAGTATCTCTGTTCATTTTCAAATTTATTCTCAACTTGGTAGGTATGTGGAAATTGTATCGGGTGTGGTTAAAAACTAAGCCTTCCTTGTAATTTCCCGATAACCTTGGTAACCGTTGTGCAATTGACTTTATACCACGTCAGGAAAATTCAAAGAATGTTTATTTCTTGTGAGATTGAGTAAGCAAGTAGATACCGTGCACTGTTTTAGTTCCACAGAGCTCTCATAAGTACGCTTGAGTGAACACACAAAGAGAAATTGGGAATTTAAATCAATGAATGTATATCTTACTTTATATAAAAAATAAAAATAAAAATATAGACATTACGTTGCAGAATGAAATTATTACATATTGATTTCGGTTACAAATTTTTACAGACATCTTCTATCGTGTTAATGTTATTTATACTTAAAAAGTAAGAGAATGGTAGAGGGAAACATATTTACCATAACTCAATTCTGATCAGTAACTTGTTGCATGCTGCACAAGTGACGATTAAACTGAGAAATAGATTTCAATGACTTACTACTTGACGAGGAATCGATTTTTGATTTTACATCTATTTTATCAGACTCTTTGTCGTGTGGCCCCAATGGCATTCCTCCCATTTTTATATAGTCATCTATTGTCCTTGAACTGTGTTATTTACTTAGTTTATCTTTATTTGTGCTGTTTTTCCTAAGGAATGGAAGTTGTCATTAATAATTCCTTAACATAATAAATGTAATAAGTGCGACACACGCAACTATCGGCGTGTTGTTAAATTATGTTGTATAGCAAAAATGTGTGATGCTTTAATTTGCGATGTTTTAAATGTTCATTGCAAATCCTTCCTGGATTTTTTCAAAAATGGCTTTAATAAAAGGAAATCTACTACGAAATATTTATTAGAGTTTACTAACTGGTAGCAGGTTGATTGCATTTATAAAAATGTCAGTAAAGCCTTCGAAAGAATTAATCATAAAATTTTCATTTTTAAATTATCTCTCTTAGAATTTGTTTTTCCTCTTTTCTTAATTGGAGCAGCTGAGGTGTTCCTCAGGGTAGTCATCTCAGGCCATTACTTTTTATTGTTTACATTGATGATGTGTTTTTTTTTTTATTATTAAGAACTCACAAAAATTATAATTTTAAAATTAAACAAAATACTTTTTGTATCACTAAAATACTCTGAATTTTATTGACCTGAAAGAGAGTTTCTTGAAATTATGAAATGAAAGTTATTCCCTAATAACATTCCTTAGGAAGTATGATAAATCTGTATATTAAAATTATAATTACACTTATAAGATTAATAACTTTATACATTTTATTAAATAACTAACAAGGAGACGGCGCGACCGTGGGGTCGGAGATTTGCCCGAATTTTTTTATGGTGAAAGAGGCCCCCTAGCACCTCACGTGGTTAAAGCAGTAGGACGCACTACTCGGAAAATTCCGAGAAAAATCGATTAAAAGTTTCCTAGGTGCCTTATGAGTTAAAAAAGTCAAGCGTTAGTCGAGCCGTTTGTTATCCTAACAATTATTAAAAGCATTTCTCATCCCTACATTACATTACACAGATTTTCTCCAGAAATGTTTAAACACCTACGTCGGGGAGAATAAGTTTTTACTTCTCATTTACTCTTGGGGGGCCAAACAAATATATCTCTAGTTATGTTGAAATTTTTCAAGATGACGAAAATATGCCAACTTGTTCTGTAAAAGTAATTCCTCCAAAATGCACTCCCTTTTACAAAACATAACAAAAGAAAAAAAAAAAAAAAATAATGAAAAATAAAAAAATAAGATCAAAAGGAGGAATCGAACGCGAAACCTCCGGCACATAAGATCGAGCCTTAACCGTCTAAACTAGACAGCGGCTCGACTAACGCTTGACATTTTTAACTCATAAGGCGCCTAGGAAACTTTGAATCGATTTTTCTCGGAATTTTCCGAGTAGTGCGTCCTACTGCTTTAACCACGTGAGGTGCTAGGAGTCCTCTTTCACCACAAAAAAATTCGGGCAAATCTCCGACTCCACGGTCGCGCCGTCTCCTTTTTAAGATATTTGTTTGAAATATATTAACAGAATTAAAGCAGGTTTTTCTTTTTCCTGAAGAAATATTAATTTCTTTAAAATACTAATTTGTTTTAATTCCGTAAATGTAAGATATTCCATAAAATGTAAAAACGAATATATTAAAGTTTTATTGCTTATCTTTCGAAGAAACATCAGATATATTTAGTCATAGTTTAGTAGTACATAATCTCACTGATAAATATCGTTCAAGAAAAAATGTATATAAATAATGACTAAGTCAAACACCAATATAATGAAAACGGCTTTAATTTTTATGATTTCGTAGCAAACAACTACAAAACGAACCCTTTCGTTGTCCGTTTGTATAATATATCACAGCAGTTTTTCTAAGGAACATTAATTAATATTAACTTAATCACGCGGATGACAAAGTCATTACTGAGTCACATGTTTTCCCATTTTTAATTCTATGGAACTCTAAGTGAGCGAGCTTAACTTTCACTTTATGGGTTATTTAAATATTTACAATAATGTTCTCTGCAATATGATCATGGGTTTGTTTTCTTGTATATTTAAATAAATTATATAAAAGAAGGCGCTGTTTCTCTGGTTAAAATTTTCTATGAAAATTTTTTTAAATTTTTAATTATTTTTTTCAATACGTTACGCTTTGATTTATAAATTTGTACGAAGCTTCCTTATAATACAGATGGCATAGAAGGAGTTTTCATCAGATATTATATTTATAATTCACAAAAAAAGATTTTTACAAACGAACAAAACAGTCAGGAAAAAATTCGAAAAAGTTTTACTAATTAAAACACATTCAGGATGAGGGTCGTCACTTAAAGATAATTACAAAAAACCTAACGATATAAATATAAATACAAAACCCATTATTCTGGCGACGCTATTTTTCACATATGTGAATATGAATTAAAAATCGACCCGACTTAAAATTGAGAGATCATAAACTCATCAGACCCAAATAAATGAAAACTCAGGTAGAAGAGGGGACGGTGTTTTATCGCCCCTTACTTAACACAACGCATTATTTCAGCCCTTGTTTGGTCGTCACCTTTAGCAGGTCATTAACGCTGAAGCATTACCTATGCATGTAGGCACTAATGTGGTATGAATGTATTTGAAGAACATTTATTTACACGGGAAATATATTTTTATTTAAAGGGTTACATATGCCTTTCCGATGGTGAAAATAAAGTAATGTTTGTTCATTTCTCTTAGAAGGGCTAACAAATTCGATTTCTGCTAAGATTTTATTCTTTATACATCACTTAGATATATATAAAAAAACTACTTCTTTCAATTTAATTTTCCCTACCTGCACCAGTTTTTTTCGGTCGCTGCCCCAAGGCTTTTTAGAAATACCTGTTTTTTCTTCATTTCAAATTCCTTAGCGGTTATCATTTTGAGTGTGAGATTCCTAATTGTTTTTCGAACCTTACTTAAGCTGATATTTGTTACAATTAATTAAAAATACTGAAAATATATCTAAGATATTTTGTAAATGCGTTCTGAAAAACACGGTTTAGTGAAAAAGTACCAAATATGTTAACGGTCACCGATCACGATCCATTAAATTTTTATATTATATCTAGAGCATTTTTAAGAATTATTATAAATAAATAATTAGTCAATCAGACATAAGAAAAACCACAGATTTTTCCAGCTTGCGAATTTTATTGCATGAATCATTCGATTCGGATTATTTAACGAAAATGTTCGTAAAAATGAAAAGAATATTAAATTTTTACAATATTTTAGTTAACAAAAACGAAAAGTAGAAAGCAAAACAAATTTTATTGTGCATTTTTTTCGCGACAATTTTTTGTCTTTTCACTCCCACCTCGAAATTTTGTGGGAAATACCTAAAAGGAAATTCCCTGAAAATTGGAGCCCTTAAGGGCAGGTTCTCCTACTTTGCGATCAAAAAATCGATTTTTTTTTTTTACATTTTTTAAATCGGTAACATGTCTAAATTATGTTGCCGAAAGGATTTTTTGATTTCTTCATTTTTTTGGAAGATACAGCGTGTTTAAGAGAAGTGTGCACCGCGCCGGCCGGACGAGCGCTCAGAGAGTGAAAATGTGAAGCGAAACTTTACACGCGATTTCCCACGATTGTCAGATTTTAGTGCGCGCTGCACTCTAGCTCAAAATTCACTTGTCCGATTCACTTGATATAAAGTGCTAAATTTAGAGAAATGTATTGCCCCGGCCCTGAATGTTTTTTTTTTTAAATTTTTATAAATAAACAATTTTTTGAGCCGATTTTTATGGGAAAAAAATGACGAAAAATTTGCATTTTTTTCAAAGTGGTGTAGTTTTTTCAAAAAAACGTTTAATTTGTTTAAAAAAACATTCAGGGCCGGGGGACAATGTATAAGTAACTAAATATTTTTGAATTTCATGTTTCAGATGATTACCCCACCCTAGGGAATGCAGCGCGCAAGTCGTTGCACGTCGCGCACTGTCAGGAAAACCGTTGGCTGGAACCGCCATTTTGGATTTTTTTTTTTTTTTGAAAAATTTTGTTTTCTGTTCTACTTATATTAATAAATGACCACAAAAGAACCGCTAGTTCCTAACTCGATCCTAAGTACCCAAAAAAAAATCATGAAAAAGTCGATTTTTTCGCTCAAATTAGGAGAACCTTCCCTTAACCCATTAATGCCTGAATAACAAAAAATTGTACGGCAACTTCGAGGCGCTAACTTTTATCGAAGGGGTGGTAAATTCTCATCGAGACTAACTTTTCTAGACTTATTTTGAGTCGCCCGACACGACCCAACCAAACAAAAAAGTGAAAAAAAATTATTATTATTGTTTTTGGGCAATATTATGCAAATAAATACCTTTTTCACGTAATTTTTTTTCGAAAAACGACTGATTTAGTCGGGAAAAAGCTACTTTTTACTGCAATAAAGTGCATAAAACGTGTTATTAGGACTTAAACTTCAAAAATATGCAGGCATTTAATCAGTAATCAGTGACCCCAAAAACTCCGAATACCCAATTTTTTTTCGAAAAAATTGAGAATTTTGCCAAAAATTATTGAATTACGGAAATCTGATAGCAAATTCGTAATCAGTGACCCTTAAAAATAGTTTATATACATTTTTGGGAATAGTCGAACATAGTGAGATAAAAAAAAGTGATCGAAAGTAATGCAAATATGCGTTACATTGTTGCAATTTTTATGCAGCCTAATATTTTTAACGAAAAAAATACCTGCATATTTTTTAAGTTTAAGTACTAATAACACGTTTTATGCACTTTATTGCAGTAAAAAGTTGCTTTTCCCCACTAAATCTGTCGTTTTTTCGAAAAAAATGACTTGAAAAAGGTATTTATTTACATAATATTGCAAAAAAACAATAATAATAATTTTTTTTCACTTTTTTTTTTTGGTTGGGTCGTGTCGGGCGACTCAAAATAAGTCTAGAAAAGTTGGTCTCGATGAGAATTGACCACCCCTTCGATAAAAGTTAGCGCCTCGAAGTTGCCGTACAATTTTTTGTTATTCAGGCATTAATGGGTTAATATTAATATTAAGTGCCCGACCAAGTCATATAAAGATTTCCCATATAAAATACACGTAAACTTTGATTATTTTTCTTCAAAACTCTACAGCTCAGAGGCATTTTATGGTATAATCTTGGTCAATAATAGGGTTTCTTCAGAATTGAATGCTCTACAAAAGTGTCCATTGCGATGTAACCCTAACTCCCACCAGCGAGGTAATATGGGTCACTAAACCCAATTTTTTCATGAAATTCTCGCTTTTTTGACCCTATCTCGTAAATAACAAGAGCTGCAGAAAAAATGAAAATGACAAACTTATAGGGAATTCAATTTCCTACATAAAAGTTCTGAACATCAAATCGCTAACATCGATATTTCTTGAGATATTGGGCTTTGAAGTTGAGGTAGTGTGGAATTTTCATGGATTATTGAGCTAAATTGTAGAAACACTACCTCAACTTCAAAGCACAATATCTCAAGAAATATCGATGTTAGCGATTTGGCGTTCTTGAACTTTCTTGTAGAAAATTGAATTTGCTACAAGTTTGTCATTTACATTTTTTCTGTAGCTCTTGTAATTTACCAGATAGGGGAAAAAAAACGAGAATTTCATTAAAAAATTGGGTTGACCCGTACTACCTCGCTGGTGGGAGTTAGGATTACGCCGCATTGGCCACTTTTGTAGAGCATTCAATTCTGAAGAAACCCTATCTTTGACCAAGATTATACCATAAAATGCCTCTGAGCTGTAGAATTTTGAAGAAAAAAAATCAAAGTTTATGTGTATTTTAAATTTTTAATTAATGTAAAATTTTTACAGATTTCAGTAAGACTTTTGACAGAATTAATCACCGAATTCTGCTCTATAAACTCAGCTTTCTCGCATTTCCCTCTCTTTTTATTAAATGGCTTTGCTCATACTTGTCCCAGCGATCGCAACGCGTCATATTTTTAGGGCGTGCTATCCAGAGAGATATTTAAGACATCGGGCATACCTCAGAGTAGTCACGTTGGTCCTCTCCTATTCATCATATTCATTAATGATGTGTCAATGTTCTTGCCAAATTCTAGAATTCTCTGTTATGCTGACGACGCCAACATTTTTCGGGTTATATCTAGCGAGCAGGATTGTATTCTTTTAAATTCTGACATTGATGCTTTTCATAATTGGTGTATGCTTAACCGCTTACCATTAAATATTGACAAATGTACGTATATGTGTTTTTCACCCAGAAAAAGTATCACAACTTTTAATTATACCATTGACGATTGCTCGCTGCAGAGACTCGAAAAAACGAAAGATCTTGGGGTCTGGTTAAATGGCCATTTTTTGTTTGAGGATCATATTGACGCCATTGTTCGCAAAGCAGGTGCCACGCTGGGCTTTGTCAAACGCTGATCTAAGAAGTTCTACGATCCTTATATTACTCGTACTCTCTTCTGTACTTTTGTAAGACCAATACTTGAGTATGCGTGTCCAGTTTGGTCTCCATCAATGACGACACACATTAACCATGTTGAGGCAGTACAACGAAGATTTCTTAGATTTGGTCTTCGAAACCTTCCTTGGTTCGACCCACTAATTCTGCCTCCTTATGAGGACAGACTTAAATTGATCTCTTTGCAATCCCTCGAAAAACGCCCCAATATCGCTAAAATAGTGTTTGCCTTTGGTTGTGTTTCAGGAAACGTTAACTCCCCTGAACTTCTCTCCCTCTTTGATATTTCTGTTCCGGCTCGCCCTACAAGACATTATAATTTCTTCCGCACGCCTATTCATCACACAAATTACGGGATGAACGAAGCTATTACGTCAATGTCACGCTCCTTCAATGCGTACTATCAACACATTGATTTTAACCTTTCTAGAAATACAATTAGAAGTCAGCTTCGTTAAAATTGATATTTTTCTCTCCGTATGGTATGTAGTAATCAGTTTGTTGATGAAATCGAATAAATAAAATAAAAAAATAAAAGCATAACAAAAGTATTCCTAAATTATTTTACTCAGCTGGGTAAACCTAAGAAATTGGGACTCTAAACCTTTACCAATTAAATTACAATCGCGTTTATGTATTAGCTTTTAATATACATATTTTTATTGTTTATAAGAAAAATATGAATCGTATATTAAATTTTCTAATATTTTATTACAATAACTGAATTTTAAAAGACCCAAATATTAAAAGGAAAATATAATATGTGTGAAAAAGTTTAAAATTTATTCAAAAATTGTCGACCGTGTAATATTTTTTTAATAACATTTTTTATATAACAATACATCACCAAAATCTGATTTATAATATTTTTCATCTAGTTAACTTGCAGATTTTCCACAGATAGGATAAACTTTCCAGTAATTTTTAATGACTTGCAACGTACGAAAATGATAGTTTGCTTGATTGTTATGAAAGTTATCACACCGTTTATGAACAATTGAAGCCAAAGGCTAAGAGTTTAAACTCCTTTGCTCGGCAAGATACCAATCAAAGGAAAGGGAAGTTGCACAAGTATCTTTTGTGTCTTTGATCAAGATGGCGGAAAGGTTAATCAAAACTCTGACGTATTTGTTGATACTGTCGTCAACGGAATGATACTACTTTTTTGCCGATGACCAGCAGCGAAAAGCCGGTAGAGTTGCATCTTAAAGTGTCCAAAATTTTGAGGTCTCCTGGAGTTGGACTGACTGAAAGTTCAAATGTGAATTTTATATAAGTTTTTCTTTTTAATTTGTGTACTACTGTAAAAGTTTTAAGATAAGAAACCTTGCAAGAACTGATTATTAACTTAAAAAATCATGTTGATGTTTTTTTTACACCTCTGGGTGAATGCGCCTTCGAAAAACATATGCACGTATGTAGTCCACAGCCAATACAAATGCAAAGCTTAAGCTAAGAACTTGTAGAGTATAAATTCAACTTTCATACTTTTATACGAAACACCTTAAAGACCTGTCTTGATTTTCTTACGGCAATTTTACTATCAGATCTTGCTTCAGTGCACCGCAGACTGCGTTAGAGAATACTTGCTTGTCTCTGTTCTCTCTGTCGGACTCCGGATTGCCAAAGCACAAAGAGGCACAGCAGAAACACGCAAACAATCTGAGTGAATTTAGTTAAAATCATATAAGGAAAAAATTTTGTATATTTCTATATAATTTAAATTAACTAATAGCCGCCAAATTACAAGGGCTACAAAAGTAAAAGTCTTGTAGTATCATAGTGTTGGAGTATATTTTTGAATAGTTCGATTCAAGAACGACACAAGATTTGGTTTAGGAATTCGCTTTGATTAATATGTGTGCTTTCTGAGTGTACCAAAAATGAGTAGTGGATTTCCAGGGAGATCTGAGTTCCCACAATCTCGGGCCTAAATATTGCTAATCTGAAAAACTGAACAATGCAATAAACTTCTTAGATTCAAAGGGCATGTGGTCATCCGCTGTATAGTCGTCTATATATATATAGAAGAAAAAAAGGCAATTTAATGCACCGCAAAGTGAATGAAAAAGATTCGGCATTTCAAGGCTACCTCGATCAAACCACAAAAGTGAACTTTCAGTGCTGATATCGTGAATGCCAGTAAGGTAAAACGTTATAAAACTCTGGTCAATACATTCTCATATGCTGCTTCACCACACCTTTATGGTCAGCTCTCCGCCTTCGTTCCACTCAAAATATAGCAAGACACATCATTGCTAGTTAAAGTTAAAAAAGTGAGCGAAATTAAAAAAGTAGTTTAAGCAAGTCTACATACTTACTCCTCCGGGCAGTTGGAACCTCGGTATCAACGATAGTCGCGAAAGGTTAGGTATGAACTTACCAATCTTGTTTGAAGCAACAACCAGCCAGACGAAAGATTAAGACTAAATTAAATAATTATGCGATATTGTTGCTTATATTTGGTGTTTTCTTGCACAATAACTGATGTTTAGATTTATTTGTAAGCCAATAATAAATAATATAGTGCAGTGAAGCGAGATATTATAAAGAAAAAAAAAAGTGCGACTTAGATACGTGATCATCTTCTTTAAGTCTAGAGACAAATCATTTTTTTTTTATTTTACAATAATGTGGCAGAAACTTTTAATTTGCTCACAACAAAGTCAACAAGTCTTTTGCTCTATAGACTTTTAATAAAGCATCGGATTAGTGAAAAAATAGTTAAAAAAATTAATAGAATTTAAAATTTATAAAAATGAAAAAAATAAGAACTCGAAGATATTTATTCGATCAAAACTGTGAACTTCATTTATATCAAGAATGAATCTTTTCACATAACGCATAAGAGCAATAAACTCTAAATAAAAATCGATATGTCACTAATAAAGTGTCACAAAACATTTGGGAATTGTATAAAATATAACAATTATAAAAAAAAAATACAATAGCTAGTGAATAATTACTTGCCTTTAAGATGCAAAGTTGTAAGCTGGACGCCATTTGTTCGAACTAAGGCTCTATCGTTTTTGATCAAACAATTCTGCCCAAAGGTGCGAAGAGAGCGGACAAAATATTTGAAACAACACTCAAGGATGGCTTATTTTGATAGGATTTTCTCTATTTCTCTAATATTTATGGTAAGTACTTAATTTGTACTGTTTTTAAATTTTCATTATAAACATTTTCTAGAATTTTATATGGTACTGGTGAAATCTTATTTTTTTTTTTTCAACCTTCTACTTTTCTTTTTTTTCTTTTGTCAATTTCTGCATTATTTCGTCAGTCTTACATTTTCATTCTGTGCACTATTATTACCTTGAAGTACGTTTCACTCATCCTCTATAGTTTACGTAGCAACTATGTTGGTGAAAGGTGAATAAAATTAATTCGAGGCATGTATTTCTAATTTTTTACATTATTTTATTTTTCCCGAATAATTCATTTAATATAATATATAAATAAATAAATGACAATATAAATTTTATCGTAAAAAACTTATGCAAGAACCTTTCACTTTCATCGCTAATAAAAATGATTTAAGATGACCCCAATATAAAATAAGTATTGTATTTTTTCAAGTTCTTTTTTGGTGTTTTTATTTTAAAACAAGTTTTCGTTTAAATTTTGATGCCTATTATTTTTTAAGATATAAATTTAGCTGTGACTGCGATTAGAAATTAATAAATTAAATTGTCATATGATTTATATTTTGTGGAGTCATTTCTAACTTTTCGTACGATTCGGAAATTAGAAACAAACACAAGGAAAATGCATTTGAATTAATCAGAAGCGGGGTAATTAAAATTAAAAATAAATACCGGAAACATCTTAGGAAATTTATATATCAGAAACTATTCTTTTTCCAAGATACAAAAAGTTTAATTTCTAAAGAATTTTTTATCTATTTCTACTATTTCAATCATGTCTACTGAAATATTTAAAGTGGATATAAAATTCCTCAGAAATTATTGTTCCGATCTTGTACCGATCTCATGCCAATCAATTTATAGATTATAATGGATATGAAAGTATTTTCTACAGAAACTTTCAAGGTCGCTCGGTTGTTTGTTAGCAATCTCTTATTATGAATAAAGAATAAAATAAATGCTCAATCTTTGGTTGTGATACGACACAGATACATTTATCTTTTAGCTCCAGACTTCTCTTTATCAATTCAAAGCTACCAAATAGCTTTTTAACGAGCATCTTTCAACCTGAAACACAAGTTTTAAAGACAATACTAAACTGGTAACCTCCTAAGAGGCCATTGCAATGTATAAATTTGAAAGAAACAAATTAATTTTTTTTTTAATATTTCGAAAAATTGAAGAATGTGGTTTTAAATTTTTATCCGAGAAGTTCGAAACATTTTAGGACCCTATTTATGGAGTCCTGAAGTTTAAGGTATCAGCATCAATTTGAATTTATATCTGATTGTTAAGGTGTTAAGGGGGCATCACTATTTAAAATGAGGCATGACCGAACTCTGTAGTTTTATTAGATATCTTGATAGAAATGTTATGAAATTTATTTAAAAAAATAAAAATATTATTTTGTTTCCGTCAAAACAAAAACGTGATTTTTTTTCAGTCTTCCTGTGTTTTGGCCATCTTTCGCAGCATAACTCAAGAACTATTGAGAAAATTACAATTAAATTTACGGCAATCCAAAAATTAGGCTAGTTTGTGATGATCCTTAATTATATTTTAATTTATTTTAAATAAAATGTTTTTTATAGCAACATACCCGTCTCATTCCAGATAATATCAATCCCATCAATCGTCAGTCGATCAACACAATCGAGCGATTTAATAGATGGAAATGAGTTCCTGTCTTTATTCATAGAAAAAGAGAATGCAGATAAATTAGATAGTTATGAACTGGATGAAATTCGAGTAACATCAACAATAACTGATAAAAATGATGAAGAAGATACACTCGATATTACCGCACAAGTTTCTAATCAAGATGAATTATTAGCTGAGGAGTCTACTAATTATGGATTAAATAATAAAAATACTACGCAAAATCATAAGCCAATAGATTTGCATATAGTTAATATAAAATCACAAAATGTAACAGAAATATCTACAGATAGTTCGGATATTCCAAATGGGTTGGAAAAGAAAACAAATGGTAGAAAAATTGATGAAGAAGAAATCGAAAGAGAACAAATAATAAAATTTATTACCTCAGGCAGCAAAATCGTGTTCCTAGAAGATATGATTGTAAAATCTAATGAAAGTACTGTAACCCCTATTTCTACTAATCACTCAACTACTAACAAAGATGTCGTTCCAAATCATACAGTTTCAGACAATATTCATGTATCAATCAGCGTTTCAAGTACTGCAGATAAAGCATCTGTACCAGAAATGAATAAACCCAGTGTCTTCAATTATTTTGAATCTGTAAAAACAACATTAAATAAAAATATGTTTGAAGATAACGACGATAGAAATCTTATGAAGAAGACAGATTTCATAAGTAGATCGCATAAGAGTGAATTTTCTATTGAAGAATCTGATCCTGTTGCTGAAAGTCTATCTGATTCTGTGAATGGTGAATCAACGAATGTCCATAGTGTAGTAGCTCCACCTAGTACAATAACCCAATCATCACGACATATGTCGACTGAAGTTGGTCGGATGCAGAGAAAGCAACAAGACAAACTTGTGCCATTCCAAACAGTAATATACCATGATGCGGGGTATAATAAGAATGGTAATTCCCAACCAAGATCGGTATCGTATAGTTCTTTAACACAAAACGTCGATGATTTAAGTATGTGGAAGGATCTTGAGAGTTTCTTAGAAGTTAAAAGAAATGTTAGTGATGTCCTAAAACCTGCAACGGAAAGATCACATAGCCAACCGGAGAAAATTTATTCAGAACCAGCTAAATTTTACTCAGAACCAGCCAAAATGTATGGAGAACCTGCAAAATTTTATTCACAACCAGCTAAAGTATATTCAGAACCAGCAAAGGTATATGGAGAACCTGAACGACAACATGGTTTACCAGCGCAAATTTATTCAGAGCCAGCAAAAGTTTATTCGGAACCTGCTAAAACTTACTCAGAACCAGCAAAAGTGTATGGCGAACCATCTAAAGTTTATTGGCCATTACCTTTAACTACGACACCACGTTCAACAACACAAGAAAGTATTACGCAACAGCCTGTTAGTATAAAACCTTCTCGCCGGATTTTATCCAATCTTGATAAGCTACCTTATGATCTCCTTAATTCTCCCGAATCCCATAAACATCTTTTCGAACCTGATTTATCTGGAGGAAGAAGATCACAGCTTCCAACAACATCGATACCAAGAACCAATGTACACAGAGGAAACCTGCCAAACAACAAGCAACATAAAGATCTAGTCACCGAAAGACCAAGGTTGCATTCGACAGTAACTCACAACCCTCAAGAAATCTACACCCCAACCCCAGAGCAAAATTACGAAATTGAAGAGTCGGTCAGTGTAATGACGAATGGCCGAGCTCATGGGGTTCAACCACCAAAACCGTCCCCAACCGCCAATCCAACCGAAGACGCGAAAGTAGGCTACGTTGTTGAGGGTAGAAATTTTAGAAAATACAGGGTGGAAGAGAAGACCTCAGATGGCTTCATAGTCGGCGAGTATGGAGTGGTCAGCCAGAACAATGACAACATTCGAGGAGTGCGGTACACAGCTGATTCGAATATAAATCCAAGTCTTATACAAGAAGCTTTAAAGAAGTTTCTGGCGTTATGAGATTAATTAAATTTGGGAAAATGAAAAACTATTGAATGTTGGAGATTTATTATGTTTGTATAATAAATGTTTTAGTATCTAGTATTAACTAGAAATGCGTCTGGTGTCATCTCAATATTAATTATAATTGAAAACGACTAGTAACAGCAAGATTGATAACTTCTTATTGTGATAATAGCAGTTTCTAGTTACTTAAAACATTGACTGATTATATAAGTGTATTTAACTAGATATGAATGACAGATATTTCAATTAAATTAAATTAATTATATTATTATAATGTTTTTTTTTTTAATAAAATTCAAAATATCTTTAGGAGGCATTTCTGTTTTTCGTTCTTATTCGATTGTATCGAAATCGTGAATACTTAAATTTTTTCTTAATTCTAAAGTAATAAACAGGGACGGAAGAGGTCTTGAGATAACGTAAATTCTCAATGATACCTTGGGCTGTGAAAAATGATATATCTTGCAAAATTAGACATTTATGAGCGTGATATTAGCCGCAACTTTCAAAATATAGCTGGTTGGAGCAATAACTGAGTCTGTTGAAAATGAATATGAAAAATAATTTATTTTCTTCAACGACAGAATTTTCATCATAATTAAGAAAACTGAAATAACTGCTTACTTGGGAAATTTAGTATGGTAATATGATAACTCGATATTTAAAACTGGTTGACAAAAAAAATTTAATCAAGCCAAATCCAAAAGTTGAACAGCATTCCATTCATAAAATAAATGTTTGTGGTCGGTACTTAATAAATGCACATAAATGAAATATCGGCTCATATTCTAAAAAACTCATTAAAAGCTAAGTGCTAATTTTCACATAAACAGACAAATCGAGCTCAATCTCTAGTTGAAACTTGGCATAAGAGGCATGTGGGCTTATTTCCGAGCACGGTCCTTTATCTGTACTCTTTTAAGTTCAGTCTTATCTGTATAGTTTTATAAATAAATAAATAAAAAAAACTTGGCTTGTCTATACTATAAAAAACTAGACTCAGCTCATTGAAATGCCCATTTTACGTTAAAATCCCGCCTTCTTCAAAATTCTTCCCTTTCTGTAGTTTTAGTAGTTTCTTATATATTTTTATCATTTTATTTTAAATTTTTTTTAATTATCTTGTTGTGTTGTTGTTGGAAGCCCATAAAACAAAAATGAATGGTATACACTCTAACTTCTTCGTTGCTTGTAAATTTGATAGCAACAAAACCTAACGAGAGGAATCTTTAAGACACAAATTTGCACAAATGTTCAATAATGTTTTTTAAATCCAACAATTGACCGAAAACTTTGAGCTATTGTCCTGTTGAAATTTATCTTCAGACTCGTCATGTTCTATGATTACATTCTAAATCCCTTATTAACCCATTAATGCGCAAAACGAGGATTTTGTGCACGCAAGTTCAATTGTACGATTCGAATAGCAAATTGGGGCAATTTTCTTCCAAATTCGTATATAAGGGGTTTTTGAGGATGCTCTTTCAGAATCTGGTATTTTTTTGCATAAAAGCTTCAAAAACCCTATTATTTTTTGGGTTTTTTCAAAAAAGTGTTCATTTTTTTTTGGTCATTTTTCTTCGCAAAGTCAATTATCTTGCCTTTGCTTATATTAAATTATCATATAACCACTAGAAATCGCCGAATATCTAAACTTTCTCAAACCATGATTTTGAAAGTTTTTTTGCAAAATGGCTATTTTGTACAGCAATGTAATAAAAAATTCGCGATTTTTTTACACGAAAAGGATAAACTTAACAAAAAAAAGGCTAGAAAAAAAAATGCTTAAAATTAGCCAAAGAAAACGTGTGAATTTTTTCAGAATTTGTTACGACTACTTTTAGTTTTTTGGATTTGGCAAATTTTTGAAAAATCCAAAAATTTCCCGAAAAATTCTGAAAAAATCACACGTATTCTTTGGCTAATTATAAGCACTTTTTGCCATATAAAATTTATTCGTATAATTGGTCCTTTTTGAGTAAAAATATCACCGTATTTCATCATAAAAAAAATCTCATACGTGTTGAATTTTTTGAGAATTTTTCGGGAGATTTTTGGATTTTTAAAAAATTTGCGATCCAAAAAACCAAAAGTAGTCCAAAAAATTCTGAAAAAATTTACATGTATTCCTCAGCTAATTTTCTGTCTTATTATTTTTTTTTGGAAAGTTGTTCCTTTTCGTGGAAAAAAATTCGCGAGTTTTTTTTTACATTGCTATACAAAATGGCCATTTTGCAAAAACCAAAGCAAAAAAAAACGTTCAAAACCATGGTTTGAGAAAGTCTAGACATTCGGACCGCGATTTTTGGTGGTTATATGGTCATTCAATAGCAGCAAAGACAAGATAATCGACTTTGAGAAGAAAAATTACAAAAAAAAAATGAGCACTTTTTTTAAAAAATCCAAAAAATAATAGGGGTTTTGAAGCTTTTATGCAAAACAATGCTAGATTCTGAAAGAGCATCCCCAAAAACCGCTTATATACGAATTTGGAAGAAAATCTTGGCTATTTGCTATTCGAATCGTACTATTGAACTTGCGTGCACAAAATCCTCGTTTTGCGCATTAATGGGTTAATATCCTTAAAATATCTTAATCTGTTAATATTTTTTTGATACCTTATATTCAAGTATACTTATGTTTTAAAAACTGGAATATTTGTGTTGCAAAAAAAAAACAATGAAACAATTTAAATGTAAAATCGAAAAAGAATTCAGGGGTTTTGATTCAATTTTCTGCAAGACCAAGACCAATACTGTTCATTACTAATAAACGCTTTGACTGATTTTTATTATTTATTTGACCATATACCACAAAGAAGAAATTTTAAATTTGTGTGATTACACTGAATCATGTCAATCAGAGTGCTCATAACTCTTCGAGTTTTGATTTTTGTGTGGAAGTGTGTGAAGATATCTTAGAAAAGTAAAAACTTTTGTTTGCCTTCTTCGATGAAAATAATAAAAAAATAAATAACAAAAAAACAAAAATAAAAGAACCCTTAAAAGTAGCTACTTTTAAGGACAATATAACCGAAGGGGATATTAATGGGCAGAGTCAGATTTGCACTTATCTCCAAGAGGTTCTGAAAAAATAAACACCTTTTCAGAAAGGAATGGAAAAACTTGTCGGATAGGTAAGCTATATAAATTTATGTATATAAATATAGCTCCACCTATGGCTGACTAAATTAAAGAACATTGGACATTAAAGGAACAACGGTGAAATAAAATCAAGATAATTCTGTTCAAAGAAAAGGTGTCATACGCTTACGCACCTTTTATGGAAGGTGGTGCACAATACTCGCAAAAGTCGATCAGCGGCTTTATATCGTTCTGAAACAAGCCGCCAATCTGTTGCTTTGCGGGTGCTTAATTGCTGTACAATTGCAGCTAAAAGTTTGGATTATGTCGCCTATTATATATACAGATTTTTTACGTACTGTTGTTAGTTGCTCTTGAGGTACATGAGACATTAAGCTGTATCAATAAAATAGACAAACGATAAAAATATACAACATATGTAGTTCCGCAATTTGAAATCGACACACGGCACGGCCTGCGTCAATTAGATCAACTATTTTTACATTCATTTCAGGATAAGACAATTTAAAGTGTTTTCAAGGTGAATGAAACCGGTTTCAAGTTTATATTAATACCGGCAGACTTTGACTACACTTCGTTCAATTGAGAGTTTTTGTGATGGGAATCAAGGCCATAATAAATTCCCTTTTAAATTTTTCCTTATATTCGAAGATATGTGATGCGAACAGCAAAAAAGGTGAGTATATGAAATTCACAATTTCACGTACTGTTCTTATACCTTTCCTGATGATATATTTAGTTAAGATATGCATAAAGCTAGTAATTAGCCTTATTTAAAACGTCTAATTAAATAAATTTATGCAAGACCCACCTTCTTATCGCAGCTAGTGAATGTATGTAATAGATATAGTAACTATAAATTTTATGTATATAAGTCTGAGTAATGTACATGCAGTCTAAGCGCCAAGACCATAAATAAATATCTTTAGAAGTTGTTCACACGCGACCATGATCTCTTACTCAGTGAAAACTATTCGTTTAAATGAAATTGACTGAAATTCGAGCAATTCAGCGCGATATAGGAATATAGTCTGAAACTTCTCTTTAATGAAACTTCGATTACACATCTTCGATGTGCGCATTAAATTACAAAGACTGGCCTCCTTAAAGAGGAAAGAGACACTTCAAAGGGATAAATGCCACCTGATGCTTCCTTCACCTACCTCCCTCATATTGTGAGCGTCGATATAATTTTTTTTTTTTTTGTACTTTATTAATCTGAAAAACTTAGCGGTTATGCGAACATGTATAAAACACACTGTTTAAGGAGGCGTTTTTATTCTTATTGAAGGAGATCTTTTCTGCTCCTGAGATGCCCTCATCCCGAACCTTCATTCATTCAAACATTTTCCCTTCTTTTGATATAGTTGGGATGAGGGACTTTTCAGCACCGAATTTTAAGTACGCCGCGATGGCATCTTGATCGTATCGGATGACGGCTTCGTGGGAAGCTTTTCTTATATTATTATACCGCGCAGTGAACAGTCCGATTTCGGCCTATGATCAAATGTCCTTTTGTTCATGTGTCTGGAGTTTTTTTTTTTTTTTATTAGAATATTTGATGCAGCTCTTTTTTTTATATTCTTTAGAAATTAAATCACCTTTTGCCTGTGGCTTGCTCACATCCTTTTCATATTGCTTTAATAACTTCTGCGATTATCAACGTCGAGTCAGTTTAATACGAATCGATTCGAGAACGATATCGTATCGCAGAGATTTGAACAATTGTTGTCACTTTAATGAAATTTGATAATGTACCTTAAATCAACCGATTATTATAAGAATTTTTATATAATATATAAAACAAACCTTTATTTATTCAGATTAGTGATCAGCAGAATCGGTCTTGGTCTTGCAGACATGTCCAAGACAAAGACCAAGACCAATGGGGTTTAGTGAAAATGATCAGAACTTTATGAAATGTTAACAAAATATTTATTGTAAGTAAATAAATTATTCAAACTATTTGAGGATGGACTAAAATACTGCAAGAGTCTTGCAAATGAGAGCATGTCTTGGCAGACGAAACCAAGACTAAGACGAAGTCTCTTGATACAAGATCATGACCAATACCAAAGCTATCATAGTCATAAATTTTGATGTCAGTCCCATCATTGGAGGAAAATCTTTTTACGAACCAGCCTTCCTTTTATTATAAACAAGCTGGTTTACGCAGCTTCACCCGGCGTTGGGTAAATACTTACTAATTAAACACTTCTCAAATGTTCGAGTTTTTGTAAGTAATTGTTTTTCTAGTAATTGTTTCAACCCGAAAACCTCTTTATGGATCCGCAATCTTGAATATCCAAATCTTAATAATATTCAAAATTAGTGGCCTTAAAATAATCATTGTACCAATTTTCATTAAAACTCGTTGAAACCGAGAAATTTTGGTCGCCATATTAAATCTAGAAATTGTGATAATATTCAAAATTAGTGAGCCCAAAAAAATCGTACTAATTTTCATTAAAATCCGTTTTAGTCGAGAAACTTTGATCACCATATTGGATCCGCCATCTTGCATTTGGAAATTTTGTTAGTATTCGAAATTAGTGGTCTCAGAATAATCATTGTATAAATTTTCATTAAAATCCGTTGTAATCAAGATATTTTAATCGCCATGTTGGAGCCGCCATCTTTCAGTGACCTCAGAACAATCATTGTACTAATTTTCATTAAAATCCGTTGAAAGCGAAAAATCTTGGTCGCCATATTGCGTCCGCCATCTTGGATTTTTAAATTTTGATAATATTCAAGATTAGTGCCCTGAAAATAATCACTGTACTAATTTTCATTAAAATCCGTTGAAATCGAGAAATTTTGGTCCGCCATCTTGGATTTGTAAATGTTGGTAATATTCAAAATCAGTGACCTCAAAACAGTCATTGTACTAATTTTCATTAAAATCTCTTGAAATCGATTAATCTTGGTCGTCCGCCATCTTGGATTTATAAATTTTGGTAATGTTCAAAATCGGTGACCTTAAAACAATCATTGTATTAATTTTCATTTAAATCCTTTGAAATCGAAAAATCTTGGTCGCCATATTGGATCCGCCATCTTGAATTGAAATCAGCATCGCGCAAAACCCCTAAGTACCAATTTTCATTAAAATCGCTTCAAATTTAAAATTGTCAACCGCCACCTTGGGTCCGCCATTTTAAAACCCTATGTATTATCCGAAAAAAAATTAGCCTATATGTTAAGTTGGAATATGTACTACCTTCGGACAAAAATGAAAAATATCGATGCAAGTGCTTAGGCGTGATTGAGCAACAAACAAACAAACTTCCATTTTTATATATATGTACATATATAGGTATTTATTAATTTTTGTGTTTTTCTTTTAAATAAAATTTTACAGAAAGTAATTTCAATGTAAATTCAATAATATGTTCTTTCCCTATTAATCGTAAATAATATTTTTAGTAATAATAACAAAATTCAAGCAATATTAACTTTTTTTCGCTGTTCACAGTAGGGTTCCCCCTTAAAATGCGTGAAGCGTGAAGAATGGATACTTAATTCAAATTTAGCCTTTTTTATTCTGTTCAACAGGTTACCCACCTGTAAAATTAAAAATGTTATTATAGTCAACCATAATTTGTAAAAACTCAAAGTTTTTGTTTTATATAGGTAATGGAAGAAATACGGCTTAAACAACTCCGTATAACATACTATATATAATAACTTTTCTATAGCTACTTATTATAATTAACACTAAAACGTAGCATTTCTGACTCTTTTTGTGGACATACCAAAAGTAAAAAAAACATTATACATAAAAATAAAAATGTTTGCTTGTGTTTTGATTCACAATCAATTTTTATGTTTTAAAGCATTCAAATTGTATCTCTATATATTCAAAATAATGCTTTTTTTACTGAATTGAGTTACTATTCTTAAAGTAAATGTTTTGAACATGTCCAACTTACAGATTAAAAACAAAAGATATTTTCTATTCATATTATTTTAATCTTAAACCTAAACATGCTTCTTCAATAATAGGTGTGTATTATTTTAAGTCGTTTCAAATACCTTTCTCTTTAAGAAGCAGTTCTTATGAACAATTGTATACTTCGAACAATAACGGATTAAAAATAAAGTATAATTAGCAGGTAATGTTGACTAAAGGCGTACTTTTTCTATCCAAATCCTGGTAACCTGAGTTTACTTGCAACAGATTATTCGTACATAAATATTTAGAGGTAGCAGTCCCATTGACTTAAGAAATTGAGGTCGTTTAATCCATTGTAAGGTTAAATCCTGACAGCAGGTAACAAGGTACGAATGACAGGTGCCAAATTACTTAGAAAAATATTTGAGTGAGAAAAAAACTTGTTTCCAACTCCTGTACTAAATATTTCAACCGAACTATACTGTTGCAGACTTAATCTATTTTATATCATTCCGATGAACTAACTATCGTCTCACTATCATTCCCACGGTCCATCAGATGCCAATAGAGCCATATGGTGGAATAGTTAGTGCTAAATGTGATATAATTTCTTAATGTAGGGCGATGCGATGGAACAAAACATTACACCTTTCCTTGCCGTGGGAACTTACATTTCATTCAGTGTAGGGGGAGGATGGCTGCGCCCGAAATTCATCAGGAAGCCCTAACAGGAAGAACAAAAGCCCTCAATGAGAGATGCTCCCATTACCGACAGGCAATCATGCAATACTTATTTGTCATGTTCGGGCTCAGCCGGGGAACCCGGATGAAAAGCGGAAGACCCGGTGATAACATTCCACCCCTGCGTCATATGGTACTTTATTTTCGTTACACAGCACGTTACCTTTAAAGTGGTTTAATTTGCGTAAATTTACGGAAATCGTGTTACATTATCATGCCTAATTTAATATATAAAGCTGTTATACGATTAGCAGATTTTATACAGGTTAAAATCAAATAAACATTTTAAATACCTTTTTCGTATTTCACTTTTCACTTCTCTGGATTTTTTTTCAGGTGAAAAAGAATACGAATTCTAAAAGTGCACAACTATCAGTCAGTAGTCACACGAAACGACTTCATCACTTTTTATCCCTATTATGAAGAACTGCGATCCGTAGTATCAAATTACATTTCTACGCACTCTGGAGGTGTGTCTTTCCGTTTTCGTAAAAGACATTTGCCTGTTGTTCGACAGCTTAATCTTTGCAACGATGAGGAAACGTCTTTGTGATACGAAGAGGTACATGGCTTTTTGAATTCATTCCAAGGAAAGATTTCCGCCGGTTATAAATTCACTTCGCCTTTTTTGTCATATCCTTCTATAATAAAGAAAGAAATATTCTAGGTCGAGTCTTATGAGAACAAGTTCTTTTGAGAGAGTGAAGAGGCTCCAATAACAATTCACTTCCTGCAATTAAAAAATCTACACGTTACGCCAGTTTCAGTCATTTCTATGTTGAATATTAATTAATTTCAATTGCCCGTTACTAACATTATTAAATAGAATTTATATAGCATATAACAATTCTAATAGGAATATCAGTTATTATCATGTCCTGACAAAAATACAAAACGTTAACGCTTAACACCAAATTAAGTTTTATGACTTTGCGTCGGCAATAATCCAGTTTGCACCTTTTGCAAGGCAAAACCTTTGTTACCTTTCGAGCAGGTATTCATTTTTAAAATAGTCAATTAGAAAGACTTTGTGTACCTATCCCTTTCAGCATTTAGAAAAATGTTTATAGCTAAACGCTTTTACATTTTTGTTGGCTATAAGACAGAGACTGGTATGTATGTATGTATACGATATTTTATTATGCAAGTAATGATCGGGAATTCCCAGATGCCATTATCTTGAAAAAATTCATTAATAAAACTGACGCCAGGCGTCTGGCACACCATTCTTCTTAAAAAAGTTTACAAATATTTAAATACTACCACTTGTCCTTAATATTTGGGAAAACCCAGCTGGGTTTGTTCTAAGTAAGTTGTGCAGTTTTATAGATACTTCTTAAAAGTAAGTATACCATGAAAGTCATTAGCCTTCTCAAGAGGCCTAAGCTAAAAAATATTCAATTGGGGATAACTTCTTGTCTTACTGAATTCTTGATTGCCTTTTTTTCTTCATAATCTTTTTAATTTTGTAGAAAATACGTTTTATTAGTAATTACGGCTTTCTTCAACTATTATGGGCGAATACATTTAAATTTTTAACTGCGCAAAAATTCTAATTGAATAGCGAGCAATATATATATATATATTTTTTTATATCTCCCCATTCTGCATAAAAATTAGGAGTTCTTAATCTCTTAATTGTATCGAAAAATCATTTCTATTGAAAACAAGGAAGGAAAAATAATAATGAGAAATCAGCGTATTTCTATTGTTTCTTAAAGTAATTATTAATTTATTCATTCTAGAAGTCAACCGATTACATTTTATTTCGACAGGCTGCAATTGTAAATAAAGCAATTATCTCTCTGTATTATCAAAGTTGATTGATTTTTTTAAATTCAGCTCTACACAGATTGAAATCTATAGAGTCATTAAAAATATTAAGCAGCGGATAAACATTAATTAATCAAAGCAAATTGGGATATTTTATCTCACTGCACAACAAATTCTTATGCTTATAATGAAGGGTTGACAATAACAAATAGACAAATAGCAACCGTGTATCACAAGGTTTACCTAAATTCTGCCAAACTAATTTTTAATATAAATATCTGGTAAGCGACCTTTGAATCGCTTCAATTCTATTTAATGAGCATTATATGTGGAAATCCATATAATAGATGTACCATATACTATCAATTACTTACCTTATATAGAAACATACAATAATTTAATTCTTTAGCATTTCTGAAACCAAAGCCCTTACTTAGCTATCTATTGAAAAAAATTAATTTGATAACCTAATTGATGTAGTTTGTTTACAAGAATATGGATGTTAACTTTATCAAAAGTTTTCGAAAAATCTGTGTAAATCGCAATTTGTAAATAATACCAAATTGATGATCGTGTACCTACCGTTCACAAAACCATGTTGCTGCGTACAATAAGGAAATAGCTCTTTAATTTGTAATTAGATATTCAGAACCATAGGGTTTTACTATAGTTATAGTGATAAGTTAAAAATGATTGTGATTGGTTCAACTATTATTTCGTTTAGTAGGAGGAGCTCCATCTTAGAGTACTCTTATAAAATCCATAACATATCACTATCCAGAACGGATAGTGTTGTTGACTTAGGCTTAACTATTGATACTGCAATTTGACTTCGGAAAACACATAGACAACATAATAAACCGAGCAAATGCTAGTCTTGGATTCGTCAAGCGTTGGTCTAAAGATTTTGATGATCCCTATTTCCTTAAGGTCCTATTTTGTGCTTTTGTCCGTCCTATCTTGGAATATGCGTCAATTATATGGAATCCTCACTACACTGTGCATATTGGACGAATTGAAGCGGTTAAAAGACGATTTCTCCGCTTTATCGTTCGTCGTTTACCTTGGAGTGATCCGTATAACCTTCCCCCATACGAAAATAGGTTAAAACTTTTGGGATTGACGACTCTTTCGAAGCGAAGGGAAATTACAGGGGTTATTTTCATGCACGATGTTGTTACTGGCGCTATAAATTCACCCAATCTTTTTAGCCTTATTAATTTTAAATCACGCCCGCGAGTAACCAAAGGACAAAACTTTCTTTATTCAACAGTTCACAGAACAAATTATGGCTCTTTTGAACCAGTGTCAGACATGTCCAAAAATTATAATACTTACTTTCCTTCAATAGATTTTAATTGTAACAGGGTTGAATTGAAAAAGCGTTTACTTGTTACCTGACTCAGAGTCTATCTTTAGGGCTTTCATTATACTAAATATGTACATTTTTTGTCTTAAATATTAGTTATTAGTTATATTATTTAACTGTCAGATGGTGTTATACCTGTTGATAATAATAAATAAATAACTAGTGAAGATACACTTGACTTAATTAATGCAGGCGGTATACGATCAAAATCCAAGCTATAATTTAACTCCAGATTATTTACTGCGTCTATGATTTCTTATTCACTTAAACATAAAACTCATATGTCTAAAAGTCTATCAAATGAAGAATGTAAGCAATGATGTTTGTCTTTAATATAACTCCAAAATGTCTAATCCTAGAGAAAGAAAATCAAAGACTAGATAGAGCAATGAGCATGAAAATTTTACCTATGAGTATGTGTTTGTGCCAAAAAAATCGTGAATGAAAAAAATTAATAAAACGAAATAAATTCTTATACCATCACTTATAAATCTATAATTAACATGAAAAATTGCAAGATTTGTCTTAAAAGGGATCATTGAATATACTTTAAGGAGATAGGATTATAATTTTTTAAATGTATAACACAAAATATTACGTGAACTTCTTTTCCCCTTACTTTTTTAGAAGCAAACTAATTGATTAGTTTAGTTCGATTTTTTAAATAAGTTAATTTTGAATGTTTCCTTTGAAATAAAATGATTTCGTGGAAAAAAATATCCTCCTTTATGGTAGGCCCTGTTTGCGAAAAAACATTTTTCTCAAAATTTTATTTTCAAATCGTTAAGTACTAAAAGTTAACTTAAAACCGAGTTGATCAATAAAGTCGTGATAGAATTCTACAGACACAAAACATAATAAAAGACGTAATTTACTATTAATTAATTAATACAAAAATGCATGTCTTCTTCAAGTTTCTACTTCACATTTCTATCAGATTCTACACAATTTTCTTTTTTGAATCCAAATCTTTTTAAAAATTGCCTAACAAATCTGTAGAAGCTAAAATTTAACGTAGCTGAAGCATATTTCAGTAGGGGGAAATCTATTCTAAAATCTGTATTATATCAATAGACAAAAAAATAATTTTCGACCCTATTCATAAAACGTAAAATATTTTGATAACAATCAATCAACATATGGGCCCTTCTCATGGCTACTACTGCCACATATGTCCGCATATAATTGAATATCAACCGAAAATCAATTAACCATTGGGATTTTTTAACATTCATTGCCTGAAGTCTTAAAAAAATATTTTTTAAGTTATATCTCAGACGAATATACCAAAAATTACAAGCAATTGCACCACTAAGAAAAGTTCCAAGGATATCTTTTTCTCTATCCCTTGGCATTTTAAATTTGCAAAGCATTAAATTTTTCAGAGGAAAATAACTTAAACATATTCCCTTAATATTGCATAATTGTCTCGGGGGTTGCAAAAGTATTCAAATAAAAATTCCATAAATTTTCATAAAGTTGCAGGAAATCAAGCAGTTTTACGTACCTTCCTTTTCTATATGTATAAAATCAAAGACGAGTGGAAGACCTGCAATTTTATGAACGACGCGACGTATGTATTAAAAAACAAAAACAAAACCAAAAAAAAAAAACAACATATATATGAAAAGGGCATTGCTCACTTCATTTTGGCAAGCGTAGGAAGATCAATTCTCAACTAGGGTTATAAAGCCAATCTGAGTCCTTTTCAGCAGGCCAGGATACGCACGCACACATATGCAGGCCCTGTTAAAATGGTTTGACTTCATAAAGTAATGAGCAGAGGCTTGAAAAGGTACAGCCGCTGAAAGGATCTTTGATGCCTTCTTGCCTCCTGCGTTAGAGCAATCGACGGGTTTCGAGGGGGAAACCACACCCCGAAGGATGTTTGCCCTCGGCATTTCGGCCAATGGGATTTGCTCAAAATCGGTCAGGGGTTGAAGTGATCGTCGGAAATTACGCCCCGTCCGGTGCAAATAAAATAGGGTGCGTTGCCGGGTAGTTGCGACAAATCTAGTTGTGCACTTGAGCAGTTATGATCGATACTGGAATTTTTGTGAAATATGGATTATTAGGGGATATTGAATAGTGCAAATTTTAGTATGTTAATACCTTCTATTAGTGAAATTTACAGAATTTGTTTTTCTGCAATATTATGCGAAGTGAATCGCTGAAATAGAAGAAAAAAATAGTGAACTTTTCCGTTTGTTAAAGTGCATAAACCTGTGATAAATTTGTAGTGTTTTGCATCATCTTCGTCACTAGCAACAATGAGTAACGATAAATCAATAGATAGTATGGATAGCAGCAGATCGAATCAAATGCTCCCATCGGCGCAATCTAGTAAGTATTTTAAAATATTTGTTTTATAAATTTGTTTGTTAAGTGATCGAAAACGCTATATGAAATAGGATATTAAAAAAAAAAATTACAATGCTTATTTTGATTCAACACACTTTTACATTTTCTTATTAAATCAATATTGCGACCACTCCTAAAAATAATAGTTTTCGTTTTCTTACTGGCTCTGTTAAACATAAGAGAGGTTTTAAAACAATTTCAACATTAGAAATCAAGTAAAATATATCACTAGAAAATTTGTATAATGAATATTCACAATTAATGAAGTTGTACAAAGAAATAACAGAAGTGGCCCTAAGATAAAATTGTTATTGCTCAAAACAAAGTGGCAAGGTGTCCAATACACATATAGAAAATTAAAATTTCTAGAACAGTCATTGCAAAGTTTCCAACAAACTCAATCACCCAAAAACAGGGTTCAGCACTTTACACTTTACTCCCTAAATATCCATGCCAAGGCGAATTATGTAAAGCTAAAAGTTTCTTTAGTCTAGTTTCGTAAAATTCTAAACTTAACTCTATATTAAAAATCCTCGTTAAGATCCGACCATTTTTTAATAAAAATTAAGACATTACAGATTTTAACACGTTTCAACTAAAATGTAAATGAAACGTTCTTTTTAGATGGTTCTTAAATAAGCGCCTCCTATTCGTGTAATTTAACCATCTTTCCATACTGTGTTAGGTAAAACAAATTGCTATAAGAATAGATATAAATACATAAAGAAAATTAATACTTTTTAAGATTTTACTACTGTAATATTAATATTTACGTTTTTAACTTTATGACGTCGATTTTACGAACTTTATTCATGAAAACCGAATTATTATTGCAGCAAAATTTTAAGACTATAGCTATATATTTTAGATATTATGCAGGTACCATTTAAAAAATAAATTATTTCACGTAATAAGAAACATTTCCAAATATGTGAAACATCCTTAAATTTACTAAAATTTTTTAAGCTTAATTAAACTAATATTGTTATATTCACGCCTTCAATTATCAATTATTCAATTAAATGAACGAACTTATTATGAATGTTTCATTAATTGATGTTCAAATTAAATGAATGTTCGAATTTAAAACATGGTTTTATATTCTATTTATTTAGTAGTACGTTTTTTGTATCAATTATGAATCGTAATTATACATGCAATTACGTAAAACTTTTGTTCGTTTATTGGATGCACTGTACTTAATTAATTCAATTATCCGTATAAATCGATTTTCCGTTCTTTAAAATGAAAAGCCTAAAGCTAAATTTTTAATCTGCTGATATTTTGTACAAACGGGTGCTTTATTACTTTATTTGAGCAAAAAAATTTTCATAATGAAGTACTCTATGAATCGAAAGACTATCGATGGTATAAATAGCGTTTCTGATCAGACAAATTTCCATATCCATGTCTCATTTCATTCAGTGTCTTGAAAATATGTTTTTAAAATTTTATATTTCTCTAAACTAAATTGACGCAATTGATTACTTTCAAAATCGGGAAAAAACACAAAAGTTTTTTTTTGAAAAGACTATTATATTTATGATTCTGAAACCTTTTGTACATTATTGGTAAGATTATGAAAAATATAAAAAGAATTTTTAAATGCAACTTTAGTTTATTTTAATGCCTGCAGATGGCGTCATCCAAAGTGCACTTTTAAAACGGCCCCATTTCTCTAGAACTTCCTGTAACAGATAGAGTAAAAATTTTTAGTGGATTGTTTTCATAAGACACAAAACTAGTATGTACTTAAACCTAAAAAACCTTTTATTTTTAATAAATATATCATTTTATACACATTTTCCTAAAAAAGTTAGAAAACGACTATAAGTTAGGGGTAAACTACCCCTCCGCATAAAAAAGTGGGGGGGGGGGGGGGGGGGGGTAAAATAATATTTTTAAAGGTTTAGTTACTAGTATATTTGATAACGAATCGAATGGCGTTTGGTTTGTTAAAATCGATTGAATAGTTTTTGAGATACAGATGCGGCCATTTTCAAAAATGTGATTTCGAGAAAAACGCGTTCAAAGTTTTTGTTATAAAATTTTTACATATAAAACGCGTAGAGCTGCCGTTACAAATATAGGTATACCTTTTTTACTTTTACAAATTTCTTAAAACGGTTTTAGGAGAGTGTTTGTGTGATGTTAAGAAGCAATTTTATGAAAAAAAAAATGATTTTTTTTCGATTTTGAAAGTAAAGGTCCCCTTAAAAACTATTGATTCAATTAATTTGAAACTTCAATTCATTCAATTTTTATTATATAATTGACTAAAAGACTAAATAAAGGACTTTAACCTTCCTCTCAGATTTTTGTTTTGTTAACAAGAAATAAGGTGTAAGGCGAAAAGTGAAATTTATATTTCAAAGAGTCGTCATTTTATTACAAATTCTAAAATTCTACGATTTCTATATCAATTTAAAAAAAAAAAACACCTTTAAAAAAGTATTAAATAATTGTGTTACTACTTTCAATACTGACTCCTACCATTTTATCAGTTGTTTGATTTCGGCGCGAAAAGACCATTTCATGTACGCAACTAATTTCGATAACTTTTTACGTTCAAACTCGTTCGTTTTGTGGTGGTATTAATTCAGTTATTAACATATTGTTAGTAATTAATTCAGCTATTAACAACAGATCACTTAATATTGCATTTAAACTTCTAAATAAAAAATGATATTACGATTTGGCTAATACAATGATATTTATTGCATAATTTCATTATGTTTGTATACTTCCAAGTCAATTAAATCGTAATATGATCTTTCGTTTAGCGGCTATTTTTTGTTTAGAAGCTCCAAATCAGCCTATGAGGGACTTGGATCCAAAGATGTATTTTTTGCATATATAACTTAAAATTTAAAATTATCAAAGCGGCCAAAATTTCACCCCAACTTTTCCATGAATATGTTTGTATTAAAAAGTTATAAAAAAACAACGCTCAAGTCACCAAACAAGCGCCAAAATACGTCCATAATCTCAAGAAATCTAAAGATGTAATTCCATGCAGGACTAAATCATTCCCCCTATAGAAACCACACAACAAGTGAAGTAACGTGCTCATATCCGGCGTTAAAAGGCGTCCAAAAAAACCATAATTTCTTAAGCGCTGGCCTTTTCGCGATAAAATAATTTATAGGTAGGCCGTCGTGTACGACGTCGTTAAACGAAGGGAAGTGCGAAGTGCCTACGTTTTCTTAAGGGCAAGTCGGTGGCACAACCGCCCCCTAAGTTGTTGAGATATTAAAAGAACATGTCCTGTAATCAGAGTAGATGGCTAACCGAGATTTCTTTTGTTGCTCTTTTTCCAGATCGAATTTTGTACCATGTCCCCTGCAAAGTGTGTCGGGACCACAGCTCCGGGAAACACTATGGAATTTACGCCTGCGATGGATGTGCGGGCTTTTTTAAGAGGTCAATTCGCCGCAACAGGCAGTACGTGTGCAAGGCGTCGAGGCCGGGTCAATGTCTGGTGGACAAGGCCCACAGGAATCAATGTCGAGCGTGCAGATTGCGCAAGTGCTTCGAAGTCGGGATGAACAAGGATGCTGTGCAGCACGAACGTGGACCACGAACCTCGACCCTCAGACGACACATGGCCTTGTATAAGGAAGCCGTCTTGGGGGATGTTCCACAATTAGTCTCCCCGGATCTAATGCTGAACCCTCTCTTATCATCGATGCCGATACGACCAATGCAACTGCCAAGTACCAGTTTGGACCTAACAACTATCCAACGAACATCTCAATCCGGACATAGTTTCCTCGGACATGGAGCTGCTTATGCCAACATGTTTCCTGCTTCCGTCCTTCCAGCAACGTTCCCAATAATCCCCGATGACCAGATGAAAGAGATTGCAGCCGAGCAATTGTTTCGCAATATTGAATGGGTCACGAGTGCCCAGTTTTTCAGGGACCTACCACTATCAGACCGACTTCTACTCCTCGAGGACTCATGGAAGGAGTTCCTCATCCTTGGACTAGGTCAATATCTTGCACCAGTCAATTTAAGTGCAGTCATTTACGCGTATGAGAATGAAACGACAAATCGCGAACTAATTCCAGTTGTTTTACGAGAAATTCAAGCATTCCAAGAAATTCTGAATCAAATGGCTCGTTTAGCCCTAGATGTTCATGAATATGACTGTATGCGTGCAGTTGCACTATTTCGAAGGACTGTCGAAGAAAATGGAAATGCAACTCAATCAGCTGGTGATAGTCCATGCTCATCGGTTTCAGAAAGTAAGACTGTCCAAGAAGTAGCACAAATTAGTGCTAGATTTGAAGAAGCTAAAGTCTGTCTCATCAACTATGTTGCACGCAGACATCCAGAGCAACCGATGCGTTTTCAAAATCTAATGCAGTGCCTATTTTTTATGAATAATATTTCTGGATTTACCATAGAGGAAATATTTTTTAGAAAAACAATCGGTGAAGTGAATATTGTTAGATTAGTCGCTGATATGTATAAAGAAAGGTGCAGAGACTGAAATTTTATACACCTCTATTTAAAATTTAATACATTACATTCCCGAGCAGTATTGTGATTTTAAGAAAAATAGCTCTTTCAAAATATTGTCATAATCGTTGAGAATTTTTAAAACTATCAAAAAACCGGCAAAACTAAAATCCACTAGTATATTTTTTTTCTTTTATTAATTTTTAGAATTAAACGGAATCAAAGCAATAAGCACAATAATGTCTGTTTCATTCAAAAATGTTATATATAAAGGAACAGAAAATTCATCTCTTAAGCTTTTTATATCTTCACTGTATATAAATAAATTAGGTGGAAGAGATCAATTTTACTTCAATCGAAGCAAGAAACAACAAAAATAAAAAATAAAAAAACCATTTGATTGTTTTCTAAAAGCACTCAAAATACAAATATATTTTCAACGTTTTATATAAATGCTGTGAAAATGAAAATTTTATTTGAAATATATCATTTTAGTGATAAGAAAATATAAAAATTGTGCTAAATACATTTGATCACAAACAAAACGATCTGTGATAAAAGAAGTAAATGCAAAGTTTGAATAGATCATGAAACTGAAAACAAAATGATGTAAATGGATATTTGAAATAAGAAACATCGATGAATTTATGAAAATGTTATTATAGGAAATTTAAAATAAAAAAATATATAATGTTATTATCATAAAAAGTTTTTTTCTTTCTTGATATTTATAAATGAACTTATGGGACTTATATTTTTTTTTCTTGCAGATTCATTCCGTATAAAAATTAGCTACTTATTTTTAGTCCAGGATTTTATCTTGTGCAAACAAATTAACAAGTAGAAAAACAATCTGCCATACAAATTTATTTTTCAAGTTATTTTGCACACAAGGTTGTGCTTAAGTGCTTAATGAAAACTGATTGATTTATTAAGGCACCGTTTTATTAGATTAATTAAAAAGCACGCCCGCCATACGAAACTTTTTCCTCTAAAGAGTAAACATTATACTTTAAAGCACTTGCAAAAATGTCCAATTCATCTCTCAATATCCCACTACATACCAAAGTAAAATTTTTACACACAACAATTTCTAACATAAGGAAACTTTCATGTAATTGGTAAAAATTATTTTAAAAAAACGTTTTTAATGAAGTACAACCGAGATAAAAACGACATACAGATTTTCTCAGTTTCCGTCTTTTGATTCGACACACTTATGTAAAACATAAGATAAATTGGTTTTTTCCCTTATTTGCAATTTTTTTTTTTTTTGTTTTTTAATATAAAATGGTACATTAGCTGATTTTTAGTGTAGTTTTTTATCTTTCGGAAGTTTATAAGGAATTTTATGTATAATTTCAAAACAATTAATTAAGATATCATGTGCGATCAGAAAAAAATGTTGAACGTGCTTCATTCAGTACAACTTGTTTATATGTATCTATATCTGTTATGCATTTTAAATTATTACAAACCAATTAAAGGAATTTATAAGATAATTTATTAATGTAGGGGAAAATAGTTGTGCTGTGTATTGTTTCAAGTTTTATATTAGTCCAATAAAATTAAACACAAAAAGGTAAAACTTCGAACAAATTCCGACCAAACTAGATTTTTGTAAAAACTTTTATCTTGATGTCCTAAGCATATACCGAAAACTTAGTATGAATCATGGACTTTTTTGTGTTTAGGGGTGAATTCTAGTTTTTCGCAAATATCTCGAGAATTATCGTTTCTTCGAAGATGAGAGTTATGAAAAAAATGTAGGTTATAAAATTCTACACGAAAAATCAATCGTTTTTTAGTAAAAGGTGGGGTAAAGTTACAAGATCTGTTTTTTTGTTAAAAAAATACCTATTCTTTTATTAGTATTGGTTGCGTTTATTTTTAGGTGGTATTCTCGTTCTATTTTTTTTTAAACTTCCTCATCTTCATCAGTATGATCATATGTTGATCCTATCATTTCTGCCATTTGATCAATATCTTAATCGGTATTCTGCATGATTTTATCTTTCTTCAGTCTCGGCGTTCAAACGTGAAAACGGCAATGCCCCCATACTGAAGAAGAGTGGAGATCTATTTTTCTGCAATTACAATTCGCATTAAAGCAGTTGCAAAATATATTATTTATTAACTGATCAGATGCCGACGACAAAAGGTTTTGATTGGGTTATAATCTATTGTCTTCAGGATTGAACTTAAATGCTATTGTGATGTATTGAATGTGGGTGAGAGTGATAGATTGGCTAATTTTACTGGTTTATTAAGTCTGATTATCTTTACAAATGAACAATATCTGCATTTATCGGTCTATTTTTCATTCGGTTCAGCATTGTACAGGGTGTCCAATAGGAAATTGCGAAAACTAATGAGTCACAATTTTTTAACAAATTGAGAGATAGGTAAAATATAAATACTTTTTAATAAAAGACAGTCGTCATTTTTATTTCATGTCCATTTTATTATAAAAAAAATTAAATCTATTTAATACAAAACAATTAATTTAAAAAAGTAGTGAAGAACGTTAGTTACTAATGATATATATTGTCGATATTTTAACCATCTAATTTGCCACAAATATCCATATGCTTTCTAAAACTATTAAAAACATGTTCTAAAGTTTCATTTGAAATGCCATTGACGATCTTCTCAATGTCGTTAATAAAATCCTCAACTGTTTTTTGGTTATTTTCATAGCAGAGATCTTTAATGTAGCCCCATAAAAAGAAATCACATTAAGTGAGATCTGACGAGTAATGTGGCTATTCTATTCCTTTTCCCCTAGCAAAGCGTGGGTACCCTAGGCCAATAACTCGATCGCCATAAAATTTATTGATGATACTTCTTATGTGCGATGAGGTGCTGCTCCGTCTTGAATAAAAAAAAAAATTTAACGCGAGAAATTTCGCATGAGAAAGGATTTGGTCTCTAACATCCCTTTCTACTTCTCTCCGGCGGCGACAGAAGATTCAAAGAAATGCAGGTAGAGACCTTTTATGTAGATAGTTCACATTTCACAAATATATATTATTAATAATTCACGTTTTTCACTATATTTTTAAATTAATGGTTTGTATTAAATAGATTTAATTTTTTTATAATAAAATTGACATGAAATAAAAATGACGACTTTCCTTTATTAAAAAGTATTTACATTTTACCGATCTCTCCATTTGTTAAAAAATTGTGACCCATTAGTTTTCACAATTTCCTATTGGACACCCTATACAATGTCAGAAGTAAGCGTGTTCCATTTTCAGTAATTCTTTTCAATAAATTCTGGTGGACTTTGTGGCGCAAGGCTGTAAGTTTTCAAACAACTTCATAAGTTTTTTTTTCCAATCTGAAACAGTGCAGATGTAGTATCACACCTGTTCATAGCATGGACCAATAAAATGTGAGTTGTATTGTTGTTAAGATTGTCGAAACTTTTGGATGAATATACTTTTGTTTCAGTTTTTCCTTTCCCTGGATTTCAAAAATCAAAATCAATTTCTTAATCAGTTAACATTCTTGCAAGAAGAATCAACAAATCAGTAACTTCTATTGTTTTACTATTAGTATGGTAGTGTTCCAGTTAGGATACCCGATAACAAAAAAACGCGTCCAGTACTCTACCTTCGCTGTGGTGTGGAATAAAACACGGATTTCTTATTAAAAAGCAGATATTTCAACTTTGTCGGATCTTTTACTCAAAAACGATTAATTCTACGACAAAAAAGTCAAGGGGCCTTTTTTTGTGTAGAATTTTAAAACAATAAACAATTTTTTTCAGAACTATTTTCTTCGGCAATTTAATAATTCTCGAAATATTTACAAAAAAATAGAATTCACTCGCTTTCTCCCCTTAAAAAAACTCATGATTCAAATTAAGGGTATTTTCCATGATATCCACAAAAATTCAACTTGGTCAACATTTTTTCGAAATCAACCCCGAATTTTACTGGGCTTTTCTTACTGACAAAACAGTGAGATTCTCTAGTCTTATATATTTGTAGCTTGTAGAATTTAGTCAAGAATATTTTACTTTGGTATTTAACAACTGTGCAGAAATTTTTGAATTTGCAGGATAAAAGAATAAAATAACACACATAGGTTAAGGATAATATAACATATATGGGATGTTTCACGCAGAACGGATCACCTGCATACCCAAAATTGGTGTTTATGAACCTTGACGTTTGAGATATCAAAATGTTCGTCTGGATGAGAGCTTTTGAAAAATTACCGACGAAATTCAAAATTGAATATGGCGGCCGGAAGCTGAACAAAATCGAGTGTACGGTAAGAAAAGCTTGTAGAAAAAAAAATACGCAACCGATCCGGTCGTTTTCAGGCTCAAATTGTAGCTAAAGAAAACCCTGTAAAAGCTGATATGGTTGAATGAAAAAATCCAATATGGCGGTTCCAATATGGCGCTCGAAAATTCAATATGGTGGAAGAATTTTAAAAAATCCCATATATATATAGTATACCTATTTTTGCTTTTAAAACTTATAACTAAACATAACTTTCAATTATATTTTTAAAACCTTCTCACCCTCTGTGTTCTTAGTTGAGTAATGATCACAGTTTTCGAGGGATGAAATACAAATTAAAGCTTAAATATTTCTTAAGTCGTGTGCCAACTCACTTTTAGAAAAACAAATTTATATGGTAGTATACTTTTCAGCTTGTTAATTTTCGAAAGTTTCAGTCTTAAAAAAAGCAAATATCTGAAATTATATTATTTTCTGATGCTACAGCCATTCTGTTGCTTTTCTTACACTTATGTACAACAATTCCATATATATTCACATATTTCGAACAAATTAATTTCCTGAGTTTTTGAAAAGCTGATATGATATAATTTTAAATAAATTATCATTCATTTTCCCTTTTTGGAAATAACTATCAATGAAATGTAAATTGCACGATTTGCCGCAATTGAGATTTTCGAAAAGAGTAAATAATGTCCTAGAAAAAGGAAAACATTCGAAAAGACGAATTGGCAGACGGACTTAGACTTATAAATAATGAATACGCCCATTTATTGATTTACTGATTTAGTAGTTATACGAACATAAGAAAATTGAGAATTCTTAAATAATCTACCCTCCCATCTGCAGATGCTGTCACTTTTTGTGACGCAATTAATTTCAAGTGCTCTTAAACACCCAATAATCTCACCCCTCAAAAAACATCGACTCTGATTTATAAAAAAAAAAACTTTCCACCAAAAGCAGAGTCTTCTGACTTTGGGAAACTTTGAACGCGACATTTTATATAGGAGAGAGCATTAGGGTCAACGCTGATAAATCAGACCTGGAGGAGTGACGTCGAGGCCCATCCCTTTTACTTTCATTCTCAGTTACTATGGCAAACTGTCATTTGCCTAAAAGATTAGGTTTTTGGTGTATTGCGTCCACGTTTACGTAGAGTTACATAAGAGCCCTCAACTGCGCTCAATGACAGAGGATTAAATTTCGCGTTTTGTATGAAGGGATGAAAGGGACGATGGGATGAGTATTTGCCATGTGCATCAAACTTGAAGTATTTAACCGTCACCGCTTGCGATAAAACTATTAATCGATAGATGTAAGCATCCCTCACTCGTAATTTTTTGATTTTCTTCTGTACATAAATTCAGTCCTTCAGTTAATTTGAGGGTGCATCACCAGTAAAAATAGTAACCTAGGATAAGATAAAATCCGTGAAATAAGGTTGATGCAATGTAATAAGAAAAACAGAATCTGCACTGATGGCAAATCTGTTTTCAATGAACAAAAAAACTGAATTTCCCTTGTTCACTTTTTTCTGACTTTTATCTTCATTTGAGCGTAAAAGTGAAAATAAGCTCAATATTTTCACAAGCGTCCGGTTCACTTCATTCTAGAAATTAGGATTGAAATTTCCTTTGTATGATATGCCTCAATATGGTTGCCCTAATGGTCTTCATTATTCACCGATTTACTGCAAATTTGATAGACTCTCTTCCTTTGACTGTATGAGTTAATCCCCATCATGCTGTTGCTGTTTAAGCCATTGTTATGAGGGATAAAGGTACATCTGACGAAAATTGAGATATTCTTTTCTTTCACTATGAACTGGCTTCGTAGTCCACATGAATACACTTCATAGGTAGGCAAAGAACAGGATGAACCATTAAAGGTGCTTATGATCAATGGTATACGATGTTTTTGTAGTTGTTAGTTTTTTTATTTTGCCATACTTCCCTGTTTTGCCTGACTGCTTGACTTCTGAAAAGTCCTGTTTCCATAACTATCTTGATCAAAATGTCAAGTTACCGGATAAAATATAATACAAATCTAGGATTGCATTATGTATACGAGTATGTGGAACGAAGAAACAGGATATACTATATGATTGATGATTCAAACACTGTTCCAAAAAATTTAATATTTAATTTGGTACAGAACAAGACATATAAAATTTCTATAGATTTGTTTTTCTCCGTAGATTACGAAACAAAATGTGCTATCGCAGTTTTAGCGAAATATATTACATATATTGTATTTTGGCCATTTTTAAAAATGCATTAAGAAATAACGGAACGTGACAAGAGCTCGTAATATGACTCAAAAGACAGCCTAACTCCTTAACTAGTATATGAAATACCACTTATCTTTAGTTCGTACTAAGCATCTTTGGAAATAAGAGTTTCATGAGCGTCTGCCAGTTGTGATCATAATTCACTATTGTGTGAAGTAATCAGTTTATGGAAAAAAGTGAATTCCGCGGAATATTTTGGAAAATATCTAAGGCTCAAACTTTTATTTGAGTTACTTTATTTTGCAAAAATGGCCAAATTGCGATTATATGTACTTTTCAAACCTTTTTTTATCAAAAATACTATATGACGTGATAAGATATTGTCGTATGCGAGCTCGTTATCTACGGAAAAAAGCTTATAGAAATAATATAAGTCCTGTTCTGTACAAAATTGGAATCCAACCATTGTTATTAAATATTTTTAAAACTGACTCAGAATAATTATTAATTCGCTGAAGAAGCATTATCAAAAATACTAAATCTATTATTCGACGAAGGCATGTCGCCATCACTGTATCGTATAGAATCAAGTAAATAAGTGTTAACAAGTATTGAGATAAGATAATTAATTTAATCTTTAATTATTAAAAGTAAATGTATACTTCACTCAATGTGCACAATATTTACTTTTCTTATGTAGAAAAACCTGAAAAATCCTTCATAACCAAGTTACTAGTATACATAAAAGTGCTAAGTTTGAATAATTCCTATCTCGTGTACTTAATCTAAGTTATACAACAATTTTGTACTGTAATCCTATCTTATAAGCACAAAAATCTAATTAACATACCTGTTTTAATAATTTTGTTGGATGTTTATCATTTAGGAAGAATTTTTGATTTTCCATAAAGTTGATGAGAATAAGATGATTTTTACACTCTAGCCAACTTACGAATTTTTATCAAAGGTCTTGTGAATGCCAGAGGAATAATACATTTTAGTAATACAGACGCCGTCATCTTGGTTGTACAACCAGCCCATACAAGATTAAATTTCGAGTTCAACTTAACTTGTTGCCAACATTTGGCAAAAATTTAAGAAAATCGGATGATTATTTATGGCTTTTAGTAATTCCATTAAAGCAAATAATTTATTTAAGAAAGATGGCATTGTTCAAATTCAAATGTTATGATGAGTTAAAGAGAACTAAAAGTTGTTGGCATCTTTCATAAATTCAAACCTTAGCAAATATTTTTTTAGATACCTTAAAGATAATTAAAAAAACAATAGAAAAAAGTAAATTGATTTTTGTATAATCTACATTAAGAAGTAGTAACATATATTAAAAATAGTAACAGCTGCAACATGATATTTTTCATTCTTTAAAAATAAAGTGAGGTTACATTTTTTTTCTTAACTGTATGGTATCTTTCTGTGCCGTATTTGAAATTGTTTTACAAAATCTATGCTCTACAAGAAATTTAAATCCCATTTAAATCTTAACACTGGAAAAGTACGGGATGATCCCTACCATTAAAGATCAAAAAGCCGTTTTCTTCGAATGCAACAAAACTGTGGCAGAAGGAAAACAGGTAGCTAGGCGGTGTATCTTAAAAGCAATGGTTTAGGATAAATCCTTCCTTTCTTATCTGGAGTTTGTGTCTAATTAAGTGGACATCCCGACAGCCGAAATTTTTTTATTAACTCCAAATAATGCCTAAAGGAAGTCAAAATGAACGAAAAGTTACCTTATTTATTTTGTAGAAATTAGCGATCATCTTAATGAATTTAAAACTACGCATTATAGATACAGCTGAAGATCAAGTCAAGCAGATTTTTTTATATGAGATTTTCATCCGTTTTCGTTTCTATCCCACGATACTTTAGGTGCGCAGATTGTGCTACATTTTGAGACGATCTATCCTCCAGGGCATTTCTATCCCATGCGGGCAATCCAAAAATGTACCGAGGTTAAGTCTTGAAAATAATTTACCTTTTGTCCTCGTAGCTTTTCCTCAGCCACAAAATACACTTCAATATAAGTATCTTTGTGATAAGTGTTTTCACGCCTCCAGGAGGTCTCTCAATCAAAAACCTCAATGAGAATGTGGTGAAATGATAGTTCGCTAAAGTAGTTCTTAAGGAATTTTCAATTGAGTGATTTTGAATAGGAATTTCATTAAAAGAAAAGGATTCTCACTCATTCTGCGTTTTGGAAACAATTTTATATATATTTTTTTCCTTTTCTTTACTACTCGCGAAAAATAAAAGTATGTATGTACATAGAACAAAGTTGCAGTAATAATCGCCTCAAAAGTACAAGGACCTTATGATTGTGCATCTGTCCTGGGAAAATTGTGATAGACTGTTGCAATTTTCGAATTTCATTATGTGCCCGGTCGTACAAGCGCGTCGAATAAGAAGCGTGTAGGGTTTTGCACCCTTTGCATGATCAGTCTTTGTGCAAATGTGCTGGGCGACGACTATTCATGTATCAAAATTTTTATCAAAAATTCAAGTGGCTGGTAGTGCATGAATTTTCCGCCAGGATATCGGCACAATAGACCCTTAAATATTGAAAGCAATTGTCGCCGTGCGCCTGATGTTGCTTATTAACCCCCAAAAACATTGAACAGGGGGATACAATTCATTTTTGAAATTAAGGAAACAATGAACGGATTGCTGGTTAACCACGACATAAATTCATTTAAAACAGGGAGGAAAATTTCCCTGTGGCTACTGTAGTTGTGAAACAATGGTTACTTTTTGATGGATACATTCAAGTGGATCTTAATGTTTTGTTGGAGTCGTTTCGTTACATTTCGAGAGGTCTTCGGAGCCATTCTATGCAGCTTTAAGTTTTGTCCTTACTCTTGTAGCTGCGAAGAGTTTGGGCACTTTATAAACAAAGGTGAATGCGAGGAGTGAACGTGAGAAGTGTTTGTTGCTGCTTTAATTGAGCGTCATCTGGCGTTTCTGAATAGGGTGATTTCGGACGGTCCATGTTTGATGTGGGAATTTTATAGAAATGAGAGAATATTTCTATTTGTCCATCTTAATGGTAAAATTCCATACATAACCTTCCATTATATTTATTCAATAATTTCCCGCTTAAAGTGCACTTTGTGCAATTTATCATATTTTTGTTTACGTTAATGAATAGTTGTGAAGTGTCTATCATATTTGCGTATATTTTTAGGAAAAGATGTACAATTAACTTTAATAAAATAGTTATTTTCTGGAATTCATTGTCAACCTTCTGCTTATAGATATAAGAGTAGCGCATTATTAATAAATTAACAATTTTCTTATTTCAACAATATTAAAACATTTTAATTTATAGTCGAACTCAACAATACGTCATGCATTGTATACATATTTGACGCTGTAAATATATAGGCTACAGGCTTTGAACGAAATATGCGTTATGATACATACTCATAATTAAATTAAATTGGAACATTGGCTGGAAACTACTCATTAATCTGATGGAAATAGAATAGTAAAAATTTTAACGTTCAAAATTACACATATTTTTATCCTCGTGATTGAACCTTATTTGTAGGTAATAAGCTTTAACTGTTATGTTAAAAATAATGATATTTTTGCTAATATATCAAGAACTACAAGATTTCAAATAAAGAGTTAAAGACACTTTAAAATTAAATAAATAACATCATCTTATACATTTTGACGTTTTCCCTTCTTTAAACTAGTAAATTAAATATGAATTGTATTAGCACTCTCTGTTAGAAAACTTGACGCTCAATTTTTATTGTTGCTAACAATTTTATAATATTATTTGAAACAATAATTTATGTGGGTGTTTAATTAAAAACTAAAAGACATTTCTCCTTTCTTACTTCATTAATACATTCATATCAGAAACAGAACAGAAAGTAAATGATTAAAACTACTTAGCAGTCTCAACTTAGTTCATAATTGATTACCACAATTATGAACAACTTCATTAAAAGTCCTTTGCAAAATTTAATTAGAGCTCATATGGAACTTTGAGAATAGAATGTTTTACCCAGAATTACAGGGTTAATGAATGTTTGAACAATATTGCAAAATTAAAACTTCAAAATAATAACTCATTAAAAGGAGACAAGACTAATGGTAACAAACTTTTCATTTTAAATGTTAGTGGATAGTTATATTTAAAATTAAAACTTTTATCATACAACTCTGTCACTAGTTCAAAATTAATGATAGAAGTTGTATTAATGTCGCATTCAGAGTTATTTGATGTTTGAGATTTAATATGTGAAAATATACAAATGATAAAATTATAAACTTTTTAATTTCATTCAATTAATGTTGTTTTTTTTTCCACTAGTAAAAACTCATCTAGGTTCGTTTCCCATTATTTAAAATAAAAATCTCTTTTTTCTTACATGTCTCTATAATTTTAATTTAAAGCTTAAAAATTAAATAAAGCTGCAAGGCACTGTGACAATATTCTTATATGTAACTATTTAAATTGTTTCATCTAGTAAAGGTTTTTGATTTTGAAAAGGGATTATAACTGCCGTAAATAAGGGTCATTTCTTGTGGATTGAGTAAACAGAAACAAACAAAAATGTTAACCAAAAAGTAATTAAGCTAAAAATGGGAAAGCTTATTTGAAAATAGCTCAAACAATAAAATTGCAAACAGAATTAGCCTCAATGGTTCCCATGTCGGATGAAACTCTACATATTTTCACGAGAGGACTTAGGTACTGAAAGACTTTGCAAAGTACATATACCCTACAGCTGGACAAAGTAATGGAATTGGATAGTAGACCCTAGCATATTATATTTATTCATGTATGTATAATAAAATAAATTTTACGTTTATACATGTATGAGTGATAAAAGAACACTCTTCATTTTATCGTAAACTAGGCCGACTGACATTGAAATTGTTCACTTGCATTATCTCAGCCTTCTTATTGAACATTTAGGTGCAATGAATCGACGGTAGCAACAGCGCGTTTCTTTAACACGTAAGAAACCGCGCGGGACTGCATCGAAATCGGTTTTGTTCGATGCTAAGAGTTAACCTTGTCTTAAGAAGGTGGCTGCTACACCACTTCGGAATTTATACCTATAAATTTGTACTAAGCTAAAAATAATTTAGGCGTTGGTTGCTAGATACTGTTTGTGGTGTTTTATTAAATTACATTTTCCGCTTCCCGCTGACCATTACGAGGCGGAATATGTTACTTTTAATTTTCTTATGAAAAGCAAAATATCTCTGGATAATTGAGAGAGTCCGGATAAAATTTAAAACGAGATTTACTTGTTCAATGAAATCAATGTCATCGTCTCATGTACTTTTAGCTCCCGGGGTATATAACCCGATTACTTATATGAAACTGGATTTCGAGGAAAAATGTGAACAGTTGAAATGAAATAATTTAGTGTAGGTGAGACCTTTTCCGGATTCTTACGATATAAACGTCATATCATGACCATCTAGATTTTGGCTCTATACTCGTATTTAGTATGTATTTCCTGGAAATGCACTTAAAATGAAAGTGAATTTAAGGAAATTTTTCAATCTGTGTAGTATTCAAAGCATTTAGATAAGGTAGAAAGGAAGAAGAGATGATACCAACATATTTTTATATAATGACGTATTCTGTCAAACATCGATTTATATCATTTTTTACCAGAAAATAGAAAATAACATAAGAAATATTTCAATTTTATTTCTAAGCCAAGTGAAATCGGACACAATAGGTAGCATTATGAAGGTATTTTCAAATTAAATTGCAAATTGAAAATTTCAGAAACCTACCCAATATACAAGGGTTCGCTAATAAAGCTACAGGATGTTATGAAACACGATGAATTTTTAGTTTAGCAAAAGCAAAAAAATAAATTCTTAAATAACCGAATAACTTTAACATTTGTTTATATTTTGCTTAAAATTATGAAATTTTATATATACACATCATTTCATCCTCAATGTAGAAATTATCCACCTAGATTAAATCTGTTTCTGTTTGCAGTTTATTTTGAACGGTCATTAATTCGTGATTGCTACAAAAAAAAATTTATTACTATTCATTCATACTAAAATTCATGGTAAGTTCGGCGTTTAATACCAGAGAAATAATTGTAGGAAATTTTCTACAAATTAATGTGAATCGATTTTCATTCTGGAATCATCACATACATATACAGTTGCGGTCAAAAAAGGAACCCTATTAAAATACTCTAATTGCTTTTTAATGACAAAATCAATTCGTTCAAATCGATCACAATTACTTTTAATCTTTCTTAACCTTTTAAAAATAATTGAAATTTATCGTAGTCATAAAAATAGCACCGTTGGAAGTTTTCATTGAAAAAAACGAAATATTATTCCAACAGATATCAAGAAAAAGGTTATATATAATTATATTAGTTTTAGTCGCAGTGAAGTGAATATGAGACGAAAAGAGTTAGTCGTAGTTATGTTAGAAGACCCGCAGAAGTCATACAGAACCAAGGTGCACTGAAAAAACTATAAAACACGCAAATCTTAGTATTATTATATGAGAATGTTCCCCATACATTGGATCGAAACTATTATGGACCAAACCGCTTATATTGATACACTGCTGAACATGCTTCGGAAGAAATTCCCTTCATATGGGTTTTCCAACAGGAAAATGTCCCGAAGCATACCAGCAGAAAAGAGAAAAACTTTTTGAGAGGTCTCAGCAATTTGCCCATTATTATTTGTTAACAAAAGACATGCAACCAATTATTAATTTTAAATAATTTTTTATCATTTAATAATTTTAACACTGTAATTCCATAGATCTTGTAAATATTTTAAGTTTTTATATTGATTTTTCTTTATTATAGTACTATATTTATGAAAGACTTATATTTCTTTATAAAATATATTTTTTTTATTTTTTAAAGTATTGAATTAATAAAATTTTGATTTACATTTTCTTAAAGGAAAGTCATTTACTTTTGGAAATCTGAATTATGCACTATAAATAAGAATTTTTCAATCACAAGCATAACCAAGTAGTTTCAGTGCTACTTTTTTGGCCAAAGGTGTGTATATATATTAGTGAATATTTTGGGATATAGATTGTTATTTAAGAAATTTCGAAATCTCGCTAGCGGCCAATGCTTCTTACGTTCTAGTGTTAAATCAATTGAGATTACATACAGTGGTAGCCAAAAAAATTAGAGTGAGTGCCTTCAATTTCAAAATTCATAAATCTTTTTCTTATAATGCATTCTTCTGTGGCATATGAAGTGTACAACTTTTATTTTTCTTTACTGTAAAACATTGTTTACTCCATTGCTAATTACCCATGTGCATTGAGAAAACTACGACTACTTTTGTCTGCGAAGCCGTTTTTCGTCGTGGACAAAATAATAAGAGTGCTTCGGTTATTTTCAGTTTTTGTGGTGTGTTTCACTTCCTTAACCCAAATTTGTTATAGGATCTTTGTATAACATAGTTTTTGAACATTTTCTCAATAAATTTGATATCAGTTATGGGGCGTGCAAAACATTGTCCGAAGAAGAAACGCCATTAATGCTTCAACTTCAAGATCGAGGCAAAACGTTTAAATTTATCACAGAGAGTCTTCATCGTTCTTAATATATTATAGCGCAGATATTGAAAGAGCGGAATTTACCCGAAAAACAAACAGAAACGAGAGGATGTCCAAAATACAACAAATTTACTTGACAAGCGAATCATTAGGGGGGTGCATAAAGATCCGTTTTCGACATCTATGTCGATTAAAAGCAATTCGTTTAAGATATCAGCACTCGAAAGATACGCAGGCGTTCGCAGAACCACAATTTACATGGTAGAATTGCCCGAAAGTTTCCACTATTAAGCGCTAAAAACATAAAACAGCGAATTGAGTTTGCTACTCCAAACATAGCATGCGGCAATCCACGAAATTGGAAAAATTGTTTGTTCAGCGACGAAACAAAAATAAATTTGTTCGGATCCTATGGCAGAGTTTATATTCGAAGAAGTAAAAATCAAAAATTCAATCCAAGGAACACAATAAAGACAGTAAAGCACGGTGGCGGAAATATAAGAATGTGGGGTTGTTTCTCATATGCTGGAGTTGGTCCTATATTTTGGATAAAAATTGTACCTAAAAATATTAAGGACGGCAATGCTTCCTTATGCAGAGGACAATATGCCCTTATTATGGACCTTCCAGCAGGATAATGACCCCAAGCACACTGCGAAGGTTTTGACTAAAAATAAGGTTTCTGTTAAAAAAACAGCTAATGCGCAGGTTTTATGGAGGGAAATTGAGTGGGAATGGTATGCTATACCTGTCGAAATGTGTCAAAAGCTCATCGACTCTAGGCCAAGATGGTTTGAAGGTATTTTATGAAATAAAGGACATACAATCAAATACTTAAGCTATCAGATAATTCCTGCTACCCTATTTTAAATATATACTTGACTTTTATTCTTCTTTGAGGTCATCTTATAGCGCACTCTTATTTTTTTGACCAGGGAAAAAAATGGCTGATTACTTAATTACATATATGAATTTTTTACTTGTCTAATTAACTTTATGGAAATTATTTATGCTACATAAAAGGAATATTATTTATGTAAAGAAATAACTAAGTTTTTAAAGATTATTTATAAAAATATAGCTGCAATATTGAAATATTTCAGCAAAGGCGTTTTACTCTTATTTTTTTGGCCACCACTGTATATGTACATTAAGTTTTACACTATTCTCAATACAGTTTGGACCAAATGTTTGAAAAGGATTTATATAAAGAACATCTTGATCAGGACATTTTAAGGAATTGTTTGGTACACTACTTCCTATTTATTTCCCTAAATATACTATATTTCTGAAATACAAAAAAAAATCACATAACCTGGAAGCGTGTTAAATTCAGCGAAAACGTTTCCATTTTAGACTCATCGTTAGTCAAAAAGCATATTATACTGAATAAAAACAGCAATAACTTTCAGCCACAACACAACCCTTCGTCCTTAGTACTCAATGGAATGCCGTAAAGCATTGCACGTCAAAGAGTAAACAGAATACAATTAAGGTTTTGCCTAAATTAGGTACATCGCATGGGGGAAAACAACCTCAATTATCTGCCATTAGGATTCTAAAGTAAGTCATGCGTATACCTTTGAGATCCGACGACGTGCCGACCACTTTTGTCAGAAGCTTGGCCCTTTTTTCATATTCGGCTCTGTGAAAATCCAGATGTCTTCTTATCTTAAGCTGAAAAAGAGTGGTGGAATGATTCAAAGAAGTCAGTTAGTCAGATAAATTCTATATGGAGTAGTATATAAAAAAATCAAATTATAAGTTTTCTTTCAGTTTACTAGATTTCCATTTGAAAAATTGATGGAAAAATCGAATTTTTCAATATTTTGGAAATTGTTATATTTATGTATAGTAAAACTTTTAAAGTATATTTTTCCGAAATTAGAGTTTCAAACAATGAAAAGTTATTATACCATCGAATCAAAAAAAAAAACGATATAAGAGATAAGAGAGGTATATAAAACATTGATAGAATAGATTCATAAGTCTCTTCCGCATGTGCCTATAGTTTGTCAAAAAAAAAAAAAATCCTTACCCTCTTTGTATCTCCCTTTACTTTAGCGGCTGTCAGGAAATTGAAGATAATCCTCGGGCGTTCATTGTAATCTGTCCGCCATTGCACAGAGCTCCCTTTTAAATACATATAAACATCATAAACCTTACAACAGGATACCTCTGGGTGTGTGCACTGCATTGTCCCCTGCTGTGATTTTAACATTTTGATATTCGCCGTGTGTACATACCAAGCCAACCGCCATAAGTCAGTGGCTTGTAGGATTAAAGTCCATATGCTTGCCGTAATAGCCTCCTTTTCTACAGATAAATTGACTCGGGCCCGGTCGGTGACTCGATCGATGCCTTTCTTTGAGCTGAGCCCTTATTCAAAAGTCCGCATCAGCGAGTAAGTATACAATAATTTGTATGTACGTGAAAATGATGATGCCTAAAGGCATTCGTCCAGGTCACTGGAAATTCAAATAATTAAAATGTTGCCAAACAAGTAAGTAAATTAATAGCTATATATTTTAATCTCATCATATTTTGAAATGTTTACTTTTCTCGGTAACACATTTATTAAGAATTCATTTCACAACATTTTTTTCCTTTTAAATTTGCCATTTATTTATTCTTAGGATATTTTTTCAAAAAACTTGGTATTTTATTCCTGAGCTAAATTACAGTCCAAAAATGAAAAAATTAGGTGATTTTAACTAAACCTCGTCGTATATTATATATCACTCTAATTTCTTTTATTTTATTTTTGTATGATTTCAAAACCCAGCTAAATCATTTTTTAGCGACTAGAAACAAGTCGAGATATATATAAAAAAATTAGTTTTGGAAAGTGAAAATTATACTTAAATTAAACTTTAAAAACAACAAAAGTACAAGTACCCAAATTTTTTAAATAAAATTGTTTCAAATCCCTGTTATAGAAGGAATAAATTATGTTATTAGCGCAATGGAGGATGGTGGCCAAGTGGATGTTGTTTATACCGACTTTGCTAAAGCATTTGATAAAGTTAATATATCATGGTTAATACATAAATTAGGTAATCTTGGTTTTCATTCAACAATCATTAACTGGTTTACTTCTTATCTTAGAGATCGTGTTCAGTATGTTAAATTAGAAGGAATCCTTTCAAAAAAAATAATTGTAAATTTCGGCGTTCCGCAAGGTAGTCACCTGGGACTGTTGTTATTTTTGTTGTTTATTAATGATGTTGTCGATTGCTTTCGTTCCGTTAAATGTTTATTATTTGCCGATGATCTATAATTATTCCATAAAATTAGGTCTCCAGATGACTGTGTTCTCATGTCCGACGATTTGGACAGACTTTATCAGTGGTGCAGTATTAACAAATTATATCTTAACATATCAAAATGTAAAGTCATGACTTTTTCTCGTAAAATAAATTGTATCCCTTTTCCATACAAATTAGATGATAATTCTCTCGCTAAAGTAGACCAAATTAAGGATTTATGGGTTATTTTCAATACAAATATGTCTTTTAGTGATCATATAGAAGCTTCCGTCACAAAGGCATTTCAAGCTTTAGGATTTTTAAAACGGAACACTAAAGATTTTAAATCTCCACAAACACTTATGTCCATTTATTTCGGTTTAATGCATTCTATCATTGAATATGCTTCTGTAATATAGTGCTCTTATCATCAGATACATATAAAAAGAATTGAATCAATACAAAAGAATTTCACTCGATTTGTCTTTTTTAATTGTAGGTTGCTTGCTAACTTCATGCCATCTTATCTTGCTAGATGCTTATTTCTAGGTATGTCAAGTTTAGAATTCAGACGGGAAGTAAGTTGTGCTGTGTTTGTTAAGGATATTCTATCTTTTAGAATTAAATCTCCTGAACTATTGTCAATGATTAATTTTTATGCACCGGAAAGAGAAATTCGTTCAAAATCATTGCTGTACGCCCCTCCTCATAAGACTAATTATGGTTGTCATGAACCAGTTTCTAATTGTGTAGTTTATTTTAATTCTTTAGCTACCTCCCTTGATTTTACTATGCCAAGAAATTAATTTAAATTAGCTCTTTTTGAGAATTAACATGTAAAGAATTAAGTACATATGTATTTTTGTATAATTTTGTATGCTAGTCTATAAGATTTAACATCTGTAGACATTTAATAAATAAATAAATAAATGAATGTGCTATTCTATATTCAATATCTACAGTTGCAAAAATCACCCTTTTTCAATGTTTGACAAGTTTTTTTAATGAAATATTATACATAGGAAATATATACCCATAATATGTCTTTCCGAAAATATAAAATGATTTTTGAAACCATGTATTTCTTCAAAAGCAGCTTATACACTAAAAGCGGAGTTGTTTTATTTTATATATGTTATTTATTTTATAAAAACAATTTTCTAAAATTTCGGTCGAAATCTAATAGTAAAATATCCACTTTTTAAATATCAACTCTTGCTCCGAATAAAAGGTAAGCCTATATGTTATAGGAATATGAAGTAAGTACTGCGAGAAATCAAAAATTTCAAAATAGATGGACATGATCTCTCAGAGAGAAACATCATAGGAATTGAGATATTACATTAATCTAACGCCTACAATTCACAGATATTTAAACTTCTGGTTCTGAGAAATCATGTTTATGGTAGAATTTTACTAAATAAACCCTACATCTCCGTCTTATTAAATATTTTTTTTTTTTTTTTGATTCTTCAAAATAACGTTAAATTTTCTTAAATATCATCAACTCTTTAACAATTTTTTTGTCTAACAATAAGTCAAAAAATATATTTGATTTTGATTAATTTTATGACTGTTTGTTTGGTTTTTAATAAAAGTTTATAAATTCGCTCCTAAATAATATCACTTCCTAATATAAATAAATAAAATATAAAGAAATCCATACGTCAATGTGGGCCATATTTTGGTTTTCTTTTAAATCACGTGGTATTTTGACACATTTAGCTCTTTCGCGCTAAAAAAATTGGCAGAAATACAGCATCATATATCCGCGGTATGAAATGAATAAATTTATGCTTAAGTAATGTTGAAAACTATTGTAAACTTATTTCCGAAGTGAGTGCCAGTGTTGCCGAAACAGTGCGAATTTTGAAAAGAAATTTCAGTCGAAAAACCATAATACAAGAAGTGCAACTGCTATATGCAGTTTTGTAAGCAGTTGCGATTTGATGCCTGTTGATGTTATGCTGACAGTTCCAAAACGATTCGAGCACTAATAGGGACCCAAACCATTGAAAATGTCTTCCAAAATTGGATTGACGAGAACGGCTTCTGTCAATCTAGCCGAAGGAGCCATTTAAAGAAAATATTATGCCATATTTAATCAGATGGTTAACTCTTTTCAATAAATTAACAAAATTTGAAAAATATTGAAAATATTGAATAATATGAATATGAATAATTTGAAATATTTTACTTTGAATTAGATACTTTTGATTTATACAAAAATATTTAAAAAAAATTCATGGACATGAATGAAAAATATTTTTGATCTGATCTGCACATACTGAAACTAAGAATAAAAATGACCTCGAGATCAACAGCAAGCATTATAAAATATTCAAAATTACACTGTAGAGAGGATTATCATTAAGGGGTTATATACAGTCAGGAGGCCCAAAAAGTCGATTTTTCAAGAATTTTTCTTGAAATGACCTTTTAAGTTATTAATGTAAACATTTGTATACATATTATGGTAACTCTTGAGTGTATTTTAATGTTTTTTATTTGTAAAAATAATTATTTTAAAAGCTGCTACAGCTGTTCTCCGGGAACAACTCTAAAAAAAGGCGTCTTGCGGTGAGCACGATATCTCTGGACTGGATCATCCGAAATGAAAAAAACTAAAAATATTTCGTTAACATATTCTTTTATCTTGTAATCAATCGAAAGAATAAGCAAAATAAGAATTTTTGACAAAATGGCGGCTTCTTAAAAAAAAAATCGATTTTTAATAACAATTTTGGCTCTAAATTGTCTATAAAATGTAAAATATTTATCGGTGAGCAAAAAGCTTCGATTAATTAATATATTAAAAAATATGCTTAAGAAGCTTTTGCTAAAATTTTAAACTGATCGGTTCAGCCGTTTCCGAGAAATCTTGCTCACCGACGTTTTGAGAAAACACGTTTAAAGTTTCAAAAGCACTTTACATATAGTTCAAAAACTCGGACACGTCATTACAAATATGCATGTAACTTCGAGAATATTCACCGGATTGACATAAAATTTTCTGTGGGTGTACTTAAATATATGTACATTACGAAAATAAAATAAAAAAAAGCCGATTTTTCGAAAATCCTGACTGTATATAACCCCTTAAGGAAAAAGAGGTAAAATTACAATATTTTGAAGTGAATGCTGAATTAATTTTGTCTAAGGCCTCAGTTCTGACTGAATTCGTACGAATATAAAATTTGTATATATTTGATAATACATTCTGATTCTCATATTGAATCGAAAATTATTAAATTTAGAGGTGTGACCTCTGCAAAGAAGTTAAAAAGACTGAAATTTCGTACCAATATGAATTGTATTCAGAACAAGGCCTTAAAGTGTATTTTTAGAACAAAATTTACGTTTAATTTATTTTCGAAGTAAATTTGCAGTATTTATTATAAGAAAATTATGTTCGTTTCCTAAAATTTCTATAATTTAAAAAATACTCTATTAAATGATACATATAAAATTCATTTCGTTATGAAATTTACTACTTTCTAAATTAGAAAAAAAACACTTTCTTAAAACTTTTTTTTTTTTCAAATCTATAGTATTTATTGAAAAACTGTTTATTGATTCTATATATGTATGTATTAAAGTACATAAAAAAAAATTTTTTTATGATTTTTGACTCTTCGTAGTGGCGGTAGAGGGCGCATCCGAAAAGGCACGTTTTTGACGGTTAGACACTTTTTGAGGTTTCTTAAAAAAAATAAAGTCAAAATTCAAAATGGGTTCCTGAGAAATTTCCCTAAAACATTTTTATAAAAAATAAATTTTGTTCGTTACTTTATAGAAGATTTTCAAGAAGTGTTGAAAAATCAACGAATTTTTTAGGTGAACTACCCTTGTAAAAGGGGTGGATTTATATAAATATAAGTTTTTAGAGGTATAGCCCCTAGTATATTGTATAAAGAATCGAATACATTTTGGTTTTTTCAAATCGGATGATTAGAACCTGAGAAAAGTGTCTGACAAGTTCAAAAAATGTAGTTTCGAGAAAAACAAGTTTAAAGTTTTTATTTGATAATTTTAAGGTACAATAAGCGTAAGGGACTGCTACAAATCTGTCTATAACTTTTTCTATATGTTAAATTTCTCAAAACGATTTTGGAAGAACATTTCTTTGATATATTAGAACCCATTTATGAAATAAAAAAAAAATCGATTTTTTCAAATTTAGAAAGTAAATGTCCCCTTAATCTTTTTCCTGTACAGTTTATTTTTAAAATAATCATATGACTAATACTCAGATACAGGATCAAGATTAATCGTGTGATTATTTTTTAATAAAAATCATATTAAAGTAACGGTACACACCCACTTATATGTATAAGAACAACAAAACTTAACACGTGACTGTTGTTAGAGAAAAACTTGAAATCGACATCATACTAATTGAAGTTTCAATAAAAAGATATCGATTAAAATTGAATTAAAAGTTACTTAGCGTATAAAAAAAAAGTTTCGGAATTTCGTTCAATTGATAACTTAAGGTATGCGGTTCCTAGTAAGAAATATTTATTTTTTTTTTCTGAACATTTCGTAATGAAATTGAAGCTCTAATAATTCTGATGAGTGGCACAATATGCGGAAAAAGCTTTGTATTATAGAAGGCGGTAACACAAAAATAATAATCGAATAGATGCTACGATCACAATCTGTTAAAGGTTAGAATAGACTAGTGAAAAATTTTGCAGCAATCCTCAATCATAAGTTTTCTCGCCTGGAGCAGAAATGCTCAAAGAAATAACTTGCTTCCGCTAAAGTTTAAATTCTGTATAAAAAGCAATTTTTAGAGCAACTGGTTAGTTTTTACCAAATATTTAATAATAATTCTAATTATAAACTTTTATCCATGCATGAAAATATGTTCGCGATTCTAAAATAAATCAGAATTGATATTAAGTAATTGAAAAAAGTCATATGTATCACACCCGCCCAAGAGAAATTGCTTCAAAGTCAAAAGAATTGCAAAAATATTGAAGCGAAAACAAGCAGTAAATAATAAAGTTAGCCTCAAGACGGCCAGCTGCTGGTTCTCCCTACCTTTCTCTTTTTCTTGCAGATAACAAATCCCGCGCCTGTACAGTTAGTCGCCACTCCAGTGCAGTGCAGTGGATCTACAAGGTTTTCGCGACTCATATAAAAGTGAACCGTTTATTCCCAACTAGACAGTCCAAAATAGTTCCTTCTTTCCACCGGTTGCTGGAAGTGTACCTGCTCTAGCAATTTTATTAAGTCACCTATTCCCAAACCCTTTGTGGTTTCTCGTTTTTTTTTACATAATCCACAAAAAAATTTGTAAAGGCTAGCAAACAGCCGGCAGTTTACAAATTTTTTGTAATTGTTAATAACAAAAATGTTTAGATTTGTGAGTGGAATACAATTTAAATTTGAGTTGCATCAGTTTTAGTAATATGGATTTTGTTGTTTGCAGGTGATTTTTTCAATGCTTGTGGCCATGGTGGTGGCACAAGGACACTATCATCCAAATCCACAAACCGCAGCAATCATTAGCGAACAAAGATATTTATCCGGAGATGGACAATTTGGAGCCGCCTACGATCAAGAAGATGGAACTAATTTCAAAGAAGAGACAGATGCTGATGGCACCAGACACGGAAGCTACAGCTACGTTGATCCTAGTGGCCAAAGAAGAACTATTTCTTATACAGCTGGCAAGAACGGGTAAGTGCAAGTAGTTTAATAAAACCCCGACTATTCACACAATTTAGAGTCTGCCCTGATGTAATTGGTTTGGCTCAACGAAGCCTAACCGAACATAAAGAGACCAAAACTCGCATAAACTTCTTAATTTTTTGTTTTTTTCCGGCAGTTGACTTATTTGACGGTCAAGCCTATTACGAAAAAAAAAAGCATAAAAGTTACGTCATTATTAAGAAATTTTTTCTTATTTTCTCGCTAGATTCCAAGCATCTGGAGATCACTTACCAGTTGCACCTCCGGCCCCACCTCAGCCCGTCCCCACACCCGGATACCAACCTCAGCCTCAATATCAGCCACCAGCACCTCAATCGTATAATCATGGAAATAATTACAATGACGATGGAAGCTATGATCCACGATACAACGACCCAAATTATGACCAGGGACATAGAGCCGCCGCACCAGCTCCAGTACCAGCCCCAGCATACCGTCAACCGCCCGCACCAGCTCCGACCCAAGGATATCAGCAGCCCGCTTATTACAACCACAATTTCCAGCATCAGCAACCGAATAATAATTATAATCCACCACCTCAGCAACAGTACACGACCCCGAATCCACACCGTTTCCAACCTCCTGGAAAATTGTCTCTAAACAGGACGCCAGACGGTTTCAGTTACAGCTTCAATAAAGTCAAATAATCGTGCCCTTTCTATACCACACTTTAGTAAAGCCTCCCCCCTATTCTTCGAAACCCTTAATTTACTTTTTTTTTTCGTTTAATTCAATTCATCTCGACTGCTCACCTATCATTTGTTATAATAAAAAAAAAATCTAGTTAAGTTTAAGTTATCGAAGTATTTTGTGATATGGCTGTTGCAACAATACTTTCAGGAATGCAGAGCTGAGCGTATGTTGAAAAAATAAAAAAAATAAAATGGAAAACTACGTAAGAAAATATATTTCTCATAGCAAAAAAAATTCTATGACCCCGCCTTGATTACCCTACCTTACAACAAAATCCGTCCTTTCACTAGCTTTTATATTATATTTTAGCGATTAGTAACCGCTCGATTGAATCTAATTGACCGGGAAGACTGTGGAGCAATCAGAATTCGTTGCAGCCCACGCCTAAGTTAATTTCCTAACCTTCGCGATTACGTGCCGACTTTTAATCTTAAGTATTAGACTCATATCTGGAGATAGTAAAAGAGCTGTCTTGTAAGTAAAGAATGTGACCGGCTTCTATACATAACTAACTTCAAGGTCAACAGCACCATGCGTACAGAGATGCACAACACGGCGATTTATACTCTCTTTGCACATTATTTGTAAATATGCTTTAATCAGATACTATTATACAGTAAAATTATTTCATAAAAACATTAATTCTCCATGTGATTGAGGTGGAACTAAGGCTGACCAGTTTACAAGCTCTTGAAGCATATTCTATACATTAAACAACAAAATTTTCTTGGTAAATTCGATTGCGTGGAAATTTTCAAGCAGCCAGCCAACGATTATGCCTTTGTGCAGTCAAGCAAATAGCTGTTGAACCAGTTTCGATTTCTACGTGGTGGATTCGATTTATGGTTAACACACTTATTCCATCATTTACCTGTACCTGTGCGTGCATGAAATTAAAACTAAAGTCACTTCCTGCTTAATGAATCTGAAGTAATAAATGGTCCCAAAAAGCTCGAACGGAAACCAACAAAATTTTCGTCGAAAGCAAGATGACTTGGTGAATTGCGGCGAAGAAAATGGAATTTTTAATTTTTTTTCGGTGAGATGGCAAAGGAGCAATCTGATGAAATATACGAATTTTCGATTTATAATTAATGATGCAAATAATAAAAGACAACATATTTATGCATAATATACAGGGAGTCCAGGAAGTAGTGCGCCAAAATTAAGGGGATGTTAGCTTGGGTCATGACCTACCAGAATATCAAAATATGACCTTAATGAAAACCTCACCGTTTTCGAGATATTTGGGTTTTCATGAAAAATTAAATTTTCACTACCTTTTGTCAGATTATTGACTAATAGGTGCACATAAAAAGACATGTTATCATTTTTTTTTTGCTAAAATATTCTAGATAAGTTGCCCTACCTGCTAAGCATGTCATTTTTTATTGCTGACACATGACCGTCGCGAAAAAAATAATTAATATTTTTTTTTTTTTGCTGCTCAAAATTATTTGACTCTTTTTTGACCTTCACTGGTGAGAAAAAAATGTACTAGGCAGTGATGGGAAAGCAATTCAAAAAATTGCTTAATTAATGCAGATTTCAGAAAGGTATAACATCACCCATTTTATTCATGAATAACGAGATATTGCTATGTTCATTGCGCAATGGGCATGCTTACCAGGTAAGTCAGCTTATCTAGAATATTTTAGCAAAAAGCAAGATGATAACATGTCTTTTGATGTGCACCTCTTAGTCAATAATCTGACAAAAGGTAGTGTAAATTTAATTTTTCATAAAAACCCAAATATATCGAAAACGGTGAGGTTTTCACTAAGGTCATATTTTAATATTCTGGTAGGTCATGACCCAAGCTACCATCCCCTTAATTTGGCGCACTACTTCCTGGACACCCTGTATATGTTTTCATGTCGTTGCTGCTAATGAATAATCATATAACTGCCAGAAATCGCGGTTCGAATGTCTACACTTTCTCAAACCATGGTTTTGAATTTTTTTTTATGCACGCAAGCATTTTGTGCACGCAAGTTCAATTGTACGATTCGAATAGAAAGTTGGGGCGATTTTCTTCCAAATTCGTATATAAGGGGTTTTTGGGGGTGCTCTTTCAGAATCTGGCATTTGTTTTGCATAAAAGCTTCAAAAACCATATTATTTTTTGGGGTTTTTAAAAAACTGCTAACTTTTTTTTGGTCTTTTTTCCTTTCAAAGTGGACTATTTTGATATTGCCGTTATTGAATGATCATATTATCATCAGTAATCGCGGTCCGAATATCTAAGCTTTCTCAAACGATGGTTTTGAAAGTTTTTATTTGCTTTGGTTTTTGAAAAATGGCCATTTTGTACAGTTATGTAATAAAAAACTTTGGATTTTTTTTACCCGAAAAGGATCGACTTTAAAAATATTTTTTATAGAACAAAAAATGCTTGAAATTAGCCAAAGAAAACGTGTGATTTTTTTGAGAATTTTTTCGACTATTTTAGTTTTTGGATTTGGCCAATTTTTGAAAAATGTCCCAAAAACTTCTGAAAAAATGCACACGTGTTGCTTGGCTAATTATAAGAACTTTTCATCATATAGAATTAATAAAAATATCACCAAGTTTTTTATGATAAAATTTGGTGATATTTGTACTCAAAAAGGATTAATCTTACGAATCAATTTTATAGAACAAAAAGTGCTTATAATTAGCTAAAGAACAATTTTTCAGAATTTTTTGGGACATTTTTGAATTTTTCAAAAATTGGCCAAATCCAAAAAACCAAAAATAGTCGAAAAAATTCTCAAAAAAAATCACACGTATTTTTTGGCTAATTTCAAGCATTTTCTTTTCTATAAATTTTATTGTAAAATTGATCTTTTTCGTGTAAAAAAATCCCAAGTTTTTTATTACATTGTTGTGCAAAATGGCCATTTTGCAAAAACCAAAGAAAAATTTTTTTTTTCAAAACCATGGTTTGAGAAAGTTTAGATATTCGAACCGCGATTTCAGGTGGTTATATGTTCATTCAATAGCAGCAATGTCAAGATAATCGACTTTGAAAAGAAAAAAGACAAACAAAAATCACCATTTTTTTTAAAAAAACCCAACAAATAATAGGGTTTTGGAAGCTTTTATGCAAAACAAATGCCAGATTCTGAAAGAGCATCCCCAAAAACCCCTTATATATGAATTTGGAAGAAAATCGCTCCAATTTTCTATTCGAAACGTACAATTGAACTTGCGTGCACAAAATTCTCGTTTTGCGCATTAATGGGTTAATGTTTTGATGCACGATTTAAAATTCTTGAATTCTGGAAATAATAACGAATTTAAATATTATTCTTGTATTGAGTTGTAATTGAGACGTTTATAACTTTTAAATTATTAATTAAAGTAATTAAATTAATATTCGAATTAGATTGAGTGTTTCTGGACATAAATTTCAATACATCTTTTTATTAAACTTTTTAAGAAATTTTCATGAAATTAAAAAAAATAATATTTTAATTGAATTGGGACTACTTTCGCAATATTATTTTGCTTTGAAAAATGTTGTTTTTCATTTGAAAACTGAAAAGTAAATATATCCTATTTACACATATCCTTACTTTAAATATGAATTAAATTAAATTTTAAAAGAGCTTGAAAGTTGTTCAGTAATAAAACTTAATTCAGTATAATATGTAATTATTTTTTAATTGAAAAATATCCCAAAATATTTAAACCCTGTAATCAATAAACAAAAGAAGTAAACAAAAAAACAATGCATTCTGTTGTTTTCATTAAAATGTGTCCAAATATCAGCAAGTAAATATAACTTTGATACATTAAACGCTACAAATTAATTTCCTTTATTAGCGGATGTTTAGGTGAGGGTTATTGAAATGTTTAATTATCAAACCTGAACCTGGACGGAAATCGCAAGTGGCACTCAGATTGATTGTGGTAGCAGTTCACTTTTCCACGAGTGCTTTAGACAGAGCTACCCACGTTACACCTTTGAAATTCACATCATAAATCGCAAACGACGTGTTCTTGAGCTGACTTAAGCGCGGACCACGCTACCGTTTCCTTCCGCCGATCTGCACCAATAGTTAATTAGAATGCTTATGAGTGGTTATGGATGAAAATCAAAGAGATGAATTCATCGTCAATGCTATTTATGCATATTTAGTGATATGGAATAATAATAAGACATTTTATGTACCTTGAAATCTTAACAACGCTATTTCCACATACATACTCGATTGATTTATTTGAAAATTGATATGCATACATGGTTCCCGTGACAATATGTTTTAATACTTATTATAAAAACAATTTAAAGATGATTTCTTCAAAGTATCGAAAAGACTTTTTGTCAATTATGATATAATTCAATTAAAATTTCTGGATGGATTTCATCAAAACTTTCTAAATTCTCTATGGAAAGGATTATTTTTTTTATGATGGGCACCGTGCCTTTTACATGTTTGGACATATCCTAACAAGTGGGGTACATTGGAAAGGTGCTCTCCTTCACTTTTGAATAAGTCCTTGTTCGATGACCTGCGATGTCCTTACAAGGACCTATAAGGACTTAAGTGAGCGAACCTCTAAAAAAGCTTTAACACCGATTTTGTGAGTCATTGGACTTTTGGAGGCATTTTAAGGGGAGGGGGAGTATCAGAACAAACGTTGATAAGGACACTCCAAGGAGTCGATTAATATTGCGTTTCCTATGTTGAATCAGGGCATCCTGTATACATAGATTTCTTAAAAAAAAAAAAAAAAACCCAAATACTAGTGTTCATCGAATCGACGTATTATTAACTTATTAGGAATATTTTCTAACGTTAGCAGTCTAGAGTTAAAGCTCAATTTGCACATCTGCAGATACTCAGCATAGCAAAAAAGCGACCAAACCGATTTTTTCTTTACATTTTTTAATTGTAAAAAAAAGTATTATTACATTCAAACTTTCAAGTATCATTTGAACTATATTCTATGACATTTTTGTTGAGAAATATCGAAAAATGGCCCGCTGGTTTTCGAAAACTATTAAAAATGCAGTGGCCTTCATATGCTTATGCTAGATTTATCTGATACCAAAAAATCAAAATTTTAATGTTAGCATACGAATTCTGGTCGGGAGTGAACGACGGATTTGTAAATATAATTGAAATTTGAATTTTTGGCGGTGTTGCGTGCGACAAATTCATTATTCGGAACGAAAAAACAATACATATTACCATGTAAACTAAGTTGTGATGAACGAAAAACAAAATCCATCATTCACTCTCAAGTCAATGCTATTTAGAAGAAGTATGCAAAATTTGAATAAGATCGGTGCATTCGTTTTAGAGAAATCGTGTCCACCAACTTCAAAAATGGAGTTTTGAGAAAAATGCGTTTAAAGTAAGAATAAAAAGGTGAAAATATTTTCATAGACTATTATTCACATACTAATTTTTTTTTTTCAAAATTTAATACCTGCGTAACCCCTTAATTTTGAATAATTATCCGAAAAAGCATAAGTGCTACAAAGGCCACTTATCTGATTTTCGTTTAATTACTTGTTGGAAGAAACACGTACAAAATAAAAATATTATTAATAGAGAAAAAATTATTTAATAAAATCAAAACAAAAGCAAATAAAGCTGTATTCAAACAAAACATAATGAAATGTAGATCTGCAAAATCATCATATCGAAAAACAAAATCACAAAAAGTAAAGCGTTTGATCTCATTTTTAGGCAAAATGCACTGATAAAATGTAAAAGAAACATATCATGAACATGAGGTAGTTAAGCTATTGAGGTGTATATAGTATACGAAAAGAACTTAAACGATCATTTTAAGGGCACATTAACTTTCTAAATCGAAAAAAAAATCAATCACATTTTTTGAACTCGTGAGACACATTTCGCAGGCTCAAATCCTCCGATTTGAAAAAAACCAAAAAGCATTCGACTTTTTATACAAAATATAAGGGGATATACCTCTAAAAACTTATATATATATACAAATCCACCCTTTTTACAGGGGTAGTTCAACCAAGAAAAGGTCGATTTTTCATCACATTTTGGAAATCTTGAATAAAGTGACGAAAAACATTTGTTTAAAAATAATTTTTTGAATATATCCCCTAGGAAAATGTCTAAAGAATATAATCTATTTTGAATTTTGAGTTAATTTTTTTTAGAAGGACCAAGAAGTGTCCCACCGTTTAAAACGTGACTTTTGGAATGCGCGCTCTATCGCCGATATGAAGACTAAGAAGTCATCAAAAGAAAATTTTTTTATTTTTCAAAACATATATTATTTATTTATTTATTTAATATATATTATAATACTTAAAGTAAAGTTTTTCAATAAATATTATAGATTTTTTAAAAATTGTTAAAAGTGTGTTTATTTTCCGATTTAGAAAGTAAATGTCCCCTTAAGGGTTAATCCACTTCATTTTAAGCATATCTTTGATAATTGTTTTAGAGCATATGGTAAGGCATATTTATCTATAAATTGTACACATAATAAATTATCATTTCAAGAATACTCAATTAAATTTTTAGACTAAAATATTAAGAAATAAGCCCTTGAGAGCAAATCTTCGGATACACTTAAAAAGAAAAGCAGTTTGCGGTGGACATTAGAACTATTACTAGATAACCTCAAATAAAAAAGTCGAATATATTTGATTAGTTTATGAGTTCTCATCGATTTTTCAATTTATGGCATAATTTTAAATAGAGATGCCACGAATATTCGGCAACTATTCGGTATTCGGCTATTCGGCCACTTTTTTTCGCTATTCGGTATTCGGCCGAATATTGTTAACTATTCGGCCGAATACCAATAGCAATTTATTTATTATTTTTTTATTACTAGCTCTTTTCCCGCGACTTCGTCCGCGTAAATTATAGCCCATGTCCTTTCTAAGGCTCTAGAGTATGTATCTGTGTCAGGGGCGTAGCTACCGCTGTATCAGCCGTATCAATTATATGGGGCCCCCCGCCTTCAGGGGCCCCCGGCCTTCAGGGGCCCCGACGCACAGTGTCTTATTTCAAGGATCTAGGAGGACAAAATTCATTTATGCTTATAGTAATTTTTAATCATTTAGTTTCATGACAATTAGTGTTCCTGACGATAATACAATGAAATTTTTTTTTAATTATGAAAAGGTTAAGAGAAATTATAAACTCGAAATATTGAATTTTGTATAGAAATTAATGATCACTAAAATTCACATTCTTAGTAGAATACCTAAAAGTCACTTTAAATTGGGTAAAAAGTATTTTTAGTTTTGAATAATATTCTAAAAAAACATATGCTATGGTTAATATATCAAAAATACACATTTCCTATTCAATGACATAAACTATGGTGAAAACAATTGTTAAAACCCCTGTGTAGGCAGGAATAGGCAGCCGATTTTTTTATGTTCTAGTAAAGGAAAGCTTAAATATTAACGCAAAACTAATTGGTATTTCATATTTTATCATATAGTTAAGATTTTTCTTATAAAAGAAAACGATCCAAGCGGTGAAAGATAGACGTAATCGCTTACAGCATGAAAATAATGACTTACAGAAAGCCAGTATTTTACTTAGTAATCTTTTGAATAGACTGAGCAAAATAAGAAATCAAAATTCATTCCATGATTTGTTAAAGAACTCTAGAGATCTAGCAAAAGAGTGGGTGGTAAAAATTGTTTTCAAAAATAAAAGACGGAAGATAACGAAACATTTTTTTGTTGAGTTATCAGAAGATGAGAGGATTTCAGACCCGGAATCGTACTTGAAAGTCTATGTGTACTATGGCTGTTTAGATATATTAATTTCTCAAACTAAACAAAGATTTCAGATCCTGTGTGATCTGAGTTATACGTTCGAAGTGTTACAACCAGAGAAACTCTTATCGTTTTCAAACGAAGTAATAAAAAATGATGCCTGATAATTGACTGCTAAGTATAGTAAAGATATGTCAGTTGATCTGTATGAACAATTAATTGCTTTTTAAATATGCTTGAAATCTGAAATTCAAAAAATTCATCCCATTAAGGAACTCGCAGAATTATTACTGATAAAATTCAATAGCCTTGCATCCAGTTTTCCGGAGGTAATAACAGCATGCTTTCTATTTTTGGCCCTTCCGGTTACAACTACAACAGCTTTTCGAAATTAAAACTGATCAAAAATTATTTTAGGACTTCTATGGGCCAAGAACGGCTCTCGGACTTGTCAGTACTGTCTATAAAGCAGAAAATCTCGAAAAACTAAGATGATCATAAATAAGGCGAAAAAGGCGAGAAGAGTTTATATACAATAATTGTTTTTTATTGTATATATATTTGGCTAACTTGGCTCCTAGGAGCATTAATTGTAAGTAATTATAAAAAATATATATTTATTTTATGCAATGCGCGCGTTTCTTTTGTGAAAAATCTTTACCCTTCTTTTACACTTCACCGCAGTTGGGTAGAAGGGCCCCCCGATAAATTTTGATACAGAGCCTGTCTAGGGCAAGCTACGCCACTGATCTGTGTACCATTTAAATCGGTTAAGCAGTTTTGGCGTGAAATCGTGATAAACAGATTTAATTTCGTATTTATGATAAAATATAGTAAGGATTACCAAATAAATCATGAAAAAAGAACTCAAAATATTACTCACAAAGATATATTTATTTAACCAAACAAAATAGCTAACAAATTAATATTTAAAATCTACCAGTGGTAAGTTATGATGAAAGAAAACAATTTTTTCAGCGTTTGTTGATAGCAGACGATTGCGTTTTTCCTCATAAATTATACCTGCTTCCGAAAACAGCCGCTCACTATACACACTGCTACCGGGATATGATAAATAAAGCTTAGCAAATTGTGAAAGGGTTGGATATTGTTTCGCGTTTGCTGACCACCACTTGTAAGGGTCTGCTGTCCGATCTAAACGAACAGATACCATGTAAAAATCAAGTTCATTTGCAACAGAATTTTTCTGTTCCACACCTTCATCTGAACGAACATTTTCTGTAGCGACAGTTGTAACTTGTCGCCCGCGGAAAGTACTAAGTGTGGCCGAATATTCGGCTGCCGAATGTTCGGCGCTTCGGCCAAGAGCCTCGCCGAACATTCGGTATTCGGTATTCGGCCAAATTACTATTCGCGGCATCTCTAATTTTAAAGTAAAAAAAACAAATTTTAAAAGAAAAAAATCTGTAATAATCAGACCATTTGTCATATTACCAGCTCGAGCTGACAGTCGATACCCGGGTCTAAATATGACCAAAAATTGATCGTACTTTTAAAGATTAAGTAGATTTAAAATAAAATGCATACACATATTTGACTACTCACCGTTTCGAACAAATATTTAAAAATATTTCAAAACCATTTGAATGGCAATGATTAATTTTATTTGCAGCCAAGTCTTTTAAGAAATAAATTAACAAGGCTGTCAGGATCACACGAAAACAAATACCATACATTGAATCTGTTCTCTAACAAAATTTAAAAAAGAAAACGCCGCATTTTTAATTATGAAAAATTATTTACACTTTTAAATTTGAAGCAATCCATCGTTTATCGAAACGGTCACACTGAACATTTGGCTTATTCAGACACGTAGATGCTTACTTCAGGCACCTAGATGTCGCTTTCAGATATTTTCTTTAAATTATCCCATTTCATTATTTATTTTTACTAATATTATAATTTAATATTAAATTTTCTTGTCCCTTAATTTAAACTTAATACTGCGAGTAAACGCGATTATTTATAAACGTTTGATATTACCGAAATTTACGGGATTTAGGACGGTTTGCGTCTGTGGATGCAATTGTTTCGGAAACTTTTCTTTCATACACAAACCTAAAATTAGAGAGTATAATAGTCGTTGTGGTGACGATTAAAAGTTACCAAATTTGAAATTATGAAGGCGGTTTGGCTTCGAATTTTTATATTTATAGTGGAATTTGCACAAAATTAGAATAATTCAAAATTTAAATATATATATATACTGAAAACGTGGTTAGAAAAACTATAAATCTAATTATAATTTAGCATAAAATTCCGGTACAAGGTAGAAATGGACCAGATTTGCATTAATAACGCATTTACTAATAACTTTCGGTGTTTATTTGCTGAATAAATATTTCGTAGTAGTGAATATCAAGTACAATATTGAAAAAACAGACATTTTCATTTGTAGTGGAGGTATTATGTGTACTGACCCCCGTATTATCCATTATGCAGTGTTGTGTTTACGTACTGAATTTTTGGAGTGCACTTTTCGAAAGCCATACTAAACTTCAAAGTGCTTGCAAATTTTATTTGAAGCTCTCTCTCTTAAATAAGAACTAATCACTGTCTCTAGCAATATTGCACTATATTGAACTATTTCTGCTCTAAATTGTGTATGCTATATAATTTCTTCAAATTTAAAAATAGGAACAGAACAGAACGAGCGTTACTATCTCTGCAAATATAGGACAACAATTTTAACATCTGCAGATAGAAACGTCATAAATGATGTAACATAACACTGGTCAACAAATTCAATGTTTCTTTCTATAGGATTTTTTCCATGGATTACGAATTCTTAAATGAAAATTCTCAATCAGCTCTCGTTTTCGAGAAAAATAAAGTAGAAAATTCAAAATATCATATTTTTGCTATTTTTGAAAAATCATCAAAAAATAACAGATGGTCAATGGAACTTGTAACATGGCTCAAATCAAAGCCTAAATTTTATTCTAAAAAAATATCAAATACCACTAATTTCTATAGCTTTTTCTAAACATTCTCACGAAAAAGTTTTTTATGAGCGTGTATTTATTATAGTCTTCATTCAGCATCTATTGTATGAAATAATCGGTTTAGTCAAAAATTTGAATTTCAAGGCATATTTCGTCCATTTTTGAGACCTTTAGTATTTTGAGATAATAGGTCAATATTCCAACTTTGATTTTAGCCACGTTACAAGCTTCTATAATAATCCGTTATATTTTAGTGATTTTTCAAATATGGTCAAAATAAGGTCTTTTGACTTTTCACTCACCTATTCCTTGAAAAAATTTGGTGTTGACCAGTGTAATCTGAGATCTGACGCAAATAAATGTGTCTTAAAAAAGTTGAACAAATTCTTCTTAGTAATATGAATGATCCAAATGCTTGCTTCCTTTAAAATTCTCTTCGCGAATAATTTGGTTTTTCTCAGCATTATTTTAAATAATTAGATCTTTCATGAAATTACAAACTCAAGTTTTTCACATTTGATACATTAAAAAAATATGTACATATTTAGCTTTTTCAGCTTTTTCAGTAATTATTAAATTTTCAGTTTTTTTTCTATATAGAATACTATATACCTGACTTTTTTCATGTTAGAAGACGGGTTAGATCAGGGAACAGAGTGCTGGACGCCTATAAAAAATTACATGAGCTCACATTCTCATTGAAGGCATTACAAAGTAATATTATTATGATATTAGTATTATTAGTTGGTAATTTGAGTTATATAATAATATAAATTAAAATATCTAGTAGGTTTTAGTGTTGCGTTGCATGTGGATGTTTAAAAAAATTCTCCCTAATGTTTTTATTTGAAAACAAAACTAGAAATTTTATTTCTCAAAGCTGCATTTTCATTGCAGTTAGTGATCACTTAAATCTAAGAAAGTATGTGTACACTCCATATTCTGTTGAAAAACATAATTAAATTTTTTTTTGCTGCTCAAAATTATTTGACTCTTGCGCAATGAACATAGCAATATCTCGTTATTCATGAACAAAATGGGTGATGTTATACGGTTCTGAAATCTGCATTAATTAAGCAATTTTGAATTGCTTTCCCATCACTGCTTAGTACATTTTTTTTTCACCAGTGAAGGTCAAAGTAGAGCCAATTAATTTTGAGCAGCAAAAAAAAAATTAATTATTTTTTTCGCAACGGTCGTGTGTCAGTAATAAAAAATGACATGCTTCTAGGTAGGGCAACTTATGTAGAATATTTTAGCAAAAATAGTGATAACATGTCTTTTTATGTGCACCTACTAGTCAATAATCTGACAAAAGGTAGTGAAAATTTAATTTTTCATAAAAACCCAAATATCTCGAAAACGGTAAGGTTTTCACTAAGGTCATATTTTGATATTCTGGTAGGTAATGACCCAAGCTACCATCCCCTTAATTTTGGCGCACTACTTCCTGGATACCCTGTATATAATAAAAAAATTTATTTTATGTTAAGCTTTTAACATCAGCTTTAATCAGGACTGAATTGAGTGTCTCTCAATAACTCACATTAAGCTTTAAGGGGAGGTTCTCATCTAGAATCTTGAAATTTTCGATTTTTTTTTTATTTCATATTATTAAAGTTTAATATGTCTAGAATGTTGCTTTAAAATATTTAGTCGATCCGAGCACTAGAACGGATTCTAAAGCCCATTGATTCTGGCGGTGTCATGATCGTAGTGGGGCGCTCAGCCTGTGCCGTGCCGTTCAATCACGATTATCTCGGAACTTTGTTTTTCAAGATTTTTCAAATTTGCGTACAAGATAACTCAAAAACGGTTCAACCGATCAACTTCTAGTTTCGTGCATATTAAAGTAAACAATTTTCTTCATAGAAAGAGTGGAGCACATTTTGAAAATTGTAACATTATCTCCTTTTTGTAAGTGATAAACTATGAAAGAAAACGGCCTTAAAATTTCAAAATCGCGCCATTCCGTCAATTTTAAATTTTTTTTGATAGTCGTCCACTCTTTCTGAGACAAATTTAGTCTAGTTTATAATAATGTCATCATTATTTGATTTCAAACCAATCTGCGACCCCTAAATTGTACGCAGCTGGGCCATTTTCGAAAAACATGCCTCCGGAGAAGTTGAATAACGGGCGCCATTTTGTTTTTTTTTTTTAATAAAAAAATTTTTTCGTACAGATAAATATACAATAAAAGATAATGCCAAATATCATTTCCCTATGTCTTGTCATTTGCCTTCAAAAAAATCACGAACTTTACCTACTTTTTGACGTTCTAGATGAGAACCTCCCCTTAAAATGAAAACCCTGAGCTCTCAGTCTTTAACCCCTTTAAAAAAAAACTTTACATAAAAGTTTAAATCAGATAAATAAAATTTAATTTTGACCGTGTTGCATAATTACGTTTTCGTCTAATCTGCGTGAAATATTTATATATAATCTTTTTCTATGCTTAACATTAAAATTCATCGCTAATTTGCTGAATATGGGTGCTAATTGTATAATCTTTTTAGAGATGTAATTTATTCATATAAGTGTATACTTAGAACAGCAGGTGTTTAGCCTCCTCTAAAATAAAATAATTTATCGAACTAAAGAAAGCTAAAGGTATGGGAATATCTACTTTAGCTATTTTATAATAGACTAATCTATTGGAAAAAACTTTAACTAAAAGAAGTTCTGTAAAAGTGGGGAAGACCTAAAATAGCTATTGATAGAAACACGCCTAATTAAAAAATATCGTCGGAAATTTAATAAAAAATAGTTCAAGCATCGCTCAATTTAAAGCATATTTTGGGCGTCATAAGTATTACTAAAATAGATATTTTCCACTTTTAAAAGAATAATTTTTTTAAGTAACGTGAAAAGCTGTTGTTATCATTAAAACTAGATTTTTCTAACAAGGAAACGTTCTCGTCTCACTGATTTTGATGAAATATGTTATAGAGTATCAAAAAATGTTGTTTTTTTACAAAAATTTAAGTATTTTTCAAAAGTTTGTACGTAATGTTGGATCCGCCATTTTGAATTTTTTTAATTTAACGTCAGATTTGTAATCAGTGACTCCAAAAACCTCTTAATACTGGTTTTTACGAAAAAACTGATGTCTGAAAGTATATGCATCATTTACGTATTAGTACTAGGGGTTGTTTACCCCCTTGAGGAGCTTTTTTTAGGAAAACCCAAAAACAGGTCAACTTTATTTTTCAACATCGTATGTAAAAATTTTTTTTCAATAACTAAAACTGTTATTTTTGTGACGCAAAAGTATAAAAAAAATCGTTTTTCTGCAATAAAAAATAAGAGTTTACACCCCCGGGAACCGGATTACTAACAAAAGGTTAGTATATTTATGAGACATAACTTCCACTTTATTTCATTCGAAAAATTTCATTAGAACTTGAAATATTTAGGAAAAACTGTTTTTGGGGGTAATCTTCAGGGGTGGTATTCACCCCCTAAATGTGCGTATCCGCAGATAAAAAAAAAACGTGTCTCTTATTTTTCGATACTCTATAACATATTTCAATTTCATCAAAATCGGTGAGACACACCTGAGAACGTTTCCTTGTAAGTTGAGAATATCCAGTTCAAAGCTGAAATTAGTATTCATTGTTCGATTTTTTTTAAATAATGGCTTTTAAATACAAACCTTTTGAAATTTGCAGTATCTAATGTTAGAATGAATTATTTAAAGTGTATTTGCGTAGTCCACTTGGGTCTTATGATTAACTGACTTCTTTAAATGTTAACTGATAATTTAGTTCCAAATAGTTTAGTTCTGAAAAAATTTTCTTTTTCATTTTGTCTTATTAATTAAAATTAAAAAGAAAAACAAGTAAAAAAAAATACAAAAATTTTTGTATTTACTTTCCTATAACATAAAATAAATAACGTTCAACGTTTTAACAAAAAAACATTCAGTAATTAATGGTAAACTTGTAGGCGTCCCCGAATTTGGGAGTTCGATAACTACCCAAACCTTTTTGCTGCTGTTTAAACAATTTCTTCTTTTGAAACGGATTCCTTTGACCTACACTTGAAATATTTTCATCAGCAAAAATAGTTGGTGCTTTCTTTAAATTTTCTTCATATTCCTTCTCGATTCTTTCATCATCTTTTGATTTTAGAAATTGTTGATACTTTCCCTTGGAAGCTGGATTTGGATCATTCAATAATTGTAACTCAAGAGATTCATCAACTATTTTTTGTTGATCCTCCAAAAATTTTTCAATTTGTCTATTTGAAGCAACTTTTTGGAATTGCTTTTGAAGAGGATATAAATTGGGGACATCTTGAAGCTCAAAATTTGGTTTAAAATCCCTCGGATGCTGGTCAATTCCTTTAAGGGGTTCATATATAATCGAATCTCTTGAATTTATTAATATGCGTTGTTCTCGATTTTCTGTTTCTGGAATATTAGGCTTAAATAGTGGCTTTTTACCAGTATTCGGTTTCTTGTTGTAAATTTCAGATAGTAGATCTTTATATTTGTCTTCTCTCGGCGCGTATTTGTATGACGATGTGTTGGGATAGTTTGTACTAACTTGGAAATGTGCTCCAACAGTGTATTCTCTGTTATTTTCATCATCTACGCTGGGATATTTCACTTCCTAAAAAGGTGTATTTTTATAGGAACTCTTTAAGATTAAAAATTAATAAAAATACCTCTGTAAATTGCGGAGGTTCCTCCTTTCTAAATCCCCTCAGATGGCCATGTGGACGAAATTGAACATTCTCCAAACGGGGTTCTAAATATTCTTTTCGTTGGCCAACAATAATCTGTGGTAATCTCTCCGCCTTCAAATACCTGCTGGAATATTGGGCATTTAGAGATGACATCATAACCAGCAGGAGTAACCCTTCCTGAAAATATACAAAATAATTATTATTATTATTATTATTGAATAATCAAGTACAAAAATAATACAATTTCCAATTACACCAAGCAACTCAGCGTGAATACAAATTACAAAGACTAAATTAAGAGTTTAGTTTAACAAGGACAGTATGTTTGAAGCTAGCTAAAGAGCAGCTTAAAGGATCAAATTGAAATTTGTCATGGTTACGTTGAAACCTGACCATGGGAGAGTTATAATATACAGCGAGTAAAGCTCTAGGTGGTGAGAAGACATCATTACTTCTGCCTCCATGCACAGGAACACGCACATTTAGATTGTTCACTAATATAGTATTTAGATACTTGTGATAAATATAATATAAGATGCACTCGTCGATATACAGTCTCCTATCAACAAGAGGGGATAGTTTAAGTAAGGATAGTCTCTCAGGATAAGGAACATATGGTTTATCGAATTTTCTTAAGAGACTACGGGAAAATTTCCTCTGATTTTCAGATGTTAGATTTTGGAGATAGGTTGAGGTACGTAGAATAAAGCCAGCAAATCTATAGGATCTCTTGGAGATATCGTGGATGTGAGCATCGAAAGTCAGCTTATTATCAAAAGTGACCCCAAGATCCTTAAACTCAATAACCTCCTGCAATAACACCGAGCCTAGGTGATATGAACTCACCGTAGAAGACTTTTTAAAAGTATAAGTCATCTTAAAATACTTGTCAACATTTAACGACAAGTCTTCAATATCGAGTAAGTCGCGCTGAAGGATATCACAGTCGACATAACATTCAATCACTCTAAATATCTTGAGATCATCAGCATATAAAAGGGAACTAGACATAATATTCATAGTCTAGTCATTAATAAATAACAGAAAAAGGAGAGGACCAAGAATAGAACCCTGGGAAACACCGGAAACCGAGACAAACTCAAATGACGAACAGCCAGCAAACACAACATGCATTTTACGGTCACGCAAATAAGATGAGAGCCAACTCAAAAGGGATCCAGATAAGCCATATTTTTCGATTTTATACAGGAGAGTAGAAGATATACAACAATTTTTCAACTAAATAAATATTAGAGCAAAGGATCTCTATTCCTTTTTTATTTTAGGAACATTTTTACTTTAAATTACTATGTGCATAGCTAAAAGATAATCCAATAAGCTCCATATAATGAATAACAAGTAAATAAAAAGTGATTTGCTAAAATATCACTTCCGTATTGATCACCTAATTTTTTTTTTGGCCACCCCATTTGAACTTCAAATATTTCATTCAAGATGCAGCTGTGTATAATTAACCTTTTAAATTAACTATTGATTGCCTTCAGTTTCTTGCTGTTCTTAAAACTACCCCGAATAAACTTCCTAATTGAAGTTTTTATGAAACACAAAACGCAAAAAAAATCAACCAGTTTTATTATTCTAATATATTCCGTCCAATCTTGCTTTATTAGTCACTATGGGGTTTTTGTTGTATTTTATTGTAAATAAAAGCAAAAGTCTACCGAACATCGGATCAAAATTAGAAAGGTTCTCGGAAATAAAATAGAGAGTGGTTAGGATAGCTAATTTTACAATTTTAAAAGAAGAAACACTGTCATACGATAAAAAAATGCTTTTACTACAGCCGTTTTCTTTGAGGTTTTTTGTGAAGCGTCTTAATCGTTTTGATCTCTTGCTTAGAACGAATTAAAATGTTTAAATTAGTTGGATAATTTTATCCAATTCTTACGTTGTCAAGGCATACCTCCATTTATTTTTTATTTTAATAGCCTTTTTGACACCAATTTAGTCCACGTTTCAATTATATTTTCCCAACAAAGTAGCGAATAATGTGAATATATTAAATAAAGAACATCTAACAAAAAAATGGATTACTCATTAAATTAATAAATTTATTTAGTGTCCATTTTATTTTAGTAAGTAATTGAATATTCATTTTCGTTTAGCTTTCGTTTTATTTTATATTTATATATGCTTTTAATTTTTATGGCAATGTTTTTTTAATTTGCTGAAGATTTTTTCAAAAAATATTATTCGTAAATTCTGTATAGTTCCTTTATTCATTCTTTATTTATTATTTATTCCAAATCTGATTTACCTTTCAGGGTCGACAGATGAAAAATGTGGTTTATATTATTATTCCAAAAAAATTAGTATACAACCTAGAATTTCTAGAACCAGCACCTACCTCAATATGGTATCATTTTGTTTTGATTCCTTCCGCGAAAAATTTTAAAATAAGTCGTTTAGCTAACTTTAGTAAGATTTTATTGCATAAAATTTTAAATGTTTTAATCAGGGACCGTAAATAACTGTTATTTTTATATTTTTGATGTAAAAAATCAAGTAGTAAGAGTTGTTTGATTTGCATAAAACTTATACATGATACCCAACATGACGAGTACTTTACGATGACATGGTCACTTTTAAATTTTATACTTTTATTATAAAAGTCAAACTTAATAATTATTATAGATTTCAATTTCTTTCAATCAAAAATATTAGTTAAAATTAATTGAAAAAGGTTTAGGTCATTAAAGACACTTATTTTTTTTTCTTTATTTTTTCAAGCCGTTCAAAACTGTTATGGAAAGACTTTTATTTTTTAAATGAAAAATAACTATTAAAAAAGACTTTTATTTTTTTCTGTCTTGTATAAAAGTCTTTTTAAGATTTTTATTTTTTCAGTTTTTTATAAAAGTCTTTGAAGACTTTTATTTATAAAATATAAAAATAAAAGTCTTTGAAGACTTTTATTTTTAAAATATGAAAATAAAAGTCTTTTGCAGAAGATAAGTAAAATAATCCTCACGATTACGAAATAACACTATAAAAAAAATCATAACATTGTACTTAATTGTTCAAATTAAGTAAAATATTATGACTGCTTTTATAGTGTGACTCCCCAATCGCGATGATTTTTTTGTTTATCTTCTGCAAAAGACTTTTATTTTAATATTTTAAAAATAAAAGTCTTCAAAGACTTTTATTTTTATATTTTATAAATAAAAGTCTTCAAAGACTTTTATAAAATACTGAAAAAATAAAAATCTTCAAAAGACTTTTATATGAGACAGAAAAAATAAAAGTTTTTTTTAACAGTTATTTTTAATTTAAAAAATAAAAGTCCATTGTAATTCATAATTTTTAACAAAAAAAAATAAAAATCGTTCATAACAGTTTTAAAAGATTTAAACTAATAGTAGGCGAAGATTATAGTTAAAAATAACTTAAAATATTTTTGGTGAAATATAATTGGTTCATTTTGTCTTAAATCATATAAGTTTCAAAGTAATAATTAATTTTAGATTTTTTATATATAACTTATAACAGTTACGATCCCTGGTTTTAATCTTAAATTCAAATAAACACGTTTCTGTTTAGCAACTTCAACTTTAAGCTCGTAAAAATATTTCCATTTTGTGGAATAGTTTGAAATGTTTCGTTGAATATATAAAGTTTCTTTTAAGAAAATCCTTTTGAATACAATAAATATTTAACAATAAAACTGATTTTATTTCCATATTGTGTAGTTTTCGGAATAAAATGATATAATCGTGCATCACAATGCATAAAAAGTCTCTAAAGCTGAATTATGGATCGTGATGGTTTTGATGCAATTTAGAAGTCGAAATCAATATTATTTTGCATCATAAGAAAATGTTTAAAATTGTCAATTCTAAAATCAAGAATAGAATGCAAATATGTAAAGATTTTCAAAAATCACAAATCAGGACACCAAGGAAGCTATGAAAAAATATATTTTACGGTGTCCCCGGTTGCGACAATTTCATTATTTATAATTTTATTTCAAATATAAAATTATACATAATGTAAAATTAAGATTTTTCATCAGAATATTGCGCATTTAAAAGGAACTAGGTTTTTAAATGAGTTTCAAGTAGACACTTTCTTTTGAATCCTTAAATAAAACGTATTTAAGTATAAATTTATGGGAACAATAAACGAGGCCCAAAAAAATTGATTTTTCAAGAATTTTTCTTGAGATGACCTTTTAAGTTATTAATGTAAAAATTTGTATACGTATTATGGTAACTCTTGAGTGTATTTTAATGTTTTCCATTTGTAAAAATAATTATTTTAAAAGCTGCTACAATAGATCCCCGGGAGCAACTCTAAAAAAAGGCGTCTTGCAGTGAGTACGATATCTCTGGACTGGATCATCCAAAATCAAAAAAACTAAAAATATTTCGTTAATATATTGTTTTATCTTGTAATTAGTCGAAGGAATAAGAAAAAAAGAATTTTTGACAAAATTGCGGCTTCTTAAAAAAAATCGATTTTTAACATCAATTTTGGCTCTAAATTGTTTATAAAATGGACAATATTTATCGGCGAGCACAAAGCTTCGATTAGTTACTAAAAAATATGCTTAAGAAGCTTGTGTTAAAATTTGAAACTGATCGGTTAAGCCGTTTTCGAGAAATCTTACTCACCAACTTTAAGAACACAGTTTTGAGAAAAACGCGTTTAAAGTTTCAAAAGCACTTGACATATGTATAGCACAAAAACTCGGACACGTTTTTACAAATATGCGTGTAACTTCGAGAATATTCACCGAATTGACGTGAAATTGTCTGTGGGTGTACGTAAATATATGTACATTATGAAAATAAAATAAAAAAAAAAAAACGATTTTCTGAAAATCCTGACTGTATATAACCCCTTAAGTATAATTTTCTCAGGTATCACAATTTTAAAAAAATGATACTAAAAAACATTCTTTGTATACAGGGTGATTTGTAACGATATACTTCAACATTATGCCAATCGATTCTATGAAATCGATAAAGCGTCGTTTAGGAGCTACGGGAAGTTTCATGTGTGCGGATACTATTTTCATTTAACACCCTGTAATCTCCTTAACAGACAGCCCACGATCCTTTTTAAGATATCAATTGATAGAGAACTCTTTCTACCTTCCAATGAGTCTTCAATCACTTCCCTATCCCGCTCTCCTCTAGAGTTTCAAAATGACAAAGTTTAAAAACTTAAAAACGTTAAAACATTATCACTAATTTAATAAATAATAATAAGAAAATTTGATAAAACTATAGATCGTGTTATCCGTTTATATTGAGTATCAAAATGAGGACCAAAAATTTCAATTTCGTGTAATTGTCATGAAAATTAGTACCTAAGGGTTTTTTGGGATGCTGACTTCGAATGTACTAACGGAATTTTTCATATTCGATGGGTTTTAACATGTACTTAAAACATCTTGGGGCCACTGACTTCGAATCTTCTATCAGAATTTGGGAATTAAAGGCGGCACATCCAATAAAACGACGAATGTTTCTGCGATAATTCACAGAATTTTATGAAAATCTAAAATAGCTTAAAGAGAATCAATATCTCAATCCAGGCATTAACTTGGAATTGGTTTCAACAATTTCTAGGATATACATAGCAAACTAGGGCATTTGAGAAATCTTTAATTAATAACTCAACTAAAATATCTAAAATATAATGTTCCAGATCAACGATTATATTCAAAAAACGTTTGATAATTAAAACAAAAGTATTTCTTTAAATTGTCCATTTGTTTCTGTCTTTTGTAAAACTAATAACTTCATAACATCAAAAGTGTAACAGATCGAATAAATTTAAATTTCTCAGCTTCTCCATTTGTCACAGTTTAAAAAGTTAATACACCATAAACTCTATTTCACTATTCATAATTTTCCTGTAATAATTATTCTGTCCAAATAACCACCAGTTTTTAAATGAAATTGAAAGAAAATTTCACTTTTTAATCGTCCATAAGATTTCCAAAGAGAAATGTCTTCACTTCACAATCAGTAACAGGCATCTATAAGAATTATATTCTCGTTTTTACATCAGCGCAACATAACTACGACCTGAATGAAGTAGCATACAAAATAAAAATATTTGTTAACTTCCCAATACAGGTAATTGCAACTCTTTGGCGAAAGTGAAAGAAATTTCACTTTTTGCGGCTTATAATTTAGCCTAACACACAAAATGCACTTGATTCCAAAAACTGCCGCCGCTCACAATGTTGTTGTCCACTCGCCAACTTCCTTTCCGCATTTGCTTTCGAATTAAACGAACATTACGAACTTCTATGCTTTCTATGACCAAATTTTATGGTCTATTGCACTGTTTCACATATCTTTCGCATAGCATAAATATGTACGTGATCATCGTTGCATTATGTAAATAATTATGTTAAGAAAACCAAACGTGATACAGCATAGCATATCGATGTGAACTCGATCCCCCAGGTGCACTTACCGCGAGGATGGCCATTATTATTGTATATTATGTATGTCTGGTACGTGAAAGAACGTTAAGTTTTAAAGTCCCGATCTGATGATTACGTATACGCGGCTGGAGACCAACTGAGTTAGCAACTGATTCGAACCTTAGTTTTATGCTTTTGCTCCGGTTAGCACATTTCAATTCAGAGATTTAACCCCTTTCAGATGCTGCAAAACTAAGCTTGATCTCGTTGATTTGATTTTAATAATTTTAAGAAACCGGTGAAATTTTATTAAGCAAACTGATGTTATTGATTCATAAAGATACACATATATACATCCGATTTCCCTCGAGTATCTTCTTCACCGATCTTGTTAAATTAGGCGAATCTTCAAATTTCAAGCTCATGGCACACGTTACTTAGTAGAGGGCAAGGTAACAATTTTTTCTTCTTAAAGAAAAAACAACAAAAAACAAAAATCTGTCTCGAAATCAGCAGTACTTCACTTTTTATGAGATTCATTAGAGAGATAAAAAGTATTATGAGTTTTTTTGTTTTTCAGTAAATTAGTAATTAAAACCTGCTGGGTCGACTGCAATAAATCTGCATGAGAAAAGATTTACAGTCACAGGTAGGTAGGTAGATAAATTGCTGTCTCACCCTTTTAAGTTTTTGCACTGAATAACGAAACCTGTTTGACTTTAACAAAGATGATTCTCTGCAGCATCACACGAAATTTATGCAGAAAACTACCTTTGTTACGATTACGTAGATCTTAAATTAAATCAGACATAATATTTGCATTATATATCATATACTATCAATAACAACACCTTTTACATATCTTTACCTAATATTATGAAGTATTTACTAATTTCAGGGTCAGAATAATGACCGATCGTTCCACATTCGTTGCGGTCATTCGAATTTCCTTTTTTTTTCTTTCTTTCTTTTACTTCCAATCATTTATCCGCATGTCTTTATAAACATTATTCACCTACCTTTAATCATTGTGTTAGGCTCAAATTTCTTATTGACTGAGATTATTTCCGTTAGGTAACCGAGTTCGAAATCTTAAGCCTATTGTAATTGAACCTAAAGGTAACGCAATCGCTAAATAAAATTCGCTCGACTTTAAGAAATTCTCGCAAAACGAATTCCATAGCTTCACACCTGTGTAAAGTGTAAGTGTATTAGAGTAAGTCTATAATTACAATTTTATAATGTGGGTAGGAGGAACACACAAAAAAATATTAAGCGTATTAAATTGGTTCGGATCAATAAAGACAATAGTTGATAGGTTCAATCTTAATCAATCAATCGCCTCGGGATATTTTTCGATTTAAATTCGCCTTTGTTATATGAATACGCTTTGTCGCTGCCCGAAAATATTTTAGAATATTACTAATCATTAATACGATTAATAGAGGAGGTCGGAATCAGGAAATAATACTTCTCATGTTTTTAACCATGTTAAATTTAGGCGTTTTGATCTGATAATTACCAATCACGAACCTTTCAAAATTTTATTAATGCAAAGCACGCTTGTGAAACTCGTGGACGTAGTGAATAAAAGACTTCAATATATTTTCTTTTTTTCATTTGTTTCTTCAGAGCAATTTTGCTGTTTTGCCATGATTCTACAAGATTTCTGCAAGGCATTTAACCTCAGGTACCCACGTAAATGGCCTTCAATTGTTATATTGTTTTTTTTTCCTTTTGCGTTACGTTTTAAATAGCTTGGAATAAATTTCAGCAAAAAGAAATATTCAAACTGAAAGTCAACAAACTTATAGTTTTTGTGTTTTAAAAGCAAATAAGTGGTTAATAATTACCATAATTGAGATAAAATAATAAAGATATTCATATCCTTTAACTTACAAAATATTTTTGAAAGGCATAAAAATGGAAAGAAGAAAATGAGCGAATTCCATACATAATTCTAGTAAGTAGTAAGGGTAGTAATTTATCTTGAAATGAAAGTCAAAAATTATAAATAGCAAACGAAAGGAATCAACGACTATTATATTATTACATAATTTTTTACTATTTGAATTTTAAAATCGATCTACATACAAAAAACTAGTGGATCTTTTTATAAATTAATTATAATATTAGTACCCTAAACAAATTAAGTAAATTAAAAAATAGCTACAAATTAATTTTTCAGGAAAGGAAATTTTTAAAATAAAAAGAAATCAGCGGAGCGTAGCTTAACTATAAACTTCTAAAGGGCTTTAGAGTTTAACAAAAAAACTTTACCCTCTTGTGACCAGTCAATTTTTTACATACAAAATTTGTCTTTTCAAAAATTGCATTTTAATAAAGGCTTGTAGAAACTTACATAATACAGGGTGTTCAATAGGAAATTGCGAAAACTAATGGGTCACAATTTTTTAACAAATGGAGAGATCGCTAAAATGTAAATACTTTTTAATAAAGGAAAGTCGTCATTTTTATTTCATGCCCATTTTATTATAAATAAAAAAAACATGTATGCAGTTCACATGCGATAGAAGTGAAACCTTCAAAAATGTTAACTTCAAGATAATGAGATGAATGTAGAATTTCAGTTTTTGGGGTCTTTTTAGTCTTGTTTTCTTTTTCTTTTTTTTCTCCGATAATCACGACAATATTCTGCATTCGCTTTCGGCATACTTGGAAAATCACTTTATTAAAATAAAGAAATATTTATGTAAACGATACACGTGTACAATACACCACGGTTGTTATAATGCCTTTACCCAAGCTTCGTAGTACGCAGGCGCGCACACACGTACTAAGTCACGTACAAGCGTCGTGCGTAGCACGTACCACCACTACCAGCGTATTAGGTTTCTGCTTGAAGGCGCCCAGAGCAGTACCGACAATCTACGAAGACTTACGAATATTCCCGAACGTATGAAGATGGGAGAGGGTACGGACAGCGCACAAAGAGGAGATCACAAATATAAGAAACACTGTATAATGCCTTCTATCGCATTCTCTCGCACGTTAAATCCTATAGATGTATGTGTTTATCTCTTTTTACTGTCGCTTTTTCGTTTCATCGAGTTTCAAATCACAACGATGCTAAAGAAGTTTTCACTTCAAAAAATTAAATCTATTTAATACAAAACAATTAATTTAAAAATATAGTGAAAAACGTTAGTTACTAATGATATATATTTTCGATGTTTTAACCATCTAATGTTCTAACGTTTCATTTGAAATGCCATTGACGATCTTCCCAATGTCTTTAATAAAATCCTCAACTGTTTTTTGGTTATTTTCGTAGCAGAGATCTTTAATGTAGCCCCATAAAAAGAAATCAAATCGAATGAGATCTGACGAGTCATGTGGCTATTCTATTCCTTTTCCCCTAGCAAAGCGTGGGTACCCTAGGCCAATAACTCGATCGCCATAAAATTTATTGATGATACTTCTTGTGTGCGATGAGGTGCTGCTCCGTCTTGAATAAAAAAAAAAGATTTAACGGTCCTCTCTTTTTCGCATGAGAAAGGATTTGGTCTCTAACATCCCTTTGGACTTCTCTCCGGCGACAGAAGATTCAAAGAAATGCAGGTAGATACCTTTTATGTAGATGGTTCACATTTCAAAAATATAAATCATTAGTAACTAACGTTTTTCACTATATTTTTAAATTAATGGTTTGTATTAAGTAGGTTTAATTTTTTTTATAAAAAAGTGGACATGAAATAAAAATGACGACTTTCCTTTATTAAAAAGTATTTACATTATACCGATTTATTAAAAAATTGTGACCCATTAGTTTTCGCAATTTCCTATTGGACACCCTATAAAAGCGACACACAGACGAATCAAATGAAATTTTTCCGCACATCTTCACTGAGAGAAATAATTGTCTAAAATTAAGAATAGTTCTTTCTGACTTCCATTTAAATTCGATATTTCTCTTATTTAAACGTCCACAATAGCAATTATTTCATGAAAATTGAGCTTAATTTTCCTTGAATCAAGATACTAGTTCTTTATACAAGAACATTCTTGATGGAGAATTCCTTTACTTGTTTTAATCCGGCGGCGGTCGTGCGGATCTGACAGACCCGGCGCCATTACTCACGGTCATATTTTGCGGAAACTAGCGATAGTTGCGCCCTCTAGGCTCATGGACCTTTCCCGCCATTCCTCCTCCTCATGCCTGAGTTTAAGAATATTGTTAGGTAGGAACAAAATTAACTTGGTAAATGACGTTGAAATACAAAAAAAGAAGTCCGGATTTGTGGGACCCGCGCGACCGCTCGCAATAGTCCGAGGGGCGCGACCTCCGCCGGGTTAATATACAAAGTTCTAAGTGAAGACCATATTTTTCTCTTATTTTAAGGGGAAAAACCACATTAGGAAACAAATTAGAAGTATGTTTTTTGGTATTTTTTTTACAACTGAATATTTTTAAACTTGGACGTGGATGTTTTTAATTAATGTTTTCATGTACATGTCATTAAATTTTGAAAACATTTCAGCCAGAAATCCCAGATTTATTACCAGTCAGCCACGGTAAGTTTTCAACCGACTTTCTAGCTTGCGTGCATCTATCAGGTCGTAATTTTCATTTGAAGTCAAAAACGATACAAACGATTTGTGTACATTATTAACATAATTTCCAAGAATATGAATCACTTTGCGATCAAAAAAGTTGAAAATTGAAGATTTTATGACTGTGTAAAGAAAAAGGTATCAATTTTCACCCACCCTTTTTTTGTAGCTTTATGCAAAAAAACAATACTTTAAACAGAGATATCCAAATTGTTAGTTCGTTCATATTGCTGGCAATTAAATTTTAATATTATAGGTCATTTCATTTTTGAAAAAAAAAATACGAATTTCGTTCTAAAAATTTCAGCATATTTCTTCAGATGTTTTTCTGAAGATTTATGGAAAATAACCGATTTTTTTAATTATCTAAGTGATTTCCCCTCATAAGAACTTAACTTTAGTCAACAACTCTTGTTTCTAGAATCAAGAAATATTGGATAAAATAAAAGAGTCAGTAAATACTGAAAACAAACCACCTTTTTCTTCATATAATAAAAATAAATGAGTTTATCAGTACAATGAAGATACAATGAGCGGTTTTGAGGGACTGTTTTTCTTCTTTACGAAAATATATTTTATAAGCAAACTGACTTCAACTCGGGAATTCCCAGCTCCAAATGAAGGTGACTTAACTATGTGATTTTTATTTAAATACTTAAAAATAAAATAATCTTAAAAACAAATTGTATCATAAAAATATTTATATTCTTGGTGCAGTCAAGTCTCCTATAATGCGATTGATACGTACTGCGTTATATGGAAACCGCGCTATGAGAGACTTTAAATTAATTGAAGTCAGGATATGCGTTCTATGGAAACCGCGTTTTGAGAAACATAGAAATAAGATAAATCAGAATAATCTATACCGCGTTATATGGAAACCACCTCCGCATTCTATGGAAAACGTGTTATAAGAAACTCAGAATTAATACAAATTAAATGGTTCGTACCGCGTTATATGGAATCTCAGAAATAAATAAATTCTATATAAATCAGACCTATATAAAAACTGCATTCTCAAAATAACAAATTGTGTCTGATACGGTTAATAAATAAAATTTTATAATAGAAATGACAATGAATCGGAAGAGTAGATTTTTACATATTTAAATTTTGGTTTAAAGAATAATAGAAATTGGCAGACAGGGGAATACACCACAAATGTTAACTATGTACATACAAAATTTAACACATCGAATAAGTGCTGCCATAGATAAACTTTTCAAGCCATTTGATTTGTTGGAATGTTCTTGTATAAAAAACGCGTTATAAAGAGACCGCGTTGTAAGAGAACTTGTCGCATTTTTCACACCGCGTTATATGGGATTCGCGCTATAAAAACACCGCGTTATAGGAGACTTGACTGTAGTATTTTGTTATTTTTATGTCAACCCTATTATTGTATCAATTGTCAATTTTTTCATTTGTTTTTTTATTTCATGAGGACCCATCATAGCCTAGATATGTTAGAAGAAAAAAAAAATGTCTGGGTCATAAGTAATGTGATAGTTATGATAACGCAAGATAATTTTTGTGTAATTGTTTTTATTAGCATAAAATATTGAACTGAACATCAAATGCAGGTGATACCAGATATTGTTTTTTTTACGTTGTTACTATGCTTTGCTGAATAATTAGATTTATTTCATGTGCTTACATGCTTGGTGTTTTTGACTAGATGACCTTGGACCGGATATCAGTTGCAGGTGACACTCAATTTTTAAAAAACCAGTGTTAAGTTTTATGATTTTATATAACTGACTATATTCTTTGTTTTACGTTTGTTTGCAAATGGGAATTAACGAGTTAAATCAATGAAATATTGTTTAAAATCGGAGATATAATCCTATATGACGAAAACGTTTATTTAATTCGAAAAAAAAAAACAAATAATAAATTATGATCATTACTTAAGAGCTCATGCAATCATTAAGATAAAACCCTTCCGGAGTCATGTCGTAAAAGAAAACATTAAATATGTAAATTTTTTGAAAGAATAAAAAAAAAACTTGTAATTAAATCAGAAAGAGTAAGATTTACTTATGTAGAAAAAACGAGTTCTCGATTCAGGAATATACTGTATGGAAAAATAAAGGTAAAGATTTCGCTCCGTGAAAATTACGTTATTTTGAAGTGAATAATAATTCACTTATTTATAGAAGTTACCACTCATTTCAAGAAACTTTCAGGCAAAACTCACAAAGTTTTTAACTCAATTTAAAAAATTTCTTTTTGAAATTTAGGAATATTTCAATTATTTCTAGTCCTTTCCTCATTTAAAGCAAACATCGTAAGAGTAAAGTTCTAGTGTATTGAAAATTGCGTTTAAGAAAATATTTTAGTAATTTATAAAACTTATAACTCAGTTCAAGAAACTTTAATGAATTAACGATTGAATCAAGATTATGTTCAATTGGATGAGAATCACTGCTTAAAATGGATTGGTTCGAGAGAGTTTTTCTTTATTTAAGAAATTTTTCTTTCAATGTTCCTTTCTACGACTGTATGTCATCCTCCAAAAGCTACTTCAGACCATAGAGCTTCATTTTGAAGATCATTACTCAAGTAGCTTGTAGGAACTTTATTTTTTGTAAATGAAGATGACATCGCTGGAATTTTCCAAGATTTCCAGCTATCACATCTTTCAATTGCCATAGCTATTACTCTTGTTGACTCAGTAATAATAAATTCATCAAAATACGCATTCCTTTCCTAATGATAATGTCTTCGCTTTTGGAATTCATTTCCATTATCCATATTTAACAAATGATACAGAATATAGAACAAATAATACTGCCGCGAAATGAATGTTATGTAGCTTCTCAGTAACATTTTACGCTTAAATATCGTTTGGAAATGATCATTTACTGGTCTGTGTGTCGCCGGTATAACCAAATTAAGAAAATTCGGTTTCGTAAGTATTTTTACGGAAAATTAAATTACACTATAAGTCAACACCAACCTTATATCCGAATAAACGGCACGTAATTTCTGTATGGTTTTTTCTCCTAGATTACGATTTTATAAACGAAAATGTTTAATAAAAAATTATTAAAAAAATAATGGATTGTCTTTGGCTGTGGCACCATGGCTCAAATATGAGCTTAAATCTTGTGCTTTTATGTCAAATTCCATATAATTTACTTTTTACCCATAAATTATTAATTTCATACTATAGGTAACTAGGTACTTGGGTCTAAAAAAAAACAATTAAATTGCTATTGGACGAAAATAATTGATTTGCATTTTTTAACTAGTAGAAAACGCATCTTTTTAAAAACATTTTCATCATATAAAATACCGTGTTTCAAAGTATTTACTTAGTACTTATTTTGACTTTCCTGGTCTAAAAACAATTAGAAATTTTGTACACATTGCATCTATTGTTAAGAACCAATCTTCATCATGGCATTTTCCTAAAACACGAAGTACGAAAGTACTAAAAGGCTCGGTCTCCTTTGAAAGTAATCCGAACAATTTTTTATACCTTAACTAATATACAACCAAAGTCTAACGTTATGGACAAAATTCCAACCATTTCTCCTTGTTGACGTTTTAGCAATAATTATTAGACAAAATCGTTTATTTTTTATTCCAACAAAGGCGAGACAAAAATAGCAAATATTTTGAAAGTCAAAAAAGATTTTTGGAAATAGTTTGTATATGCTAAATAATGAAAGCAATTCCGACCGATAGGAAACAACATCTTACTTTTAATAAAATCATTTTGTTAATTAATTTTACTTTTCAGTTTTTTTACTTTGTGGCACAAGACTGTATAGTTCAATTTTCATTTTCATTAATATTTGCACAAACATGTATGAATTTTGATTTAACCGGCGAATCCAAAAGTATACGAATTACTTTATCATCACATCATTATTTATGCATATAACAAACTTGAGCACCTTAATGAAGCAGCAAGCATTGAATAATATCGATTGATAATAATCACTAAAACACTATAAATCACTATTTTACTGCATCACTTGTGTAGAGATTATGCCTAGAGGTTCTGACCTTAAAAACTTAATTTTGCAAATAAATTAATAGTCAACAAAAATTTGAACGTATACATTTTTCTGACCCTCAAAAACTAATGCATGATGTAAATAACCAGATGAAATCATTAAAATGGTTTATGACTTAAAAAAATTAAATCTAATTTCATACAAAAAAGTTAAACTTCCATAAAAATATTGTAAAAAAAAATAACTTTAAACGAAAATGTAAATTGATCGTATAAACTACCTCGGGTTATGCTAATCCTTTCGTAAAAACTTCGAAATCGTATTAGAATTTTCATTATGTGATGCTTTTAAGAACGTTATTCGATTCGTCACTGTTTAATAGTACAATAAAATTTATCGGAGAAGGTAAACCTCAGCAATAAACTATTGAATTCAACAACTTGCAATAGGTTCATTTAAAACATCTTAATTAATTAATCATTCAAATATAGAATTTTAAAATTAAGTAATACTGCATTCATAACAAAAAGTAAAGCATTATCATAATTGGTGCTGCAACCTCCTTTGGACCTTGGCCTCTATTAATTTTTCTTTTATTTAAAAACGTCGCGTTCATGGGCTAATGTCCTCCATCTGCCCATGTTCATTTTCTTGCCAAATTCGGTGATTGCATCTATCTGTCTTAATTTTGTTCTTTCTTGGTGTATTTTCGATCAGGTCTACAGGTCATCATCATCTTTATTGGGTTATTGTACTCTGTGCGCATGACATGTTCAAACCATTGCAATCTCACTATTTTGATTTTCATACAGATTGGGGATTGGCCTACAAATAAAAAAACTTTGGTTTTCGTAATTCACTAGAGTGAACGTATTTGGAGACAAGTTTCATTGAATTTTAAATTAAAACAATGGAAACAAAATCACTAAAAGATCGTGAGCGTTTTTTTAAATTGAATATTGAACATATCGTAGTATACGGTTTTATCCAATGATTCGGATTTGTAAAGATTTTCACTGTCGTGTCTGTTTGTGTCCTACTCCGAATTGAAGAATCTGGAACAGATCTCTCAGACCTTAACCAAAAGTTATAAAAATTTAACAAAAATGTAAATTGATTTTAATATAAATTTTCTAAAATTAGGGATTAAGGGGAGCATAAGTCAAGAATTTTTCTTCTTTATTTTTCATTCATAAATTGTTACAATAAGAAAGACGCTCGCTTTTTTATTCATTACTTTACAGCTAAATGGATATTAAATTCTTACTTTTAACCAAAAAATTTTTTATTTTTATATGCAAGTTTAAATAGCACATCATTTGGTTATTTCTTCATTTCCTTACTTTAATAAAACACTAGTTTATCAATATACAATAAGTTTCATTAGATATGTTATATTATATTTATGTTTTGAGTTAGTGTGGTTAACAAAGTCATAGACAAACTTAATTAATTTTTAGCCTTGTAGCTGTCGATGAAAGTGTTCTATTATTTGTACCTTAAACTGAATTAAAGCGACTCTAGTAAAGCTCTACTTACTTTTATCCTGCGCCAAGCCCAGTGATAATAATAGATTTTTTGTTCATTTGTTTTTTTGGAAGAGATGTTTACTGGAAAAAAATTCAATATTACACGTTTAAAACTTACTTCTTTAAAGCGACACGACATCTAAATATTTTTAAGTCTGTCTATGACGAGGCCTTGGATAAAACAATAAAACAAAATAGAAGTAAAATCGTTAAAATATCGAAGTGTAACAAATAGTAATTAATAAAATTTCTTCGCTTTTGAATTGCATAACTATGCGGAATTTTTTTTTTGTTTTCTCGTTCTTCTATTGATTTTGTAAAATTTAAAACTAAATAACAAAACATCACAAAATTAAAATACACAACAAAAATTTAAATTTCCTACCTTAGGAGTTAGAATTCTTTCTTTTATTTTATTTACATCACTTTTACTATTACGAATTAATTTTGTTTTTGTCTTTTTTTATAAATTTTCATTTAATAATATTATCGCCGTGATTATGTAGAAAAGCCAATTCAATATGTTTTCGTTCCACAATAAATCTTTTTATGTACACACACCGGTTTGATCCATTTGAGATGATTTGAGTACCGATTCACCGGGTGACCCATTCGATGTTGCAATTTTACCATCGGACAATTGCCCTCGAATATGCAGCATAAGATCAGGTTTCATGTCGATATTTGGTCGGGATATCACACAATAATTAGCTGTATTGTAGGTGACTAAAGGTTGCGTTAGGTGTGGCTGAAAATATGATGTGGGTGTTGGAGTTACGTGCGAAATCTGAAAAAATATATTCCGATTTATAAAATATTATTCTTTTCGCAAAATATTTATTTATTTATTCATATATCAAAAAAAGGAATCTCTTTTGCACTGTCTCAATGCGGTTAGTATGAACGTCATAGTGTGGCATCCACACTATAGAAACATACTCCACAATGGGGCGGACGGTACAATACAAAATTTTTAATATAAAAGGGTCATCAAAGTCCTTCGACCAACGTTTCACAAAACCAAGTGCAGAATTCGCTCGATTAATTATGCTGTCGATATGGCGCCCAAAGTTAAATTTACTATCAATGACCAAACCAAGGTCAACTACACTATCTTGCCTAGACAAAGGCTTGCCAAGAATTTTATAAGTGTGCTCCAGAGGGGAGCTTTTTCTACTAAAAGAAATGAAAATACATTTGCTGACATTTAACTGCATGCAGTTTTTTTAAACACCAAGTTTCGAAACAGGCAAGATCGGCTTGGCGGCTATGGGCATCTTGTAAGGTCTCTATTGATCTATAGATTTTTAAATCATCGGCGTAAGCTAACACATGAGAATTACGTATAAGAGGAAACAAGTCGTTAATAAAAAGCGTGAACAGCAGGGGTCCGAGTTGGCTACCCTGTGGGACGCCGGATAAAACGGAAACAGAATCAGAAAAGGTACGGGAAAACTTTACTTTAAAAGAGCGACAAGTAAGGTAAGACTTAATCCAATCAACGAGATTTTTGGAAAAACCAAGGCAAGACAGTTTAAAAATTAGCATATCATGAGAGAGCTTGTCAAAAGCCTTACTGAAATCTGTATACACACAGTCGACTTGTTTATGCTTTTCCAATTCATTTAGGCAGAAGTTAGAGAACTCAACTAGATTCGTGACTGTCGATCTAGCCTTAACAAAGCCATGTTGTTGAGTAGATAAGATAGGGCTACAATAAAATGTTAAGTAGCTAATGACAATAGCCTCAAAAAGCTTGGAGATCGGCGAAAGTTTAGCATAATAAAGAAACTGTATGAAATTAGAAATTCTCGAGTGAACTGAAATGGAACTCAAAAGAAATTTAAACGAAACTCAATTTTAATTTTGCCTGTATAACCATAATTAGGTCTTAGGAGAAATATAGTGCGCTAAACAAATTCATTTCCGATCCATAAAAAATTTAATCTTAAAGATATGTCGATTTCTACACATTAGTGCAAATTTCATACCTCTCATCTAAAATTTCGATCTAGACAAAAAGCCAAATGACTAGAATAGATAGCAAAATATTACAGGTCAAACAAACCTTTTTTGTAGGTTTATTATAGAAATTGACCTATTTATTATGTAAAAACAAGAAAAATTTATTGTGAAAGTACGTCGCATATCATTTAAGATATTTCTCAAGACGGCAAATCCATTCGTGTTGATTTTTAAAGTAGGGGAAAAGAAGACATGTGAAGTAAAGCGCGACATGCTTGTGTTTATTAATCATCGATTAATCCTGTCTCTATGTTTATCCCTTCTTACACAACAATTGACTTATAAATGCCTGAGAAAAATACAAACTGCATAATGAAGTAGCAAATGTGCGTGACACGCAATAGCTGAATAAGTGGCTGAATAAAATTAGGAAGCCAAGTTGTTAGAAAAAATTGTTACTTAAGCATTTTTTTAAATTTTAATTTTACTTCGATTGTAAAAATACATGTTTGTTTTTAACATTCAGAGGAATATTAAACGGAATTTTGAATGGATTTAAAAAAATTAGTAAATATAATCCCTAACTGTACTTAGAATTCACTGATTTTGTATTTTCAAATTCGTCTATAAATTATCCCTTTTTTGTAACTGCTTAAGACCGATAGTTTATTAGCGAATTTTTTCTTAATCTCGATAATTTGAAGAAATGCTATAATGAAAATTTTGTAAAGTGACAAATTTTACCTGGTGGTGATGACTGCCAAGTTGTCCTGAAGGACTACTAAAAACTGCCGGTGGAGGTGGTGCTTGCGCTTCCGATTGCTGCAGCTGCTGATGAGGTGGATTTATAACCATTTGATTGTGAATAACAATCTTTTCTTTGCGATTACGCCCTTCATTTGTATTATTTTCATTTAAATTATTATTTGAAGCTCCACCCATTCTTTCCTGATGTCAATACTGAAAAACAAAAAAAAATAGATAAATAATTATTTATAGAACTCATTGAAACAACTGGTGGATATATCTCTACCTCTAGGTGGCTTTTAGCATGCAGAGACCATTCTTCCCTTGTCGAAAACATACGTCCACAAAGTTCACATGTCCAAGATAATTGTTGTTGATGATGATGCGGTATTACAATTCCAGGTATTGCGGCACTAGTCTGGGGGTGTGTTGTTTGTTGTCCAGCAACAACAATGTTATGCGATGATTGCTGTTGCAATTGTTGCTCTATTGAATGCTTACTGTCCTCTTCGGGCTCCTTTTTCTTTACTAAATTGTTTAAACGTTTTCCAAGTGGGGCTATATTAGTTGGTGTAACGTGCTTAAACTTATTCATATGTATCACAAGCTTATCGCGCCTAGCAAAAGCTTTATTGCACACCTATAAATTAGGTAAATTTATAAAAATAAAAAATTTATTGAAATAAATTAAGAGGGTACACACACTTTAACAGCTCCAAAAAACATTTTACGATTTCCCTTTTTTTACTCATTCTTAAATTATAAAATATATCTACAAAATTTCATATTGAAATTCGCACAAATGGTAAAATTATAGCTTTCAAGAAGAAGTTGATACTTTAATCGTGATTTTTTCCTAAACGACCTAAATGACGATTGAACCACACATTTTTTTACGATGCCATTTCGTTAAAAACGAAAAAAGGAAAAAATAACAATTAAGCTTAATTAAATGCTCTCAATTTTTCATTTGTGTAAAAAAGGTTGATAGAATTATAAAATAGAAAAAGCTGTTTTTATTACTATATTTGGGATATTTATAAAAAATAAAAGGATGTCGCAGTAGCTCGAGAGCGCTTAAAAACCCTAACTATACATATAAAATATCATTTATATTTGAAACTTTTAACAAGGCTTGCTAAAGAGACAAACCCGTGATTCATTAAGCAAGCCATAAGGAAACAAACAAAACAACAAAATAAAGTTTAATGATTTTTTCAAAAAAAAGGATTTCAAAAGTGTTTAAAATACGATTTTTTCAAATGTTTAACGTATTTTTCTTGTAAACGTTATGTAAAGGGCCATTTTCGTTTTCGAATTCGGAAACTACAGAAAACTCCCTATAAAGATGGGTGATAGGGCTTTTATTTGGGCCCACCTGGTATTTTAATTTTTTTTTTTTTTTTTGTGGTATCTGCTATGCAGCCAAGCCAACTTTTCTTTTCTTTATACATATGATAAAACTTTTTCATACCTATACAATATATATATATATATATAAAGAACTTTTTAGTACTTTCTTGTGCTCTATGTTAAATAATTAAGTGAAAGTACGGAAAGTGGTATATTTACGAATTTTTGTGGAAGGAATAAAGTTTAGCGATAATTTCCTATAGTAAGACAAGTAAACAAAATAAAATTTCTTTCCTATTTCACATCCCAAAAAATAGTGTTTAATGGGCCGAAATAATCAGTTGTTCAGAGTTTTTATAGTGTGTTATTAGTTTTTAATTAATCAAGCCTTAGATTTCTAATTGGTTGTGAAAAGCGAGAACTTTTTTCCAGAGGCCTTCACTAGACAGGTTATAATTTTAGAAAAATTAGCATTTGTTACAAATAAATATCTAGTCCAAACTATGAGGAATAGTAGCTAAATCAATGTCTTACAGTGGAAATATATCAACAATTATCAACAATATTTTAAAGAACCCATTTTTAGATTTTCATTTACAAAAATTTACTGAATTAGTAAGTTTTAAAATACATATATCACAAAAAAAAGCTATTTTTTATACCATCAAATTGTGTACCCTCTTAAAGTAGTTCTTACTTCGCATATGTAGGGTTTTTCACCCGTATGAATTCTCATATGTATTGTCAACTTGTCCTTCCGTGCGAGCCCTTTGCCGCACACCGAACACTCGAAAGCCTTATGTGTCGCTGAAATAGTAAATGTTCGAAATGGTATTTTCGAAAATTAAAAACATCCCTTACACTTTGATGTGTTATTTTTGCGGGTTCCAGATGATGCTTGCTGTACCTGCTGGAGAGCCTTCAAGCGGCTAGCGGGGTGCATTGATCCGCCTTCTACATACGGTTCTGTGAATGGTATCAGATTTGGTCGCGGTACATTATAAGGTATATCTGGTGACCAACTGCCTAAACTTTGGAGCACTCTCACACCACCTTCAAAACCCATGCCGACATCATCTGGCACTGTAAAGGTGCTGTCGGCTCCTCCCGAACTAGACGAGCTTATTTGAGGCACTTTTATGGTACTAGCATAATGTTGATTCGAATTAACGTTCGATGGCGAACTTTGGGTCTGAGCATTTTGCTGCGAGTGTCCTTGTTGCTGCTGCTGCTGTTGCTGTTGTTGCTGTTGCTGTTGCTGTTGATTTTGATTTGACGTATTTTGCTGTGAGTCGCTTCTTTGTTGCTGCTGCTGCTGCTGTTGCTGTTGCTTATATTGAACTGCGGCTTGAGCCATGTGTTGTTGAACTGCCATATGGGCTTCTAAGTATGCATTTTTTTGTGCAACTGTCATCTTATCCATATTTACAGTACCGTCCTGAAAATAATATTAACCGCAAAGCTTATTTTTAAGATGATATCACTAAAATATAAGTAGTTAAGATAGATAAAAACAAAATGTTTCGGTTTCATTTTTGAATGAAGAATTTAGTGAAAAATAAGTAAAATAAAAATTAAAAGGCTATTATTATCAATATGGTGCATTGATATTATTATTAATTATTAAAAGGCTATTATTATCAATATGGTGCAATAAGTCTTACACCTGGAAAAAAACAAAAAGATGTTAGTAACTACAGATCCATAAGTCTCTTAAACACAGTATGTAAGCTTTTCAAAAAATGAAATGATCAATCTCCTCCCTCAACAATTAGGCTTTAGACCCAAGTGTACTACTTCACACCAGCTCAGAAGAATTACAAGCCACATTAAAGAAAAATTGGAGATAGATTATAAATATTTCGACATTGAAAAAGGTTTCGACTGTGTCTGGTACGGGGGATTAATATATAAAATGATGAGTGAAACTGCCCTTATATTGAAAATTGTTGAAGGTTTCCTGATAAGTAGATATTTCTACGTTTTCATTAACAACATTTTCTCCGACATAAAGAGTTCCCCAAGGTTCATCTCTCAGCCCTTTACTGTATAACATATACATCTCAGATATAAGCGAAAATATTAACCTATTTGCAATTTCACGTCATAATTAATAAGCTTGTAAAAATCTAGATTCCCTGGAGGCGTATTTCCACAAGTGGAAAATTAAAACCAACGTAACCAAAATATTCTGTGCATAATTTAATAGGAAAAGAAACCAAAAACTATTAACAGATAGACCACTATAATTTAATACACAAAAAAAAAACAATTAATATATAAACAAAAATAACGAAATATGTTAATAGGCTCAACATTTTCCTCAAATGAAATGACATTTTGTCATATTTCGTTTTCCCGTAATGCATAAAATTAGTTTTAACGACTCGTTGAAATATTGTTTATTATGCTAAATAAATGAATTGAATCTGAATCTTGAATGTTAGCGAATTATTCTAGTAGAATTATCTGACTGTCTATTTTGTCCATCTGTGCATTTCCACTGAAAGTATCACTTAATCTAGGGGATTAAAAACACCACTGTCGTGCTAAAAACCTAAGTTTTTAACTTATAAATCATAAGATGTAGAAATCCATATTCACTGTTTCAAATATAAGAACAGCAGAATATGCACATAAGGAAGGGACTTTCGAGGCAAAATATCAAATTTCATTAATGTTTGACTATTAGTTTTCACATAGATTAGGAATTTACATTTAAGAACTAAGTATCAATTGAAGCTTTGTATATTTTTAACACGTAATATCCAAAATAAAGGAAAATCACTTTAATTAAAAAGTACTATTTTTACAATAACATTTTTATTTATGAAGTTGAGTATTGGGTTCTTATAGATGAATAATTTCTAATAGCCCCGTCAATCCTATCGCTTTTTAAGCGAATTTTGAAATTATGAGACTTATTTGGGGAATTCAAACAGATAGTGACGAATATACTATGCAGAATCAAATAATAAATTATGATTCAACTACTCTGGTTCGGTTGAGGTGAACCTCCTGTAATTTATATACTTGGCCGGACAATACACAATACAAATCCGACAATAACCTCGTAAAATTTGTTCTCCAATTATAAGATTTTAATCAATTTCATCTACTAGAATCAAAAAGAACTACAATTTTCAACTTGCCAGCCCATAGAATACTACGCCATTTAGAATAGGGTTACATTTCTATAGCAAATGATTTGTTTGTAGTGAATCTAATAGTGGCGCAATTCTAGGACGTCTAGAAATCAAATTAGCATTTATGATGCGTCTTCTTATTGATGACGTAGTAACAGAAAGATCCAGATTCTATTTAATTTGTGTCAAAGTCATGAGTCCTTTTTTGAACAATTTACAATATTCCGCCCCGCTTTTCAGTCACATTTTCCTTTTTTTTGCGTTGCTTCATTTTGCATAAACTTCTACGTTTTGCAATCTCTAAGTAGCTGCTGTGGAGATAAATTACAAGAAATGTTTTTCAAATCATTAAGAAGGAGATAATCAAAAATTACTTTTTTTCAAAAATGTATTCCGGCACAGCCTTTTTTAATACACATGAGTGTATGAAATTGTCTAAAGCTGCTTTGATAGTCAGCGTTAAAAAGTAACTAAGATATAAAACATTTTAATATTTTGTAGAATTGAGTTGAAAAAAGTTATATTCATGCATTGTTTTCGAATACTTATTTGGATATTATTTCGATGTTATATGGGTAAAATATACCTACTGATTCCTTTTTATTCCACAAACGTATTTTAATTCATACGTAAATTTTGTTTTTAACACTAAATTTATTAACTTTTCTGCAATTAACATCATTTTATGTGATTTTGACGAAACATTTCAATTGTTAACATCTATTATTTATTATTAATAAATTTAGACTGCACATGGATTATCACTGGACAAACGAGATGGAATAATATTACGTTTTAACTTTCATATAAATACTAGAAGGTAGTATTATAACTACACCTAACACATTTCATGTTTTATTGCACTATCGAACCGAAAAATACAAATGCTCACTGTTAAATTTGTTTAATGGAAAAGTTTTGATTTGTTTACAAGATATTTTGGTGGGGTACTTCACGCAATCGAGAAGCATTTCCAGTATTTGTAAACAAACCAAACCCTTCGACACTGTTTTGGCTTTTCCCTTTATTTACCACCTTCTTACTCTGCGCTCTTACAAATCTACAACCGACACCTCCTCCCACTTTTTTTAGGTATGTAGTAACTAAAAGCTAGACGACAAAATTCAGAATAGAATGACAAGCGCACAAAAAAACGAACATTGCTATTTCTTATAAAAACGCTAATAAAATAATTTCCTCGAATCGGACGGATAGTTAAACATTTCGAAAATCGAACTAAAACGAACACTGTCGACAGTCCATCTTTTGGGATAGAGAGTCGATATTCTTCATAAAATGTAACAGAGGATCGCTTACTTAGAACGGCTTGGATTCGATGGCTCGACAACAATAATGGGGACGTCAATAAAATCCATTTAAGGAAGCGATTTCCCGACAAACAATGAAAACCCAACGCGAATTTTCTCTTTAATATTTTCCAATGAGAGAGCTTTCCTCTGTTTTCCTGTTTATCATGCACCCCCTGTGGTAGGAGTGTGCTGTCTCTCCTTAATCACTGCTGTTGTTTTTATGGTTTTCATGTTTTTCCCTTTTTATCAAAATATGCGGCTGAGGGCTTTCCTCCCCCCTCTTTTCGATTTTTCATTGCACACATGCGTAAAAATTTTCCACGTTTTGACTTCATCGAAGTTATGTTACACATAAAAGCTACACGAGAAAAGCCAAGAGAAAGGCTGCCTGTGAATGTGGGGTGCATTTTATGAGAGGACGACGACGACGCTATTTCGACGAAAGGGAGGAAATGTCCTTAAACTTTGCTTTTGTCGTCTACACAGCGATTCTCAATTTATTTTCAATGCTGATTGTTTGTATTTAACTTATAACCATACGAATTGTTTAAGATTTATTGAAGAAGTGTTATATTCACGAAATATTAATAAAATCGATTTTTCTCTTTCTACAGAGATTGAATAGATTGACTTTTAAAATCGACGTTTTGAAATTTTACCTGAGCACCCTTTTAATTAATTTTACTATCTGAAAAGTAGACGTATCGTATTCTTATTTAAATTTCGGTTTTCTAAAATTTGTGATTATTTTTCATAACTTTGTGATTTTCTTGAGTTAAATTAAATAATAATTTATTTTTACTTTAGTGATTTATACATATTTTATGAGATTTATTAATTATCAGACTTATGATATCTTAATGCATTTAACACGATGCATTTCAATAATATATCACATTTTAATCAATAGTTAAAAGTTATGAAATTTATATGGATAACGATTTTAAATCATAACGCATCTGAAATGGTCTCCGTTTATGAAATTTTGTTCTTTATTTAAAAATATGGGCGCTTAAGAATTGAATTCAAGATTACATTTATGCGAATTATTCATAAGGAATGAAATCATATCTGTATATTCTTAAGTTTAGAATAATAATCATAAATTTATAATCAGTAACTGTTGGCTGAATATCATATTTAATTTAGGTACAAATTATGCGTATTTATACGTAATATATGATAACTGCTCTCTACTATGTGCGAGCATACATATAAAAAATTTAATAAATATTCATATCTTAAAAACTAGATAATAAATAAGACTCATTTCGTTGGTCAAGCGATTCTCTAATTTTCACACCCATGATGTCTTGATATCTTCTGGATAGTTTCTCAGTTATTTTCAGAAAAAACAAGTCAGATCAATAATAAGTGTTAGTAAACATCTCATCAAGTTTATTGTAATAAGAATTAAATCAAACAATCTAAAAAATTTCAGTAATTCTAATTTTAGCTATCATGGAAGAAATGTAAATTTTTTTATGAGAAATCTAAAATTATAGCTAACTTCTAATTTTGTGTAAAATTGGCCTGATCCAGATGCTCAACCGGATAGGTAAAAAACACACAGTTTAAATATTAAACATACTAATATCTCTAATCCTCACGTCGTCCTTGAAACCTATGGCTTCATTTATTATTTAGGATTCTTGGATGAATTAATAAAAGGTCTGTCTGGTAACTTTTGCGTAAAAGTTTCTTGAGTAAAAATCTGGTAAAAAGTTTCATATGGTAGTGGGGATCAAACATCAAACAGTTACCAGACGAATTCAAGTAAAAATTGGGTAAATCTTACTTGTGTATGTAAATTGTCAAACGTGATCAAGATGTTAGAGGGAAAACTTGTGGATTTATTTAATATTTTTGAAGATTTTGAAATATGTTTTTTTATTTATTTAAACAATTTTTCAATAACTTCTTCTTCTATCTGAATCGCAACGCAAAATTGAAACACACAAATGACAGATTACACAGCAACAAGCAATCGGTCATTTTACCCAAATTTACTCGGTCTCCGCAGCATGGGTAAAATCTGGTAAAATTGTGTAAGAGTAGAAGTGCTGTCAAGAGCTCAGTTTTTCCCCAACAGTTAACAGACACTTTCAGGTAAAAATTTTACCCGCGAGTAAAAACTTTATAGTTACCAGACAGACCTAAAGTAAAGAAATTAGTTATTTCTACGACACCCTGTAGATCTAAAACTCTAACGAGTTACTCTCAAAAATGAATTTTTCTATTTGTGGGTAACCATTTTCTTCAAAATTCTCTCGTTTTTTAGATTAATCTACAACGTTATTAATTATGACAAATAGTTAAAACTTGTTTTTATATTTAGTTAAAATTGGTATTATACTGAAATCATTCCATACTTAACTCCAGCGGCATTAATTTAGAGTTTTAGTTTTATTGATGAAAGCAACGCTTTGTTTAGAGCGTAGGAATAAAAGCATTCTAAAAACTTGTAAAAAAAAAGTTCTACAAGTCTATTTTCAATAATTTCAAATACCAATATGTGTGAAAGAGGCATCACTAGATTTATGAATTAGTTTTTCTCTGATTATCGTTATGTAAATTGCCGAAAGAAATGAATACTAGCGAGAAAATACATGTAAAAGTTGTGTCCAACTAGATGGAGAATTTATAACTTTCATACAAACAATTATTAAACTTGATCTTGCATCGCTTCCAAGTCCCAAATATTATTCAATGATGATTGGAGAAGATCTCCAAAATTCCCAGAAGACCATAAAATTGGAAAAATTTAGCAAATATTTTATGATTTGGCAGGCCATTTGTCAATGTACAATTCAATTCGGATCTAATGCTATGAACCCACCAAAGACATATAAAAAAGATGTACTGTATCTAGTGTCCGCCAATTACCAAATAACCCCAGTGGGACGAGAGATTTATAAGATCTGCACTATATGTTATACAGGGTGTCCGGTAAGTAGTGCGCCAAAATTAAGGGGGTGGTAGCTTGGGTCATGACCTACCAGAATATCAAAATATGACCTTAGTGAAAACCTCACCGTTTTCGAGATATTTGGGTTTTTATGAAAAATTAAATTTCAGTTTATTGACTAGTTGGTGCACATAAAAAGACATGTTCTCATTTTCTTTTTTGCTAAAATATTCTAGATAAGTTGCCCTACCTGGTAAGCATGTCATTTTTTATTACTAACACAAGACCGTCGAGAAAAAAAAAATCAATTTTTTTTTTTGCTGTTCCAAATTATTTGACTCTACTTTGACCTTAACTGGTGAAAAAAAAATGTACTAGGCAGTGATGGGAAAGCAATTCAAAAAATTGCTTAATTAATGCAGATTTCAGAATCACCCATTTTATTCATGAATAACAAGATATTGCCATGTTCATTTTAAATCAAATTTAATTTTTCATAAAAACCCAAATATCTCGAAAACGGTGAGGTTTTTACTAAGGTCATATTTTGATATTCTGGTAGGTCATGACCCAAGCTACCACCCCCTTAATTTTGGCGCTCTACTTACCGGACACCCTGTATATTTTTTACGCATTGCAAATATAGGATTTATTAGGATAGGATCTGGAAATCAAAAGAGTGACCGCAATGATTCTGAATCTGACCATTTCGCATAAAAATTGATAATCACATCGTTTAACCTTTCGTGACATCCAAGCGGCTTTAGAACGATCGAATAGTGGTAAGATGTTAAATTGTTCTATTATCTCTATTTTGACCCCTCATATCTCAGAACTGAGACATGAAGTCAACTTGGATCTTCTCCAGGAATAGTATTTCATTGTAAACTATCATTTAACATACATTTTGGCTTCAAAATCGAGGTTCAGAAACCAGATGTTTGTTTATGGCTTGTGTTTGAGTTCACTCTTTTTTCTGAATAAACTTAAATTATACTCGTTAGATAGTACATTTACAAAGAATGGATAGTACTTTACTCGGTCCACGAAAGCATTTATTTTCATGGATAAATAACAATATGCTTATTATATGTCAGTGCTATGAACCCACCTAGTGTTCCTGAGCTTCGTCCTATTGAATGGTATTGGAATGTTGCATCGAAAGTGCGGAATTTTAGTCGTCAAAAGATATCCCATTGTAATTAACTTTAAAATATAAAATTACTGTATTACAAAATTTAATACAAAAAATATTTTTAAAAAATATATAAATAAAAATCAAATTGTTAAATTGTAATTCATCGTTAAATCACACTTTTTCAGAAAACATAAAGTTTGGAATCACTGCTTGAAACGCTCCCCCTAAAAAAGAAGTATCTTAATCATAAAACGAAATATAAAATGCTTTCTCTTCTCAGGGAGGAAATCTGAATATTGCTGCTAGTCAAGGAACACACAAATACTTTTTTATAGCATTATGTATGAGTCCAGCGTGAGCATAAAATACAATATATCGAGCATAACTGCAAATGTGTTGTGCATGTCCGCTTTTATAATGCTGCAGAGAAAAAGAGCGCCACGCCGAATGGCTTTGCTTTGCTTACATCCATCCTTACATGCAGGAAGGATAAACGCCGCGCCGCTTTCACCCTCCCCACAAGCACATGTGAACGTTGTGCAATAGAACCGTGGAAGGAGCAAGTGAAAGTGTTTATTAATGCACACCAGGATTCACCGAAGGAATTCAACAAAGTCCCAATGGAATTGATGAACTTTCTGGATATAGTACAACAAAAAAAAAAAAAAAAAAAAGTTTTATATTGATACACATACGAAAAGGTTACGATTAACTTCAATTGACCAATGACCAATAGTCTTTCTTTTTTTTAGAATATTTCTTTAGTCTGGCAGGTTTATGCTTACACTTTTATTTTATACCATCAATAATACCAATAAAACAAGAAGGACACTGTATTTCTTGTTTTGTAAATACAAAACGTAGAATGTTATTTCATTATGCGCATTCTACCCAAAAGAAGGAGGAAATATGTGTGGAAGGGGATCAATATTCGGTCCGTTTGTCTTCCCAAATATTACTCTGTATGTGTGAGTTTTTCTTCTGTATAGAGAAAATGATGCGGAAAGATTCAAAATCAAACTCATATGCAAACGGATATTCTACAGATTTTCTTTTGATAAAAATAGATCATACACTTAATAGTTATACTATTTTTACCCACGATAGTAAAATAAATCTGTAAAATCAAAGAAGCTACAAAAATAACACATAGTTGCATATACGTATGTATATCATATGCTCTCTAAAGCGTTATTAAATAATCAATTATTTCATACTTGTTCCATGTGTATTCCTTGAATTTAGACCAATAATGAATGAAAATATTAAAAGTTTCATTTTTACCATGACTAAAAAATCACTGGGATCATAAAGTTAATTTATTCATTATTATTACTAAATATCTAACAAAAAATAATAATAACAAAAGATATTTCTATACAACTGTCGATAAAATGCCATTCGAAAAAAAAACAAAAAAAAAAAACAAATCAAACTTTTCTTCCAAATTTCGATCCCTAAATATAATTTGAAAACGGAAAAAAATCAGATCTTGTATGATGTCACGTTGTTTAACGACATTTTTATAAGAAATTGTAAATGAGTGATTTCGAGGACTATGTTTTCAAATACTACCGAAAATTAGAAAGACAAAAAAAAAAAATTTGGAATATACCTCTTTGAAGGTTCGTTTTGGTTTTAAAGAATAAATTTGACTGAACAATATCGGATGAAAATAGACTATTGGTAGCTTTCCTGACATAAATTACTTTAGGAATTCTTCAGAAATATATAATAATAATTATACAAAAAGAGAAATTTTTGTTTTTCAATAAACAACAACAGAATCCTAAAAAAATAAATAAACATAACAAATACAGCCCAACCACAACCTTTTATATATACAGGGTGTTCAGAGGTGGGAGGGAAATATTACAGGGGGTGAAAGGTCAGACCGAGACAAGCAATGAATCGTATGGGCGGGGGGGGGGGGGGGGGGGGGGGCATCTCGCACCGTTCAGCAGTTACAGGGTGATTCGTAAATCTGGATTTTGCCTTATATGGGAACCGCTCTTGTATTTTTATCTTTTTTTCTACGCATCGCAGCGGCGCCAAACTGATCTCAAAAAATTACTATTTCGAAGCCCTTTCCACCTCCCTATCCCCAACCCCTTGGCCGCAATCCCCCCAGGAAGTTGAAAAAATTAACTTTTATTTCACGATTTTTCACCTTTCGCCCCACTTTTCTCCGAAATTCATGTTATTAACATACCCACTTTTTATTTTTTTTAAGTTGCCTATCTAATTACCTTTCCAAAAAGGTGCAACAAGAGCGGTTCCCATATAAGGCAAAATCCAGATTTATGAATCACCCTGTAACTGCCGAACGGTGCGAGGTGCCCCCCCCCCCCCCCCCCCCCCCCACCCATACGATTTTTTGCTTGTCTCGGTCTGACCTTTCACCCCCTGCAATATTTCCGTCCCACCTCTGAACACCCTGTATATAGAAATATGTATTCCCATTTATTTAATATCTTCCTAAAATTAGGTAAATTCTTATTTGTTTCATTAGTTTTAGTTTACTGCATAAAATTTTAACTAATGCCTATAGATGTTTAAAAAGTGTCCGATTAAAGTATCTACGAAAATAAGTTCAATTTTTGCTTTAGCCGGAGTCTTCTTAACCCAACGATTAAATTGGAATCATGAATATAATTATGATAGAGTTAAGACTTTCCCGATATTAGCGCTATTTCCTTTTTTATCCAGATTATGATTTTTATGTAAAATGTATTGCGTGGAGTAGAAAAATATGTCCTAAAATTGTTCTAAATTTTATTTACTCCTACAATAATAAATAATTAAGTAAAGGATGCACTTCTACGACCCAAAAATCAGTTTTGTGAAGCCTGTTTTCCATTTGAAATTAACTCGCACCTAATTACCATTCCTCAGAATTCAAATTTTTAATTAACAATTATTATTGAACTTCCAAGAAATGAATGCATATTGTATTAAAAATGTTTGCACATTCATTCCACCAGGACTGTCGACGGAATTGAAAAATAGAAAAGAATTAACTAAGAATTAAATATCGTTTTTAATTCCTTTTTTCAATTTCAATTGTTTACCACTTTACAACTGATATATTTTTCTTATTTTACTAAAATTAACATAATAGTTAACTTGTTTCTACCTAACTAACTGACTGATCCAGAGAACATTTTGTATATATTTTCTAATAGAATCAATTTATCGGTAAACCAAAAAGTTACAAATCGTTAAAAAAGTAATTTCTTTCATGCAAAACAATTAAAAACATTTGAAAATTATGAAATTTTTTTTTTCCACGTTTATTAAAATTTAATTCCTTTTCGATTACTTTTTAATTCCTCTGACAATTCTAATGAAATATATATTATGAAGAATTTTAATTCCAAACTTGATTCCTCCTTAGAATGGTAATTACATTAATAATTTCGAATACTATAAGTGAAAAAGTAAGGAAATAAAAAAAAATTCCAATTCCAAGTAGTGGAACTTTAAAGCGTAATGTAGTTTATAAGTTCAATTAAAGTAAAATGTACCGACGAATGGTTAAATAAAAAGTTTTATATATGGATTCAAATACAGAAAATGACCTCACCTGCATCTGCATTACCTGAAAATTAATCGTGGCTGTAACGGCCCGCATAGAATCAGCGTAGTTCCTGAGCACGTTATCGGTCGTAACGCAAGTGTTTTTCCACTCAAAGAGCTGCTCTAACTTCCCGATGCACCTTTCGCATATCTTCTTCGGCAGATAGTCGTCTTTCGATATCTAAATTAATTTTAATTTCGATAGTGAGACACGTTCAACACACAGAGCTCCTTGGAATGAGGAATAAGAAGATATCTTACATTCGTGGGCAATAAGGACCTTATTTTGAACAGGAGATTCCTCTGTTCTGCCTCCTTGTCGAACAGGTGAATTTTGGCGGGACCAGTTTTGATTGAACAAAATCTACAGAGGTCGGTGAACGTTGAAAAATTTAGTTCTTCATTTTGTTGATCTGTGGCATTTGTCAGCATCCCCTCTGTCATTTTTGCCTTTTAATTTTGCTAGAAAAAGCGCTACCAATTTTCCGTCCTCCTCCACACAACACCACCTATACTGAGTCAAGTTTATTTCGTATCTGATTACATTTTGAACGCCGCATCGTTTTCAAGTAAATCATCATAACAAGAACACTAAAATTGAATTGTCACGCTTCCTAGGATCCACTGGATGACACAGAAAAACTACGATATGTTTCCATGTTGCTCGAGTCACATTTAAACCTTACTAAATACACCTCCACCCAATGGCCTTGGGGAAAAATCGATAGTGCACTATCAGTGAAGAGGCAACTTTCGTACCTAAATTTATTGCACCACACGCGGAGGAATTATAATAATAAATCTTTACTGCCAGCACATCCTTCCGACACTTATTTAAGTCATTTGCATTCCTCACACCGTCCTTGGAAGGATGCATCAAAGGAACACTTGTTTACATCATCAAAATATTTACGTGTCGCAGTTTTTCACCGTGGGCATTTATTGCTTTCTACCCTAATGATAATCAACAACGAGAAAAATTGATAACATGCGAACTAACTTAAGCCCGTCCGGTGGCAATTTGTTGGATATGCTGGTGGTTGGTTGTTTGTTGTTGAAACACGTAACGTATTTTTCAACCAGATGGTTTTGATAACGCGATTAAATCAACAAACGAATTCCGACTTGGATGACATGTAAATTCGAAGACGTACAGAGAATTTCGACAACTGCGCAAATTCATTCTGGAAAAGAAAGCCCAGCTCAGCGAATGAGGGTAGAAATCCTTGTTCACAATGTTTCGTTAATTTTACCACCCTTTGGAGAGCTTTCACTCACATATAATTGTATATGAAAGACGAAAATGTCCTCCAAGCGGAAGTAATTTAACGGTCATTGCCTCTAGCAGACAGACAAACAGTTTAGTGAGTTTTCATGTTACCCATACATTTTTATGGTAGACAAAAAGTACTTGGTATATAATAAAGGGTGGGCCATCGGCTGGTTTCTTTTTAAATATGCTATAAACTACACACTGTTCGATAGTTTTGAAAGTTTATAAAAATAGTAAACCTTTCGATTAGTTATGGAACATGATTTCCTTTAAATAGACACATCGGCTGGCTTGGTAGTAGCCCCTCTTTTCAACGCAATTTTTCAGTGGTTTGGCGCCCTATTTAACGAATAGCTCGATCAATTTTGTGCTTAAGTGCCTAAATCGGTTCTGGGTTATCAGCATAACATCTATCTCTCCAACGGCATCAAATTACAGCTGTGTACGAAATTCAACCGAAATTTCTTTTCAAAATTCACACTGTTTCGGCTACGCAGCACTCACTTTGGAAATAATTTTTCAATATTTCCCAAATAGCTGCCTGTGTCAAAGTAACATGTAATTTAAAAAGAAACCAACAGATGATCCACCCTTGGTTTTATTTGCAGTAAACCTAAATAGGAAACTTTTTTACCCAACTATGACTACCAGTAAAATTGCATTTATTAATCTTTTACTCTTTCAGGTAAATTTTTCGATGAAAAGCAATAATTACATCTTTTGGAGTGAATAACATTATTATTATCTTACACAATGTATATAGAAGATTGTGTTTTCTGAACGGCAATTCATATGGAATCATGTACTATTTGAAAGGTTAGTAAAAACAAAGTAAGTTTAAACGAGGTTAGTTGTATTTAACACTAGTCTATGCAAAATCACTTTTTGGACAAAATCAATACGTTCTTCACTCTAAATAAAAAAGATTCAGATTTTTTTTTTTAATATCATTTTATTCAGTTTTTATTTTTAAGTTATAGTTTTATGAATTAGGTAACCCTAATGTTCTTTACATACAAAAAGAGATATTCCTTTTCATTTTTGCAACGATAACTTGTTCTTTAATGTTGTAGTCATCAATGAGATAAGGAATATTTGAATTGAAATAAGTTTTAATTAAAAAGGCATACCATATTAATTTTTGAAAAAAAAATATTCTACAGGACTAAAAAGTTCTGAAAACGAATTCGACTTCAGTTAAAAATATAAAACGAACATTTCAATGAATTTTTGATGTTTGTTGTAGAGTTGATCGACAAACCGGATCAATATAAAACCAACATATGGCAGATTAGCAAAGCAACCGAGTTATGATGAGAGAGAGTATTTTAATATTTCATCAAGTCAATAGCATTTATCAGTGATCTAAAAATGTTAACTCATAACTCATCATGAGAATAGAAAGAACCAAAAATAAGCAGGAATAGTAAGGATTATAAGTTAGGAACTATATAAACATACATAATGTATATATTTTAAATTTTGAAAAAGGACCTTCAAATTTCCATGATTTTTACTGTTGACCTAAAAACATTTTAAGATGAGAGTATAATAAGATACCTACTTTTTTGTTGTCTTTTTCGAAAAATTAATATCGTAGTCATAAGTAACTGCTGATGAAATCTAATTCAATTTAAATACATAAATACAAAAGTTTTTTTAGTCAGCGAATTCCATTTGAATTGATCGTGTCGTCTGTAATGGCTGAATTGTTTCTTGACATTCATTGGAAGAAAAATTACATCCAATTCAGCAATAAAGGGACCAACGATATGATTCGAATTGAAGTTGATATCGAATGAAAATTAACATTTAACCTGCATTGAAGAAAATTCAGCCTGCATTGAAGAAAATTGGCTAGCTCCGTGTTTTTCTGTGTAATAGCACTTTAGTTATTGAAAATTATACTTATGTTCGAGAATTTAAGTTTTTGCAGTTAACAGCTCAATTCAGCAATTACTTTGTCTAAGCTGAATTGTGTAATCGACTGCAGAAATTGAATTAAAACTGAAGGGATTACAACAAAAGTACTATTACATTCAAATATTTAAGTATCAAAAATAGTAGCATTTCAACTATATTGTATGAAATTTTTGTTGAAAAAAATTAATAAATGGCCTTGCTCTTAAAAATGCGTTGGACATCATAACTTGTGCTAGATTTATGTGAAACCAAAAAATCAATTTTTTTTATGTTAGCTTACGAGTTCTGCTCAGGAGTGAAAGAAGGATTTGTAAAAAAAAATTGAAATCTGAATTTTTGGCGGCGTTGCCTGTGAATATTTAATTTTCAACAATTCCTAGTGCATTTAAAATAAATTGTGATGAACGAAAAACAAAATGCTTCGTTCACTCCCTAGTCAATGCTATATAGAAGAAGTGTGCAAAATTTTAATAAGATTAGTTTTTGAGTAATCTTGTGCACCTACTTCAAAAATAGAATTTTGAGAAAAACGCGTTTAAAGTTAGAAATACGGTTCAAGCAGCCGTAGGAGCCTAGTGGGAGAATCGCCCTCTCTCTCTAGAGTTTTGTTCCTATCGGCTTGAAATTTTAGGAAAATACTTTCGTAAAAAGAAGTCGATTTTTTCAAAATTTGAAATCTACGTAATCCTTAAACTAGTGTTTTATCAGCGCCTATCGGACAAAAAGTTTTTTTTAAGCGTGGCAATCAACCAACATTCATTTAAGTTTTCCACCAAATTATTCAAATAATTCTAACTCAGCCGGGACAGTAAAATAAAATCACGTTTCAAAACCTGGCGAATATTTCCGTCCCGCGAGTCTGGACTACCAATCGAAATGACGTACCTGCTTTCCCGAATTCGGTGAAACGACGTTGTCAAAGTGCCGGTTTGACGTTGCGAACAATTAAGCCAAAAGTACTCGTACGCGGTTTTGCCTCTGCAATGTTCGTTCCCAGTCTTAACTTAAGCACAAAGTTGCTGTTTTTCCCTCACTGTCAAAGACTAGCGAATGTTGCGCTTAGGACAGTTGTAACATTTAACACAATCAATTACGAATACTATAGAAATTTAGCGAGTGAACCAAGTTTAAGACCTGCACTGTTGAGACTGTCGCAAATTCGGAACAAATACTCAGGAAAGTCGTCAAAGCAAGACGAGGTTTGCATTTGTGGTCCGAAATTTTATTAGTCAATTTGATATTTATTGTTTCCATTAGTTACCAACCTGAGATAGAACGCTAATTAATAACAATTCTTACTATAGGACTCGGACAGCGACGAGGATCAGGAAGAGTTTAAGGATGACCGCGACTCAAAAGTAATTAAGGCACATTTAAACTCTTTAAGAGCAGATCTCATTGTCAAAGCGGGCTTAGGATTAGCGAGGAAGTAAGTTTCACATAAACCTATTTCCCTACTAAATTTACTTATCAAGTTTTCCTTCATTACAGCAAAGTTGAAGTTGCCTTCTACGAAAGTAAAATTAGAGTAAATGGAAAGAAACTACCCAAGAAAAGTGTTCAGGTAATATTTGGGAATTTGGATTGTCTCTTTTTGAAATTATTTTAATCCATTATGTAACTTCAGCTTCAAGTTGGTGACGAAGTCGATCTAGTTAGGGGTTTCAGCACTTCGAATCCGGCATTCTTAGTCGTTTCTAGAGTCGAAATCTTATCTTTTACGGAAAAAGAAGAAAGTTTGCTTGTACAAATGAGAAGGTATAAAAATTTGCTTGTGGAAAACTACGAGGGTGCAAACGCTTATAAATCGTCAGACGGATAGCAAATGCATGAATTCTTTGTAGAATGTATAATATAAAAATGTTACATATTTGTTGTTTCACAAGTTAACGCAGACGTGTAATAATGTATAAATATTGTAGAATACATAATATATAGAAATTACTTGTTGTTTCATAGTTTAACATATTTTTTTGCTGAATTTAGGTAAAGTACTATAATCAACTGATCAATTCAGCAAATCTTTTTTAGGTGAATTAACACGTTGGCGGCCAATGCATCACCGATGAACATGCTTAAAGCAATTGCATTACCGGTGATCACAATAAATATTATTATTTGTAGGCCAATGCATCACCAGGTGTGCACGGGCTGGTTTTATAAAAATTCATTCCTAAATAAATATTGAAATTCAAAAAAATAAATTTTGTTATTCAGAAGAAAATACGATCTAATATTTGCACATGTAAATTTTATTTCATTATTATTTACATAAATTCAATAACATTCTTGAAAATGTTGTGAATGTTTCTGGAGATTGTGCGCAATACGTTTATAATATTAGGATTTTGTTTGGCCTGCTACGAAGAAGACGATGCAGATCAGTGAAGAAACCCATATAGTACATTACAAAAGCCAAAAACTGCTTTATTTCCTTTCTATCTGTTTCCTTCCAATTCTTAAGTCGATTACTTCGATTAACTCTTAATTAATCGTATTTTTATTGGTTTTTTCAACAGAAAGATCTACAATATCACCAGTCAAGAACAATTGGTTGTAATCAAAAGCGCTACTTCCTTCAGGTGATATTTTGCGAATCACAGATGGTATATCATCAAATTTGTTTAAACTGCTCCCATCAGAAGGTGGGATCCTAGAATTATGCGCCACAATGTCTATAGACGTTCATAGACCCATTTCTTCTTCGAAACTATAACTGCTAGTATTTTAAGAATACTCTGTACTGCCGTCTGGAATATAATTACTATCGGCATTACTAAAGTCACTGCTAAATTCTTGGGCGCTATTTCTTTCTTGGATACTGCTCATTTTAGTAACTAATGTGTATTGTATAATTGTTCTCTTTTAGCGGAAAAAGTGAACAATGCTCTCCATTCAAATGTTCACATAATATCCGATGATCTCGGCGTTCTTAATGCGAAAATTGATAAAATATTCAGTGCGGTCGAGGTATTCACGAGTACTTCTGAAGCCATTTTATGCAAAACCCGTGACATATTTGCAAACATCGCAAACGTTTCAGGCACTCTCGAAGAGTTACACGCGGTGTACACTAATTCAGTGTCAACCTCTTGTGTTGCTGATGGAACAGCAGTCGGCCCTGTCATTGACGATATTAAGTATCATGTCCGTAAAGTTTTTAATAACGTAAACTCATGGTCTTCTGAATTTTCAAAGAGTACTGAGTTACTTCTTTCTATTAAAGGTGAGATTGAAACTCTTAAAACTATTAAAATTGACGGAAATCAGAGACCCGATATTTCAATTGATGTAATCCCGGTCACGGAAGTTCCTCCTCCTCCTCCCTCTACAAATAATGTAGTGTCTAACGTAAAAAAATCTCATTTACGACAAAAGCGACCAAATAATCGCTCAATTAAAAATAAAAATAAAAAGAATTCTGTTATTGATATCAATTCTTCTAATACCCCTTCCCCATTAGTTTCTGCGTCTCAGAACTCTATTCCCGCGATACACGAGTCCCATTCTGAAACATCTTCCCAAGCAGAGATTAACCTTCCTGTTATGGGTAATGTTTCAGAAGCACTAAAAGTGGTCCCCCATCGACGAACCCTATTTATTTCTCGTTTAGATTCTGAAACTTCCTCTAAAGCAATCCTCTCCTACATTCAGGCTCGAAATACTAGCATACAAAATATACATATCTTGTCTCGTAAACCGATCTTCAAGCCTAGAAATTCGAGTGCAAACCCATCTAATAACATTATCTCAAAAAACTGAATCCGCAGACGATCTCCTTATATTATCAAAATGTAAGGGGTATCAGGACCAAGACTAGGACTCTTTACCAGTCGACCACTACTAGTAACTTCGACATTATCGCGTTAACCGAAACGTGGTTACATCATGGTTTTCAGGATGCTGAGATGTTTGATTCATCCTATCAAGTATTTCGTAGGGATAGGTTTACTGATTCGGAGGCGCGAGGAGGAGGAGTTCTCATAGCTTGCAAAACTCACCTCAATTGCAGCTTGATTTCACCACCCGACCTAACTGCTTCTTCTGACATTGAGCTAATTACTCTCAAAGTAACATTAGCCAGAAATTCCTTATTTATTATGTGTTGTTATATTCCTCCTGATCTAATCAATACCGTTAACAGGGACGGATATACTATGTATGATATGTTAATTTCAAGATTGGAATTCATTAATAACTTAATGAATCCAGACGACGATCTCCTTTTATTGGGTGATTTTAACTTACCCAACGTTCAATGGGTAGCCAATTCTGCTGACGATGGCTGCCATCCCTTTAATAAATTAAATTCTAATGAGTCTTCATTTCTGGGATCAGTTTTCTCTTTCGGTCTCAGTCAGATAAGTTCCATACAAAATAATATGGGTCGGCAGCTTGATCTTGTATTTTCCTCTGACTGCAACAATACAATTGTTGATCACAGTCCAATTCTTCTGTCTACACTTGACAAATATCATCCGCCTCTCCAAATTGATTATTTTCATAGTGCTGTAAATACCAAACATGTCAACGTTAGCGACTACGCTTACAATTTCAGGAAGGCGGATATGGACGAACTTTCCAGAAGAATATCTTCCATTGACTTCACTACACTTTTATCTGATGATAACATTGACAATGCTTTGTCCACGTTCTACGCATTAATCTTCAAAATTTTTGAATCTTGCGTCCCTTACGAACGGCAGCGTTCCCTTATTTCATCACCTCCCTGGTTCAATAGCGATCTGCGGAGGCTTAGAAATAGGAAAAATAAGTTGTGGAAGGCATATATTCTGGATAGGGATAACTCTTCGTACAATGAATTTGTTGAATGTTATAATAAATTTAAGGAATATTCCACACAGTTATATAACGATTACGTAAAACGAATGACAACTGAATTCTACAATAATCCGCGAGCATTTTATAAATTTATTAACTCTAAAAGAAAAGTGGACGACTACCCTGCTAATATGCAATATGAAGGAGTTTCCAGTGACACTCCATCTGCAATATGCGATATGTTTGCGTCCTTTTTCGAAAAATCATTCTCCCCTGAATTTAAACCCGATCTTAACAATTTTAACCACTTAAATAAAAATCCTATTCCTATTAATTTATCCATTTGTATTACTTCTAATGATGTCCTCAAGCATATCAATGAGCTCCCTCTAGATTTTACATCAGGACCCGATGGTATTCCGCCAGCTATTCTTAAGGCTTGCTGTAATGAACTAGTCATGCCTTTAACATTAATTTTTCAAAAGTCTCTTAAATTTGGACAATTTCCTGTGCTCTGGAAGAACTCCCTTATTATTCCTATTCATAAAAAGGGTAACAAAAATGAGGTATGCAACTACAGACCTATTGCGAAACTCTCGTGTATCCCAAAACTTTTTGAGTCAATTATACACTCACAATTGTCTACTGTCTGTAAGCACCTCATCTCAACAAACCAGCACGGTTTTCTTCCGGGGCGGTCTACTTCTACGAATCTCCTCGAACTTGTTACCTTTGTTACCGAAGGCTTTCAAAATGGCTTGCAAACAGATTGCATCTATACTGACTTCAGCAAGGCTTTCGATAAGCTTTCTCACTCCGTAATAATCCTTAAATTGGTAAGTCTAGGCTTTCCACCTCTGGTTATTAACTGGATTCGTTCTTACTTACTCGATAGGACATATCAAGTTTCTTTTCGTCGCTCCACCTCGAACAAGATATCAGCTACGTCAGGAGTCCCGCAGGGTAGTAATTTAGGTCCACTTCTTTTTATTTTATCTATTGATGACATCTCACAACTCCTTCAAACCTGTAAAATCTTAATTTACGCAGACGACATGAAAATATTCTTTCGTACGAGAAATATTAGCGACTGTCACGCGGTTCAAAATGACCTAAACATATTCCACTTGTGGTGTACACACAATAATTTAGAACTAAATATTGGTAAGTGCGAAATCATGACTTTTTGTAGAAGTCGTAATCCCCTGCGTTTCAATTATATCTTATCAAATCATGCTCTACGACGTGTTCAATCTGTCCGTGACTTGGGGGTTATCCTGGATTGCAAATTAGACTTCGTTGAGCATATCAACTGTACGGTGGCTAAAGCCAGTTCTATGCTGGGATTCATCAAAAGATGGTCCCGTGAATTTTCTAATAGAACTGTCTTAAAACAGCTTTACTTTTGTTTTGTTAGACCAATTCTCGAATACGCGAGTCAAGTTTGGTCGCCCTATTATCAAGTCAAAAATTTGTCAGATTCGCTCTTAAGGATTTACCTTGGAGCAATCCAGTTCTTCTCCCTCCTTATAATGATCGTTTGAGGCTCCTCGATATGCACTCTCTGCTCAAGCGTCGGGAGATTGCAGACATTGTTTTTGTTCACCAATTATTAATTGGCAATATTGATTCAGCCTCCCTTAAAAGCGAATTCACTTTCAGATTGAACGAGCGTAATCTTAGGGTGGTGTCACTTCTGCAAACTAGTTTATGTAAAAATAACTATAGCTTTTTCCAGCCTATTAACCGGACGAGGTTAAATGTGAATAAAAATGCTGATTTGTTTGATGTTCGTGTCAGTAAGCATGCACTGAAGAAAAGTCTGCTTGGTGGTTGTGGTCGCATGTCTACTAACATCGGACCAAATGATGAATAATCAGTCATATGCTACAGATTAATTCTGTTGTTTTACAAAGCTTTGACTAAGCTGATGGTCTGTTAAAAAAAAAAAAAAAAAAAAAAAAAAAAAATAAGAACTACTCCACAACTGAACTTTGCAAATGGAAAGCTCACTGGTAATGCACTGGCTCGTTAGTTATAAATTTTCAAATGCTTACCGGTGATACCTGGTCAGCCAACATGTTAAGGGGTTACATGAGTTTCAAATTTTGAAAAAATCGATTTTTTTTTGACATTTTCTAATGGTAAAGAAATGAATATTATTTTCAAACTTTTAAATATCAAAAAGAGTAGCATTTGAACTATATTCTATGGAAATTTGTTCACCTTTTTATTCTTACTTTAAGCTTTAAGCGCGCTTTTCTCAAAACTCCATATTTGAAGTCGGTGGACACAATTACTCAAAAACTAAAATTAATTTTTTAGTTTCAGATAAATCTAGCACAAGTTATGATGTCCACCGCATTTTTAAGAGGTTTTCGAAAACCGAAATGATGAGCGTAATGATGATTGTAATAATGATGATAGTAATGATGAGCGTAATAATGATAGTAATGATAAGCGTAATAATGATAGTAATGATGATTCTAATGATGATAGTAATAATGAACGTAATGATGATAGTAATGATGATGGCAATAATGATAGTAATGATGATGGTAATAATGATAGTAATGATTACAGTAACGATGATAGTAATCATGATAGTAGTGATGATGGTAATGATGACAGTAATGATAGCAGTAATGATTATAGTAAGATAGTAATATTGGGGGCGGTGGAGACCCCAAGTTTACCATTATTTTTTAAATAATTTAATTAAACAATCCTGTGAAAATTAAAACTTTCACTATCACTTTTCAACATGTCCGTAGAGCGAAATGTTTAGCATTTCAAAAATAAAAAACGCCCCGGCGCCAAAATGTCATATACTTAATTCATCGGTGGACTCGTCATAAATAAGCGATTCCATAAGGTAAGAAAACTTTTGCAATCAACTTTCCGCGAGACCGATGTACTGGGGACTATATTATTATATCTGTGTGTATTCAGAGATTCAAATTTTTATCAATTTCTTTAAAAATTGCAACAGTGGAGGTTGTGAATTTTATTTTCTGTACCGCTCATTTATGTTTTAACATGAAATTTCGCCGGTATAAAATTCAGCTGTTAAGCTCATTTCAATCTGAAAACGTGTTACATAATTCCCTTGTGTATTTTCATATCAGAAGAGAAAGGAAGTCATCTTTTAGACAAAAAAAAAATATATAACCCAATTTCTCTTCTAACTTCTACTAAATTACACCGACTGGAAGTTTATAAAATCTAATAAAATTAATTTTATATTAAAATTTAATAAATTTTGCACTTTTAATAATACCAAACCTTCTGTAAACTGCAAACCTTGAACGAGAGAAGTTAGAAACTTACAGCAAAAATAAAGCGGAAAAAATTGACAAAAGCATATACATTCATATTGTTTTTATAATGTAATAACTGAAAAAAAATAATTCACTACTAAAATGTATCTACATAAAATTATTTCGAATTTTGCTTTTTCCACATAATCTCTGCAGCATTCTTCAGACACTTATCACCCCTAAAATAGAATTAGAAAGAATTAATAAAATTTCAAATTGGTAGATTTATGGGGGAACCCCACTGTGAAGGGTTAAAGAAATTTATTCCTGTATACAATTGATGAAAATACGTTTAAATACTTTATATAATACAATTTCAAGATAGCGTCTCTAAAATAGCAGACAGCTTTTTCTACAATTTAGTGGTTCACTTCTATTCAAACTGGGTATTAGGAAATTTTCGAGATCTCGGATTATGAATACTTTGTCAAATAAAAGGTTACAAAAAAAAGTAGTAATAATAATAATTACTCTGGCCAGACAATAAACGAAATTTAAAATTTCCTAACAAATTTTTAAAAATATCATCTTGGAATTTTTTAAGAAAATTCAAACTATTATTTCGTCAAACAGAGATTTTGACATAAATTTGATATATATGTCTATTTTGTCTTCCTGCAATTGAAACGGAAAATCAAATTGGCTGTATCTTCAGTAAGGCGTTTAACTTTTTACTTCGCAACTGAATCCTGCTTTATATATTTTCCGTACTTGGTTTTCTCTTTTTCTCTTTCTGCTGAGTCAATCGTCTTCTTATTTATCTGGTCATACGAAATGAGTTTTGTTTCGTGGAGCTAGCTCTCTGTTCTGAAATAGTTAACTCTTCCGGTGTTCCTCAGGATAGTATACTTGGCCCACTACTTTTTATCATATATGTTAACGACGTCGACCAGAATGCTTTTTTATACTGATGATGCAAAGTTAATTCCTAAAACTATCTAATGAGACTGATTGTCAGCTTTTACTGGTCGATTTAACCAGCTTCTATAAGTGGTCTGTAATCGTCTGCCATTGAACGTGGATAAATGTAGTAATAATTTTCCAGGAAAAAGTATTGTTTTAATTTCAATTACTTTGTAGATGGAAGGTCATTAACTAGACTTGACGAGACCAACGACTTAGGCATTATTCTAAATTGTGTACTTTCTCTAGAATTGTCATGATGTTACCAAAACTAAGTCTTAAGATCGCTAACTAATTGCAATATCATTCGTAATAGTCAGTTGTTGGCTGACTAATTTTGTGTGTGTAAATAAATATAATTTCAAGGCAAAATTCTAAATTTCGTTCATAGTGTGTCCATAGTATTATTTAATTTGTACAATGTATCCTCAAACACTTTTTCCTAAATCCCAAATAATTTAATTGGAAATAAAAAAAAATTTTTGAAAAGAAGTCCCATTATTGGGACCTTCACAGTGGGATTCCTTAAGGTACTTACGTATTAGCTGTTGCTCCATTTATAAACTGAATAGCAATTCGATTTAGCATCCAAGTGTGAAAGATGAAATGATGTACCACAATGCCCAGCACGAGTGGAAAGAAAACTGTGCGATATGGTAAATTTATTATCTTCTGCAGCACATTTGGATATGTGTCTTTTCGTTTTTTCACTTCCTCCCATCCAATTTCCCCTGTTAGAGTAATTGCATATGCTAAAAGCATCTGGTTCGGTTCAAAAGCGTAAGAAACTCCACCAAGGAATGCAGAAAGGGGATGTACGACATCATCATCTAGTTGTGTCCAGTTGTTCATTAAGCAATAACTTAACTGAAAGTAAAATTTACTTAAAAAACCATTTATATTATACAAAGAATAACCCACCCTGTATATTCCTACGTAACTGACAAGAAATGCAATTGCATACCAATCAACACTCTTAAGATAAGTCGAGAAAGAGTTAACCCTTCTCAACTTTCTAAGAACTAGTTTAATATTTTCCAAAGCAAAACCCAAAAAGAAATAATGTTTAATTCCGTTTAAAACATAATTCTGACATATGTCTTCATGTTTGCATTTCACATTATTTCCATTATGATTCGTAGCATGACCATTTGACGGCGGTGTCACAAACCAAAACATTTTATATTTATGTTTCGCGATCGCACGTAACACAACTGAGCTGCATGACATGAAAAGAATTGTCTGCAGCCACACAGAACCACCAACGGCCCGTGTTAGTGGATTTTTTTTATTCCTCAAAGCAGCATCAAATATCTAAAAATTAAAGTAGAGATTAGCGATTTTAAATATTTATACTGATTTAATTAGCTTACAATTTGAGTCACAGAAATAGTGAGAAACCGATATAATTTATTCGAAAATATTAGTACCCAAAATCCAGCCAAAAATGCGGGGACAAATCCTACCGTGTACTTTGAATACGTCCCTTGCACATTTCTGAAATGAAAAAGTTAAATATCTTCTGGTTTTACATGACTGCAAACGCAGAATAGGGCCTAAATGACTGAACAGAAGTTAGTAAATGAAGAATCAATCAATTTCTCATACTATCATATAACTCTTCAAAAATACGATTATGGCGGATAATGGGGGTCAATTCGTCAGAAATAAAAAACAAATATTTTTAAAAACATGATTGATATCAAAATAAAGGATTTCAAGTATATACTGGAAAATAGCGCCCAAAATTACATACTAAACTAATAATTCCTTATTCTTATTATATTTGCATGCTTAAAGCTTTTAGCGACTTGATTATAAATTTTGATACGCAAACCTGTAAAAGCTGGAAATAAAAGACATGTAAAAAACAAATTAAAATTAATGCTTATACGTGGAGGACAATAATTTTACCTATAATATTTTAGCCTCCGATTGCAGACATCAACATGAAATCTATGAATGATATTTAACTAATCAAAAAACATTAAAGGTTTTCAACCTACAGAATTTTTGGTTGTTACAAACAAATGAATTTTGTTCAACCGATTTCACCGTGAATATTAATTAGGTTTTTCTTAAATATCCTCATAACCAAAAGCAACTAATACACAGCTTTATATTGTGATTTATATCAAATTAAAATTAAAAAATGTTTTTCTCTATTTTCCACCAATGAGTTACTTTGATATATTGCAGAAAATTAAAAAATATGAATTATTAATATTGTTGTAATAACCTTAAAAAGACGAACTCAATATCAACCTTTTCTTTTTGTTGAAACAAGTCGGAAAACAAGCTTTGTTGTTTGTCTTTTTGGTTGGCTAAACTTAATTCTAGTTACTTCGAACTAGTCTGTTGGTCGAAAAATACATAATAAAATAAAAACATAGATGTTTTTAGCATAATGATTTTTGCGCAACTTTATTGATCGTGATATGCGTCACAAAATATGGTAAACAAAAATGTTTGTGTTTTTAATATGTTGAACCACAGTGTTTATAATAATTAATTATGTAGGGACAATCTTAATTCAAATGTAAGCACTTAATTTTGTGTTTGCTATCTTTTGTAGTCCGATTTCATCAGCTGACGTCAGAATTTATTAAAATAACTAATTTCAGCAAATACATAGAGAACACTTGTACAAGACAAACTGCACTTTAAAAGTGAGAAGATAATATTGCGTAAGATTAAAATTAAATTATGGAAATTACTTGATCATTGATCCTTGTTTAGCAAATGAGTGCTATAACCACTACATAAAAAATGATGAGATGAATAACCAATACTCACCTAAATAAGCATATTGTCGTAGTAATTGTATTTCCTACTAAATGTAAAACAAGTGTAAATTCCAAAAAATGGTTTAAAGTGTCCTTTATAAGTTCTTTATTACAGCGTTTTAATTTCATTAAGAAAGGTACCTGGAAAGAAAAAAAAGCCTTGTAAGTAAAATTGTAATGAACATCAACATTCTGATTACCAATGCTATCGGTCCTGCAAACTTCATACTAGTCCATATGCTGTCGACTAAATTGCATTTGATGGCTTCAAAACAAGTCGCCCCGGGATGAAATATTTCACCGCAAGTACACGTTCTTAAGTTTGTGTTAATAATTTTACTCATAACACCCATTTTTAATTATTCTAAACACTAATCAAAGTACGTAGAAATGTAAAGAAAATAGAACTTGGCTGAAGCGAGACCAGACACAGACTGAAAGCCAAATGCAATAGATATAATCAGGGTCAATTTGACGAACTTTACTTGGAAATTATTCAAAATGCAAATTCAGGTACGTGCCTATTTTCAATAGTTCATCAATTTGGATAGATAAGAAAAAAAACACTATGGAAAATTTATGGCGGAACCAAAAGAAATGAATGTTTGCATCTTGAATTGTAGTTCATTTTGCGGAAGCCTTTTATATTAGTAGCAATACTTGTTGTATTCGGTTCTGTGAGATGTTGTTTTCCATGCTGTTTATAATTACAAAATAGAGTATTGTGTGGTAGAGCTTTTCGTTTCATTTCTTTTCATTAGTCCTTCGTTTTAATACGGGAATGTAATTAAGACTGAGTGAAATGTGTCCATGAAACACCAAAATGCATTAGTGAAATGTAAAATAAATCGAGTGCAATAATGTATAATAATAATATTTTAAAGGAATAAAATTCACAACTGTTTAAATTTTAATTGGATTTTTACCATGTTTATTTTACCTGTATACATACATATGTCAGAGTGTTAAGCAAATACAAAGTGAAAATTAATTCGAATACAAAAGGCATTTAATACACCATAAACTATATTAATAATTTCGTATAAATAAAAAAACAAAAAATCTTGAAAAAGAAACACGGCAGCGTTTATTAAATACATAATAACTTAATGATTTTGAATAATACATAAAAGAAAGATGTTTAGTCAACTTCCTCTACAGTTGGACCGCTTCTTCCACCTTGAGGACCACCTGGACCACCTTGAGGTCCTCCACTTCCTGGTGTACCTTGTCCAGCGCCATGCATTTTAGCCATTATTGGTCCACAAACTTTTTGACAATCCTTCAAATGATCTTCAAATTCTTCCTTTTCAGCCAAAGTATTTGAATCAAGCCATGACATTTCGGTTGAACATTTATCGCGTACAATCGATTTATCAGAATCCGATAATTTTCCTTCAGGAGCATCTTCAACAGCCTGTAGTAAGTTAAATATTATTTGTATATTGAAACTATTATATTTGATAAAAATTCCATACCTGTTTGCAGCTAAAAATGTAACTTTCGAGTGCATTCCTTGCCGTAATCTTCTGTCGCTGACGTTCGTCTTCTTCTCTGTATTTTTCGGCATCAGACAACATACGATCGATTTCTGATTTTGAAAGTCGACCTTTATCATTTGTAATTGTTATTTTTTCAGAACGGCCAGTACTGCTATCTTTTGCAGATACATTCAAAATACCGTCCGCATTCATATCAAAAGTTACTTCAATTTTTGGAACTCCTCTTGGAGCTGGAGGAATACCAGTCAAATTGAAGGTACCCAAAAGGTTGTTATCCTTGGTCATTGCACGTTCTCCCTCAAATACTTGAATAGTTACAGCATTTTGATTGTCACTGTATGTAGTAAATGTTTGTTGCTGCTTGCAAGGAATTCTTGAGTTTCTTTCAATAAGTTTCGTCATAACTCCACCAGCAGTTTCAATTCCCAATGAAAGTGGAGCGACATCAACAAGAAGAACATCCTGAATTTGAGAACTGCCTTCACCAGTTAAAATTGCTGCTTGAACAGCAGCCCCATAAGCAACAGCTTCATCTGGATTTATCGATAAATTTAATTGTTTGCCACAGAAAAAGTCCTGTAGCATTTTTTGAATTTTTGGAATACGAGTCGATCCACCAACAAGGACAACATCATGGATTTGTCCCTTGTCAAGTTTAGCATCAGCAAGAGCTCTTTCAACTGGCTGAAGCGTAGATCTAAACAAGTCCATGTTAAGCTCCTCAAAACGAGCCCTTGTAATTTTTGCATAGAAATCAACACCTTCGTGCAGGGCGTCAATTTCTAGAGAAGCCTCTGTGCTTGAAGATAGAGTTCGCTTCGCCCGTTCACAAGCAGTACGAAGTCGACGAAGAGCACGAACATTTCCTTTCAAGTCTTTTTTGTACTTTCGCTTAAATTCTTCAGTGAAATGATTGACCAAGCGATTATCAAAGTCCTCACCTCCCAAGTGAGTGTCTCCGGCCGTTGATTTCACTTCGAACAATGAACCTTCATCGATAGCTAAAATCGATACATCGAAAGTACCACCGCCCAAATCGAAAATCAACACATTCTTTTCTCCTTTTAAGTTTTTATCAAGTCCATAAGCTAGGGCAGCTGCTGTCGGTTCATTTATGATTCTTAGTACATTTAAACCGGCAATCGCACCAGCATCTTTGGTGGCCTGACGCTGGGAATCATTGAAATATGCTGGAACCGTGATTACAGCATCCACAACTTTACCACCTAAATAAACTTCGGCGATTTCTTTCATCTTTGTAAGAACCATTGAACTAATTTCTTCGGGAGCGAATCTCTTAACTTCGCCTTTAAATTCAATTTCTATTTTGGGCTTGCCACAATCATCAACGACCTTGAAAGGCCAATGCTTCATATCTTCTTGGATTTTCGAATCGTCGAATTTACGCCCGATCAATCTCTTGGCGTCGAAAACAGTGTTTCGTGCATTCATTGCCACCTGTTAAAAAATCAAAATTGTCGAGTTAAAAATTAATAAGTATAATACAAAATGGAAGGATTTTTATTCAATAATAATAATAATATCTCTCTTAAAAGCTCCACAATATTTCAAAATTTACTTTTAAATTGGGAATGACCAAGAAATCAAATCGATAATACAAAGTTGCGAAAATTAGGTAGTCAAAAGTGTTTTTAGTTTTATTCCACAACTACGTTTGGTGTTATTTAAGATGTTGGATACAAATCTGAAAACCAACATTTTTCGTCACATAAGGTTTTTGAGAAAAATAACTCTAAAATGTTCAATAACTAAAATTTTAGCAACTTTTTTAGATGTTTAAAAAACTAACGATATATTGTATAAATTTGTTTTTTGATTTAAATGAAAGTTTGAACCTATTGAATGATAATACAAAAACCTTAAACACCTACAAAACATTGCACGAAATTCAAATTTTTTTTAAAACGTATTATATCATATGTTTAATAAATAATGGATTAAGACAAAAACTGGAGCATTTTCGTGAAAAACCGGCTTACACATAGATATCAGTGAGAGTTATAGTTAAGTTATAATTTATATGCATAGCTTAGGTCTCAAGCTTTCAATCAAGCATCATTTTGACATTATCCAAAGCTCTGTTATTTTTCAATAAATTTTTTAAAATTGTCATTATATGGGTTTTAGACCTTTCACTTTATTTTTCTTGAAAACATGATGTAATGGTATAATTCGCATAAAAATGGTATATCACTTTTGCATCAACTGTTTCATTGGCTTGTGTAATCAACGTCAATTTTATTAATCTGCTATGCAACTAAGTATTAAAAAGTAGCCTTCGAAAATGTCCGCTTCTTTTTAAATCAACAATTTTTTTAAGTATATTTAATATAACAACTTCAAAAAATAAATTAGATTTTCCCAAATAGATATTCTTAAAAAATTAAAGATCACTCTGATATTTAAATTCATTAAACCGCTCAGGCAAAAATTAAAACGAAAAGGAATTAAGGGATTTTAGGGTCTAGAAATCGATTTGTGAAGTTCCCATCTTCGGATCCTTAGCAGTGGTGGATTTACCAGCAGGCTGAGTAGGCTGGAGCCTAGGGCGGCAGATTTTAGGGGCGGCAAATTTGGGGCAAACATTTTTTTTTATATCTTACAGAAATTAAAAAAATTCATATTTTTATACCTTTATTAGTAATCCGTGGTTTCGCAAGCGCCCTCATCCTACCAGTAAATTATATATAAATTTAAGAGTTAATAAATTATATGACTATTAGACTGCACAATTTGTTTTAAATAACAACAAAAAATGAAAACCATCTCATACTCTACGTTCGTTCAGGGGCATAAATATTTTGTTTAAGGCTAATAGTTCAGGACAGTCAATATGGCTAGTCAAAATATCTCTTATGAATAAGACACGCAAATAAGTTCGTCTACTATGCAACATTCCTTTTAACAAAACCTAAAAGCTTAAGTGTTTTATTGATGGTCTTTATATTTGTCTACTCTTTCAATTGAAAAATTGTTAATTTTATAATCCTATCTTACAGGGTTGATACATCTGTGGAAGTTCATGATTTTGCCCTTAGTAGGTACGTTCAGAGAAAGATCATTAATACTACACCAGTTAGCTAACATATCCATATCAGTTACAATTTCGTTGACAAAAATATTCTAATTAATATGGTTGTATCGAATTGTAGAGGTGGGTAGGGACGGCGAAATTTAAATAGCCTACTGGCGGCAAATGTGTAAATCCGCCACTGATCCTTAGTTATTATTACATTTAGTACAAAAACCAATAATCTAAAAATTTCACAACGTTAAAGAGTTCAGTCAGCCTTGTTAAGCTTGAACCGGCCATAAGTCAAGCTTAAACCAGATGAGAACCAACTAAAACATTGCTGAAGCTAGGTTTAACTTGAGCCAGGCTTGAGCAGGAGAAAATCCTCTTTATCAAAACTCAGTTATCCCAATGCCAAACTAAGTTGAGTTTTTCAGGTCCGAACAGGGCTCGATTTTCCATTATATTTAATTTTATCTATTTTTTTATTTAATTTCACTACTTGTTTGTAATTATTTATATATTAAATTTCGTGCCTCTGATTTAACTCTGAATTCTAGTTGATACTTTTTTAGGATAAAACAATTTTAATGGTTCTACATCGTTCTCAAAAGAACAATATTTAGTTTCTGAAGTATGGCCGTTTTAAAAGAAAGAGAAGTAATTTTGTTTTTTTTTTAAACAATAAAAAAACAATTTTCTGTGCCAATGACGAGTTTAAATTTTCAAAATTATGGGATGGATCCAATTAAAGAGCAATAACAGTCTTTATTTATTTACTTTTAAGTGCATTCCACAATCCAAATATCATCCATATCTTTTGATCTTAAAAAGAGTGTTAATTGACGAACGGTCCTAGAATAAAGGCTTTTTGGCGAAGGTGAAGGTGACTGAAATCATAATCTTAAATTTCCTTTTGGTAATTACTTTATTCCGGAATGATAAATATTCAAAAATATATGCAATATTTTTCTAGATCTCAACGACTTTCAAAAAAAATCACAAAAAAATTTAATTATACGTCTCCTTAGTTACATATAAGATCATTTTAAAAATATATCATCAGAGCATTAAAGTTATTCAGATCCAAAATGATATGTGTAAATACGAGAATCATTCTAAATCCATTTGAACAATTCTATTTTAAGCAGAGCACACCTACGTTCCCGTTCTGCATCACTACGGTCCGATTCATCGCCCACGTATGGATGCAATCTAGCGAAACTAATTTGATATGTTTTGTAAAGAAATAAAAATTGGAAAAATTTCATTAATTACTTCTATTTTGAGCAGGGGATTGTCCAAAATTTTTATAGTTGAATTGAATGGTACATCAAATTTTTTGAGAATTTTATAATAATAATGATCTTTTTGAACTTGTTCATGTTGTTGAACGTATAATATCTGCTTGTGCATTTTCTTAATTCTGTAACTTGATCAATCATAAAGCAATACAAAGAAAATGAAGCAGGATCTAATCTGGTAAATTATGTTTTCATCATTCCAATTCTATTGGTTGATTCAAAAACCCCACATATTTTCGAATATACTTAACATCGATTGACTGTTTAAACAAAATTAATTCATTTGCCAAACCGATTGGTGTCATTCAAAATATAAATCACTCAAAACATCCAAGTTTCAATGAGAGAATATCTGCAGTGATTGTCTGATATGGAACTATGCTTCCAAGGTAGATTCTTTTTATTTTCCTTCATGTTATTCAATTCAACTTACATCATACGAACAATGTTGTGTTGTAACTTTTCGATTAAATCTCATACGCATTGCTGACAAATCAATTAATTGCTTTTAAAAAATAGATTCTACCTTAACGCCAAGTATGGACGGAATGTGACTTCCAAATAAAGAATTATACAGCGTAACACACTTGCTGAATCTGAGAAACATTCAAGTCACCCAGGGGATTGAAACGACATGTGAAGTAATCATCTCATGTTCATATGTCAGCCGAACACCAAGAGGTGAAATAAAATTTATGAAGCAACTTGACCAAATATGTCTACCGGGCATATCTTGGTTGCTTAGAAAAATTATGCACGAATAATGGCATCCATATAAGATAAAGTGAGAAAACTTAGATTTGAGCATATATCCTTTTTTCGTTTTTTTTGCTAGGTCATAACAACACCTGTCTTCACCTGATTTTTAGCAGCATCTCCAATAAGACGTTCTGTGTCCGTGAACGCAACATAACTTGGTGTTGTTCGATTTCCTTGATCGTTAGCGATGATCTCCACCTTTCCATGTTGCCAGAAACCGACACAAGAATAAGTCGTGCCAAGATCAATTCCAATAGCTGGTGTTTTGCCCATCTTCACTTCGATTTAATATTTTAAGTCCGATCAGTTAAAATTCAAAAAGGTTCCGAACTTTACTATAATTTTAGCAATCACTCAATAGCACCAGTTAGCACGGCACAAATTTTCCAGCTAGACCTAGACTGGTTCGATAGAATCGCGTTTTAAGACTACCCCGAGTATAGAAAGCGGCGCATATTTTTATTCACGTTCTAGAGGTGAGATCTAAGTGGGAAAAGTGATTCTCAAATGTATGTTCGGAGTTTTTCATATATGTCGGATTCATGGATTTAGTTGATGTAAAATTTCTAAAAATAAACCAATTTCTATCATTCGACTCCGATCTTCTTCGGATGCTTTAAAGTGCGGGAGAGAAGACTTACTAGAAATTTCTCCAGAAGAATGACGTTATAAAATTAATTTTTGATTTTTTGCTTGCCACATTTAGTTGCTTTATATTACATAATGTTGTGACGTTTAATCATTCAAACAAAAAATAGATATACATTCATATTGACGTGCCTTTATTGAAATTTTTATTTCTAAATTATTTCTTCAATGGTAATTGATTCATTATTTAATCACATTTTTATACAACTTAAATTTGAATCCTATGGAAAACTTAAAAATAACTTCAAAGTTTAATGAACTTTTTCGTTCCCCAATTGCATTCATTGATGATGGCCATTCATTTGAATTTTTTTCTAGCAATGTATTGTAGATGAATTTGCATAGTTGGGTAATTTCGTAAATAAAAAAACTTTTCAGTCAATTTCGAGAATTTGAAATAATTTGTGATATGTATTGAAGACATCTAGGAAAATATATTTTAATAATTTTCAATGTTCAATACCTCAAAATCATGCATTCTCCTTTTTCTCCACAATTAATAGTAAAGGATGAGCCATCAGCTAGTTTCTTTTTAAAAGTTCTATAAAATAAACAGTGTTAAATATTTTTCATAGTTTCTTGATTTATTACAAAGAATAAACCTTCCAATTAGTTATGGAATATGACTTCATTTAAATGGTTGCCTCAGCTGGCTTGGCCAATCCCAAGACCCTATTCATGTGCTTAAATGTCTTAATATTTCTGGATTGTCAGCATAACATCGATCTTTAACGACAGCTCACCTCACAAAAAGAAGTTCAATGGCGTAAAATCGCAGCTGTTCGGTGATTATGGCACATCACACAAAAGATCGATTATTGCACAGCTTGTGTGGCATATCACGCCATCCTGCTGGAACCAGAACTCAATTCTTGAGTCAGTTGGTCATTGTAAGCAAGTAATTCAACGGAAAGTGATAAACGAAATTGGATTGGAAACAAATTGAACATTTACAGAAAATGAACTGAAATTTTACTGAAAAATATTAATTGGAATCAAGTGTAAAACAGACTGAAATATATTTTTCGCTCAAATTCCGTTAGTTTCTTGTCAGTCTATTAGTTGGAAAATTTTAATCTTTTCTCAAACTGAAACTGAAACTGAAGATTTCTTGCTAGTACTGACCCAACATCGTATAGTCAAAATGAAAAATATCTCATTCAGGATAAAATGACACAATTTCAAATTAATCAATATTTAGTTGAAGATTATTGTGAACACTCCAAAAGTGGAAGATATTAAGTTCCTTTTGCATCACATGACAATCGTGAATATTCCTAGTCTGAAAGAATAACTTCCTATCTAATCTATGCTAATATCTACCAAATTACAACCTTAACTCCCGATTTGGTTCGCGAAAGAAACAAAAAAATACTCTTTGCATTACGCATTTATTAGGACGCAAATTATGCTATGAAGTATACATTAATATTTAATATATCATACATGATACTTGTATAAAAAAGATAAATCTTGGGACTATTTTATATATGTACTCCAAAAGCATAGTTGAACACTGCACACTTTTAAATACACAAAAAATTATTTCTTCTTCTTTTTCTTCTGAGCTTCAGGCCAAGGAAAACCACGAGATTTCAATATGTCCTTTGTATGAAAAATATAACAATAATAAATTTTATATAATAAATTTAAACTAAATTTTACTTGCACATTATGACAGACATAATAGGCATTGTCCATCGCTGCATCATTAAAGATATCACACTGAATTTTTGAACCTTTTGCAGCTTTTGTTGATTTTTTCTTCCCTTTTTGCTTTTCGCCACTTCCACTACTGCCAGAATCATTACTATTACGTTTTTTCTTGCCTTTCCCAGCCATGGTTATTTAATCACTGCCAACAAATTTATGGGGAAGTAGATAACTATGAAGTGTAACTAAGGATAAAAACGAATGCCATAGGAATATTGATCATACAATGAGTGAGGTGCATTGACTTTTATACATACTAGCATTTTTATTTTAAAAAAGCAGTGGTATTATAAGATACATCAGAAATCTGGGTTCGTACACTGAATTGTAGGTTCTATTATAATATTTGTAGATTCTTAAGATATAATTTTCTTTTAGTATATTAATGTTGGGTATTGGAACAGTCACAATTTCATTCGTCGCTTTATTCACAAAAATTGAGCAAACGATTATTGTAATTAAAGAGTAGTTGAATCAAAATTTGTGAAATGAAATACTAATAATGAAAGAATAATACAAACAAAAAATACAAGCCTTTAATACTTATCGGAAATATTACGATATAATAAATAATAAATGATATGCTATGTAAAGTAAACTACCACTATTCCTTTATCGAAATGTTGCTTTTGGATTCAGTTTCCTCACGACTTATTTCATTTTTCCAGTCCTCTGAAAAAAATAAATATTAAAAAAATATTGTGTATTAATTATACGTAAGGAAATTTATTTTTTTTTTACCATTACTGTTTTTTTCCGTAGAGTTCTCCTCTTGAGTTTTCTTATTCTTCTTCACTACAAATATGACTTTATTTTCTTCAGTTTTGGGTTTTAAATTGTTTATATCATTCACGACGGTCGGTGGTAGAGCTATAAAATAAACTCTAATACTAGGCCTAGGAGACGTAGGTATAAAGTCTTGAGCATCAAATTCCTCAGGTGCTGAATGTACAAAGAACTGCTTGTTTATAATCACATCATCACTTTTAGGCTGAACTTCTGGAGCAATTGTTGTTGGAACATTAGAATTTATATTTGTATTCACATCTTCTTCACTTTCAGGAAAAAATAATGGAGTTGCAGTTGCTGGGAGATATAAGTCCTCATTTTCAATTGTTTCATCACTATTATATTTAAAGCCTTGCGGTTCCAAAAATGATTCTGTTGTTTCAAATTCAAACTTCTCTGGAACTTCTGTTGTATCCTCAATGCTGTGATCATCATCAACAGGGTATGCAATAACACTTACACTTAACAGTGCCACAAACTAAATAAGAAAGTTTATAACTCAAATTAATTTTTGTAATTTAAATTAATTGAACCTATGAACTCACCACAAAATATTTCATTTTAACAACACAGTTTGAGACTATCAGACAAAGTAAATCTAGATTGCTTGGAAGCTTCTGCAAGACTATGCCAGAAAAAAGGTAAACATAAGATCTGCATCGAAATTGATTTGGTAGGATGGATACTTCTTTGGAAACATGGTTAAATTTTCTTCTGACCCACACAGTAGTTCATATGGAAATTAGCATTTGTGAACAAATACCAACCTCGAAAATATGTGTCCGATCTATTGGTAAGACAATTCGTTTTTTTTTTCTTCTACTATCATAAATATTCATAAATTTTGAATTTTTGTTGCACTTGAATCTTGCCGCCATAAAATTTTAGTTTGGCACCAAGGTTTTTGTAATGCCCTTGAAGATGCCGAAAGATTTTATTAGTTCGGTAGCTTAGTAAGATATGATTAAAAACTATTTTATTATAAATCTTTTAATATCATTTACCGTTATCAATCGGTATTTTTGCTACTACCTGTCTTACACATTATGCGTGTGTTAAAAATTCATTAGGGGTCATAAGCTTGATACAATGTTATCATGCGAGGTCTTAGTCATTCATTACAATAATTTACAAAGTTGTGAGTGGGGTGATTGAGAAATAATTTTTACTAGATAGGACAAAACTCAACTGACTGTTATTTCAATTTTAGTATTCTTTGGTTGAATTAAGTTTTTAGTGCATGCCTTTTTAAAAACTAAAATTAAGAAATAGTAATTTGATCGGAATCATGAATAAATTTTTTGTAAGTACGTTATTACGACTGTGTATGTATAATAAAATTAGTGATATATGTAGATTTGTGAGAATTTATTTAATATTAAAGTTAGTGTGGGAGTTTGTTCAAATAATTTTATATGGTGGTGCTCGTAAACTTTTACTTTTACGACGATTGACTAATAATTGAAAATCTGAAAAATCGGGCTAAGACTGTACAAATATTTTTATTTATTTATTAAAAATTATCAATATTCGACCGCTGCAATTTTCTGCCGAAACTTCAATATATTTTAAATGCTATTAGATAGACTTCGATAACTCAAACAAACATCAGTGGAAAGTAAAAAAATAAGCGCATTTTTATAGATGCGAACGGCTTGCAACCAGTAAATCAAGGCTGTTTATGTTTTAAAATTGAGAATGTATGCTTCACATGGAAACCTACAACTTCAGGTTTTGTGCAACCGATTTACTATGACAATTTTTGATAAAATGTCATCAATGAATAAAATTATGGCTACCGAAGTGTGCAGTAAAATGTTAATCTTTAAATTTGACTCATTATGACTCAGTTTGCAACAATTGAATAGTTGACATATCGTTTGGGTTCGTGTAGGTGCATACAAGTATAACAATATAGTACAGAAATACAGAAGAAATTAATATAGAAGAAACAAATTAACATTTAACTTACCGGGCTTTTGTACCTATTCTTATGGTAACCAATCAAAAGGTCGTTTTAAAATAAAGGCAATATTTTATTTAAACCAACTATTTTAAAGGTGACCTGTCAATATTGACAGCAATATACCAAATCACCTTCGGATAATCACAAAACAATTTTATTTATGTTCATTTTAATTTTTTGATGACAGACAAAAGAAGTGGCGAATATTTGAAATTCTAAAGTCGGTCATTTGACCGGAAGTTGGTAGTGTTAAATGGTGTTTTCTTTGTTGTTTAATGAATTTCTTAGAGGACTTAAAAACGAAGAGAGAAAAAATGTAAAACAAATTATTATATTATTCATCAAATTCTGAAAATCAAAGTACACCTAAAACTTTTTTTTTTTTGCATAGTCTATTTTTACACGATTTTGAAATAACACGGTCCAAGAAAAATATATACGAGATTTATTTATTTTAACGCGATTTTAAAACCATTTTCTTTGAATTGTTTCGTGGTTGACGGCTTTCATGCAAAACTTACAATTAAAAATACATTTGAAAATATTTCTGCTAAAACAAAATGTGAAATGACAGAAACTCTCAAGCTCAAATTCGCCGGACTGAAATATTCATTAGATTCAGGATTGGAGAATATGCCTATAGTCTTTCATTTGTAACTATAGTTATTATTATATCACAATAATATTAAAAATACTAAACCTTTAGTTTTTGAAATTAGATTTTATTAATTTTTACTTATGAAACAAAATTTATCTCCTCTCTTTCAAAATTCGAAGTCGACTCATTTTTTATTATTATTTTGAAGTCCAAGCTAACTTTTTTAATTTTTTTTTTAAAAACAACGCCTGCCTGCCACCACATGCCATATTTTTCTAGTAAGGATTTTGGGCCATCTCCTCGAAAAGATGTGCCCTTGTTATTATTCTAGAATTTTTAATTTAAAGTCTTTATCTTTCCTTTTTGTATTATGTTACTACTTTTATATTAGTTAATTTTGTAACTAAATGCATTTTTGTATTCTACATACACATAGCTAAAAAAGTCTATATATGATTTAAATAGGGTCGGGAATTAAGGAAAATATATTTACTTAATAGGGGTACCGGTTAATTCGTGCGGTTTTTTTCGAAAATTGAAGCTTTATTGTGAAAAAATGGTTACAAATTTAATATTCAAAGTATTGTCCATCGCTAGCTATAACCTTTTCCCATTTTTCTGGCAATTCACGAATACCCTTTCTGAAAAATTCGGCCGGCTTCTCCGCTATCCACGATCCAATTTTTGACTTCTTCATAATTGGAGAAGTGCTGGTCAGCCAGGCCATGTTGCATTGATCGGAAGAGATAGTAATCGGATGGCGCAAGGTCTGGACTATACGGCGGGTGGGGTAGGACATCCCATTTGAGCGTTTCAAGGTAGGTTTTGACGACCTGTGCAACATGTGGCCGAGCATTGTCCTATTGCAAAATTACCTTGCTGTGCCTTTGTTCATATTCCGGCCGTTTTTCGCGCAGTGCTCGGCTCAAACGCATCAATTGTCGTCGGTAGACTTCCCCTGTGATCGTTTCATTCGGTTGCAACAGCTCATAATAGATCACACCCAGCTGGTCCCACCAAATACACAGCATAACCTTCAGGCCATGAATATTCTGAACGGCCGTCGATGATGATGTATGGCCGGGGTATCCATACGTTGCCCGACGTTTTGGATTATCGTAATGGACCCACTTTTCATCGCCAGTGACAATTCGATGCAAACAACTTTTTCTTTTGTGCCGTTGAAGCAGTTGTTTACACGCGAAAAATCGGCGTTCTCTTGGCTTCAATTCATACGGCACCCAATGGCCTACCTTCCGGATCATTCCCATTGCTTTTAGACGATCGGAAATGGTTTGTTGAGCGACGCCAAGTGATTTTGCAAGTTCTTCTTGCGTTTGGGATGGATCTTGGTCGAGCAGTGTCTCCAATTCGTGGTCTTCAAACTTTTTTGGCTGTCCGGGCCGTTCATCGTCCTCCAAGTCAAAATTGCCACTTTTAAACCGTGCAAACCACTTCTGGCACGTACGCTCAGCTAGAGCATGCATACCATACACTTCCACCAAAATACGATGACTTTCGGCAGCCTTTTTCTTCATATTGAAGTAATGAAGAAGTACTCCCCGCAAAAACACTTTATTCGGCACAAAATTCGACATTTTCAGAGTAAAAAAAAGTATAGTTGTTTACGCTTCAGCTAAATGACACATACTGATTCTGAAACTATATGACAGTAGCTTTCCAACACATATTTGGAAAGGTGAATCACTGGAATATAAAACAAGTTACGCCATCTGTTAGAAAACCGCACGAATTAACCGGTACCCCTATTATTTTCTTATAATTTTATCAAACATGGGAAATTATTAAGATATTTACAATTGCATAATTAATAATTTTATTCATTAAATGAATATAGAGTTAAATTGTCATAAAACCTTTTTACACGGTTTTTCCCATTAAATATGATTCTGTATTTAATTTAACACTGTTTTTTGGATAACTTGAAACGTATCTTCGATTTTAGTATAGGAATCGTATCTTTTTTTCACGGTTTTTCGAAAAACATATCCACCGTGTAAAAAGAGAGTTGGGTATACCACAAATATAAGTCCCGTAAAACTCCCGCAATAGGGTCTTACAATTAAGGCGAGTGATGATATTGCACGTCATCTGATTATAAACATATATTTGATTTGTGATCCACCTACTGGGGACGTTTATGTGGTTTATTTCTAACCGCTATTCAAATTCATTCTCAAAAATAATAAAGCTTATGGTATATCTATAAATTCTTTCCTATACCCTGAAAAAAACTATTTCTAGTTGATTCAAAAAAGAGGGCTTGTTAAATCATGCCGTATAAATTTGCTGTTTAAATTATCTAACTATTTCAGTTTCAATTTTACTAGAATAGTGGAATTGAAGGGAATTTTACTAGAATCCATTTATTAATTTTTAAGCAAAAATCATTTAAATTTTAATTTTATTCCACGTTATATTGATCAGGTATTCTTCATAATTAAACACCGACAACGTTTGTTTTTTCAACAAACATGTATAGTATGTATACTTATTGCTACTAGATGCCTGCTCAAAATAATTAATTAATTTTTATAAAATAGCTTAATTTTATATATTTTGTCTATATTTTCCCTTTACTTCTAAAGAATTGAGGTACAGATATGGGAAGATAAAATCGGGTTATATATATAAGTTAGGGTAAGTTATTTTATAAAAGTTAAACCTGTCAATTTGACGGTTTTTTCGCCCTAGTGTTATTAATAGGGCTCGTTATTTGAACTAATTCCTTCATATCGTTTCAACAAGAATATTTTTTATTATAATTTTTAAATAGATTTTGCTAGTCATGTTTACAAGCAATCTTAGTAGGTGAAAATCATAAGCAAAAATAGGTAAATGAACCACCAAATTAGTTGTTGGAACGAGATATTTTTTTGGGTGAATTAGGGATTTTTTTTTATTTAAATCGCATGTACATACATTTTATAATTTAATCATAAATATAAATGAATAATTTCAAAAGTACTACCCAAGTAGCGTGACAACTATAAATTCCACCCCCACAATGCTAGAGTTTTCAAGATACAAATTGGACATTGATTTGATTGATTTGAGTTACTTAATAATTTGTTTATGAGACCATTTCCCATATTTTATCTGATTTCGAAAGTCATTAGCATTTGTTTTTCTTCTGGCCATGTTCCAACTCACGGAAGTGCTTTAACAGGAAAGTTGCTAAGGTCAAACCAATAATAGTGGCTCTCCGATTAAATGACTTCCTATTTGCGGATCTTTTAACTTTTATTAATTAAAAACAAAACAAAATCTTAATTTCACAATACTGTCTATCTCGAAAATCACTGTTAAATTGAATAGGGTTGATAATTAAAGAAATTTGGTTTTTCGGTACTAGTCAAATATAATAAATTACAATGATATATAAATACACTCAATCAAATGCATAGACACGAGATTTTAGCTACTTTCCGATACATTTTTTTCGGTGGAGGTTGTTGAAGTTGAAGCAGGTGTAGAGGTCGCTTGCTTAGCTTCTTCCTTGGCTAATGCCTTGGCAGCTTCTTCGCCTGTTACAATTGTTGCACTACCTCCAAGAGCTTCATATTGGGCTGATGAGTAAAATAAAATGTTATTGACTGCAATATAAGAATGTACTATAAAATCTATAAGATCTGTTCATACCTAATATTTGTTTCTGGGCTATTTCGGCTTCTTCCGGGGTGCTGTAGTGGATGTAGACTATTTCAGGAGCGACCTCTTTTTTGACCTCTTCTTCAGCTAGAACAGCGCTAGATAGTGCTATAATGCAGCAAACTGCAAATACCTGAAATATCCATAATTTTGTTTGTTATTCTTGTTTTCAGTACACTCACAATATCCATAAAAGAACTTTCTCACCAGATTCGCTTTCATTTTTATTCCGGTAACTGCAATGGTTTAATAATGCCTCCGTTGTGATGCACAAAAGCCGTTTTTATAGCAGAAGGAGATTTTTGGACAGTGAGAAGACGTTCGGTCTGTCCCCGCAAGACGGTTTGTGGTTTGCACTGTCTCGTCGTTTTATTCTCCTCGCGATTTTATTGCACCGTTCCTTAGCTGAAAATCATACACACGGAAGAAATCGTATAAAAGGTGAGTGCCTCGCCGGATGATTCAGTTAAAAACTGGTTATGAAACTCAACTCTACGGCGATTTTTTTTGTTCAACTCTTTCCCTTTTGGCTTATTGTGATTTATTCGGAGAAGATATGTGCCAGAATAAGAAAAAGGAAAGAAGAAAACGTTTTCGCAACGACAAATAATTGCCAATTTACCGGTTATTTTTATTTCTTTTTTTTTTACTTAATTTGAAGTTGAGTGACGGATACGTTAAAAATATTTTCAGCTAAGTGCATATCTTCGCATCCAATCGGTGAAACATCAAATGTCAGTAAAGCAGTTAACGTTAAATTTTCTTAAAGATTTCTTATGCTTTTGGTTATTTTGCAATAATTTTATCTTTGTATTTCTTTACAGCCAATATGCCCTATTGCGCATTCAATCGTTAACACAATTTGAACTTTGTACAATACGCAAGTTCAACTGCAAAATAAAAGTTGCTATTGTCTCTTTTAAAAATGTTCGCACCTTTTGCCCCTAGCGAAACTTCAAAGGAAATAAATTGCCTTCTGAATGAGATCTGTTTCTAGGTCAAAGCAATAAAAGTTTCCATTTTTGAACTAATTAACCGTCATTATCATTTATTAATATATTACAATGACGAAAAATGTTTATTATATTCGAAAAATATGGAGATATTTGATTTCTCCTATTCGTTTACTAAAAAGCTGTTTGATATAAAAATGTTTTATTGTCAATTCACAAAACTTACTTTTATAACAAAGTTGTAAATTTATTCCTACTGCAATCAATGTTCAGAGCCAAATAATCTCTTCGTACTTTTGTTTCGCACATGCTCTGATTTTAAAGTGGCAACTTGTTCAAGTCTACTTTCTACCTCAATCTGCATCTACACTCTACAGCTTTTATTTTATTCAATGTTTTTGTTTCATTTAATTAATGCATTTTCATCACTTTTGTATAACATTTTATTTTATCATGAAATAAGTTTGCATACCTTTCGGCGATTATTGTAAATAAATGTTTGCGTTGACATCGGTGCGCGCAGATCAACAAAAGGTAAAATTTTCTGTAGCATTTCAGTCTTGAAAATCCTATTCTCTTTGTTTAAAATGTATAACTACATTGATAAGAATAATGATATTTGAGTTGGAAAAGGGATTTCGTCAACAAATATAGATGAAATTTTCATAAAATTTTAATTTTGTTAATTGTTCTATATTTGCAAATTTATTGCTGTGTGAATTTTTTTGACTTTAAAATTAGTATTATGAAAAATTTAAATCTTTGAGATTTGATAATTAACACGGATTTTTATGAAACTTTGTAGAAACATTTGTTTCTAATCAAAACTTATTTGAGGACAAATATGCAAAAACAAAAATGTTTTCAGTAGTTTGTACCCAAGATATGTAATTTATTTATTTATTTATTTAGGATTCATCAACAACTGACTACTACAATAATGAGATAAATAAAAAAACCTTAACGAAGCTGATTTCTTAAATTGCGCTTATTTAAATTAAAATCAATCACATCGTATTTGCTATTAAAAAGACGAGACATTGAGGAGATTGGCGTGTGCATCCCATAATTAGTACTATGCCTAGAAACATGGAAAAAGTCATAGCTCCTAAAAGAGCGAGGAGGTACAGAAATATTGAACGATGAAAGCAATTCAGCAGAATTAATACCGCCCTGTATACAGTCAAAAGCAAAAGCAATTCTGGCATTCATTCGTCTATCCTCGAGAGAGGACAAAGGGAAGAGTTTAAGCCTATTTTCATAAGGCGGAAGCGCAGAGGGATTGTCCCAATGTAAGCCACGAAGTGCAAAACGTACAAAATTACGCTGGACGGCTTCGATGCGGTTAATATGAACCGCATGGAAAGGAGACCAAACCGGGCTAGCGTATTCCAATATAGGGCGGACAAAAGTACAAAAAAGGAGTTTCGTTATAGTGGGATCGTCAAACTCCTTAGACCACCTCTTAACAAAACCCAAAGCGGAGTTACCCTTGGCAATAATGGCGTCGAAGTGATCATTAAAAGATAAACGGGAATTAAATAATACACCCAAATCCTTGGTTTTGTCAAGTCGAGATAAGGATGAATTGTCCAGAACATAACAGAAGTTAAGAAGTGACCGCTTACGGGAAAAAGACATAACGGTACATTTACTTATATTTAAGGGTAAACAGTTAATAGAGCACCAATAATAAAAAGTGTCTAAGTCAGAATTTAAAAGTTCGCATTCGTTTGCGTTTGATACAGTACGGAAAATTTTGGCGTCATCTGCATAGCAAAGAATGCGTGAATTATTTAATAATAAAAAGACATCATTAATATAAACAATGAAAAGCAGTGGTCCGAGGTGACTACCCTGAGGGACGCCTGATGTGTTATTTATTTCATTAGAAAGAGCGTTGCGAAAACTAACACGTTGTGTACGGCCTAATAGGTAAGAAGAAATCCAATTAATAAAAGAAGAGGGAAATCCTAAAAGAGATAATTTAAAAATGAGAATTTTATGATTAATTCTGTCGAAGGCCTTACTAAAATCTGTATAAATGCAATCAACCTGCTGTCCGTTTTCCAGGGCAGACGTGCAAAAGTTAGAAAACTCTAATAAGTTAGTCGTAGTAGATTTCCCTTTAATGAAACCGTGTTGGAAAGATCCCAGGAAGGGTTTGCAGTGAAAACTTAAAACGTTACAGATTAAAGCTTCAAAAATTTTTGCTATGCAACATAATTTAGCAATAGGTCGATAGTTACTTATGTCGCACTTATTACCCTTCTTATGTAAAGGAATTATTAATGACAACTTCCACTGCTTAGGAAAAACACCACAAGATAAAGATAAATTAAATAAATAACACAGTACAGCAACAATAGACGAGTTGCAGCGTTTTACAAAAATGGAGGGAATGCCATCAGGACCACACGAGAATGAGTCTGGTAGATTATAAATAAAATCAGAAATCGAATCCTCGTCAAGTAATAAGTCCTTAGGATGAAAAGAAGTCGGCGAAAGCTTCGTCAGATGGGTAAAATTACTATAACTAATATCACAGTTGGGATCACAGAAAGCGGTTTTAAAAAAGTCACCAAAGAGATTGGCAATTTCAAGGGGATCAGTAGTATCTATATCCCCGTATCTCAATGAGGAAGGGTAACCGTCACACTTGCGCTTAGAGTTGACGAAATGCCAGAACTGCTTTGGCTCACTACGCAATGCGGACCTCATTCTCTGCAGATAGGAGCCGTACGAATCTTCAACAGCAGAAACATACAGAGAACGGATATTGCAGAACTCAGCATAGTCAGCATCACTCCGCGAGGAGCAAAACCTCTTCCATGCTTTGTTTCTGGCATTTTTTAGGTGTTTCACAGAACTATTATTAACCCAGGGTGCATAATTAGAGTTACACCTAGAAAGCTCAATAGGGACAAATTTAGCACAGCAGTTATAAATAATTTCATAGAAAATATTAACAGCCTCGTCAATGTCGCGTTCTTTAAGCACGACAGACCAGTCATAACCAGCAAGCCAATCATTTATATTGGTAAAATCAGCCTTTTTAAAGTTGTAACATAAATTTTCAACATGAGAGCTATAAACAGAGGAAGTAATATCGAGCGTTATAATAGTGTGCAAGGCCGGGTGATGATTGGTTTCGGGAACAAGCGGAGCCAAGCAATGCTTCACGAGGGTTCCGTCAGGATCCGAGGAGAACACCAGGTCCAAAAACTTTCCAGAGGAATTCCGAATATTGCTAGTTTGTGATAGGCCCATCGAAAGAATGTAGTCAATGAAGCTACTAGCAGGTTGAAAAGCCGATGATATGAACGGAGACAGTCCATCGTTGTCATCAGATTGCTCCCAGGAAACAGTGGGAAGATTGAAGTCGCCAAAAAGCAGCAATTGATCAGAGGGGTGTAGTTTAGACATAATATCCTCGATACATAACGCCGCGGCCATATAAATCTCCAAAGAAGAATTTGGAGGAATGTAGCAGGTGACAATGTATACGGTGATGCAGGGAAGTCTCAAAGCTACGCAAATAAGCTCCAAATTGTCAGAGTTCAAGAAGTCGATCAGCACACAAGGAATATCACGGCGAACAGCACAAAGTACTCCTCCACCCACAGGTGCATCGTCAGAACAGTGGCGATCACGGCGAAATACAATGTATTCGGAGCTAAAAAGCTCGGCGTCGGAAATTCTGCCGCACAGCCAAGTTTCAGTCAAGCAGACCACGTCGAAACATGAGTTGGTGCAACTATTAAACAATTTATGCGTCTTAGAGCGTAAACCAGTTACGTTGGCATAGTGGAAGGAGACTTCACTGATGCGTTTTTTGTCAAAGTGCCCGGTCGTCCTCTAGGGATAAATTCGCGAACAATGGAGTTCGTTGGCCAGATTTCAGGAGAAAGCGCCGTTTCAAACAACTCCTCTGGAACAAGCACTTTGAAAGAAGCGGAAAAAGAACGATTGCCACTATTGTGAGACCTGCTGAGCTTTCTGCAGATAATAACATCACGGGAGCAACCCGTATGCGAAGAAATGTGATGAATAATTTCATCCTCAGTGGTCTCGGGGTGAACCCGGGAGACAAAAATGCAGCGAGGGCGTCTAGCGGGCCTAAGTGCGGAAGATGGTGGCAGAGAAGAAACCACGGGAGATGTGGTAGCAGGAACAGTCCCGAGTTCAGGTTGACGCGAAGACGGAGAAACACGAGACGGAACAGAAACCGGAGGCAAGCATCGTTTCCGGCGAGAACCCGATTTACCCTTAGCTTGGGGAGGCGATCGGTTCAAAGCTGCACTCGGGGGAGTCGCAATATTCAGCTGAGAAGAAGAGCAGAAGTCCGAAGCAGCAGCAGCACGAAGTTCTTCATCCAAAGCAGGTGGAGAAGGATGACCGTCAGCAGAATCAGGTGCCGGGCAAGAGTAGCGAGCCGAAAGCGATCCAATGTCCGCAGCAATAGTTCCCACCAGCTCTGAGTTGGCCGAGACGACAGCAGACCAAGAGCCGAGGTCATTACGAACCTGCCTCACGCTACGGCGTATGTCCTCCACGGCAGGCATAACGGATGCTGGAAGATCGACACCAGAGATGAAGGAGTGCAGGTCGTCCATTGAAGAGGCCATCAAAGAAACCTTGGTCGATAATTCGTGTGATTTCTCGAGCAAAGAACTGGTAGCAGAATTGCTCGCTTTGATCAAGTTGATCAGGTCGTCAATTTTATTATTAGTGGTAGAGAGATCATCCGAAATTATTTGAAAATTAGAAGGTTTAAAAGAATTATTGTTCAATAAATCGAGCCTCTCAAGAGTGAGTGAGTGCTCGGTAGAAATTTGGTTCATTAGTGTCTTCATAAAGCGCAACACATGGCAGGGTTTAACCTCAAGACAGTCATTACAAGTAGAGGGTCTCGAGGTTGGATTCCGAGTGCTTCGCTTTAAGCATCGCGAATGGAACACGCCACCACAAATGCCATCACAAGCAACATCGTCCGCTGTAGTAGCGAGATTGCAAATCTTGCAAAGCTCCATGAAAAAAAGAAAAACAAAAAATACAAGGTTGAAGCAAAATTAAAAAGTGTCAACAGTACATAAAGGACGGTAACACTACTTATCTGATACAGTCCACTTAATGTCATTCACCACTGTATATAGGAAAAAAATTTGCATAAAGTTAGGCGAATAACCGGAGAAAAACAATTTATAGCCAGGAGTGTAATTAGCAGTAACTAGCGTATACCGGTAAAACTTTAAACACAGGCACTCAGACACAGCACAAATGCAAAAAACGAAATCAATAAATTAACAATCAGTAAATCACATAAATGAGCAAAATGTAATGAAAAAAGCCAAAAGTTAAAAGTTAAAAAGGTAGCACGGCACAACGGAAAAATAAATAAAAGTCAGAGTATCACAGATAAATATCACAGCGCGGAAAGCTTTTAACTATTAAGATCACAGTCAAGTCCGAATGAGAACCACTAGTTGACCGGGATTCCCAAAAATGCATTAAATTCACCAAGTTCAGCGGAAAAATAATTTAGAAATAAGATGTATCAAAGTCACAATAGTAAACGAACAAAGTTAAATAGCTTCAAGTAAAATAGGGATCAAAATTAGTCGATAAGAACTAAAATTTCACGGAGCGATTCCAAAGCCGTGTTGCCTGCCTTAACACTCACTCACTCAATTTAAAATTTAAATATTTTTAAATTAATAAGCTGGACATCTTTTTCCACATACAAATAATTCCGCAAAAGTCTTGAAATTAAGAAACTTTTCTTTCACAAAACAAATGCGTGCTTGTCACCGTCGATAAGTAGTAAAAATTATTTTTCTTTAATTCGGTACTTGCAAGGACACTTGCAGGTTTTTTACAGTAAAAAGGTAGGGATATCTTTAATTTAAGGGGACATTCTCTTTCGAAATTGGGAAAAAAAGCACTTTTTAAAAATTTTATTATGAAAAAACTATTATATTTACTGACAAAATTTCTTTTGGACATTGTTCAACTGTGTCTTAAGAATATAAAAAAAATTTTTTTTTTCATTTTTAGTTTCCCTTGGCTCCTGTAGAGGGCGTCGTCCAAAAGTGACGTTTTATACGGTAGGACAATTTGTGGACCTCCTGTAACAGATTTTTGAAAAATTCAAAATGGATTCTATTCTTGAGACTCTAAACTAAGGAATATGCCTCTAAAACTCATACTTTTTCATATTTTGAAGTTTTCATATGTATATTTCAGAAAAATGCGAAAAAAAAGCAATTTTGTTTTGGGGTAAGTTACCCCCGTAACAAAAGGGGTTTTTTGTTTTTAAATTTTAGAGGCATATTTTCTAGTATTTTCAATAAGTAATCGAATGCTCTTTGGTTTTTTAAAATCGGTCAAGTAGATTCGGAGAAAACCGTCCTACCAGTTTGAAAAAGGTAGTTTCGAGAAAAACGCGTTGAAAGATTTTTTACCATAATTTTATTGCATAGAAACCGGTTGTTACTCATGGGTGAGCGCTCTTACAAATATAGCTGTAACTTTTTTTCTATTACGAATTTCTTGATGAAATTTTAGGAGGGAACTTTTGAAAGTATATAGAATCCAAATATGTAAAAATCTCAAAATCGATTTTTTGACAATTTCGAAAGAGAATGTCCCCTTAAGATATTTTCATAATTTGCAATGATACTTTTACAAAATTTTAAAGTCAAATATCTCGGCAAATTTTTTTAATAATATGATTTTTCCTTAACACATTGCTGACCGGTCACGAGTTAACTCGTGATATCGTGGCCAAACGTTGGTGACCGGTCACGAGTTAACTCGTGTTTTTGTAGCCAACTGACACTTCGCGGAAATCTCGAACAGCTCCTTCTAAAGATCCACCCACCAGGCTTTCCGGACAACTAAGAGAACACGTCTTAGAAAAAATAGTTACTGCCAAAAAAACAAATCCATCTAGAGCGTGTAGAGTATGTTCTTCAAAAGGAAAACGAAGTGAAACCCGATATATTTGCAAAACATGTTGTGTACCATTACACGTAGGTGACTGTTACACATTTTATCATACGAAAAAGAAATATTAAGAGTTAAATAATAAACAAAATTTATTAAAGTTAATTTATATTGTTTTACTTTCACATCCGCTTTCAAAACAGTAGCCGGCCACATGAGGTAAATTTTCAGAACAGTTGCCGGTCAGCAATGTGTTAAAATCGGAGTACTGTGAAAATAGTGGCCAAATGTATTTAACCCCTTGCCTTATGAATCAAACGACGATTGTGTGTGCCACTTTTGATGAAAGCTTTTGTGATGCGTGGTGATTCACGTGTCTGATACGTGATTCCCATCTTAGGCACAGAAGTAGGATCACGTCTCCCACACGTTGTTTTAAGGCAAAGGGTTAATTTTTAATCATTGTAAAAAGAATTTACAATATTTTAAGGAATAAATAGTGTCTATTACTCAGGTCTACTGTCCCTTGGAGCTGTGAAAAAATCAAACTTCTAAGCCAACGCAATCAAAAGATACAGCCGTTTATGCCGTGAACTCAGAATCTTGAAATTTGGTACGAAGCAACGTCTTATAGCACAGATAAAGGAAAAATTGCGAAAACCGTAAATTTTTAGTTACATCATATAATAAAAAAAAATTTTAATAATTTTACACTTACTACCCCTTTCCTCATGAACGCGTAGAGGTATTAAATTGAAATTCATATTAAATACTCAGGTCTATAATACCTTTAAGCTGTAACAAAATCAAACTTCTATGTCAACGCAATCAAAAGAAACAGCAATTTAAGCCGCATATTTTCAAACTCGCAACTACTCTCAAAGGAATCAAAACCTAAAGTCCACCTAGAATCTTGAAATTTGGCATGAATCAATGTTTTATAGCACATATAAAGGAAAAATTCCGAAAACCTTAAATTTTTAGTTACATCACATATTTTTTGGGTGAACTTTTACTTATATACCTATAGGTTTGTACGGAACCCTCGGTGCGCGAGTCCGACTCGCACTTGGCTTTTTTTTAATACTAGGCTTGAGAAATTTTTCTTTGGATTTCACATCTCTTGACTTCAAAAGAAGGCTGAGCTTGACTTTTGTTTAAGCATTGCGTTAAAAAAATGTCTTAGGGAAAAATCTCCAAAATTTTAAATTATATTATATATTTCTTCATGCCACGATTAAAACTACCTTTTCGGCTTTGAACTACGTGACGTAAACTACGAATCGGAGATCGAACAAATTTTTATTCGCTAGGGAATCATTTAGGGAAGAAAATAAACCTAAGATCAACTTTCTACGATTAAAAGATTACGAAATATAATATTAATTTATCAATTTGAGGCATTGCTTAGCATTAGAAAGTGATTCATTCATTCAGTTGGTGGTGTGCCGTGTTCTGCGAGCCAGCAGGTCGCTAAAGGTTGTGAATTCAGTTCTCACCAGAAACTCTGGCCACAAAAAGTTCTATCTCAATGAGCCGAAGTGTGTCTTCCAACCGTCAGATCAATCTAACATCTAGGTGTTTTGGTCGCGTTGTTTAAAAATACTTCCTAGTTTGTGTTAATATAATAGTTACAAAAGACTCCTCATCCTTCCCAATTCTCCAAATGCCACTATTAGTCTCTACTGGAAAACTACATACTAATTTAAAACCAGCTGATCCTTAAGTCCCGAAGTATGCGAAGTTTCATGAGAATCGGTTAAGTGAAAGTAGTTGAAAAAGCGTACACAAGACTTTAAAAAAATATAAAAAACGTGAAGCTAAATAAAACCGTATAAAAACATGATGATCGGAACTACTCAATTAAATTGAATCGCTGAAGAAGCAAATCTAAAACTACAAATACAAGTATTGTTACGTTGGCTCGATATAACGAATCTCCAAATTCATTCAGCTTTTAAAAAGAAAGTACTGTGAGTATCACAAGGTCAACTAGAAGCTTTCGAAGATCATTATCAATGTAAGTGGGTGGAGCTGTGGGGAGCATTTACATAATACATATATAAAATTTGCATATATAAAAGAAGGCGTACTTCTCAGGGCTGTTGAAGATATATTTAAAGACGCGGGAGCGTTTATATTCTTCAGTCGTTGATAATGAATAAATAATGAACTTCTAAGCAAATTAAACTCTTCCTTTCATCTCGATTTGGCGGTCTTTCGCCGCCACTATTAAAGATTAAATGCCTTTCAATTCAATCGACTTTTTCTTTATGAGATACTACTGAAGAATCAATCGTGCAGCAGCTTTCAGTGTGCTTAAATGTACATTTAAAAATATTAATTGATCAACATCAAACATGGAGAATTTTTGCTGTGAAATTACACAATTGGATTGCGGACGGCACATCATTAAGAAATGCTTTAAAAATCGAAGAAAACACATTGTGCAAAGTACTTTGTATAAAAATTTATTAGTTCATACCTACAGCTATCAAGCGATCAATTTTGACCTCAAGCTTTAGTTAGCCAACGACCCTAATTCGGCGACAAAGATGCAAATAAAGTTTTTGCTTTATCGGCTTCTTTTAAGCGCCAGCCAGGCCGCAGAAGGAAGGTAATGTTAAATTATAAGATATAATTGCTGTTAAAAAATTAATTTTCCGAATTATTAATTATATCAACTTCAAAGCGGCTTCCAATTTATGAGATCAAATTCAAAATGGAAGCGATTTGTGTACGGTTAAAGGTGAGAAATCCCCGCTCTTATAAATAGCGCCATATTGGAATGTAATAAAAATGCAACGATTTTTTTTTTTATATATATATTTGATTCCAAATTATTCATAAACGAACGAAGCGTTTGTTATGAAATTGCGGTGGGTAATGATTGAGCTGCGGTTCGGTTGCTTCTATGAGTGTCAAGGGTACGCTAAACGAAATAGGCAATTCCTCTATATAAAAGTGGACTTTGTTTAATTTTTTAGTTTAGTCTCCCATAATATCCACGCGTGCAAATGAGAGTTGCTCTGGTACGATTGATTTTTGATTGTAGCTTCATAATTTTGTGATTGTTTTCATAAATATACAATAAAAATGAGAAATAAATATTTATTTATTTTTAAGGTACTGTGGGTGGTCTCTGTGATCACGCGTTATTCAGTGAAAGGCATCCCAACTGGAGGAGGATTCGCTGGATATCCGCCTTCATATCATAAAAATTTTGTGCCACCACTACCTCAAGAACTTACTAATTTTTTGCCTCAAGAACAAAATATTCCTTCAGGTTGTTAAATTTATTTTTTAAATATACCAAATTTTATTAAGTTTACGATATCACCCTTAGGTATTCAGCAAACCCCTTCAAATTTTCCAATTCCACATCCAACACCTGTTGATTCTTATGCAGCTCCAGCTTCAGGAACAGGTTATTTAGAATTATTTGATTTATTTATGAAATACTGAATTAATTCTTTATAGATGCACTTCCCCCTAAAACGCACACTATCAAACCGTTACCACCACTACTGCCAAGTTCAGTTTTGAAGCAATTGATGCAAACTTTAGCTGCTACACTTCCAAATGGTCCCGGGCGGCTGAATTCTCTACCGCCAATTCCGAAATTTGAATCTTCAAAAGAAAAGGATAAAAAAGATTCGAGTAATTCTGTTGAAGGCAACGTAACCCTTTATGCTGCCGGTCTTTTGAGCAGTTTTCTACACCCTGAAAACCTTTCAGGAGAAACAACCTTCAGAGAAATCGACGCTGGAGCGATAAGTGAACAATCGCTAAACAAAACAAATGTGATAATTATTAAAAGTGAAAAGAGAGCATTCATTGTTCCTGCAAATACAGCTGGTATTTTTCTTATTTCATAATACAATTTTTTATTTTTAATTATGCGATTCCTTCCAGGTGGCGAAGACCCAGACAGAGTACAAGGACTGTACGAAAACAAAGATAAATTGAACAGTCCTTACACACTTAATCAGTTCCTCTTTATTGTTAAGCCACGCAACGTGAACTTCCTAAATAAACTTGCTTAGAATTAATTTAGTTACTCATCATTTGGACTGTTAAAACTAATAGACGTATTCTTAGATGTAATTATTTAATAGAATGACTTAAAGTAAAAATGTAGTTAAAAAAAAAAAGAGCTTTATATTTACTGTGTCTTCTTATTTTGATTAGAAAATGATTTTCTAAAGGCGTCTTATCATTCATTTTCTAATGAATATAAACTGTTTACTATACATATATCGTGTTGAGTTCAAGTTCAGTAAAGGCAATATACCGTAACAAATTAATTTACCTTGATCTAGCTTTATAAAATTTACGTTATAGAAAAGTATTTCCAAAAAAAAAAAAACTTAAGATATTCACAATTTTATTCTGCCATTTCCCTAAATGGAATTTAAATTATAATTTTTCTTCTCCTATGGAACAAATTTCATTCTTCCGCCTTAAATATTTATGAGTATTTATTATGAGGTGGATTCAGCTATATTTTGTTTTAATTAATTGTGATTTTGTGTTTATTCATTTTGTGCCTCAATTGATTAACCGATGCGTAATATAAAAATTTTGGAAAAATCTTTGGACCTTCCGTTTTGTTTATGATACGAAACTTCAGCCCGTACATCAACGTTAAAGAGTATTTCTTCAACATTAGAAAAAACTCTTTATTATGATCTGTTAAATCTTTCTTAACTCTATTACATAGTAGAAATATTTATCACTCTGCTCCTTTAGAGTTTTAGTTAAGAATATCCATATAATAAATAATTCCTACCAAGCATCTTCAAACGGTCTTTTGTAAAAGAATAGTTTCTTTGATTTTTTGTTTTGAAAAACTCTCTGTTGGTTAACGTTAGTATAAAATTGCCCTGCTATTTATTTACTTTATAAAATTACCCTACATTTTCAGATAGCTTTATACCATTTTTTTTAGTTTTGAATGAATACGGGTTTAGATTTTACTGCAAAACGACATAAAAATTTGTTTATAGACTTCACAAGAGTAAGGTAACAAAATTGCAATATAGTAATTGTTTTTTTTTTTTCATACAAAATTATTATTTATCAGGTAAACCCTAGTGTTTGTCCATCTGAATAAAATTTCATTTACTATTAATAGAATTAAACTTCAAAATATTTTAGAAAAAAAAAATGTATCTTATGCTTTTCATAAATGTTCTTAAGGCATTAAAAAACAACAAGATATTTTTTTGTTTTGTAAGGCATATACTTTCGCAAATAAACCGAAACTGATACTGAATTTGAATACAGCAATTATTAATATACCTAATAAAGCAGAAACAACAATAATTTAATGACAAAAGCTTAAAATTGCAAACTTATTTGCATTTGATATTTTTCACCATACGAACGATGACTGCATCTTCAAAGAAAAATGGAAATGCAAATGCATTAGCAAATCAAGATATTTTTGTTGTTAAATCAGTTGCGTACTATTAGGAAATATTGTTTTTAATTTGATTAGTTGCACGCTGTTAGGAAAAGTATATAAAATTTAAGAAATCTTTCAATTTTTTAGTATATAATTGGATAAAAATATTTTTTATATATATTCGCCCAAAACTATGCATTTTCCAGAGAATCTCCAACTGTATTATAACATCAAATTCTGTTTTATAGAGATTTTTTTATAATGTTCTTGAAGAAAAAATCCAATGTGATATATATTCAATTCTTTTTTATTTAACGCAAGTTTAATGATACCTTTTAAAGAATTAACTAAAGATTTCCATAACAAAAGCAACCTTCAATAGACCATTCCAATTTATAGAGGAAGGGAGCGTAATATGGAACCCCACTTTGTTTTTGTGGTGCCACGTTAATTCAGTAATGTAGGTATTCGCACCAGGGGGATAAATTAATTGCTCAAGGGCTCCTCTTACCTTTGCTACCTCATTTGGAACAATTTTTATTGATATGAGAAAGAAATTGATTAACACTTTAATGGCCGCACGTCTGCGCAGTTAAACTTCGCCAGGGGCCGGCAATATTTTTAAAGAATTAATTATGAAATTTGTATTATGTTATCAGTCTGTAATCGTACAGAAATAATCACACACATGTTGTGTTACCGGTCAATAACAGTCGGCGATAGCATCACACACAAGTTGTGTGATCGGTCACTAACAGTTGTTCCGGCTCTCACACACATGTTGTGTGAGCGGCCATTAAAGTATTAATAACTAAAAATAGTGAAATAGTGTTTCTAGAGTTAGGGTGTGGGTAATATGGACCCCTTTTAATTCAGGTTAAAAAATGATATATAAAATTTTTAACCATATATTTATTGAGAACAACAACTGGTTTTGATTAAAAACAATGTAAAACTTAAAAAAAAATTTATTGAAAACATAATTACATTAAATATTTTAGAAAAAAAACAAGGAGAAAAATTTAATTGAAAAAGGAACTCATAAAGGAACATTAAAAAACAAAATGACGTTGTGCACTAGACAAAGGTTAGAAGGCGACTGAGGAGACGCTCACGTGGTTTTTGAGAGGCGGGAAACTAGTTACACCGCTGACCAACAGGGAACAGCACCTAGGGAAGTCGATTCACGGGGGGCTAATATGGACCAGCAGTAGGGTTCCATATTACCCTCCTTTCCTCTACTATTGCATTTTTCAAAGTATGTCCATAGTTGATTACAATGAATTAAGATTCTCAAAATAAACACTACGATAACGTAACTACATATCGTCGTTCCGCGTGCAATACCGCGAAAGAGCAGTTTGTAAATACCGCGTAACAGCAAAAGGCGCAAAATTGAAATATTGCGCCTACGCATTCTTAACATAGTTTCGCTCCTTATAGATCTCACAGAATTTAAATTAGCCTATAAAAAACCCCATTTTTGACATAAAAAAATTCAATTCTATATTAAAATTCATTTCAAACCCGCGTATCTGCTAATTCTAAACTACTTTTTCTGTAATTTGTTGTAACAAAACCGCGTAAGTGACTTTAAACAGAATCTAAGCAAGTTATTAAAGTGATTTTATATGGAATCTAAGCAAGTTATTAGTAAGCTAACGTTATTTTCCTATAAAATAGGTCGCAAAGAAGTAACCTTAGAGTTCAGTCCATAAAATATAGTTAAGTGGCTAAGATATTAAGTTTTTTCTTCCTCCTGTAAAATCGTGAAAAAGCAGATACGCGGTATTTACAAACTGCTCCTTCGCGGTATTGCACGCGCAACGACGATATATGAAAAATCTTCTCTCTCTTATAAAGGTTTTTAAAATAACGCGTATAATATAATATAAATAAATAAAAAGAACACAAAATCTGTTATATGAAAGCAAACTGATTTTCGGGAAGCTTTCTCTACTCATTGAATTTCAAAAAAGCACTTCAACTTAATCTTTAATTGGTATTAACGCATTAAGAAATTCGTCTGTACTATCTATAATATGTCCTAGACTAGATGGTCTTTAGAAACCTTTATTAAAGTAGATGTTTAGAAAAATGCCTTCAATCAATTTTGTGAGATATTTCAATAAAACGCCTAAAATTTACTCACCGAAAAAATAACGTGTTTCTTAGTTTTTCTAATCATGATAGACCTTCTATTAATTTGCATTATTAGCGCCTCACCTAGTCGCATATTTTTTATTATTTTCGTATGTTATTATGGTGATATGATAAAAAAAAATTTATGAATATAATTTTTGAATATAATAAATAATGAAATGCTTTCGGGTCAATGCAGCGGTTCACACCTGACTTAACATCAGTTTGAAATACAAATTTCCTGTATATATATAAACTGTACATAAAAAAGCATTTCTCCGGCATATTTTAATCAAATTAACTAAAATTTTCACATTTACAAGGCAGTTTTGATTAATATCGTCTTAAAGACTTTCCGAACATTCGGTGTGGAATAACTTCACTCTTCAACATGAATCTATTTAAATATCTAATTTGCTTTGTTAGTTTTTATACTTTAAGGAAATCGTTAGGCTTTTCTTCTTTATTTGAATTATGTATTGTTAACAGAATGAAGATTAAACTAGTTGGTATAGATTGGTATAGATTAGTAAAGTTGGCATGGTATACATTTCAGCAATCAATTCAACTAATTAGTACGTCAGCATAAGATTAAGCGCATATTAAAAACACAATAAAATTTTGAATGCAAAAAAATTGATTAGGTTTTAAGAGAAGCCGAGACGTTTCACTGTTGGGTTTGATTATGAAATTTTCGGTTGTATGGGCGGCTTAAAAGAAAATTGGGAAAATATTGCACATTTATATTTTTTTACTAGAAATCGATGATACTATAAAAGTATCTGTTATGTATAATTTAAAGTTAGTTGTACTTGCATTCGGGAACTTTGTGCACGACTGTGTGAAAATGCGCGTATATTTTGTAAGTTTCCGCGTTAATTTTATGTTTTATAAAATGTTATCTATTATGTTTGTGAATTATTCTTTAGGTGCTTTGTGTCATCTCTGTTGGTGTTGTAAATATGCAAGAATATAATTATAATGGTCCACAAATAAGTCAACCTCAACGGCTATACAATGCTCCGACCATTGCTGCTGAATCTGCAAATAACTTAAATCCAGGATACAAATACGATACACCTTCACATCTTTATGATGCTCCTCAATCAAATAATGCCCAATCGAATCAAGGATACAATTATAAAGAACCTTCACATCTTTATGATGCTCCTCAATTGGATCCTCCACGTTTGAATCAAGGATACAATTACAAAGCCCCATCACAGCTTTATGATGCTCCTCAATCGAATCAAGGATACAACTACAAAGCACCTTCACATCTTTATGATGCTCCTCAACCTCTTCCAGTTCAACCTGGATACGACTATAATCCTCCAGAAGAATCCCAATATGTACCAACTTTAGAAAGAATGCCTACTGCTGAATTACCAGGTCATGGTTACAACTACAAAGCTCCAACTCCTTCTCAATTGTATAGTCCACCAATTGCTACGTCAGAACCAGTGCAAGAACAAAACACGAAATATCTTCCTCCAGAACCTCGAACAACTGTATCACCTACAATTCCTACACCAGCAGAAAAATACCTTCCAGCCAATGAAGAGCTTCCATACCCCTCCCAATTGTCAACTCACCTGGCCGAAATAAAGGGTACAAACGAAGCTGGACCCTATCCTCCAAATTCATACAATTATAAACCAAATCAGCCTGCAGCGGTATCAGTAACAAAACACTTCTTTATTCCGCAATCGAAGAATCAAAGCACATCTCAAGGATACAACTACAGTCCACCATCTCGAACCCACTATAGGGTCATATTCATTAGGACCCCTACTCCTGAAAACAGTCAATTCCCTGAACAGCAGCAATATGTCGAAGAAGAGAAAACGGTAATTTACGTTCTAAACCAACAACCAAAGGGTCAAAAATATCTTCCTCCTCCAAATCCAGTACCAACTACTGTTCAAACAAAGCCCGAAGTTTTTTATCTCAATTACAAAACTCCTGAAGAAGCTGCTCAAGCTCAACAGCAAATTCAAGGTATTGTTCATAGTAAAAATTGTTCCACAAACTATCTAAATTCTAAATTCTAGCCCAATATGATGCCCTAGGAGGACGTCCTGCACAAATAGTAGATGGCTATGCTCGCCCTTTGGACAAGTCCTACATACCGCCTAGTCCGGCCCTTTATCCAGAAACATTCTAAGGTATCAAATTGAAAACAATCAAAGTTTACTTTTGGAAAGGTATCAAACTGTTTAGAAGAAGTAAGTTTATTTTGTTAGTGGGAGTGAAGTACAATTTCTCAAGTAACTTTTTCTGCGATGGATTCGAAAGTGGCTCCACCCGTTTGAGCCCACCGCTAATTAATTACATTAGCATATTGCTAGATAAAAGTCTGAATTATATTTCCTACAATATTGTAGTAGTGTTAACTAGTCATAAATAAAGGCGAACAAAAGGTTTACACACAAATTTTATCTACCTATCTACCGCAAAAAATAACTTGATCATTGGCTCTGCCGTTATTCGCGCGGCTGCCGCGGTACGGCTAAACAAAATGTTTGAAGTTACAAAATGCTGGTTTTCTTCCAGATTACGCTTTTACCCAATTTATCACTCGTCTTATTATTTGTCTTTTTTTTCTTTTTTCTTTTTAAATTTATTTCAGCACTAAAATTGCCAAAAATGCTTTCAATATTGAATTTCTTTTATTGATTTTCCATATTATCATAATGAGTGTTTACAAAATTTGTTTGTATTGAATGTGTCACAATTCCTTTTTTTAAAGCAACTTATAAAATGAAAATTGAATGTATAACAAATAAATAATGAAGCGTGAAATGTTACGCTAGAAAAATATTTTACACTATCAGAAATATTTTCAAGTGCTAATGAAGTACTTTATATTATCAAAATTTAAAAGATCAATATTTTTTAGTGATTATCATTCTGTGTACTTGGTTATATGTTTAAAAAAAACGACTTATTGAAATACTGCAAATCATCGATTTCTGGGCGAGGAGTAAAAAACTCAAATTGTTTAATTTATAATTAATCATAATTTTTGTGGTTTTACACATATTTACACATTTTACACATATAGTATGTAATTTAAATCCAGTATCCTAAACGGCTTTTATGTGTTTAATTTTCATGCTATTAGAATCATACCATATTTACTGAATTAATATTTATTTAATCAAGTAACCTGTACTAATTGAAAATCTCGGAAGAGTTAAAAGATATGATAATAAAACTAACCCTTCAAATAAAAGTATCGTGGAATCAAAATAAAAAAGTCGTTTTATTTAAAAATTAAAATAAGAATTTCATCAAGCAGTATCCGAAAAATTGGTAAATGTCTGAAAAATGTTTCTATTGATAATAACCCAGATTTGAGAGTTTATACCATCGATACACACTACACTTCATTATAAAGTAGGAAGTCATTATGATGTTACTTCTAATGATGTAGTGGCACACAGCATTTCATTACAACTGACAGAACTAACAAATTTGACGAATTTTACCCAACTAGCTCTCATTAGGTCTGTCTGGTAACTTTTGGGTAAAAATTTCTTGAGTAAAAATCTGGTAAAAAGTTTCATATGGTAGTGGGGATAAACATTAAAAGTTACCAGACGACTTCAAGTAAAAATTGGGTAAATCTTACTTGTGTATGTAAATTGTAAAACGTGATCAAGATGTTAAAGGGAAAACTTATGGAATTATTTAATATTTTTGAAGATTTTAAAATATGTTTTTTATTTATTTAAACAATTTTTCAATAACTTCTTCTTCTATCTGAATCGCAACGCAAAATTGAAACACACAAATGACAGATTACACAGTAACAAGCAATCGGTGATTTTACCCAAAATTACTCGGTCTCCGCAGCGTGGGTAAAATCTGGTAAAATTGTGTAAGAGGAGAAGTGCTGTCGAGAGCTCAGTTTTTCCCCTCCGTGAGGTTAACAGACACTTTCAGGTAAAAATTTTACCCGCGAGTAAAAACTTTATCGTTACCAGACTGACCTATTAACGTGAAAATCGCGGAGTTTGAATTTAAAAGTGATTGATTAATCCAAAAACGTGCGCAGTTGATCCTAGTTCTGATTTTCAATGTCAAAACGCCCGTTTTTTGTAATTTAAATTTTTGCCAGTAGTTGGCTTAGATAAACTCACAAGTAGTAGCAGCTGTTTCCATCATTGTCGAACAAATGAAGTAGTTCGGGTTCTATTTTGTCTACTTCATTATGAATCAATTTTCCTTCATAATGAAGTATAGTCTGTCGATTGTATTATTTTATTAATAAAATAGGTTTATAGTAGCAATTCTGAAAGTGAACAAATATATCAGTATATATCATAAATGTGTTGGCTTTTCGATATATTCATATTTTTGTAATATCCCTAGTTTACGAGAGTGATTGGAATTCAAGCTAGGAGAGTTATCAATCGAATAATGGTTAAATGGTTTTTACAGGATGCATACTTGCTAAGTTACAGGTTGATTAATAAACGTCTCCTTCAAAATTTTTAAGTATCATTATCTTGTGCTAAGAGAAACAAAATGGATCAATTTCTACAATTACATAATCTTATATTTAATCGACCTAAAAAAAAGAGATAATTAATTCGTTCGCGCAAACTTTGAGACACATGAAGCGATTTCGATGACATTGCTACAAATGATATACCATGTATTCTACAATTCTTATACAAAATGACTATAGGGTCACTGATTTCAAATCCTGTTCTGCTTGTCAAAATTTAAAACGGGGGAACCAAAATGACGGCCTCTTATTACTAAATCTCATTGAAATTTCATAAAAATAATCATATTGACGACTATCTTGGGATTGCTAATTTCAAATCTAGTACCCAATTTTGAAAATCCAAAATTTCGTAGCTAAAATCTCGGCCTCAATATGCTTAACATTGAATCTAAACCCTCGAAGTTGCGTAAGAAGCAGGTGGTCACACACAGCGATGATTTTAATCGTACAAACGTTTTGACAATCTTAGTACAATCATGCCCATACACCAAGTTGTCCACAAACGAGTGTTGGTTTTCATTTCTGAGTAGACATTTGACAGGAGTTATTTTGGGCAAATATAAGAAATATTGAAGTTAAATAGATTCTACAAATATAAATGTTGACTAAATTTCTGGATTCTTATGTTAAAACAACTCATTTTGAAGTACAACAAGTGAAAAATTAAAGTAGCCAAAAGTTTGGGACGATATTGTGACAATCTTATGTTTGTTGACCAAGTTCCCCATATATAATTAATTTTATATTTATACAGGGTGTCCAGGAAATAGTGCGCCAAAATTAAGGGGATGGTTGCTTGAGTCATGACCTACCTATCAAAATATGACCTTAGTGAAAACCTCACCGTTTTCGAGATATTTGGGTTTTTATGAAAAATTAAATTTCAGATTATTGACTAGTTGGTGCACATTAAAAGACATGTTCTAATTTTTTTTTTTTCCTAAAATATTTTAGATAAGTTGCCCTACCTGGTAAGCATGTCATTTTTTATTACTAACACAAGACCGTCGCGAAAAAAAAAATCAAATTTTTATTTTTTGCTGTTCAAAATTATTTGACTCTACTTTGACCTTCACTGGTGAAAAAAAAATGTACTAACTAGTAACTAGGCAGTGATGGGAAAGCAATTCAAAAAATTGCTTAATTAGATTTCCGAATCACCCATTTTATTCATGAATAACAATATATTGCCATGTTCATTTTAAATCAAATTTAATTTTTCATAAAAACCCAAATATCTCGAAAACGGTGGGTTTTCACTAAGGTCATATTTTGATATTCTGGTAGGTCATGACCCAAGCTACCATCCCCTTAATTTTGGCGCACTACTTCCTGGACACCCTGTATATTCAGGCGTGCCTTTACGCAAAAAACCATTTCGTCTATGACCGGCTAAAGGGAGTTCTTAGGTCGTTAATTTTGAATTTAGTATCTAATTTTAAAAATAGCGAATTTAAGAAAGGATAAAAAATTATTAAATAATTTTACTTAACAATTCAATATTACTACTATAAATATTGAAACTTGCGATTTTACCAGATGTTTGAAATCGGCGCGAAAACCTAACTGATATTAATCCAGTATTAAGAAATCAAGACAAACTGATTGTCTTCATTACTGAGTGAGAGATTAATATCATTCAGGTTTTCGCACGGACTATCTGGTAAAATCGTAGGATTTAATATTAAAAGTACTATTTTTTTAAAACACTTTTTTCACATCTGGTTAAACAATCGATAATAATCATTTTAAACTCGAAGTTCGTTTTTTGGACGATTACTATATTATACTTACTAGTATTACTCGAAAGTAACACGAGTACCTTTTGTAAAGGTAATGAATGTTTTGATGATACTTTCCTTAATTACATTTTATTTGCTCCAAAAATAAGCATAGTATATAAACGGACTACAACTAGTTAACAAAACTAGATAACAATAATTATCCTAAGATATTGTACTACTCAGTTAAATAAGGGAGTTTCCCATTATTTCTGGGGTGGTAAATAGCCATGATTAGCGAACACATTGTGTCCAGAAAATGATGAACTACTTGTTCCTTTATGTCCTAAGGATCCAATTACAGACTGGACAGGAGCAATGCCCTCGTCGGACACCTGAGTGCTGCCTCCCAGCGCGTCATATTGAGCTAATAAAAAAAAAAAAAAAAAATTCAATATAACCACTTTTCCTAGAAGGCATAAAATTTAGACCTACCTTGAATTTGGTGTTGTGCATGAAGAGCTTCTTCTTGCGTCCTATATTTGATGAAGAAGACTTCAGGCTTGCTGGGCTCGGTTGGCTGCACTTGGGCATTAATTTGAATATCAGATTCATCCGTTTTCTTGCTAAGAACGTAAATAAGAGTCTTCTCTTCGTTTTGTGGAGGAATGACATTAAGTTTTTTGCTTTGCTGGACTGGAGCTTTAATGAAAATTACACGGTAATGCTTGTGTGGAGGTCCAAGATTAATTGGCTCTGAAGGTCCTTCATCTTCCTCCTCAGGCGCTGAATGGACGTAAATATGTTTTGTGACTATAGCAGCTGGAGGGGCTGGTGGGAGATAACCCCTTTGATTCGAATTATATTTATATCCCTGAGGTGCTGCAACAGCCATTGCGGCTAGGCATATCTATAAATTGAAAATAAATAATTACTTACTATAAGTAAAAGGGGTATATCGTATCCAATTGTACCAAAATCCCGAACACTGCGGTCATGTTGTTGCTTTCGAGTCACCAAAAATACTGTTGACGGAAACCTATTCCCTCTGGTTTTATATGTCATACAAATGTATAATGTTTTAACTTAATATTCCAAAAATTTTGTCATAACGATCAAGTTTTATATAATTTACAAATGCATAGTGCAGAGACTTACGCATCTTCCTCTTTCACATACCGCCGGGAAATTTAAATCCGATCTGGACCTATTTTGGAATTTTTATATGCATTATGCAACATAGTGAAATGGTTACTTCCACCAGTGGGCGCTGCATATGCTATCCAGTGGGCACCTCTTTTCAGCGATGCGGAAGATAACAACTTGTTGTCTCTGTTAGTAAATTGGTGCTAATGGTCTCATCGCCAATGATCTCAATTTATTGCATATTCATTCAAAATTATTGTTATGTTGTTTTTTACCATTTAAGTGGGTCTTATTGTGCTAATTCTTTACAGAAAGAAATCTTAAAATTTACCAAAAAGAAATGTAATTTACTATAAGAGAAAAGAAAGCAAGACATGCTAAATATGCATTGTATTACGATTATGATAATAACAAAAGCGGCAAGTAATTTAACAGAGATAACAGCTAATTAATAAGCTCAGCACTAGTCTTAAAATGCTTTTGGACAGCTCAAACTAAAAACGAAATATATTAATGTGTTAGAACAGGTTTATAACCTCTAAATATAAATATCAACGATTTTTAAAAATCGTATTGTATCAATTACAATATTATTATGGGTTGTTATTATATGAACGAATTAAATGTAGAGGAAATAAATTAAATATGCATTATTATGACAAAACGTGTAGATTTCTGTGCTCATTTTTAAATAGTTCCCGAGCTATCAAATGTGACACAGAAAAAACAACACATAAAAATTTAATATAAGCGGACGTAAAGAAATAAAGACGTTATATTTAAGAAAATTTAAATTAATTCTTTTAAAATGAGAGAAATTCAAGGCGATAATTTTTAAAATTAAACATTTTGTAGATATTTCTTGAACTAGAACTTTAAAACTGGTTTGAACAAATTGGCGGTATTTTCCTATATTTATTATAGTTCACTACAATTTTTTCTAAAGAGGATTCCACGATTTTTTTTGAGTCAAATGCGTAATTGGGAATTTAAATTGTTCAAAATAAAAAAATATAAAATGCATGAAAAATAATGTAATGATGGATCTTATGTTTTTTAGTGCAATAATTGAGGAGGTAAATAAAATTAGAAAGCGAAAAAAATCGATTTTTTTTTGTTCCTCTAAAAACTTAGGAAATTTCCCGTTGGATACGCTCCAGAAAGTTTCAGGTCGAAAATCGAACTCCTTATATATTTTTTCTTCATTTTTCGAGAACGCTTTATTCAGCGCATAGCAGGTTTTCAAAACTTTAAACGTGTTTTTCTGATAACAACATTTTTAAAATTTGCAACCACGATTACTCGAAAACTACTTGTCCAATTTAGATGAAATTTTTAGGGTTTCTTCTTTATACCTTAGGCTTGTCTGGAAGTCTAATTGTTTTGGAATTCTTTGTTGCAAAATTGAATTATTAATGCAAAAATGGCAGAAAAAATAGTGAAAATTATCAATTTTTTAAAAAAACTTCTACCAAACGCAAAATAATTTTTTTTTTTAATTTTTGAGCTTTGCCGACAAATTACATGTATATTTAAACCAAATTTCCTTTATGGGCTGTTACAGATCAATAACACGACGTCCAGAGTGGTTGCCGTTTTTTTTGTAGGTCAACTTCACGCCAGTGTACAGCCGCCATTTTGTTTTCAAAAATTAAAAACAAATTTTTTACATTCCTCATTTATACCTTAAGAAGTGTACAAAGTTTTATAATGATTGCATTAAACCTTCTTTGTGAAAAAAAATGTTTTTTAATGCGTAATTTTTGCCCGTGTAATTGTATTTACCCCCTTAAAATGTTAAAATCGAATAAGATAATTAAGATCCAGTTTTTTTAATGAAATTATTAAGAAAATATATGCTTGATACCAAATCAATTTAATGAAAAAATAGTTCAGAACACAACAGGTGGAACGACTTTAAAATCTCTGTCAATAAACTCCAAGAAAACTTGTTTGTTTCGTTATTTTTTATATTTTTTCTTGTTTCAGCACGTGATACAAATTTTATGTTTTTAAAGTACAATATCCGCCAATTAGGAATTCCCGCATTAAAACAATATGTATGTATGTACTTCAAGAAATCTTTTTTTCAAATATGAATGCTTAAAAAACTACACAAAACTTTTGAGAATGTTATAATTAATTCACTTAGGCTAATAAATACGAGTTTATGATTTTAAGTAAATAGCGCAAAAAAGAATATACAAAACAAAATTTTCAGATTAATACTTAATGGTGATAGTGGTGATGGTTTAGATAAAAAAAAAAATATATCGTAAAACATTATTTAAAAACTACTCGTGGTACGTGTTTTTGTTTTACTTATAGAAAAATTGACCGTCAAAATAATGAACAAAAAAACGTGTGATATTTGTAACACATATAAGTATTTTTGTTGTTTTTATTTCGATTGACTCCATCACTGGGCTTTCCATATATCCATAAACATAACTCAACATTCATGCTTTATTTCATCAAAAAAATATATACCAGTCTGTGATTAGAAACATGGGTGCGTATGCAAATATCCGTCGTTTTATATCTTAAAAGCATCGTCAGCCTAACAGAAACGAGACGAGCTTGATTAGTCATATTATATCATTGACTACTATAATCGTTATATCACGATGGAAATTATGTAATTTTTTCGTATTATGAATGGTCCTCAATAAAATGGGGAGAGAGTTGAATAAAAGTAGGCAAAGGTGGAGCATTGCATATTTATATGTGTCCCATCACTGAAAGAAGCTCACAATTTCTTATACTCTTCGGAAGGTTAGCAGAAATCTTAAAAAATTTTTATTAGAAAAAAATGAAAGCATTTTGATCGACAAGAGGCGAAGTAGGTTAAATTTTTATGTGAATTAGTGTAGCTAATAACTTTAATAATTTGTCGAAGATATTGCAATTGGTTGTACCGAGAGAGGACAAATTGTAAAAGTCAAAGTAAACTCTTTTAATCAAGTAAATTAATATTTCCTCCATTTTTTTCTATTCATCTATTTAATGCTGAATTTAGAGTATGAAATTCAGAAAAGTACTATATTTTTAATATTAATTCAATAATTCGTACACTGCTTCACTTTGGCATGTTCATAGAGATCATCTATAGAGGTTTTGTTAGCTATTATTATTTTCATAAAATAAGAAAAATGCAATAACAATATATACTTACAGTTTGGACATTTTAATAGTAGTACATATTAAAATATATTAAAATACTTCTTACAATACAAATATAAATTTTCCGGTGATTTAATTTTAATAATACCATAATATTATACTATATATAAATAATACTTTAAGTCGGTTAAATATATATCTCAAATATCAACCTGCAACTTTTTAAGTCTTCCTCGGTATTATCTTCATTTTCTTATTAACCCTAGTCAATATTTACATCCACAATACTAAGATTTTAGCATCACGTTTGACAATTTTACTGGACTTTCTCAAATTACGAAAATTCAATTTTTCTGTAAAATGCAAATATTAAAATCACAAAATAATTTCTTCACTTTGTGTCGTATTTATCAATCAAAAAGTTAATAAACAGCTGGCAGGTATTGACTATTTACTAAATTTTTGCTCGGTAGATTTTTCACAAAAGAATTCCCTGAAGCAAATTGGGAGTTCAATACTGGTTGATTTGAACCTTTAAAATGTTGAGATCCTCCAAGTGAACCAACTACCGAAGTTATTGGAGCAACAACTTCATCTGCCACTTGTGTACTGCCTCCAAGAGCATCATATTGTGCTAAAAATTATGAATTATTTAATAATCGAATTAGAAATACTTCTTAATTATAATAATTAATATAAACATTATGCCATCAATATTTTGCGACTTCTAATAGCATCAAATTCGTATATTATAATTTATTTAAAAAACAATTACCTTGAATTTGTTTTTGTGCATTTTGTGCCTCCTCTGGAGTCCTGTACTTAATAAAGAACACTTCAGGCTTACTTGGCTTAACTGGATTGGGTTGTACTATTGTTTCAATATCTGAAGCCTCTGTTTTCTTCGATAAAACGTAAACTACTGTCTTTTCTTCGACTTGAGGTGACTGTACAATTACTTTGCGTTTTCGAGATTGAGATGGTGTTTTAATAAATATCACACGGTAATGTTTTCGAGGAGGACCGAAATCAATGTTCTTCGGTTCATCTTCTTCAGGAGCTTCTGGAGCGACATGAACATAAACATCTTTTGTAATTAAAGACTTATCTTTGTCGTCTGAATGCTTATTAATCTGCGGAAAACCATTAAAATTATGTTGAAATCCACTGAATGTATTTGATCCAAAGAATTGGCTTCCAAATTGTGAATTTTGAATATTATTTATGTCGCCCTGTAATTGTTGATAATTATACCCTTCCGGTGTAACAACACCAAATATCATAAATGATAGTATCTAAAATTATAAAAGAAAAAAATTAATATTAACAAGAAATAATAGGTATATAATTGAAATTACCAGAAATTGTAACATTATTCGAAATATACAATTTTTCATTTTATATTTAAAATTAAACTAAATATCTTTTCTCTTTCAATTTTGCGAAGTGACTGAATCAGACGATTTCTGAATTTCACTTTTATATGAAAAAGACGACATTTCCTATCCCAGATTACAACAAATCAGAGCCGGTAGGATTACTCTTTCCAACGATCACTTGCATAACAAAATTAATCAGCACCATTCACAACTTAAGGTGAAAAATTTATGTTTTAGATGTCAAATTAACGATATCTATCCATCAGCTGTGAATCATCATCACTGCAGGAAAAGAAATATAAACTAGATAAGAAACGTAACAATAAGTAAGATCAGTTAACAAATGTGTACATACAAAATTAATACGTACTTATACAGGGTGACTAATTGAAAGTTGCCTAAGCTAATCATTCATAATTTTTAAATTAGTGCTGGGGAAAAAAAAATAAAAATACATATAAATTCAGTAAAGATGTCATTTTTATTTTAAATTAGTTCGAGTTGAATCAGACATTTTTGACAGATACTTATTGAGATTTTAAAAAATCGACAAAATTCGGCCAGGGGATAACTATTTACATGAATGCTTGAAAACATTATTAATAAATGCGGTCAAACGATGAAATCAAATAATTTTTTTTAATTCTTACTTTCTGAGAGTGTTTTGGCTGGCTACATTTTTACTTCCACACTTGGTATGAAGGCCTCTATATACTTCAGTATAGTTTTTACCTCTAGATAAAAAGGCACTCGATTTTTCTTCGTTTGTAAGGTTACTCATTTTAAAGTACACGTATTACTCTTTATGACGTCTCAAAAGAAAATGACAACACTTTAGTATATAACTACGGGGTCACAACCTTTTACGACACATTAGTGAGGAAAAGACATAGGTTTACTTTAGGCAACTTTCCATTTGTCGCCCTGTATATTATAGAAAAAGTAAATTAGTAAGTTCGGGGGATTAAACCACTCCTAACTCTAGTTGCTCTTTTTCAAACTGATATAAACTGACCATCAAACTATGAAATATGATATCACTTAAATTTTCCAATTTTTTTTATTACTTTTGAATGGTTGTAATATCCGAAAAATTAGTCAAGGCACAATTAGAAAATATTTTAAAACTTGAACCCTATAGTTTTTTAATTTTTTTTTTTAATTAATCAGTGAATAAGGTGTCCTTTAGAAGACTGATTAAACTTTCTACGTGGTTTTTCACATATTCACCAATTTGTTAAGCTAAAGGATTATAGGGCTATAAACTATGGATAAAAGATCTACTAAACACTGATACAGCACAATATAAAAATTACCTTCCATTCGAGATGATTTTTGTCAATTGGACTATTCGATTTAAATCCTGTCTCTTTCAGAGAACCATTATATATAATCTCAATGATATTTTCATTCGATAACATTTAAAAAAACTTGTTTTGGACCCCTTTTTCAGGGGTTTTATATATAAGATGAAATATGGTGTAGTTTTTGCCATTTTTTGGTGTTTACTTTGTTACACACGTTATACAAACGTCTCCAATTTGTTTCACTTAACACAAAAAAATTTGTGTTTTTGTTCGATTCAAAACTTTCAGAAATTGTAAGATACTAAACATTTGATCGTTAAGTGGCTACAAAACACATAACATTGAAAAAAATTAATAAAATCCCAAAATGAAAAAAGGGTTAAAAACACTGTCCCAAATTCGATAATTCCAGGCGGCACTATATTACCAAGAATGTTAATTGGATTATAAAATAAACGTATCTCAAAAAGTTTTATTTTTAATCTTCTCATTTCCTCTCCATTTTGGGAATTGGTCGTTAAAACATTTTTTTTAAATGAAAAAACCCCCACAAGCCAACAGAATTATGAAATTAAACTATACATTTGCTTTTAAAGGTAGCGTCATGGATTTAAAATTAAAGCTAACGAAGCTTTATTACACAAAACGGAGAAAAGGAGGTAAATGGTAATAAACCTAGTTTTATTATATTTTTTCATTGAAATAGCATCGATGCAGAATTTGTAAAATCTATTTATTTAAAAAAAAATTGTAGTACTAAAAGCGCATTTATTTCTTTCCAAATAAACTCATAATAGTCTCAATTATCGAAAAGTTTTATGTTTTTTGGTCAATAAAATAAACTTATTATTATAATAAAAATTTTAACTAATTAGCTGCACAAATTCGAATTTAATTTGATTTTATTATTACTTCTAGTTTGGTTTACTGCTCTGGTATGTGCAAAATTCCTTGTCACTTATAAACGATGTCAGAAAGCTTTCAAAAATGCAATAAATTCAATTTTAACACCTAAATAAAATTTTACTAGGTTAACCATAAAGTATAAATGTGGTCAATGGGACGCATCATTTGAATATAAAGTTGGAAATAAATCTAATCAATCACTGAAGCAACTGTGATGTGCCAAAATTTATTCCCCCGTATACGAGTCGTGATAGTGCAATATTTGTTTTAAAAAAGAATACATATGAAATATTTTGAAATCATAAAGTTTTTGGGTTTTACACAATTTCAAATGCATCTCGCATGGAGGTAGTATAAAAGAAAGTACATTTTTAAAAAAATGCACAGTCTGAACACGCATCTAAGAAACAGAAGAACAAAGATGAGGGCTTTTGTGGTACAATCATATTATACAATTTCAAATTAAATTGAAAAGTAATTTAAACTTTTGTGATAGGTGTTATCTTTGATTGCAATAGCAAGAGCAGGAATTTCTCCAATTTCTACTGATGCAGGATATGCATATGGATCACCATATTTCTCAGGACTTAATGGATTGACTGATGCCGGTAATATCCGCATTTCATCCGTAGGAGATTTTCTTGGAGGAAAACCAAGATTTACTGGTTTTTCTGATCTAAATGCAGGTACCTTGATAGTAAACGATGGATTTACCACAGGATCTACCGGCTTCACAGGAACCACAGGCTTCACAGGAACCACAGGCTTCACAGGAACCACCGGCTTCACAGGAACCACCGGCTTCATAGGATCCACAGGATCCAGTTTAACTGGAATCGGGACTGGAGGAATTCATACGACCTCTGTGCATGGAGGTCCTATTGTCACAAAGGAATTTTACATACATTCTGCTCCTGACGAATTCGAAGAACCAATCCATAAAGTCATCGATCTGGGACCATCTCACAAAAACTATCGCGTCTTATTTATTAAGGCTCCAGGATATAATCACGGAGCAGCGAAAATTTCTGTTCTTCAACATCCAAATGAGGATAAGACCGTCATTTATGTTTTGGCTAAAAAGCCTGATGGAAGTCATATTGAAGCTGATGTTCAAGCAGCTCATGACATCCACAGCAAGCCAGAGGTATTCTTCATTAAGTACAAAACACAGGAAGAAGCTCTTGAAGCCCAACGCAGAATTCAAGGTATAATATCAATTTAATATCCTAATTAAGGTCAATATGATCTTTGTTTATTTCACCAGCTCAATATGATGCCTTGGGAGGAACAACTCGAGTTTCTGATGAAGGAGTTGCCCCTGTTACTTCAGTTATAGGATCTGTAGGAGTTGATACCAGTCACATTGGTCACATTGGTGCAACAAGTGTGAACACAAACATTATTGGCTTGGACGGCGGTTCTCCTACAATCATACATGACGGAGGTATAGACACAATCTCCACAAATTCTAAATATTTGCCACCAAACAAGAAAAAATAATATGACACTATGCAATTTATTTAATTCTATTAAATCATACTTATTTATCCAAAATTCTGCAGTTATTATTTTTTTTAGATATTTGAGCTAAGTATTTGGTACTTTGCATTTAGTCTTAAGTTTAATTCTTAAATAAGAGAGGTGTTAAACATCCGATTGACGCTCAATTGAACTAATGACCGTGTTCTTTTTGGGTTTTTATCTATAATCAATGTATAGTCAATTTCAACCAATACGAAACTTGCAAATACCCTCCCCCCCTCTCTGGGGGGCCCCAAAGTTATGAAAAAGCAGCTATACATAGCACTAAATTTAAATAGCTAAATTTTTTATTTTACAATACAGATAATGCATCTAGACAACCAATCAAACATAAATACCCTCCTCCCCCACCATACCCCCTTCCCCGAAATTTCAAGTCCTTCCTGCCAAAAAATTTAGGCCGAAAACCGGCCTTATTGACCCTCCTCCTTTCAACCAAAACAGTTCAGTGTCTTTCAAGAAATTTCTAGTACGAGTTTAAGAAATACAACTACTTTCGAAAAAAAAACTCAGCTTTAAAAAATCAATAGCATAACTGTCAAAGTGATAATTTACTAATTAAAATAAATATGATAAAAATTGCAAAGATAAGTATTATGTCCTTAATTTGAATTAATGTTTATCGATTCGTGAATTTAATTTGCGGGCTTAGATTTTATTTAATTCAACTTAATTTTATATTAAATACGTTTAACCTTTTCAGAACTGAAAAATAGAAGAGCCAAACAAATTACAAAATATTGTTTTGTTATTAAATAACCACTTTTTTTTTTGTAAACTGTTTGTTTAATAAGAAAGTTTTAAAATGTTACCCTGGTTGCATAATTTTAAAAATACTATTTAATACCACATGTATTTACGACAATTTTTGGATCTGGAAAAGGTTTAATTTAATTATGATAATATAAAATTTGTACATTTTTTGCATACAAAATTCTTATTTAGTTTGTGATGAATTTGAATATACCCTTATTCTTTAAGTATATATAAAGCTACCAATTCTCAAATTAGCTTAATTAGCATTAGCCGAATTTAAGAAAAATAAATTCTATATTTGATTTCAATTACCAATATGGTCTGAACTTTTGAATTTTGAAGCTACACTTTTTTAAAATTCCATGTTAAAACATAATATAAAATAAAACCTTTACGTATATAAATAAGAATTTAAGTCTCGAAAAGCTAGCTTCTAAGCTTTTGATTCACCCAGTGGCCAGTTTTCAGATTACTTTTCTTTCCAGAGTCAATTATATGTATTTTAGATTGTTATTGCGGCATATGCTACTTTGATTGCGAAAAATTAACCAAACCATATCAGATCAATACTTTTCCACTAATAGTATAGAAATTAAAATTTCAAATGGTTTCTTTTTTCGCATGAATACTGAAATAGGCGAAATTGACAAATGTTAATACTTTTCAAAAAATCAATCAAAAACCAAAAGTTTCAACCTTGTTTGAATTTGAATGAAGGATTAATTAATTGATACGCAAAAGCATTAATATATATGTTTCTCAAACGAAATTTCATGCTGAAAATTTCGTAACTCGGCTGGCTATATTTATCAGTAAAGCATTATCCTCATATCATTAGTTTTTACATGATATTGGAAAGACTAAAACTGCTAGATACTTTGAAATTTTTTCTAAATTAATGTATTTCAATGAATTTAATGAAAACATGGTCTAAAAGCTAGAAACGTAAGCTTAATTAATACTTTTACCAATTCGAAAGCTCCATTCCAATTAAAAATAAATTGCAAACAATCAAACAATTTTGAATACCTTGCCATTATGGTAATCTATATAATAATATAGTAATATACATTATAACTTTTCCCACAATCTTCTATTGTCATTTTTGCGAAGAGTTAAATATTTATTGTACTTTTACTGATAGCTCTGCATTCACAGGCGCCATATACAAATAAATCAGTGGGTGGAGGACTCACTAAAATACTAAAATCAATTGGTTAAAGAAAAATCGTTAAACATTTCAAATTTGGCTTTATGTCATAACATAACATGTCGATGACGACGAACCCACATGGCTAAAAGGTTACGATTGCAAGAATTACACTTTTGAAAAGAAAGCAGAAGAAAACGCCTCTAACTAATGGCCTCGTTATAAAAAATACGTAATATGTTAGCATAGACATTTTTCATCCACTTGTATCAAAATTATTGCCTTTTTTTAATGAAAATGTATGTTAACAGCATGAAAATGGTGGGAGATGATTTATTGAGACAATGATTTATTACTATTTTCTTTTATTTTCGTTCGGATCGCTTTTTTTATATATAAAGTGGATACCTCATAAAAAAGTAGTAGTCCAGTAGACGTCTTCTTGAAATAAACACAAAATGCGAGCTTTAATAGTAACTATTAAAGGATAAAAAATAAACATAAATTAAAATTTCCATTTTTAGTTTGCTGTAATTCTTGTAGCATATAGTGAAGGAAGGCCAGGATATGAATACTCAAATCCCACTACGAATTTACTTTCTACACACTCGACTGGGACTTCATCAGGTCTATTTTCAAATAACAATTTTCAATCTACTGGCTTTCATGGTGGAGTGAGTTCTACTGGTTTTCACGGTGGAGTAAGTTCTACAGGTTTTAACGATGGAGTAAGTTCTACTGGTTTTCATGGTACAAGTAGCTCTGTTGGAGGTATTTCAACACTAAATAGCCATCATCATCAACAACCGATTATTACGAAACACTTCTACATTCATTCTGCTCCTGAAGAAACTGAAGCAGCTGTGCACAAACAAATATACGTTGGTTCGCCTCGAAAAAATTATCGGGTAGTGTTTATTAAAGCTCCATCATCACGAGGATCAGCAAGAATTTCTGTCGTACCTGCGGCAAATGAAGATAAAACCGTCATTTACGTTCTCAGTAAAAAGGCGGATGCTGCAGATATTCAAGCCGATGTCAAAGCTGCGACAAATGTTCACAGCAAACCTGAGGTATTCTTCATTAAGTACAAGACTCAGGAAGAAGCTCTGCACGCTCAACGACAGATTCAAGGTAATTTTACAAAAATTTTGTATATGCAGCCCTCTAACTATGATCACCTTTTTAGCTCAATATGATGCCTTGGGCGGGTCAAGTCACGTTTCTGATGAAGGTATAGCACCAGTTACTTCTGTTATTGGAAATTTCGGTGGTCATCTGCAATCTGGAATAAATGTTGCTAGTCATCTGCATACTGGAGTTGCTTCAGTTGCCACATCTGACGTTGCGAATGGATACTTGCCACCAAATAAAAAATAATTTTTATAATTTGTAATTTTTAGAAATTTTGTTTTTTATATTTTGCTGTTTGAAGATCGGAAATATATTTAATGTATGTAGTATTGAAGTATTCTATTGTATAACTCTTTGAGGTACACGATTTTAAAGAAAATAAAAATCCAAGTTGCACAGAATTGTTTTTAAAATAAAAAAATGGAAAGCTTTAAGTAAAATGTTAAACTGTATGACTATTAGAAATTTGGACTTTTTGAGGTGGGCTATAAAATATCCCACCGTGCATAAAAAGCTGAGCAAAAGGTTGGACAGATTAGAACCCTTTACAAACGGATGAAAGTAATTGGTCCCACTTAAAATTTATAACTATATAAATTAAACCATATTTTGATCCCCAGGATGGTAAATACGTCAGCTTTATAACGGTTCAGGAGCTTATTAGAATTTGTTAAATCTATTTAACTCCACTATTTTCTGATTTTAGAATAAAGAATTAGAGCTAATAATTTGATCCTGGAAGTTCACATTTTCATTCAAATAAATCTTAATATGGTCCCGAAGATACTTATACAAAAGACTGATTCTTAATAATTACAATTATTGCATGGAAATTTTATTTATTAGCTTATTAATCCCTTTTAACATAAAGAATACGGGTCAAATGTGTGCCGGGCATGGGGCACAAAAAAAACCTATCTCAGATTATCGGTCATAATGAATATTAAAATTCAAAATAATTTCTATATTCGATATCCGTGGCTAATGTGCTAATATTGCTATATGTTTTTAATCAGGCTGTGTAAAAATACTATGTATGTTATTCTATGTGTATTTATCGGTTTTTTTTTTTGCAAAAATAGACAAGTTTAGAATAGTTTTATGTTTTCCATTGTTTAAAAACCATAAAACATAAAATATAACTCAACGTATGGATTTGGCCATTTAGTTGTGTAAACTGAAAACAAGGAAGCCGAATAAGAGAATCGCATTATTTTCAATTAATCGAGGCCAGTTTAAGAAATATTTCAAAATCTTTAGAAACAGAATTTTCAATTGCACCGTGTATAATATATTCAATGTTTTCAAAATAGCAGCAGCATTGAGCCATGCACAGACAGTTGTTATGTAAATGCTTTTACTATAATAATAAATGAAAAAATAAACAGACCCAGTTTTTATTTCTATACTGCTTGGGTGATTTTGATAATGAGGTCTATAAATATTAACTTTGGGTTTTAAACTATGGAGAATATAAAACTGTGGTAGGCTTTTCAATTTTTAAGAATAAAATGAATAACAAATATTTCGCCCTTAAGGGGACATTCTCATTCGAAGTGAAAAAAATATCGATTTTTTTTTTTTAACATAAAAGTTTTCCTTAACATCATAGAAATGCTGTCCTCAAACCGTTGTGAGAAATTCGAAACAAAACGAAAGTTATAGCTATATATACGTAACGATATATACCGGTTTTTATAGATTTAAAGCGTCGCACAAAAACTTTGATCGCGTTTTTCTCGAAACTACTTTTTTTCACCTGGTACCAGTGATATCTCAAATTCTGCTCGACAGATTTAAAAAAATCAAAAAGCATTCGCCTTATTAACATAAATACTAGGACATAGACCTTTAAAAATGCATAAAAGTATCCCCCCCCCCCCCACCCTCTTTTTTATACACGTACTTTCCCCCCAAAAAATGTTCAATTCTTGAAATTTCTAGAAAAACAGTCAAAAAATAGTTTAAAAAATTAAAAGTACCATTTTTAAAAGACTATGTCCTAGCAAAAAATCTAAAGAACAAAACCCATTATGAATTTTGTCTTTATCTTCTCCAGGAAGACCGCAGGAACTGGTACCAGCTAAAAAGGGAATTTTCGTACAACACCCTCTATTGCCGCAAAACGTAACAACAAAAAAATTTTTTTTGTATACTTCGATGCCTATATATTCATTATATATTATTAAAAAAGTTTTTTGAATAAATGCAATAGGGTTTAAAAACAAATGCCTAAAAAGTCGTTTTTTTGTCCATTTCGAATGAGAATGTCCCCTTAAAACGTTAGCCACTGATATCGAATATAGAAACTATTCAGAATGTCAATAATCATTATTATCGATAATCTGAGGTCTTTCTCTTTTACGTCAGGCCTAAGGTAATTTTCTATAGGCCATGACTCGTATACTTTTACTTAATCTCCAGCAATAAAGATAATCTAATATATAAAATTCTTCTGTCACAGTTTTAGTGGTTATACTCCTCCGAAACGGCTTGACCGATTTTGATGAAATTTAATATGCATATTCAGCAGGTATGAGAATAGGTTTATAACTAATTTTTATACCCCTAAGTGTTAAGGGTGGCTCACCCTAAAAAATTGTTTTTCATTTTTTGGACAAATTTTTTTTGGTAATTTTTTTATGATGTGGCATTAAAAAATACATTTAGTCTTAAATTTTTACCCTTCTACCACCAACCCCTACTTCTTAATAGCATTTTATCGAGATTTCCAAATCCGAGATTGTGACCAACAATTTCTCGATTTTAACAGATTTTAATGGAAATTAGTACTATAAATATTCTGATGCCACTAATTTGAATGTTATCAAAATTTCCAAATTCAAGATGGCGGATCTCACACGGTGACCAAAATGTCTCGATTTGGCATGATTTTAATGAAAATTGGTATAATAAGTATTCTGAGGCCACTGACTTCGAATATTATTAAAATTTGTGAATCCAAGATGGCGGGTCCAATAGGGAGACCATAATGTCTCGATTTCAACAGATTTTAATGAAAATTAATACAATGATTATTCTGATACCACTAATTTTAAATATTATCAAAATTTCCAAATCCAAGATGGCGGATCCAATATGGTGATGCAAATTTCTCGACTTCATCGGATTTTCATGAAAATTAGTACGATTTTTTTGGTGCCACTAATTTTGATCATTATCGAATTATCAAAGTTTCTAGATCCAAGATGGCGGACGCAATATATATAAAAAAAATTTCGCGATTTCAACGGATTTTAATGAAATTTGGTACAATAATTGTGTTAATGCCACTAATTTTAAATATTATCAAGATTTGGATATTCAAGATGGCGGATCCGTAAAGAAGTTTTCGGGTTGAATCAATTTCTAGGATAAAACAAACTAGAACATTTGAGTAGTCTTTAATTAGTAAGTATTTACCCAACGTCGGATGAAACCGGGTAATTTCCAATATTTGTGGAGTGTAAAACGGTTTACTTTATATTGAACAACGTGTAAGTTTCTTCAATAAATTGATTAGGGATATGAAAAGGAAACACTGTTTTCTTATATTAATGGTATTATTTGTAGAAACATGCGAAAAGAAAGAACACGATCAACTATTGGTCGACGCACATGGCATAATGAAAATATACCGAGAAGGGCAGTACAACGTCTGCTGGGCCAGCTAGTATTATAATATATTTCTGTAATAATTGAAAAAGATGTTCTAATAAAGCAAATAATACTAAATGTATAGTAATTCTTAGGATATTTTTCAGGGATCCAAAAGTTCAAATAAGAATTAAGAAGTCACAAATAAGCTCTATTTTGATACTGTGCAACTTTTGCAATTATTCTCTAAACATAACTAAAATGTCCATTCGGGACTCCTTTACAATCTCAACGTAGAAATTTCTAGATCATGCGTTTATTATTGAAATATGCTTTTTTTTATAAAAATATCTGACGCCAAACAACAGATAATAATTCAACTTTTACTACTTGATTCATTTTAAACCTATTGCAGATATTTACTTAAAATAGTTTGACATTGATATTAAAATGCTTTTTAATAAATCAAACAGCAGGGTGTCTTTAATAACCTCGTAGAGATTAATGACTTTTGATCAATATCCGTGCCAATACGCTAACCAGTGCTAATTCCAAAGATTACTTACGGCGTGAAATTAGCAAAAAATTACTTAAGCAAAACATCTCAATTATAAATATGTCTGAACTTATTTCATTTTAAAGTAATTAAATACACGAATTTGCTAGTTCTGTTGCTACTTGCATAACCATAAATATTAAGGCGATCGAGTTATTATGAATATTATCGTAAATTTAAATAATATTTTTTTATTATACGTATAGTTTAATTCAATTTAATAAGTAATTTTTAGCTTCTTCTTAAGTAGGTACTTTATGCAATTATAAAAATAAAATTTCCCAACGTGTATTTTAAAGAAATCTGTCTTGTAATAAGTCCTATCCAATCGCACTGTTACCTTTGCCCTCAATTGCCCAATAACACGAAATATTCCCACAAACGTAATCAATGTAGCGCATTCATATGCAAAAAAAAACACATTCTAATGTAGAGATAAAGTGTCTTAAATGTATTAATAACCAATAAAATTTCATTGGGCAAATTTGGCCCGTAAAAACGTTGTAAGTTATTTTTGTCTCTACTCAACTCTATAACTCTAGAAATCTATTGCTCAAAATCCCATTCCCAACTATAATAATATTTATAAATAATTTTGCAGGTCGTAGCTTTATTTATAAATTAAAGATACCTTCTTTTTTTCCTAATTAATAAATAAAACTTGGATTCATAAAAGCTATTGTGGTGTCCGCTAGGGTGTATGGCTCTGGGCTTGTAGCCTTTCAAGTCGTCTTCTGAAAATATTGGGTAGCTCAAATTAGCAGCTATCCCAGTGGGTTTATTAAGGCAGCTCTCTTTGAGCAGGAACCTCTAGGGAATTGAACGGGCAGAAAGCATGCACGGTCCCGAAGCGAAAGTCTTGACGTCTTCTTTACAATTCCCTGTTTATTCCGAATTTCCTAGCTTATTTATATTAAACAAATCTAACAACTACATATTAAATAGATGGTTCCATATACCATATTCTTAATACTAAAGACCGATATTGGTCAAATATTGTTAATTCGGCAATTTACACCCTTAGCGCATTAGCCTCGGGCAAAACCGCGCAATCGGCACGATACGCCGGCTCATAGTTCAATCGCCTTCGCGCCCGTGAGCCGGCGTAACCCGAAACTCACGTGAGAGTTAATTGGGTCACTTTAAATGCTTGTGCGTGCCTTGCACTCTTGTGCCTGGTGCTATGCATCACACTACAGTCCCTACTCATTGAATTAGACGCGCGACCGAATAATAAGAAAATTTTGTGTGCGAAGTAAATATTAGCTATTAAAACCACTCTTTTTAACAAAAATATATTTTATTATGTTTGTTTATAATGTTGATTACAATATTTTATGTACTTCACTTAAAAATCAGTTAAGCCTCCTTTTTCTTTAATTAATTTTTGTAGACGTGCTGGCATACTACTAATACACGAACAAATCATATTTTTAAATTCGTCGTAGTTGTACCAAACTTTCTCGATATTTTCTTTTAAAATAACTATTGTAGGGTTGGGAACACTATATACTTTGGTTTTAAGGAAAGCCCAACAATTTTCAATCGGATTTTGATCCGGAGAATTGCCGGGCCATGGGAGGATATTGATATCTTCCTCCTTCAAGAAAGTTGTAATTAATTTTGAAGAATGGCAAAGTGCCACATCCTGCATAAAGGTGTAATGAGATCTTACATAAGGAAGGGAATTTATGTAAGGCAATAACGCATTTGCTAATATACTTTTATATTGATCTTGTCTCAGTGTCCCTTCAACAAAATGTAAGGGGCCAGGGCCATTTTCACTGGTGCAGCCCCATACCATTACAGATGGAGGATGTTTAACAGTTTGAAGTACACAATCTTCTTTATATCGTTCTCCTGGTCTCCTTCTCACAAATTGAGACATTTCCGTCACAGCGTCTAGGCGGCACTCGTCGCTGAATATCACCTAAAATTTTTCAATTTTTAAATTTTATTTAGAAATAGCTAACTTCATAAAAAAAGAAATCTTGAATAAAAATAAAATCGAAACTTACCCTTTTCCAATCATCAGTAGTATAGTGTTGATGCATTTGGGCCCAAATATGACGTCGTTCTTTCATTCTCTCTGTTAATCTAGACTTTTTCGCAGGACGTCTACATTTTAAATTTTCTTCATATATTCTTCGTCGAAATATACTAAGGGATATATTGACTCCTTCCTCCGATAGGTACTCTACCAATGTATGAGCTGGTGCTCTACGATGTTGCAAAGCAATATTCCTTATTTTCCTATTATCCCTTGGAGTAGTTTTGGGATTTCGACAGCAGTTTGGACGACGACTCTTTTTACCAGAACCACTTTCCCTTAACTTTCTCGCCTCCCTGTCTACAGTCGAAGCCGACACGTTTTCCTTTCTTGCTATTTCCTTATTGGAAAATTGTCCAGTTTTCAATAAGGCTAAAATAACTGCCCTCTTCACTTCCGAAATATCCTTTTTACGCCACATTTTAAAATCTTCTCGATCTGTTAACATTTCAAAATAAAATGTAATAAATACTATATTATTAACTGTTTTTAATGACTTCTTTTTTTTAAATACGGTCTGCTCATACTTACAATTTTGATATAGAACACTTTTTTGTAAACAAAACACAACTTTTTTAAACAATACCAGTCAACTTTACTTTTACTCTACTAAGGTCGCAATAAGACTAAAAGAGGTTGAGTATCGTTTTTTATAGTTCTACTCGATAACCGGCTATTGAACAAATTTGTCCAGTCGTTAAAATTCTTGGAAACTACCCCGAGATTCCTAATTTCAGAAAACGTAGGTCCATAAAACTTTTCTAGGTAATAAAAATTTGGCGACAATGTTCATAATTGCAATTTTTTCCGGCGCGTCTAATTCAATGAGTAGGGACTGTATATATCACAAAGAAAATATATTAAATTCAATTAGGTCTATAATTTAATATAAATTATGTATAATCGAAGATGAATTTCTCAAAGAATGTAAACATTAGTACAGATTTTCTCAGAATATTAGTGTTTTTCTATTATTCCAATTTATAAATAAGGTACAGTCGCCAAATTTCGTCCCCAGACCTAATTTCGTCCCCTTCAATATCTACTCTTTTAAAAACCGCCATCTATTATCAGTGACCCGAACCGACAGCTAGTTGCATCAGTCGGCCATTGTGTAGAAGTGAGTGCGTCACGACGTTCGTACCAACAGAATTTCGAAAATCAAAAAAAATGTTCAAGGTGAGTTTTTCATTGAAATATTCTCGGATTCCATAAAATATTGAGATACCTGACTTATTGATATAATTTTTTTGTCAAACTAACTATTAATATCTCAGATGTTAATCGATTAAGTAAAATTTTCAGGTTATGACAAGTTTTTTGCTTAAATGGATGCGACAAAATAAATAGAAATTTCCTATCGTCCCCTTACGTGAACCTTATACCGTCCCCGGGACGGTATTATATTAGGATCTCGAATGGTGAACACAACGGTCATGTCACTTAATACCTTAATATCTTACCAATGATTAAAATAATTAAGAAAGGGCTGATTAGATATTAATATGATAGTTAGGTTCAATTTTATATAATAGAAAAGGAGTAAGTACAACACCAGTTCACATACTGATTATTGTGATCTCAATATCGTCCCCGGGACGAAATTAGGAGCCCAAAAATATATTTTCATAATTTGAGTATTTTTGTTAAAGCTATTTTATAACTTTTTCTAACAATGTTAACGCGTTTTTGATTATTTTTAAGAATAAAGGAATATTGAACCTAATGTTTGACGTTTCATTTATTATTGTGGTATTTTTTTTTATTTTTTTAGATTTCTTTTACAAAAAAGGGACGATATTTGGCGACTCTACCTTATTCTCAAATATTGTAATAAATGGTATTAAAACTTTGCGGTCGAATATCGCCATAAATGCGGCGTCAAACTCCCAATTATTAAGTCAGATACGGCCTCTAAGGCGGCAAAAATATTTTCGTTATGTATGTCAGTATTAAATATATTTTCTGTATAACTTTATGAAATTCAAATTGTAGTAATACTAACAAATATTTGCAAGTCAGACCAACCTAAATTATATTCAATCCAGCGACAAATATGTTTGAAAAAATTCTCGACGCAGTCGATTTTAACGTAAATTTCCATGTTAAATTTCAAAGTAATGTTTTCTTATATTGGTTTTTTTTCTTTTTTTAAATACAACAAAAGGAAGAAACGAATTCCATTTTTAAGAAAATAATATTCTAAATATAGAGAAGTTATTATTTTACCGAAAAGTATCCAAGAAGTATAAGAACAACAATAAAACATATTAGAAAATACAAGCAAGGCAATATGAAGGGCAAAATGTAAATGCACAAAAGTATACAAACCAAGGACGTTAAAATCAAATTCAATGACAAAACAAATCGTAATATTACAACTGTCAAGCGGTATGTTTTACTTGATCAAAATTACAAAATCAACCAATAGTTATTATGAAATGCACGATGTAATCTTGTCATTTATGACAAAAGGCGCATTTTACGTTTAATTAAGCAACTTCCTGCACATAAAATGGTTCAAAACTATGAAAAGAGCACAACCTCCAAAAATTTTCTTCTTCACAAGATCGATGAATAGCGCAAAATTAACTCAGAAAATCTACCTACAAAATGCTTTTCAATATCTAATCACATATCTGTTAATAACTTGGCGACTAATAGGTGTGCCTTAAAATTAAGTGTCTATAAAAGAAGCTGTACATTCGATATCATTCAGTATGCTCTTTGGACTTACAACCGAAACTACGAAAATGAAACAATTCATGGTAAAGTGGTAAAAGTTAAATTATAAATTTTATAATAATTATTCATTATTCTAGATTCTCTGCTTATTTGGCTTAGCATTGGCAAAGCCGCAAGGATATAATTATTTTTTGCCAAATACGGCCAATTCGTTTACTGAAAATATTCATTCTACAATTGGGACCCAACATGCACAACATACAAGCCAAATAAACCAAGTAGCACACAATGTAAAAGTACAGCCGCTAATTACAAAATATTTCTTCTTGCATTCCGCTCCTGAGGAAACTGAAGAAGAAATTCAAAAGGAGTTGAACATTGGCCAGCCGCAGATTAACTATAAGATAGTTTTCATCAAAGCACCTTCGTATGGATCTCAAGCAGCTAAACTAGCATTGTCACAATCTCAGGTGGAGGATAAGACGATAATCTATGTGCTGAGCCAAAAGAAGGATCTTGAGGATATTCAGGCTAATATTCAAACGGTGCCCCAACAAGTCACCAAACCTGAAGTTTTCTTCATCAAGTATAAAACTGCAGAAGAAGCGTTGCATGCACAACAACAAATTCAAGGTATGAAGAAGTTCATCTTTATGAGAAATATTGACTTCTTATTAACTCAATGTAGACTTCTTTTTGATTCTAAACTACATTCTAAATTTGATATTCTCTTCAAATTGTTTTTACAGCTCAATATGATGCCTTAGGAGGAAAAACAGAAGTATCTGATGAAGGAATTGCACCCGTATCATCTGTAATTGGAGTATTACAAAACCAACAAAGTGGCGCAGCAATAACGACCGGAAGTTCTTCTTCGCAGCTATCGTCTATTTCAGGACCATCTACATTCATTGCAGGAACTCCTTCATTCGGTGCTTCAGAACAATCCATATTCAATTCAGGAACTCCTTCCCACTCGTTGAGTAATTCAGGATCGTCTACATTAACATCAGGAACTGCATCCCACTTATTAAACAACTTGGGGCAGTCCGTATTTACATCAGGACCTCCATCCCATTTTTCTGGCACTTCAAGCCAATCCACATACCTTCCACCTAATAAGAAAGATTAACCGAAAAATAAAATTTAAGAATACAAAGTACCTGGCAAAAGAGAAAAATATTATATTTTATTTTTCTTTCAACAAGCAAAATATTAAACCACCATATTTTAGATTTTAAAAATTACTATACTATTACTCTTTTTTTTAATCATTCTTTTACTCTTTCTATTTATTGTATAAAGTATTACAGTTTTTGTGCGCATATTATTCCTATATGAAATAATAATTGAATTAAATAATAGAATACAAGGCGTATTATTTGTTAATTTTGGAGGGGTTCAGCTAGGGTCCCTATGAGGCTAGCCATACTGCCTCGTGTGGGTCCCATGAGGCTGCCGTAAAAGGCGCACGAAGGGCATATAACGCCTTGCCTCATTCGCGCATCATTATGAATGCCGCATGTAGTCCTCGTGAGGCAAAATAATTGCTACCCGATTTAAATATTTTTCATGAAAATTGGTACACAGGCGTTTTGCGGAATGCTGATTTCAAATCCACTGTCCAAATTTAGAAGTTCAAGATGGCGGGTTCAATATGGTGACCAAGATTTCTCGATTTCAACGGATTTTAATGAACATTAGTACAATGATTATCTTGAGGTCACTAATTTTGAATGTTATCAAAATTTACAAATCCAAGATGGTGGATCCAATATGGCGACCAATAATTTTCGATTTCAACGGATTTTAATGAAAATTGGTACAATGATTATTCTGAGGCCAATAATTTACAATTATATTAAGATTTGGAAATTCAAGATGGCGGATCCATAAAGGGGTTTTCGGGTTGAAAAAAATTCTAGAATATAACAAACTAGCACATTTGAGAAGTATGAGCCTAGGTGTATATTTGATGTTTGCCTAATCGAACCCCCGTAAGGCAAATGGTGGGATTGCCTATTTCATTTTAATTTTATAAATGCATTAGGTTTGCCTCATAAGACCCTTGTGAGAAACTCATAAGGTAAACCTCACTTCAGTATCGCTGATTTTATTTTGTGAGGTCTGCATGAGGAATCTGCGGGAAAATCTCTCCGTCGGCATACCCCTCATCTGCCACATGAGGCCCACACGCTTCATGAGGTATGCCCCATATAAATTCTAATCGGGTAATAACGATAAAATATTTACCTACTTATAATAAATTTACCTTTTCTTTCACGGAATATTCAGTTGAAATATTTTTATAGTTGAAAAAAAGGCAACTATCCAAAACAAAGATAAAGTTTTGGATAAAAACTGCTAAGTGGCATAATTCTCTTATAAACAAAAATGTAGAGATATAAATGAAGTTTTAAAAGCGTTTAGGTAAAAAATAGCTAACTCTTATTTCTTATATTTTTCGATAAGTGCGAGTTTGTTTATTGTAGCAATTTGGTATTACAGTGCTGTGCAAAACATTTGCAACTAAAACCCCAATTTTCTATGTCTTACTACAACAAACCTTAAATTCTTAAAAACAAAAAAGCTAATACAGTATTTTATTCTTTATTATATCTAATTTAAGAATATTAAAAAACTAAAGGTAACTGTTCAATTAAAAAGGAGAAATATTCTTTTTTTCATACTAAGATACAAAACTGACTGTGCAAAACATTTGCAACTCCTTGACATTAACAATGTTGGCGACTTTAAATATATATTATCATTAATATTTGGTTGAATAGCCTTTATTTACAATAACTGCTGCACATCTTCTTGGAATAGAATTATATAGCGACTCAATATGTAAAGAAGTTATATCATTCCAAGCCTTTTTTATACCATTAAAGGGTTCGTCACGGTTGTTGTAAAATTGACTCCTCATATTCATCTTAACCAGTTGCCATAGCTTTTCTATGGGGTTGAGATATGGGGACTGTGCGAGGCATTTCAAAACTTCAATGTTTTGCTGCGAAAACCTAGCCTGAAGAAGTCTAGAGGTGTGCTTGGGATCATTGTCCTGTTCGAAGTGCCAGCGCAGGGGCATTTCTTCCTCTGCGTAAGGGAGCATAACATTTTCCATAATGTTTTTGTTGTCCTCCGCTTTCATTATCCGTGGTATTTCATAAAGAGGTCCCACGCCCTGAGCTGATAAACACCCCCAGACCATTGTATTACCACCTCCATGCTTCACAGTTACCACAGTTTATCGCCGATTTGGTCGTTTGTTCGTCGGTCGTCCTACTTTTTGCCCTCCATCTAGCCTCACTAAGTTAAACTTAAAGTTAAACACTCATCCTAAAAAAGGACAGTTCTCCATTTTTCTAGGGGCCATTCTAAATGACTTCGAGCAAAGACAAGTCGAGCTCAGCCATTTTTTTCGGAAAGTAGTGGCTTTTTCGCTGGCCTGTAGCTCTTAAGATCGGTTTCTATGGCTCGTCTTCTTACTGTCGAAGGATCCAGGATTTATTCATTTTTTAACTAAGTACCTTGAACTGAGGAAAGGCCGAGATTTAATTAAAATTTAAATTCTACGATCCTCAGCCTTTGTCGTTTTCCTTCGACTACCACCCTTTATGAATATTTTCAATACTATCAGTCTTTTTAAAACTGCTTATAATTCTGGATATGGTGGATTTAGCTATTTTATATTTTTCACTAATGTCTTTTTAGGTTATACCATCTGTGTAAACAAATATTATTCGGTTTTTTATTTCGTTGTAAAATTAATTACCCCCATTTTAAGAACTTTTAGTTTAATTGCGTTTAAAGGAAAAAAAATATTTTAATAATACACTTCCGCGCATGAACCTGACCGACAGACTGGATTATATGCCCTGCAGTAGTTGGATCGGAATAGAAAATTATTATTTTTTTGCCAATTCTCATTTATTCCGAGAAAAGTATTTGTTGATATATAAAGTTGCAAATGTTTTGCACAGGCAAAATTGTTACGTTGAATAAAATATGGATATTGCTCCCTTATTATGGGATATTATAATCTGCTATTCTTAAATCTGGAAACTAGACATAATAAAGAATAATGCACTGTAAAACTTTTTTTTGTATCAGTGGTTTAGGAGATTTTATAATGATCTGTAAGAAACTATGATTTTAGTTGCAAATGTTTTGCACAGCACTGTATATTGGTCTTTTTCCATAAAAGAATGGCCATTCGCAGAAAGTGATACCATGATGAATTGTTGGCTTGAAAATAACACTTTCTAACTAAACCATACCCGACCGTTTTTTTCCAAATAAATAAAAACATTTACGATTTTTCGTAGAAAAAAAAAATATAGTAAAATTAATAACAATTATTTCTTGGTGACAAAGACAATCGAAAGTTTTGAATTTTTGATTTTAAAAAGTCTAAAACTAGAAAAAAGTGGCAGCAATTTGTTTTTTTTTGAATGACCTGAAAGCAAAATATCAAGAAATCTATTTTATATCTTTACTCTATTTTTTTAAAAACTAATAATAATAATTGTCACTAAATTGAGTTATTTTGTACCATACAGATTATTTATACGAACGAAAGAACGAACGTAATGAAAACGAAAACAATATTCAATCGTTTTTGACAAATCGCCTGAAATCTTTAAACTTAATGGGGACTAATATAAAGCCCAGAAAAAGTGAATTTTGACAAGTTGTTATGGATAGAATGAAAATTATATTTAGTGGTCTTATTATATATATATCGTCGAGTATCTTCAACAATTTTTTCGCAAGATTTTGTAACAAAATGGTGACACTGAAGCTGGATGAAGTGAGCCACCTTTTTCTAATAGTGTCCTGCGGTCATGGTACATGTTTGAAAAACAAAATAATTGTTTTTTCAGCGAAAAAAATTTTCAACATATGAAAAACTCTCCTACGAAATCCTACGATGTTAAAAAAAAAATTTTTCAATTCAATCGGTGAAAAATTAGTGATGTAATGTTGCCGGTTAGAAAATGCTGAATTGAGAAAAACGCGTTTAGAGATTTATGTAGTACCGAAGCGGCTCGGAACTTGATGAAAGGCGCCATAAAACCTTTTGGACATCATTCTTAAGACCCTAAAGTATAATAAAAGCCAAAAAGATTGTATTTTTCGAAATTTCTAGACAGATAGTCTAGATAACTTGAAAATCCAATTTAAGAACTTTCTACGAACTTTACTATACTGTGTCCAAGGAATATCAAGCGTCCTATTATAACACACTGTTGTATCCTTAAAATTATAAAAAGAAAAATATAAAGCAAATAATATTAAGATATGTAACATACATTGCACTTCACTATAAAAGTTTATGTAAATAACTATTATTATATTATATAAGTCTATAATGTTACACGTTTCGTCTTAAATACTAACTAGGCAAACAATAGCTGCATTTATTTTTAAAAGAAAAACATAAACTTGTAGAATTTAACGGCATGATATTAATTTCCCATAATAACTTCATGTACAGGCGTCAATTAAGAAATAACAAAACAATTATTACTCCACATCTCCATGAGCTTTAAAATGCACTAATAAAATTGGCTAACATTGTGCTGACGACCCAACATCGTACACTCGCACATGTCTAGAATAAATTTTTTCCGTCTGAAGACGTTTTCGGCCCGTTTTAAGTCTGCATAAAAAGTGAAAGGCCTACCTACCTACAGCAAGATCAATTTCAATGAGAAGCCGTGGAACAGGTTTCAAGTTTAAGGTTGCGAAATCGGATGCCATGTCGTCTAATGGTTAGTATAATTGTCAATGGGATCGTAATTTGCGTAGAGTAAAGCGTAGTATGCTGTTCGCGCTAAACGAAATTTTCCATACAAAATTCCGCCTGGCGAAATGAAAAGCTAAAATTCCGCTGCGGAATTTAGCGAAGTGGTACGCTGTTCCTTCGCTAAATGGTTTGTTTCACGGATAAGCCACTAGGTGCGCTGCAAAACTCTCCCCAAGATTTTAGCTAGCCTGTGAATGTACATAGCATTTATTCGCGGCGGAATTTTGACATTTGAAGAATTTGCGGCATTTTAATTTGAATTTGAATTTTTATTGAAATTGTATTTGAAGAACGTAGAGGTAAAGCGATAAAACAAAATAGAATAATAAATAATAGAATAAAAATTAATAGAATAATAAATAAATATTTAAACAGAGATTGAAAACACTGTAGACGAGGTTTTTTTTGAAGAATATTTAATTATGAAATTTAATAGCATCGCAATTTCTTCGATTTCTTCAATTTTGTTTCTTTTCACTTGATTCATTTACCTTTTATATATGACTTTAAACGCTATGTTGTGAATCTATGCTAAATCTCTACCATCAATTCTACAAACAAATTTTCGCGAGTGTTTATCTTCGGTTTTCACGCGTTTTTTTGGAGACTGGTGAAATTTTAGCTTAGCGCGAACAGCGTACTACCCTTAAAATTAAATATGAGTATGGCTTTAGCGGAACAATAAATTTTATCGGGCATTTATTAACACTTGGGGTGTTACCCGGCTATTTTTTAATGTTTACACAGTACGTAATCACTGTCGTTTCATTTTAATTGCTAATTATAGTAATTTAAAATTTGTTAATAGTTTTGCGGTATATTATTAAATCCGCCTAGATTTGTCTGATTTTGTTTGATATGAACTTGAATAATTGGAATGCAAATTTTAACATAACTCTGGACAGAAACGAGGCAATGCTATTTGAATTATGGCGTTACGGGGAGATTAATTTCTTATATTAGAGGACGTGGTCGATAGTTATTTAATTGAATAATATTGTAGTTAATGCTTAGATATTAAAAGGATATAAATTGATGATGAATTAAACGACACTTTTTTTTTTTTTTTTTTTTTATTACCATTTTCATTTCTACTGGATTTTTCCGTAGATTAAGAGTTCATTAATAAATATGTTGAGCCCGTTTTTGGGAATTCCCAAATTCGACCCGACTGATCGAATCGAGTCAAATTTAGACTCTACTATCCTATCGATTGGTATTTGGGAAAACGATCGAGTCAACTTCGGAGTATTGCCAAATGACATAATACAAATTATGACATTTCACGAAACTGAAATTTGTCTTTCGCTTGAGATATTGTCGAATTTAAAATATTTCCAGGTAAAATACAAGTATGATATTATATTCGGTTTTTATATTTGGCAATAGAGATCTAAGAAAATACTTTTTTTCCACCCATCTCCAAATTCAATTAATTACTAATTTTTCTCATAAATTAGCGGAGGTTGTTTTAGCTTCTGCAGCAAATGAACATTTTTAGTAAAATGTTGGCTCCTATCTGTAAAAGAAACAAGAGTCTCATATTGTTACAGTATTGTAAGCTTTAAAAACCAATTTAAACTGTTACACTTATGTCTACGTTTATATTTGGTAATTAACTAATTAAAACAAGCTCAATCTAGTAACAAAAATTAAATTTACTTACATTTTCTGTCGGTTTATTACAAATCTACTTCATAAAGCTTATAAATACTCGATACAAATGAATGCTGGGTTTCGAAATCGTAACCAAATACAAAATTGTCGATATCGACTCAAATCGTAATCAAGTCGAGTTTCAAAATACGGGCCCTAAATTAGCTCCATTTTGAAGAAAAAAGTGAGAGAAAGAAAAAAAAATAATATATTTGATGACCAGTATTATTTACAAAAAATTTCGTTAAAAGTTTAAGCAAAATAAACATTCCCAAGATTCCAAATAAGTTTTAAAATTATAAGACATTAAATTTTCTAATTGTGGAATTTTTTGAATTTATTTCTCTAGTACATAACTCCTTCATATAATGTACATGTACATATCATACGAAGGTGTGTTAGAAAATTGAAAAAAAGTATCTCTGCGTTTAGAATAATTCAAGAAAATTTTGCAATGAAGAGATAATCAATGGCTAAACTAATTTACACACATTTAATTATTACTGAATATAAAACTAAGAAACATAAAAAAACAAAAATGATAAACGTAGAAATAGGCTTTCTTTATGTGTGACCTTTTAAAAAATTAACTAAGGGAACGATGTAAGGAATTAAAAAAGTTCATTTCATCACATTTATTTTTTTACTTTTTACAATTTTATATATATGTACAAAATAACATTAACAAGCTAAAATTCCAGAGAGCTAAAATAATTATACTTCTTTTAAAGCATACAAATTCTTAACAACAACTTCAATATATAGCATAAATAGCAATAACATCAACTTAAAAGAATTTTAGCTAAACCATATGGCAATCATTGGATGAATTATGAATAATTATTAATTCGTTTTATACAAATCTTCTAATCTTTCCATATTCAGAGAGCGTTTGACTATAAAAATTCTTATTATAAAATCTTCATAAAAAAATGCATTATTTGTCAATTATAACTAATTATTTATAGATGAAAATTCTGTTTTTCTACTTATATATACATATGTACATGCTTTGCAAATATTATAAAAATAATAATTTTGGTAGCTCTCCTTGTCATTGCTTAAATTCACAATTAGTAACTATAAATTGAAATTAACAATCTGAAGAAATACTTCGATGAATTCAATAACTGCATAAAATTTACTAGTTTGCGCGAGGAACTCAAGTCCATATAAAAAAACAAAAATAATTATAATTACTTCAGTAATGTAAATATTGCCACAGCGAATAGAATGGAATTAAAAGGTTTTACGATAATGGAACTGGATTCTGTAACCAAAGTTACGCCACGACCCTTTAATTTTTGAAGTATTCTAAAATTGTGTTTAACAATATGTCCACTTTCATCTTGTAACTTCTCGAACTCTTCGATCTGCATAAAAACAAATACAACATTAGTACAATCCTCATATTTAAGATATCATCAGTCAGAACATACCTGATCTAAACTAACAGGCTTCGTTTCAGTAAACACAGTCCAAAGTACAGATTCAGAGCATGGTGGAGTTGTTAAAGATCCCTTATAAAAGAAATAATTTTTCGTAGGATCTTTGGGTAAAAAGTCTCTGACAATCAACTCGCTGAAAATTTTTCTATGTGCCCCAATTTTGAACTTTGGCATGAGATGTTTGGCTTCGTCAGTTATCTGTGTAATTATGCTACTATCCTCCGATGAAACATGAAACAGAACTCCTAATACAACAAGACCGCTTGGATCCATTAGAGCTTCTGTCACGTTTTTATAGCTCTCTTTCATATGAACCAGATGTAATTCAAGTGGATATCTTAAAAAAAGATACAAATTAAATCATGTAAAAAGTCTGACAAATCAAAATACTTTGAATTTCACTGTATAATGTTATTCTAATTGGTTCTATAATATTTTTCTTAAATCATGGCTAGGCTTGAACTTGAAGTTTTATTAGATGTTTTGATAATTAAAATTTATTTTAAATTTAAAAGAGTTCCAAAACATACTTATTCACTATATTCCAATTTCAAAATTATATCATCTCTTTGTATCCAACTACAAAAAAAAAAAAAAAAAAAATTATCTGATTTTTAGAGTTCCATATAAAAAAAATGTAAATTGTCTAAATTATAGATATCGTAAAAAAATCTATCAACTTTCCTGTTCTTGCACACTTTTTTATGCATTATAAATACATATTTACTTTTGTTCCTGACTTGTGTTTTAATATTATTTTGAGATTTTAATACTAAAAAACGAAAGTATTTATTCATGGCACATAAAAGTGAAATTTCGAATAAAATGCGCTTGTTGCCTGCCATCAATGTGTTAAATAAGGCGTATCTTTAAATAACGTAAAGAAAAATAAATTATAAATTGCAAGGCATGAGAGAACATTAACCCCTTCAAATATTTTCGTGAGAGTTTTAAAATCAAAATTATTAGTGATTTAAGACAAATCTAAAACAAGCATTAAATTGTTGAAATAAAATTTAACAACGATAAATTGTATTAACATTTTTAGCAGATATAACAACCTAAGTAACTAGAAAAATCTCAGACATTTTACATAAAGATAAAATCAAATTACCAACATTGTCATAATTTATTCAAAAATTGCATCAGTCCGCGAAATCTCATACATATATTTTTAGCATCACGAGTGGGTCTGTTGACATCCATGTGTAATTGCAAACGCATGAACTGTCGTCTCCCATCTGGCTACTTTCGATAAGCCATTCATCAGACCGACCCAAAATAGAACCCCATGAATGGAATGCTACTTGAGCTGACCATTGCCCCTAGAATAAATTGAGGATGCTGCTCTTGTTAAAAAAAAGTGACCCGATAACACAGGTGGGTCGCTATCAACACTCTGAGCATGGGAGTAGCAAAAATTATGATGTTGGCCGCTAAACGGTGGAATTTGCATGTTAAAAGGAACTCATTTATCAAAATCTCAACCTAACAAGACTTAAGTTGAAACTTAAAAAGATATAGCATGTGGGTGTGCACACCCAAAAATTATGTGGAATTCAACTTACTTTCTGTTGTCGATTGTGTGCTCCGCTGACCAGTGAAAGTGTATATCTATCAAAAAATATCTTGCTTTCAATCCACCACCGGAAATACTTAATTTCGATTCACTTGAAATTTTAACTGCAAAATATTGCAACAGAGGTAATTTTTACAACAATGTCATTTAAATACTAATAATTAATTAATTCTACCTGAATGGCCATTATTTACTATGGTTGGATGCAGCAGAGGTTGATCATAGTTTTGAAATTTAAGTTCTCGAAAAATACCCTTAAAAGCAGTTGTTGTACTCAAATCAATTGGACTTTGCCTATCTCCAGAATCACAGGTTCCACCCCATTTCGGAAATTCTGAAAAATTAAAATAAGTTTATAAAAATAATACATTAAATAAATTGAATTATATTTGATTCAAATTAATCCCAACTCAAAACCGCCTAATCACCACCTACATTTTATGTAGTGCACAGTAACAAATATAAAAGTTTCGGATTTTGATTTTGTTGAAGATTTGCCAAAAATTAATTATGGATACAATTTGTAAACATTATCAATTATCCTAAAATAAGTATCAATACAAAGTGGGTAAAATGTAATTGGGCATTACTTCGCTTCCGATTGCGTGCAAAATTGAATAATAACCGAATTCCTTGGCAAAATGCCTGATTTTTGAATAGATGTTATTCAAGATTTTAAGAAAAGCATTTTCTTCCATCACAGCACTGCATTCTGAATTTTGAATGTTATTATCACAAGAATCGGCAACTTTTTGTTCAATAATATGTGCATATACTATACATAGTATATCAGCCTTGAGATGCAAACGCTTTGTCGAGTAGTGCCAAGGAAGATCTAATATAATTTTGAGAATTTTATTTTGTGCTGTTTGCAATTTCTTCTTATGGATACTGACATAATTATGCCATACAGGAGCTCAGTACATTAAAATACTTGAAATACTATTTTGTAAATGAAAAAGTTATTATACCTTTAACACACATCGATATTATAATAACACAAACACTAGCTTTATACTATACCTATGTATGTATGGGGGGCCTCAATAGCTCAGTTGGTAGCGCGATGCGTTGGCTGCAAGCCAATATGGCACTAGAGGTTGTGGGTTCAATTCCCATCAGAAACCCTGGTCACAAAAAGTGGTATCATAATGGGCTTGTAATGGCCTAAGTGTGTCTTCGGACAGCCACTTCAATCTAAATCTACATCATTTATATGTACATATATCATCTAATACTAGCAGTAGACTAGGTAAACAATTTTTCTATATGAGATTTGTAAAATTTCGGTAGTATCAAATAATTATGTATAATATGTTCTATGTACAGCATCACTGCCAGTAAATTTTCTGTATAAAACACGTGTAATTGTAATCAACTCTTTTTAGTTTTGAGTCTTTACCTTAAAATGGAGTCCAAAGACAGATTAACCTTTAAAAAACAAAATGTCACATTCCTGTCAAATAGTGCACTTCACTTGCTTGCAAATGAAAAACTACTTCGCATACTAGGTTTATAAGTATCCCAGTTGTGAAGATATTATGATATTGCCAATATTATGATATCGAAATTACAAGATTGATACCACATGTATATCATAAGTATTATCCACATTAAGGCAGGATTCTCTATTAATAAATGAAGTAGTAGTAGTAGATATAGGATTCTAGCTAACTTATTTATCTTATGTTTGGTCAGTAAAATGTGGGTTTTATAAGTTAAGGTTTCACACCATAGTATCTATACAACAGTTAATATAAGATTATTTGCAGGCAAGTAGGGTTTCTTCTGTGAATGAAGAACATCGCTTAAAAATAATAACTTAAAAAACATAACATACTATGTATATTAGCTACATATAACTGAAGACGAAATTTGGCAAATTTATGTAACCAGATTAAAAATCAGTAACCCTAAAAAATCCAATTAATAGAAAATTTCCGGTTAGAGTCACAAACCCTCAATTTTTAGGGTTCCGTACCGGAAGGGTACCAAAAAGGCCCTGTTACTGAGTATACGATATTTTTTTTGTCTGTCTGTCTGTCCGTCACAAGCTCTATCTCAGTAATGGTAAGATGTACCCAGTTGAAATGTTCACATATTTTGGGTAAATTTAGACAGTTTAATCCCTGTTGCATTTAAAAAAAACCGGCCAAATGCGAGTCGGACTTGCGCACCGAGGGTTCCGTACAAACCTGTAGGTATATAAGTAAAAGTTCACCCATCACGACAATCGAGTCATAGTTATGGTATTTTTATCGTATCATAATTTAAAAAACAAATATCGTATCAATTATTAAAAAAAAAATATGTGATGTAAATAAAAATTTAAGGTTTTCGGAATTTTTCCTTTATATGTGCTATAAAACATTGCTTCATGTCAAATTTCAAGATTCTAGGTCGACTGGAAGTACCCTTTAGGTTTTGATTCCCTTGCGAGTAGTTGCGAGTTTGAAAATATGCGGCTTAAATTGCTGTTTCTTTTGATTGCGTTGACATAGAAGTTTGATTTTGTTACAGCTTAAAGGTATTATAGACCTGAGTATTTGATATGAATTTCAATTTAATTTAATATTTTTATTATATGATGTAACTAAAAATTTACGGTTTTCGCAATTTTTCCTTTATCTGTGCTATAAGACGTTGCTTCGTAACAAATTTCAAGATTCTGAGTTCACGGGAAGTACCCTGTAGGTTTTGATTCCCTTGCGAGTGTCGAAAACTTGCGGCATAAACGGCTGTATCTTTTGATTGCGTTGGCTTAGAAGTTTGATTTTTTCGCAGCTCTAAGGGACAATAAACCTGAGTACAGTGGAACCTCGCCATACGAGTTTAATTCGTTCCGTAACCTTGCTCGTATGTCAAATTGCTCGTATCTCAAAGCAATTTTCCCCGTTGAAATTAATTGAAATGCCATTTATCCGTTCCAGCTCCCAAAACACCACCTCAGTTGTGTTTTTTAAGTGTTTTTGAATAAGAAATATAGAAAAATATTTACAAGAAGAAACATTTATTTATAAATAACAAATACATATTCTATAAAAACATAATAAAAGAAAAAGTGAAGTGCTTACGGAAGCGCTTAATTTACGTCATTGGTCTTCGCTTTTTTCGTCAAGCTTTGCTCATTTTCACCTGCAGATCGTTTAAAAAATCTGTCCAAAGAGGTTTGTTTCTTCCTCCCTTTCAGGATAGTCTGAGGTGGGAGAAACTGTTAGACGCTGCACATGAGCCCAATATGCGCCCCGCAAGTTGGGGTCGTGTGCAGCGGTGTAGTGTGCGATTCCTCGTATCTCAAATCTTGCTCTCATCTCAAAGCAAAATATCGCTCGCTCGGCGGCTCGTATCTCAAAACACTCGTATATTGGGGCACTCGTATATCGAGGTACCACTGTATTTGATATAAGTTCCAGCTTGATACCTCCACGCGTTCCTGAGAAAAAGGGTCTTGACAGACAGACAGACGGACGAACGGACGGACAACAAAGTGATCCTATAAGGGTTCCGTTTTTTCCTTTCGAGGTACGGAACCCTAAAAACGGCCAAACTTGCAAGTACAAAATTAAGCCTGATTATAGTTTATACTCTATTGTTAAACAACAAACACCGAACAAATATCGTACTGCTACTGTTAAGTGAACATTTATTTATTATTTCAGTTGGTAAATTAGTATTAGAAATTAGTATAGAAATTTCAGTGCGCAAGTATAACTCGCACTTGTCCGGTTTTTATATATTTCGGATAACCTCGACAATAATTTAAAACATAAAGGTAAAAATGTATAGAAGCTTGGATGCAAAACAAAACTAGGCTCTATTTGTACAAATATTACAATTAGATCACATAGATATAGTTTGTTAACCATCAAAAATTACATTGACAAATTTGTTATCGGTCTTTTCATATATATTCGAAAAATATTAATTTGGTCCAGACTTCTTACATCTATCATAATAAAAACATACTGTTAATCTGAGTTAGATGTTGTTTGACCTTGAAAAGTAAAAAAAAAACTCATTACAAATTCAAAATGCAAAATGCAAAAATTAGGTTTTCATTAGATCTTAAAAAGCGTGAAACAGTTAAATTTTATATGTTGTTGTTTATTATGAATATACTAAATTAAAAAGCAATATTCGAGACTCTCACCGCATAAATTACGTATGCATGACTAACAAAAATTTAAAAAAAACATTTTCCCACAAAAGGTGAACTAAAATAAAATTACTGACCATCCGTGCCGCCCCACATGTCATGCAATTTTTTAAGTATATCTAAAAGAAGATAATGCAGCAAAGTTTTTTCGTAATTAAATTGCGGAGACACGTTTCAATTGGGCAATTAATTAAAATGTCCACGATAAAAGCCAACATGATACTATTATACGAATGCTGCACACACATACTCATTCTTCTATGCAAGCTTGTTTATAATCAGACTCTCCGGTCAGAATTATACGGCTGATTGAGTAAATTGGATAAAAGCTCATTTAGATTTAATGGTGGGTAACTTTAAGATAATTTACTAAATCCTCTTGCTAATTTATTATCACTTTGTTCGCACCTTTCTTACTGCACATGCGCCGCGGTTTAAGAAATTTATATCTTGCTTTGGTCATGCAGAATTATTCCTACTGATAAATGTGATCTAGAAAAGCTTGAATTTTAATATTACATTTAATTCTGATAAGAAATGACAACGATTAAGTGGAGCGTGGCCTGAGAGATTCACTTCATTTAATATTACGAGTAGATTGACTAATTGCTATAAACAAGCTATTTTTGGCGCCACTATTAAAATAAGAATTGGTCATTTGGAAAACATCTTGTTGTCAGGTAGAAATCCAAAGCAGATCTCATCATTTAGTTGTTGGTTTTGGATTTTAATTTTTCAGTACACATTTTGAGCCGTTGTTTTTGAAAGTGGTATAAGTCTGTTTTTGGAATGATTAAATGGTAGTTTTAGAGAGATATAGATAGGCTCTTTATATATTTATAATCACAAAGTCAAAACAAGAATGTTCTTTTTTTTTTTAAAGTGAAATAAGTTCATTCGTAATAATGATAACTGAAACAATTTTCTAATCGCATTAATTATTAATTATTATGACTTCAGAGTGCACTGCTTTAAAGTGTTTACAGTGGATATTAAGTAACTTGGTTTGTGTTTCTTAAAGTAATGGAGGGCAGCATGAGTATTATTTGATATGGTTATCAATTAGTTTTAGTTTTTACTATATTTCATAACTTAAATATTACAATGAGTTCTAATACCTATAACTGAATAGCTTTCTTTTAAAAAGTAATACAAGGGTGGTATAAATGTGCAGATATACCTTCTTCTTTCACTAAATCCGGATATCTCCAAGAGTCGCCATTAACAACAGCAAAAACTGAAATTAGAAGAAAAACATTATAGTTAATTTGCTAATTTAAAAAAAAAATACTTATAATGTAAAATTTAGTAGTTTACTGTAGATAATATTTTCATTAGACGTTAAAAATATTTCAGTTGCTTTGCAATATTTTACAAAAATATCTTACTCCAAATTTAACTTGTTAGATCGCTCTTCATTTCATCTGGCAATTGCTAGCAATTTTTAACTATGGATGTGGAAAATTCGCAAATATCTTAATTTAAAATAAACACAAAATTTCAAGAGGTAATAAAAAGCCTATTAAGTTGCGCCAAAATTTAGCTCACTACTTACGCAAGACTATCTTAAGAATGAACTGAACGATGGATTTTTCAAAAGCATTAGATAAACATATACAATAATTTCCAGAAATATCTTCTTTCAAGTTGTAAAAACCAAGACGTATGGTTTTAATTGAAAATAAATTTGTTTGCATAGTCCAAAAATTTAAATTTGATTTTCAAGGAAAATGTAAAAGTCTTACGTTCAATTTATTGATTCTGCTTCAAAAATCAAATGCTTTTATGTTTTTTTTTTCAAAAGTTTTGAATAGTATCCAGTAAAAAGTTATAAACATTCTACCGGTATTACATGCCTCATAAATAAATTAGCTAAACTTTTACTTAGATTTGATTTTTGTTTTTGTTATAAATTAAGATACCACCAAAAAAATATCTAGTTTAAACATACCATATAAGGTCTGTCTGGTAACTATAAAGTTTTTACTCGTGGGTAAAATTTTTACCTGAAAGTGTCTGTTAACCTCACGGAGGGGAAAATCTGAGCTCTTGACAGCACTTCTCCTCTTACACAATTTTACCAGATTTTACCCACGCTGCGGAGACCGAGTAAATTTGGGTAAAATCACCGATTGCTTGTCACTGTGTAATCTGTCATTTGTGTGTTTCAATTTTGCGTTGCGATTCAGATAGAAGAAGACACAAGTAAGATTTACCCAATTTTTACTTGAAGTCGTCTGGTAACTTTGATGTTTATCCCCACTACCATATGAAACTTTTTACCAGATTTTTACTCAAGAAATGTTTACTCAAAAGTTACCAGACAGACCTATATTATTGGTATACTGCGAATTGTCATAAAATATTTTTTTATTTTTGTTATATTGCACTAATTCGCTCTAATTCTAAGTTACAAAGTTGAGGATGCAAATAAGTTATTATATGTGGCTATAATAACCGTATTCGACTCTATTATTAGAATTAATTTATTTATAACCTTTCCTAACCTGCTATTGTTGGGATAACAATGAAAATTCTGGTAGTACAGGAAATGCACGCCTTCAGAATTAACCTTCTTTAATTCTTCTGTAGGTGCATTGTCATAGGAAGCAAGCATTCAATGAATGCTTTTTGTCTAAAAGTCGGGTGTCTGATGCAAGGAAAACGATTGTAATGCATGCACAAATCAAGTGTAGCAAGTAATTGATCCAAAAGTATCTTGAAACTTGAGTTCTTGCTGACATGTGGTTTCGTGTAAAAGATAAATACATAGTAACCAGAGACACTGACTGGAATCTTTTGCTTATTGAAACATAACGCTTTGATATTTTCATCTTGATTTAATCCAACAAAAAAAATTAATAAACGTAATTTGTTCAGGGAAATTTGACCTAATTTTCGAGCTAAACTCTTTGTTGTAATTTTAGATTCTTTAGGTTCTAATGACGAATGTCACCCACTTATTTTGTAAACAATGGGCTAAGAAGCCTTCAAAAATAGTCAAACTATATAGAATTAATTAAAAAGTTCCATGAAGACCTGCATCTCTTGTATTTAAAATTTAGAATCTTTATTTTTGCAAAGAGTGTCAACTTTTCCAGCTACTTAATTAATTCCATTTTATTTATAGAAGATAGCTTTAACATTTCTACATTTTTTAAATGGAGCCCTTCGTCATTGAGACTTACATATGTACGTTATATACATTTATTAAGTAAGGTCTACCTTTATTTAATAAATTTTATTTGAAGGATTTCGTGTCATTTCCAAGAATGATTTTTTGTTTTTTTTAAAGGAAGAGGGCGACCCATGAGGATGTGCACTGCGACCTAAGAGGTCTTTTGTGCGAGCTACGCCCAGGAAAGGAATAACTAGGTGTGGGAGAACTGGGTCAGAGTGGTCAATTGACCAAGTTGGATTCGAATCCACGGCCTCAGCAATAGGGCTGACCACATGTCCCGCCAAGCTACTGACTGATACATGGGCCTCTCCAAAGTGTCCAAAGACCAGTGAGAATCGAACCCACGACCTCGACAATGGTAGCCCGGCTCTCATAGCGCTGAGCTACCGAGGCCCCTTCCGAGAATGATGATACTCAATCTATAAAAAAAAGTTTGTTTTTTAAATCAAAATCGTTTTCGAAAAAATAGTCCAAAAATTCGTAGAGAAACAACAAAGTGTTTAATATTTTATGTTAGAGGAACAAAGTCAAGGCCAAAAGTGCCAGAGGCCAGAGATTCCATAAACTCCTAGCATATATTAATAGGTCTGTTCGTTGGCATTCGCACTGGTGCGCCCTGAGAACTGTCAAAAAACACGGGGCAGCCCAGTGCTTTTCACTCCAGCGAACAGCTTATTAAAAAGGAGAACTGTCATCTGGCCTTTTACACAAAAATTATAAAATAAAACCACTACTTTTTCATAATGTTGACATCGTAATGCTCAAATTAAGTTCTTGTGCCCGCAACAAGAGTTAATTCCACTTTAAATACCGTATCTGTTAACAATTAAACTGATAACCGTCATTTACCCTGAGTTTTTATCTGGGGTAAAACACAGAATTGTCACTTGACGTTTAAAAACCAGTGCAGATAGGGCGCACTGGGTTGCCACAGGATTGCCAACGAACAGATCTAATAACTCATTCTTTAGTATTTCATTTGATATTTATTTTCATATTTATTTCTGAATTATTAATGATCCGTAAAAATGATTTTCTAAAATATTATTTGTAAATTTCCTTAAAATATGTATTCTGCTGTCCCTAAACGATAACTAGCTTAAAAATACCATAAACTTTGTCTTTTATTGCACTCGATTTAACATGCAAACACAAAATGATAAAGTCTTGTAGGCTAAAGTGCACCAGATTTAAAGCGAAAATGGCCTGATTAGGGAATTGTTTTGATAAGAATATAATGAAACCACATATTAATAAATTTTCATTCAAATTTACATTTTTCATTCATTTAAAAAATATTAAAACAAATTTACCCAAAAAATCAATGCAACTTTGATAGTATTTAAAATAAAGCAAAACAAAATTTGAATTTCGATAATCAAAAGGTGTGATGTCTTATGTAAAACGCATTGTATAAAAAACACAATTTTTTACCACGACGATGGTGTGGTGTAATATAAAACAGAAAAATTAAAAAATAAATAAAAAGGTATGTTACTCATTCGTTATTTATTTGTTCCTACTGGTAGATAATAAGATGCTTTAAAAACATATTTACTGTCGTATATAAAAATCTTGTCAGTAACGTCCGAGATAAGATATTTACGATTTTGTTTCTTTTATTCTATAGACTGTCATTAATATCTCGACTTGTTTGGAATCCTTTAATAAATATGTTTTTGGACGGTCAACGGTCAGTGGAAAATAGGGCGGGAAGCATTAACGAACATATTACACAAATATCTCGATTAAAAAAAAAATTTGTTTAATGTATGGCTGCTCGCTGTACCAGAACTTATATAACTACCAATCTTTTGTTGTTAAAACACCCAAAAAATACTAGTTTATGAAATGAAATATCGCCAAATAATTCTTCACATTTAGTGCAATTATTTACTTAGAGGTTTTTGCCATTTAATTTTTTTTTTTCAATTCAAAGCTTATACACTCTTTTAATATCGCGCACCTATGTTAGTACACAAAAACTACCACAAAAATAAAAAAATGCATATTTAAGCAATATTAACAGGAGGTATCTTTCTGATGTACATTAAATTAAATTAAATTAAGTAGATTCAAATTGCTATGAAGTGATTGACGTAGAACAGCAACATTTATAAAACATACAAAGAGCAAAATAAGCTTCTTTTAATTCATTAATTTTTTGTTACTTCCTGTGGCATAAATCAATATCCAAAAAAAGGGAGGTGAAATCAATGGCATGTGCGATAGATTATTTTAATACCAGACAAGTAAGCTAAGATTATGGTATAGTATAGTTAGTTGTGCTGCAAAGATAGAGTAAGGCCGCTCGTTACAGGCGTTTAGGTTTATATAATTGTTATATTAAAAGTCTACTAATTAAAATATTTTAAATTAAGCAATATTCAATTCTAATCAAAATGTTATATAACACTGGATCTTTAAAGCTCGATAGCTATTCAGTGCTCTAGAAATGTCGACAACGATTTATAAAATTTGCACAAGCTTCTTTTTCCTTGTTATGTAGGTTTATGAAAGACAGAAGATCTCTAAACTACACCAACTTAAAAATTTTGATATTTATAACTTTTTGATCAAGATTAAATATGTTTCAAACCATGTTTTATACAGTCAATTTGTTCTTCTTAAAACAATTGTGCAAAATACTCATTGAATCCTTTTTTGTTGAAACTGCTGGTGAGTTTCTTATCATAACTGGTCTAAAATTATATCTCAATTAAATAAAAAATACAGTTTTTTTATGTTTTTATTCTCTAAATACACGAAAAATTAGAGTTTTGTTCGACAACATATTTTTCTAACCATATAAATCTCAACTATTAATGATATTACGATTTTTTCATATACTTATAAGTATTCAATTTCTTGTAAAATTCTGAAATTGATTTTTAAGCTAAAAACACAACATTTTCTTTCTTTCAAAATAAGATAAATTCTAAAATCATAAACACTTTTGAGAAATTCTTCCTATTACAAATAATAAATAAAATTATTGAAGAATTATGTTTTGAAACAATTTAAAAAATTTCCTATTTTACTACTCATGGAAAAATTACTATATTTAAAAATGTTTGAGTAATGCACCACCTAATATTCAGAATTAAAAACATTTTAAAAATATGTCAGACAATTTTCCGCAAAAATAAATAAAATACTTGGTTTTTTGTAAATTAAGCATATGAAAAATAATAAATCGTGGATAAAGATATAAAACTCATCCAGTACATTTTTGTGTGAAGCTTTTTATAATTAATTTTCTTTATATTTTTTCTATATAATGACGATATATTGGAAAAGACATTCGAAAATGTATACTTGAAAAAGGGAGTTTTAGAACTACTCGATCTGAGTAGTACCTACATGACTTTTATATATCAAAATTAAAATTTTACTACCGCTTCCTTTCTATCGAAAATTCAGATGATTCGAATTTACCAAGAAACAATCATCATACTTTTGTAAATTGTCTAAGACATTTTGTTATTTTAATTATACATACAGGGACAGTTTTAAAAGTTCGAACAAAATTGAATTCAAATACATCCGGTAGAATTTGCCGCAAATATCGAAGCCGCAGTTCATTAACGTTTCAACCTTGAATATGAGAAGACATATTTCAAGCTTATAAATTTGCAAATTGAATCAATTTAAGGAAGGTCAAAAATATCGTACTTCTCAAAACCGAAAGTGGTTACTCAATGAAACAAGTATTTTTCTTTAAGGAATTCAATAAGCCCTTATTTTTTTAACACTTTCTTAAACTTTCGTAATCGTTGTAGCTTAAGTCAAGCATATAAATATATTTTTTATAAGCCACCATTACACTTTTTCATAAAACTGGTTTAAAAATTTCCTAAAATTAAAGAAGAAGAAACGGTTACGTTTTAACATAATTACATTGGTGCTGTTAAAAAAAATATATTTTTAATACTCTTATCAGAATCGTTATGTATTTGATTAAGATACAAAAAAATAACCGTGAAGAATCTCTCTCTTGTCCCATCACAGGGTTGTTGTTTTAATATAAAATGATGTATTCCACTAAAACAATCGCCTTTGTAATATTTATGTGCCCGTAAAATTTTGTCTGCCCGCAAATGTATATAATATATGCCTACTTTTCAATGCAATGTTATGATAATATGTATGTATAATATTGTGGAAATTATATTTTCTTCGCTAAAGATCTATTTTGATATTTCTCCTAATAAAACTATAATTGGATTCACTTCTAGGATAAGAGAAACCAATTTAAATTTTATTTTGGTTAATATAAAAAAACTGAATGATATAATTTTTTATAAATATAAAAGATATATATTGTTGATTTAATTCTATAAAACTATCTATATTTTATTTAAGTAAACTAAAAGTGTCAAGATTGTTCGTTATAAAAAACACCCGCTTTACACTGCTACTCCTCGTTCTTTAAAACAAAACAACAAAATAACCTGATTTTGGTCTAATTAGTATATGTAAAATAGTAAAAATTAATTCGAAGCAAGTTTCCCATAAAATCATATCGGTGTTTTTATATTATACCGCAAAAATACAAAAAGTTTATTCACGCTTATTTGTTTATAAAGCAAAAAACTAATAAGTTTTTATTAATTATATCCGTTCAAAAGTAAAACACCTAATATTACTTTTTAGTACAGAATAATATTATGAATATTTACTAATTATTTTCCCTACCTATTAGAAATAGAATTAACTGTGAAAAAGTAGCCATCGTTGCACTATCACTGCACTATAGGAACAGATAACACACCGAGATCTAAAACACCACTAAAAAATTGTTAAAACTGTCGTGCTTGATTGCACTTAAAGGACTTAACGAATTAACTTCTCAACATGTTCTTAAACAAGCAGGTGGAATTGAATTCGCGCAACCAATTCGAGTCAATCCTCTTAACCGAATAGAAAGAACACTTTCAGAACCTTAACTGCGGCGATAGCAAGCGTTCTAAGTGTTTGAACAACACTGATAAATCTCAAGTTAGCAGCATCCCGCAGAACTCAATTAATAGACTCAGGAAAGAACTTGCGAAGTCCGCGCACTGAAATGCTGCTACACTGTATGGCCAGTGCAAAAATAGCCGCGTAATCGGCGGTACAGACCGGTGCACAGTGATTTCTGATATTTATTATCTCCTTTTAATGATTAAGAATATTAATTAAAGTCTTCACACCTGGTTCCGGTAGCCATTGCCATGCTGAGAGGAAGTCAATTTCAGAGAGGCTTGCAAAAATTCTAGATTGCAAAGATACAAACCATACCGCGATCGGTTGAGCAAATCTTTCAACCGCCACCGATACGATGGTGAAAACAAGTTTACCGCCGCTTTCTTCGTCGCTTAATCGACAAAAGTTATTTGGGCAGTTTAGAAATTGAATAGACGAATTTTAAACTTAGCTTATCTTCTATGTTTACCGGATGTTAGCTTAGCATTCTCAGCGCCCGATTTTGCGTTTAAGTCACCCCAGAAAAAAGATTTATCCTTTTTCGACCCATAAACATATATACTTTTATTAAACATATCTTTCATTAACAAAAAAAAAATCAAGTGGTTTTAAATTATAATAAAAATGTATATTTAGAAAGATAAATGAACATTAAATTAATAGTCAAGTAGTACAAAGTAAAAAGTTTTACCTAGTTACACATTGTTAACTAGGTGCATTTTTAATGCTACATATTACAAAAATGTATTATTGCTCATTCAAACAAAACTTATATTCTATAAAAACTAAACAGAAGAAACATCAACGTTGTTATTATATATTTTAAGTTTATCAAGTCAACAATTTCATGATCAATTGCCAAAATTACCAAAACATTAAGACGATTTTGTGTGATAGTGGAACGTAAGAATTTCTTAAGTAATTCTGACTCTTTTAGTCAGCAATAGTCTTAAGGGGTTATTTACAGTCAGGATTGTCAGAAAATTGACTTTTTTTATTTTATTTTCGTAATGTACATATATTAAAGTACACCCACAGAAAATTTCATGTCAATCCGGTGAATATTCTCGAAGTTACACGCATATTTGTAGTGACGTGTCCGAGTTTTTGTACTGTATGTAAAGTGCTTTTGAAACTTTAAACGCGTTTTTCTCAAAACTGTGTTCTTAAAGTCGGTGAGCAAGATTTCTCGGAAACGGCTGAACCGATCAGTTTCAAATTTTAACACAACCTTCTTAAGCATATTTTTTAGTAATTACATAATCGAAGCTTTTTGCTCACCGATAAATATTTTCCATTTTATAAACAATTTAGAGCCAAAATTGTTGCTAAAAATCGATCGATTTTTTTTTAAGAAGCCGCCATTTTGTCATAAATTCTTATTTTGCTTATTCCTTCGATTAATTACAGGATAAGAAAATATATTAACGAAATATTTTTGGTTTTTTCATTTTGGATGATCCAGTCCAGAGATATCGTGATCACCGCAAGACTCCTTTTTTTAGAGTTGCTCCCGGAAATCAGCTGTAGCAGCTTTTAAAATAATTATTTTTACAAATAAAAAACATTAAAATACACTCAAGAGTTACCATAATATGTGTACAAATTTTTACATTAATAACTTAAAAGGAAAAATTCTTGAAAAATCGATTTTTTTGGGGCTCCTGACTGTATATAACCCCTTAAGGCAACGCTAAGGTTTAGGGCAACATTTAAAATTATTATTAATTTTAGTCACATGGCCCAAAAGCGTAGAAACCACAGAAATCTCTTCTGTTAATTTTGCCCCAGTTATGTGAACAGAATAACCATCGGTCAAAATACTTTCCAAATCTTTGTGTTCATAGCGTTTCTTTAGACATGATCTTAAAATCGTATATATGTATAAGAATTGAAAATAATTTCTCTGGTAACTAAGTTCAAATCGAGCATTTAGTGCATTTAGTTTTTGATCAATTGTAAAGTCGTTGCGCGACATGGATACCTACCTTTTTTTGTTATTTAATTATAAATTTTAGTATTATGATTTTGTTAGATATTAAGAAGAACCCCAAGGAAATTTATACTTGTTAATTTTTTTAATATTTATTGTTTTTGCCTAAAAGAAAAAATATTTGTAATCCTGAATTCTGAAGAAAACAGTCATAAAAGATTGCAAAAATCGCTTTCATTTAAGCCATTGTAGACCTCAATCGGAATGCTGCGAGCCATTTTGTACTCTTTTAAGTGGTAAAATTATAAAGATCACGTGGTTTTAGCGGCCATATTGGATTTTGAGCAATCCAAAAAAACAATTTGCGATACAGCTTTTGAAAGCAGAAGTCAAAAGTTTTCATTTGGGCCTTTGTAGACCTCAATCGGAATGATGCGACCGATTTTATAGCCTCATAAGTAGTAAAAGTAATGGAGGTCACGTGGTTTTAACCACCATATTGGGCTCTGTATAGGCGGATTCTTCGAAAGCCAGTGTGCATTCGAAAGTATTTTGAGCCTTGGTAGACCTTAAATGGAGCTCAACATTTTTGGACAGCAGCGGGTGGTCCGTTCACAAAGAACGCCTCAAATATAAAATTTTGGCAACAAAACACAAACCAAAAAACCATTAACTTTGTTCACTCTTTTAAAAAAATAGGGAAAACCAAAGTCAATATAATTTAATACTTTTATTTTTGATTGTTTCAATTATTGTTATTATTATTTGGTAGAATCGTACGGACCGGCGATGCATGCAGAAAAAATGTCACTTCTAATAAACGATACTACAATATTCTTCTTCCTTTTTTCTTTATTACTTTCATCATATAATAAAATGATGTAAGAAATAAAAAAATATTTACTTTTTTTTATTTCTCTTGTAATCCACAATCGAAAAATACATAATTCATCTCAACAGTACAGACAGTCATAAAAAGTAATACTATGCATATTTTTGCAACACTCTTTATTTTACAAGTGTTAAAATCTAAATTAATCGGTTTACGTAATTAGCTGAAAACTTGCACTCTTTAGTATAGAAGTGTTTTGTCAATTTCTTGAAAGTGTTTATCCAGTCATACGAACCAAAAATAGTCTACTTAGAATTACAATTGTAAATTTCAAACACAAAGTAAAGTTATAATGAGATTACGAACGAACGAGCTTAGGAGATTAGGAAGAAAATGTGTTTTGGTTAAAAAACAGAGAGAATCAAAAACGACTTTTACTCGGGTATAGATAATTTACAATTGAATAATATCGGATATATCTGAAAAAAATTCGCCTTTCTCAAGCACTTTACTGGAAAATAACACAAAAAAAGGAGACATAACTCAAAAATAAATACTCAAAATATGAAAGAAAATGTTTCCCCAATTCCAAAATGTGTATAGACCCAGCTGACCCTATCTGAAGAAATAGTAACATTGTAACACTCGCCCTGGCATGATAATTATTCCGGCTGTTTCAAGTTCACGTTTTCTGTTAATCAGCCTCCAGCATTCAAAATGCTCCCATACACTTTATTAAATCTTATTTATTCTCACAAAATTATCAAGACCCAAAAAGTACGCCAGCGAAACCGAAATGATAGAGTGCTGCAAAATCGATGTTAATTATGGTTTTAAATATTTTATATTACGAGGGGCAGATACATTTAATTATTTTTTATTTTATTGTTTTGAACAAGCTTAACTTTACATTTGTGATCAATGTAATTATGTTCCGCATAACGCTATGAATCTATGGTGATTTACGTATATATATAGGTTTTTGAATTCGCTGATTTAACTAAAGGGTTTTGCAATAAATAAAAAGCACTGAATAATTTAAAAACGCTTTGTATTTAATATTTTTAAACCAAGAAATATGTACTGAAATACTTTATTGACAATTAAGTCTATTGATTAAACTTAAAGCCGGCGTATTTGCTTACCTTTCGAAAACAAAATTATTTAATCATTTTTATTGTGTTCGTCGCAAGAGCTCACTTTCCAGGCGAATAGCTTTCCCATTTCTTGTGGTTAAGCTTGTTGAAATCATCACAGTTCTCAGCAATATCCTTTAAATATTTGGCTAGTTTAAGCAGTTCATTATCTTTCGTGCGATTTATATGTGCCTGTCGGAAAGGACGTATTTTGAGCCCAGATTTAGGATTCATTAGAAAATTTCGACGTATATCATCAAACATGATTGTATTCTTTGCGCTGTACTGAGGATATTTGCCCCAGATAACGCCTAACGGCTTTACATCGATAATTCCCTTTTCAGCCGTGTATACGCTTATCATAGCACTGGAGTCTAAGTTAAACATAATTTTGTAATCAGAATGATTGCTAACACCGAGCAATTTCATCTTCTCTTCTATCCATTTCATTCCAGTTGCTGACCAGATAACAATATCATAATGCTCGTAGGCCGATGTAAGAAATTCGTGTAGGTATGGCCTCATCAATTCAGCTCCAGTTTCCGCTGAAGACCTATGATCGAATAAAGTGTAGTCTATGTCTAAAACGAGTAAATGCTTCCCTTCGCGGGGTGGATTGATCACTGTCACTTTGTAGTCTTTAATACGTTTCTGGATTTTTGCTAGATATATGGAAGTGTTTTCGATTGATACTTCTTTCTCTTCATTATCATCAAAATCGTCTATGACTTCTATTTGTCCTTCAGGCTTGTTACGAACATCTTCTATATCTGCTTCGGTGGATCCGACCATCATTATTTTAAAATTCGGCTTTAATTCCAGATTACCAAGTTTAACATCGTTTGGAGCAAATTTCCCTGTAATAAAGCAAAATGTTATGAAGAATTATTTAAGTAAACTGTTTTCATGAATTTTTCTTTCCACAGAAAGTAGAAAAATCTGTCATTGTATTTGAAAAAAGTGTCAATCATGTAATTTAATATATTAATAATTTATGACATTATATAATTTGGTTGTTGAGGAAACTAACTCTTACAAAACGACATTTAATCCTGGAGGATTAAAAAAACCTTAACAATTTGATTAAACAAACTTCGAACTATGAACAAGATTTGCCTTTTTACACACAATTTTCATTATCAACTTATGAGAAAATTTCTTTTTGAATATTTTTTTTTTTTTCCTTAAACCTATAGAGCCTTTTTTTAAATTGTATTAGTAATAAAAAGTTAAAATACCATGAACTATCTACAATTTGTTAGAATTGACCCTGTCCATCACTACTAAATCAATATAGGAGGACTGTTATACAAAAAGACTTCCATTTTTATCGAAATAGAGCTAGTAAATCTGCAGATTGAAGATATTAATGGAATATATTTGGATTTGATTTCTAAGGACCCTAATATTATCTTCCAACATCTATAATAAAAATTGTCTTGGCCCGACTAACAATCACTTGGCTTTCCACTCAAACTTCCGCGATGTATGAAGTTAGCACGATTCGGACAATTTAAAGGCCAACGCGCTTTGGATTTGAAATGAAAATGCCCATGACCGTGGTCTCTGAAATTGCTTTTGTAGACGCCGTGTAATAGCCAATTACAGTCGCCAATATACTGGTAATTTATAATTCGGGACGTGAGCATGAGTACAATAGCGCCGAAATTTTCCCCACTTTAAAACATTATAGATTGTGCCTACAGTTTGCCACGTGAGTAGAGGCATTTAACTGCTTAAATATGCTAATTTCAGCATAATAACCAATGCAATCAAAAAAAAAAAAAAAAAGACTTTCTTTCGGCCATAAGTCTGATCCAACTTTTGAGTATTTATCTGCTTTCTTAGATGGTGTCGAAAGCTGAAACCCAGGCAATAAGAAGACAAATATTTTCTCAATGTGAACCCACAACAAATTTGATTACATGCAGCAGAGTTTCTACTACCACTTGCCGTTGCAAGTAAATGTAAAAGAGGGAAGATATTGAAATATTTATAAAGAAAATAAGCGACTGAACGCACCTTTATATTTCAAATTAAGTAATTTTTGCCGTTCCGGCTGCACCTGGGTTTTCTTGAATATCTCGTGCTTCAGCAGGGCGACGGTGTCCTGCTCGGTTAGGTCATTGATTTGATACTCCTTACCGCTCCACTTTACGATAACGCTGATTTCGTTAATATCCTCCATTCTTTTTTATTTAAACTACAAATCGTGGAAATGATGCTTATAACAGACCTCTATAGCTACCAGTAGAAAAATGCATCGCCCGGAAGCACGAAACGCCAAATCCCTAAACAAAATTACTTCAACGCAATCAGCTGACAAATGACAGTGACAATTACTTATCTAGTACGTTTCTTTTACTGAATTGTAATAGATGTTTTTGAAAAATGTTTTTAACACTATTTTTATAATCATGTGTGATCCCTTAAGGGGGGGTATGGTTTGAAAATGACTTTTTAAGCAAAATTTTGTGAATTTTTTTTTGGAAGTATGGCTACATTATTTTATTTTTAAATTAAATAGGCTTCTAAAGTATAATTCAAAGAATAATTATATGAATTTTCAAGTAAAAATATTAAGAATTGTGCTCAATTTAAAAGACTGGTTCGATGTGGACATAACGAAGCTACTTAGATCGGTCATCTGCAAACATAAACTACATATGGGGCATTTCACGTGAAGCGGACAGGGAAAAAAAAGTTGAGGTTCTGAAAATCGACCACATTCGGCCTATTTGTACTTCTAGTAGGTATGAATGTGCACGCAAAATATTTTTTTTGTATAGTGTATATTTACCAAGTTATAGGTTTCTAAAGAATGGTCGTTGATTGGTACAACAATTTATTGAAAGTACTTTTTCGAATATAACAAATTTACTATAAAATATTTAACATAGCGATACATGTTAAAAATATACTGTTCTTTTTGACAGTAAAAAAAATATTGAAAAATTATTTTTTTTCATATCTAAAACCGGAAGTAAACTTTTCAAATCAGAATTAAAGTCACTTCGACCATTTTTTTTTTCTTTTTTTTTCTTTCAAAATATAGCTTAAAGAATAATAAAAGTACACTAGAAAATTTAAAATGGGATCTCTATTAGTTTAGGAGTTACATTGAATAATATCCACCCACGTAGCAAGAATTCACGCCCTTTGCGACGCGGGTGTATATTATTCAATGTAACTCCTAAACTAATAGAGATCCCATTTTAAATTTTCTAGTGTACTTTTATTATTCTTTAAGCTATATTTTGAAAGAAAAAAAAAGAAAAAAAAAATGGTCGAAGTGACTTTAATTCTGGTTTGAAAAGTTTACTTCCGGTTTTAGATATGAAATAAAATAATTTTTCTATATTTTTTTTACTGTCAAAAAGAACAGTATATTTTTAACATGTATCGCTATGTTAAATATTTTATAGTAAATTTGTTATATTCGAAAAAGTACTTTCAATAAATTGTAGTACCAATCAACGACCATTCTTTAGAAACCTATAACTTGGTAAATATACACTATACAAAAAAAATATTTTGCGTACACATTCATACCTACTAGAAGTACAAATAGGCCGAATGTGGTAGATTTTCAGAACCTCACTTTTTTTTCCCTGTCCGCTTCACGTGAAATGCCCCATATGAAAATTTCCAACCTTCGGAACGAAGAGAAACCCTAAGAATATTTTAACTTTAATGAACGCAGCCCTTATGTTATTTTTTCAGTGTAAAATGTACTAGATTTCGGTTGTCATTATTCAGCTGTCATTTCACCTGACAGTAAAAGCGAAAACATGTCAGAGGATAGTTTATTCGAATTCTTACACTCGGAGATTGTAAATTATTCCCTGTCGGAAAATAAAGCAAGAAAACTGTGTCAATTTTCACGATTACATTTTAAAGTGGCATCTTCCAGGAAAATGACCTGTCTACGCTCGAGTACATTGGATATACGACCGGCTATCGCTTGATAGAGCGCCTCACGAGAGAGTGGCCCCGGTTCAAAGATGAGCTCGACACGATGAAATTCATCTGCACCGATTTCTGGACGGTGCTGTACAAAAAGCAAATAGATAATCTCAGAACAAATCACCACGGCGTGTATGTCCTGCAAGATAAAGCTTTTCGTTTCTTGACACGAATCACCCCGGGCACAAAGCAACTGGAACACGCCCCAAAGGTAAGCGCCGGATTAAATCCCAGCGGAATAAACTGAAAATCCCAATTTCAGCATGTCGCATTCACTTGCGGTCTTGTCCGAGGGAGTTTAGCTAACCTAGGCATAAATAGCACAGTCACAGCAGAGGTCCAGTCGATACCCTCGTGCAAGTTCCACATTCAAGTTAATAGAAATTAGTTTGCTGCCGTCTTATTATTATTATTATTAGCATTAATTATTGGAAATATAAATGTACATTTAAAATTGCTACAAGATTGCTTTCCTCGTGTATACAGCGATGTAATCTCCTGTTGTCCCAATCTCAGAATAGTGCTGTAGACTCCAAATTGAATCTACGACTTTTGAAAGCTCGAACGGAGTGGGAGACGTGTGCCTCCCACTGCCCTCGTCAGCCCCTATGATAATTATGCAGGATCCTTTGTAGGCCTCTAAATATTCCTGGAATGCTTCACGGTCGTTAAAGTAGCAAAAGAGCATAGTAAATTGCCAGTCACTTCGACCCACACAGTCCTGCAGGAATTTTGACGTAGCTGGTGGAGTTACGAAGTTTAGATTTATAAAAGGTTTCGGACAGTATTTCGACGTCCACCATGATTTTTCTAGTTCTATTCCTGAAGTAGGTATACCTAAAAATAAAATAAGTTTTAGAAAAAAAAAAGAAGATGATGATCAATAAGGTCGTTTTGCGACCCCCGCACATTTTTTCTAATAGTGTACAAATATAAAATATCAGACATATTCGAACAAAATCTCGCTTTTTGAAGTCTCTCTTTGGGTGGAAAAATCAGCCCTCTTCAGAACAAATATATTTTTGAGTTTTAAATTCCATTTATTAGTACCTATCATTGAATACTTATAATAAATTGAACACTTTGTACAAGGAAAATTATTTTTTCTTTAGTTAAATTTTTATTTTCTATGATACAAGAAAAACAATGAGATTTTTAAAAACTGGATTTATCCGAAAAATCGGATTTTTGTTCATCCTTCGTGTACGTGCAAAACATAAATTTAAATATTGCTCCGAACAAAGTCAGTTTGGTATATCTTAGAAAAACCAAAATAAGCGACAAAGATGTCTAAATTAGAGCTTCTACAAAATAAAAAATTGAAATAAGGACAACTGAGTAGATGTAACCACCAATCCTAATTCCAATTATGCTAATTTTACCAGTACACTTTAGAAGCCTTCTAAAATAAGGTCGCACAGAAAAAAAAATTATATAATGTTTCCGATAATATTGCAAATGTTATTTACATAAAAAATTAATAATATCCAAACCGTCCACTGCCAAACTAAACAATAGACGTTTAAACATTGTATTTAACATTTTTAATTTCTACACTGAATTCCAAAGCTGATCAAGAATGATTGGAGCAATTCTTCCCTTTAACCTCACATAGGAAAAAACACTTTATTTTAAAACTACTCTTCCTTTTACCTGTGGTCTCTTGGAGGATCCATTCCAGTAAGCCAGAACCACAGCCTACACTTAATATAGCGCGGGTGTTAAAATCCCTTAAAATGTTCCTCAAGAAAATTATATTTCTTTCAGTTGGCCAAGCCCACAACACCCGCGCCTTTTCATCTAAAGGAATACTCTCCCCAGCGGAGAGGACATCCCTCCACTTTTTTGATTCAATCAACTCTTGTATACTATCAATCCACGAAGTCATTTTGCAGGTATCGATGCAAGAACTAAACATTCGCCGGATTTTAGTTCTTCACATAAAAGATACACGCGCTTATTTTTTGGAAGCTATCCAATATTTTTTGTTTAGACAGTACCCCTCATATAAATGATAAACGCTTTGTGGTGCTATTTCGGTTGCTGCCCTTCAAATTTTCACGGGCCACATGTAAACTAGATGACGCAAACCGCTTGGCCTTGCGCAAGGCCGCAACGTTTTGCATAAGTAGAACAAATGCGAAAATGGTACCCATTATAGGCGGTATATTATTTACAATTATCTTACATTGGACTAAATTAAAAAATAAAAATAAATAATATCATGGATAAGTTCTCTAAGTACCAAGAGCAAATTAAAGACAAATTCCAGAACTCTCATGTAAATATATATTCGATATTTGGAACGAAATGTTTCTTACAGATATATCTTAATTAATCTTTAAGTTTATGTGTGCCAAAGCCAAAGAATCTAGTAAATACATTTTCAACAGATTGCAAATTAAGGGACTACTACCGGTTAGATTGCAAAAAAACAGCATAATTTTCAATAATTTTTTTCTCAGCTCCTTTATTATATATCAATTTCAAATTTTGCATGGTGATAATAATTATTTCAAATATTACAAAAAAATTTTTTTCTTATTTTTATCATTTTTTTCCTTGTTTATAGAGGGCGCCGAAGTTGGTAGCTCAAAAAATGACTCGTCCCATGGCGGACAACTCATCTCAGAAACGAAGAGTCTGAAACAAATAAACCAAACGGCATTTTATTAAGGAATGTCCCTTACGTAGGAAAAAACCAGAATATGTCAACAAATGATTAAAAAAACAAAATGGCGGACGTTTGAAAATTTTTTTCAAAAAATCGTTTATTTTTTCACTTGTTTTCACTTGCTACATTTTTTTGAATTGAATTTTGACTAATATTGTGGTTTTTTCCTGTGCAGAATTCTCAAATAAAGAAGCACTCCAAATTTGAGCCCAATCGGTTGGGCCAATTCGGAGTTAGTGTGTCCGCCATATGATAAAAGGTCATTTTGAGAAAATCACGTTTAAAGTTTTTGTTTTACTTATAAATATATAATAGGCGGGCACGCTTAATTTGCTGTAACTTTTATATTTTTGGGAATATCAAAATAAAATGTTGAGACGTGATTTCTGAAGGTATATTGAGTTGAAAAATGTAAAAAAAAAAAAATTGAATTTTTCAAAATTATAACCGGTAGTAGTCCCTTAAAAGGTTTTATAAATTTCGGTATTTAACACGTTGAGTGCGGCACCGGTCCCTGGAGACCGGCGTTAGACTTTTCGTTAGGCCGATATCGGTCCGGTGGGACCGGCAGTATTAAAGTTAAAAAATAAATGTCGCCTGAATGAAATGTAGTCAAATATAGTTTTAATGAGCTTTATTAAAGCATTCTAAGCAAAAGTATGGCTGGGATTACAACATGTTTAAAAGTCGCGGATCATCTTACAATATCGCACCATTAGAGGAGCGCCCACTCGCTGCCGGCAGAGCGGAAAGATCAGAAATATTGGCGCCGCGCTCAACGTGTTAATATTTATGAGAATTTTATGGGTCAAATTTACGGGTATTTTTGTCGACCATAATGAAAGGTGGTGATGCACTTGTACCATAAGACAAATCGATAGAAATTTAGTAAATTCAGAAAATATTTATAATTCTTACAATTCTACAGAATTCTATTCGAGGCAAACGTAAAATATAAAAACAATTCTAGCATAGCTATTTCTACATTATTTAATTCCTCATATTCATTAGCATATTTGCTAATTGGTGGATAACTGAAAACTGAAAATTTTCAGCTTACATACATAAAATAACGGATTAGCTACCTAAAATTGTCTAACAAATATTAAGGCACCAGTGGATGATGTCAAAATTGCTTTTCTGCGGCCCACCCCCTAGGAAGAAATCATACCAAAACATATTATCAAAACTTTCTACTTCGTGTAGAAGAAATTCTAGATTTCGGAGACCTCTTTCTATTTCCATTTAATACTTCTACTGTACATCTTAGCCTATCATTTCCTGAATTGGGTTATTTTTAGATCATATGTTATTTTGAAAATCAATTTATTTCGAAAAACTTTTACTTTTTAAATTCAACGTTTACTGTAGATGGCCTAAGCACTTTTATTGTCATAAAAATAATTAAAAATGTGTCCACAATTCTCGATAGTATTTTGGGTAGCAGTAGAAGTATTAACAGGCATTTCATTTAATAACCTTTAGGAAAAAAGGTGCGTGTATTCAATTTTCAATTTCTTTAGAACTTAAATACTTTATTCAAAATATTATTATACCTCATTTAAATATATATTGAAAAACCCGGACAAATGGAAAACTAAATTTCTTATTGTTTTGGTAATGTTTAAGGTGGTGAAATTATAACTCGAATTTATTAAGAGTTAAACCTTACAGGGAGAAGTATAAGGAAAAAGGAAAGGAAATTGCGAAATCACCTAGAACTTTTTCCTTACCTTCGTTAAATTTTTTACATCATAAACTGGAATATTAAAAGGACAAAGATTAATTTTTTGTACTGTTTTATACTTGCTCTAATATTACTTTATACTTTTATCCTTTAAAAAAAAAAAAATGAATGCACGCACTTCAATCATAGAAGACATATTTGCAATATAATTCCTCAAAGTATTTACAACAAATTCAAGATTTGTATAGTAACTTTATATTAAGTACAATGTCTTATAGAAAAAAAAAAAACAAAAATTATATAAAGCATTTGCTTGGCACACAATTTTACAATGATTACTCTTAAAATTATTAATAATTTAAAATGATACGTACGATGTAAGATTGCTCAGTCTAATTAAAGTGTAAATGGAGATAAATTACAAACACTGAAATCAAATTGAGGCTATTCTACGTAGTATAAATACAGTTTATTATTGTACTTAGTATCTAAAGTATCACAAATTCCTCTGTTTCATCGTCATCATCGTCATCGTTGTGGCATAATTGCTGACGCAAAGAACACAATTGTTGCTGTAATGGTTTGTAAACAGATTCAACCTTTTCTGTTTGATTTTTTCTGCTGCCCTCCACAAAAACAAACACCGGATAATTGTTTTCGTGAGAAGAAGAGGGACTCCCAGTCAGTGGTTTATCAAATACTTGAGAAGCTGTTCTACTCGGATGCAAATACTAGAAAATTTTGTTAATTCAATTTTATTTAACTCAATTTTTTTTTTAACTCAAACTCTTACCGGCTGTACTGTCGATATGAAGTTATCAAAATCAGCTCTTGTCTGACAATAGAACCCAATACAGCAACTAGGATCTATCCTTGTTATCTTCAGTTTTCTAGGAGACTTACAGTGAAATGTATGTACCGGAAAATTCTCCTGATTAACATCAACCATTTCTTGACAATAATGAGGATCTAGATGTATTAGCTTATCCTCTGTAAATATTACTATTACTTTCTTTAATCCATCATATTTAATTTAATTATTTTACCTTGAAATCCCACAAAATATAATGAATGTTTTGGTCGCCCTCCAATTATTCCTAAGCAATATTCGGTGCTTAACAATAGTTTAAGGCAGTGTGCATATATCGGATTTAGTTTTTCTGCCCCTAAACGTAAAGGTATAAGCAAAATTAATGCTTTCCAGTGCATTTGCGATTGAGCAACTTTTTGCGTTGTTTGATTTGATGAATGCTGCCATGGAACAGAAAATCCAGATGGTCTTTCAGGAACTAAGCATTCATCTAGTATGTCCTGAATATAAACTAAAATAAAATTTTACTTTACATTATAATCTTAAACAATCCAATAAAATCAGAAATTTCTTAGCAAAACAATAAAATCAAGTCAATTAACAATTAATTCAAGAATTTTTAAATCGAACTCAATCAGGAAATTTATCATTTCAGAAATTTCGGTTGATCTAAACCGAAATTGTGTGAATAGAATCATACCACAAAATTGTATAGTACTAAAATTTTTAACATATGAATTACCCAATTTTTATAGGAAAGACAAAATTAATGCAGCTTATTTTTCAACCCATGATAAAAATTACCTTGTAAACGAATTTGAATAGGTCAACATCATGTTCAGCATTTCTTTAGTAATCTTACACATTGTAAGTTTTAGTTTTAGCCATTTAAGATTAAGATTCTTTTACGAATTCTAATTATTATCTTCTTGAAATCAATGTTTGGATTTTTTTCCGAATTTTACACACAATTCAGTCATTAACCTTGCATAAGCATAAATTACATGCGGGAACGCTACGAAATCCCCCATTTCAAGATTCTCCAACAACAAAATGCGTCATTATAAACAACGAAACATCAGAGTTTATTCGCGCGAATTTGTAAGTATCCGAGTATTTATATTTTAAAAAGTTTCGGGGATTATGTCGTGGAAGATAATGTCGTAGGAGATTTTGACGTAGAGGATTTCGTCATGGAGAATTTCGTGCTCACACCAGTTGTAGCGTTCATGTTCAAAATATCTGAAGCTTAACCGAAATTATTAAAAAACAATATCAATGATACAAATTAATAATAAAGTTACCTGTGCATTCCTTAGCAACGTATACGTTTATATCGTCAAAATCAGCATTTTCTAAAGCTGCCTTTTTCACGGCTTGCCTAAAATTAATGAGACCTAGATAGCCATTGTCCAATCGCAGGATGGGTTCCCTTACCGTAGGAGATGGGATACAGATGAGGGCCCATACCAATCTCCAGGCTTCTTCCCAAAATCCTGACCCAAAGTGACCAGCGCATGTATTGAGAATGGGCTGTTCTTCGACGAACTGTCTCCGAACCATCTGATAATTTTTCTGTGCATATTGTCCTCATAGGTAGAGTGAATTTGTGTGTCTGGGTCCCAGCGCCAGCCTAAAGAAATTAAAGTGGTTAATTCATAGGGGAAAATCTATTGCTTTATAATTTGTATACTTCGACCCAGAAAATGGCATATCAGTCCCTGAGCAAGAAGCATTTGCCCACTTCTAAGCATGCAGCCCCAGCCGCAGTCGGATGTGTAATTAGACCCATTCATGATGGGGAACTCCCGACGATAAGTCATCCAAAACCTGCTGTAGAAATCTTTTCGGAAACCTTCGATTCCTTCCTCCCAGGGGTTTTCTGAGTTTTGGTTTTCGATTGCGTCCATGCCCAACTCCTGGACGGGAAGACTCTCATCATACATCGGCACGCCAGGCTCGATGAGTTTGTTTTCTGCGTTCAGAGTGAACTCGGCTGAACTCTCCATCGAGGATGGGGGCGTGAACTTCTTGTGATAGCACCGACCGAGCAGCCACACGGGCTGCTCCTTCGAAAAGTTCGACTTGATTTTTCCACTCCATCCGTACTTCACATTATGCCACATTGACATCAATTTCGACTCGACGCCTCTCGTCGGAGTTCGACTGCTGCCGCCACTGCTGCTGCAGCTGGCGGACTGCTGATCGTCATCGCCGTTTCCGTAGAACTGGGAAAATGCATTCATCAGCCGCGAGGTCGACACCTTCCTTGTGGGAGTCAATCCTTCTTGCTTCTTCGTCGTCGACGACGACGTTTTGTTGCCGTCGGTTTCGCTTTTCCCTTGATCCGATTCGGTAAACATTGATAGCTTCTCCTCGGCCAACTGCGAAAGTAACACATCGTAGCTCATTTTAGATGACCTAGAACCGAGGCTAAGCATTAGCACTTAATTAACGTGATTACACAAGCCCACCTCTCAAATGGCGTACTATTTTTCTTCTGATAATAAACTAATCGCGAAAGGTACACAGCAAATAACAGCAATCAGCGCGCTGACAGCACGAACACTAACGAAACCAAAAGTCATCCCGCGAATATCAGCTGCAGGTGTTTTCCTGGAGAGTGTTCTTTTTACAATTCTGTCCGGAGGCCGTTGGAGAAACAACGCTCAACGACTTTTAAATTTGATTTTTAAATTATTTATTTGTTAGAAACGTACATTTCCGGTATTTTCGATCCAGTTCGATCGTTCATAAACTTGTAGTCACAAAAGCTAATAGTTAATGCGTGCTTGTCAGCAAATTAGAGTTAGTCATGGTTTATTTATGAAATTTACTGACTAGCACTATTTGAATTATGGGTACTAAATAATTTAAACCTAAAATGCTTATTAATTACACTTATTAACACCAAATTTTTGGTAATTACTAAAAAAACAACCCCGACCTCGAAGGGATTTGGAAATGAGGAGAGGTGGGCGAAGAAGTTCTTCGAAACATAATCCTATTGAAATTAGGTTGTGGTCACTTTCCGTTCTTCTAGTGCGGTCTGAGGCGAAGCCTCTACTACAGACAGGCACTGGATTATTAGGACACAACGGAGAAATTAGGATAGGAAGAAAATAACCCACTTACCAATGATCCTGATGAGGATTTTGATGAGGTGGAACCTCTACAATCTACATACAGCGTGCCTGGTTGTGTGGAATCAAGATGACGAAGATGCAAAAATAAAAACAAAAATGTATTCTTCACTTCTTGGATATTTGAACTCATATCCAAAGTGTCGAGGTCATAATTTTATTTTCACAATTTTTGCAATGTTAGTTTGCGACACTACTTCAGCTATTTTTAAGTAAGGAAAAATTAATATCATCAAATTATTTAAAAAATAAAAATTTTCAAACAAAAAGTCAACGTGGATTATGCCTACTGGAGACACACGTGAAAAAAAAGCACCATGTACTCTACCTTGAAGGTGGTGCGGAAAAAAGAAACCGTTCCATGAGAAACATAAGGTTACAACTCTGCGAATCAAAAACTGTTACTTGTACAAGAAAAAGTTATAATATTGGGTTGGTAGGAAAGTAATGAGCGTTTTTTCGTAGATTTTTTATTTTTATCTAGAAACGAAATAGAACTTTCTAAAGTGCACTAGCGCATTGTCGTGGGGAAGAACAATATAAATACATGTCGCCTCGCGCCGAGCACTTGATTACTCGCTAAAAAATGGAAGCGACAAGAGAGTAAAGGCCCAATTACAATGACCGGATCTGAACGGATAGAAATGTCCAAGAATGCAGTGAAACGGATAGGAAAAAAACACCGATTACAATGACGTATCTGTTCGGATTAAATCGTTAAAGTAGTTTCTTTAAATCTCAAAAGTGCGAAAAGTAGAAATGCATATAAATCGGAAAAGAAAAGCATTTTCAATATTTCTAATGTTGTGTAAAACTTAAAAAATTGAAAATAGATGAAAAAACCGGTGGTGGCAGTTCTTCTGTTTGACACTTCAATCCGTCAATCCGTCGATTTCTACACAAAACGAAATTTACTGCGCGTAGTTCCGATCGAATGCGCTTGTATCCGTTCAATGTAATCGCTGAGGTAGAAAACGTATGGTGGGAAAACCAATTTGACATTTCAACCCGGTTCTCTTGCGCTCAGATCCGGTCATTGTAATTGGGCCTTAAAGGATTTGGCCCGTAGTGCAAGACCAGTTGAAGTTGACGTATTGCAACGCTCATTACTTTCCTACTAACCCAATTTATTTTTTGTAGGAAAGGACTTGGCCAAAAATTCATAGAGAAAATACCCAGAATCGCCAGCAACGAAATGTATACCAATGTGTTCACTAAGTTGAACATATCACGTCACCAAAAAATCAGCCTTCTAAACCATGTAGTATAGGAGTTATGAGCCTAAATAAGATAATTGGAATCATAATAGTTACATTCATTTTTATTGTGTTTTATTTAATATATCACTATTACAGTGTTATTAAACGATGATATATTTTATTATAGTATATATTATATTTATAGAGACAAAAATATATAATAATAATTATTATTTAATTATTTATATATATACAGGGTGTCCAAAAATACCCGGTCACCTCTTCTAAATCAGGCAAAAACATTTTTTTCGCCAAGGCGATTACTCCATTTAAATAAAATGGATACGCTCTATCGGCTGGCGCTATTTTCAGTTTCCGATCTCGACCGGAAGTGCGTTATTTAGACCGGAAGTATATTAAATGGATGGGCACGTTTTGACCTCGAATTAGGATTCCACGATGAAAAATACGCAACTTTCATTCGATACATTTTTAAAAAAAATAACTTTTTAAATGACCTTTGAAGTTGTTCTAGCTGGAAGTAGATCTTTAACTCCGGAATTGAAATATTTTACATTGAATTCACATTCTACGTCATAAGTTATGCATGCTGGGTTTAAATTGGGATTTTGTCGCCTCCGCTTCCTACCAGAAGTGGAATATTCAAACCGGAAGTAATCCTTTTAACAGCGGAATTGTGTTTTTTACAGCGAATTTACATTCTACGTCATAAGTTGTGCATGCTGGGTTTAAATGGGGTTTTTATCGCCTCCGCTCCCTACCGGAAGTGGAGTATTCAGACAGGAAGTAGTCCGTTTAACAGCGGAATTGCGTTTTTTTACAGCGAATTCACATTATACGCCATAACTTATGCATGCTGGGTTTAGATGGGGACTTTCTTGCCTCCACCTCCTACCGGAAGTGGAATATTCAGACCGGAAGTAGGCCTCTTAACAGCGGAATTGCGGAATTGAATTCACATTCTACGTCATAAATATGTGCGGTTGAAAGTCTACTTCTAGCGTGGAAACCCACTTCCGGTAGGAGGTGGGGACGATAAAGTCCCCATTTAAACCCAGCATGCATAAGTTATGTATGACTTATAATGTGAATTCGTAGTAAAAAAAACGCAATTCCGCTGTTGAAAGGTCTACTTCCGGTCTGATTATTCCACTTCCGGTAGGAAGGCGGAGGCGATAAAGTCCCCATTTAAACCCAGCATGCACGAATTATGACGTAGAACGTGAATTCGCGGTAAAATATTGCAATTCCGGAGTTAAAGGTCTATTTCCAGCTTGAACAACTTCAAAGGTCATTTAGAGGGCAAAAACGTTATTTTTTTGAAAAATGTACTGAATGAAAGTTGTGTAGTTTTCATCGTGGAATCCGAATTCGAGGTCAAAATGTACCCATCCATTTTAAAAAAATATACTTCCGGTCTAAATAACGCACTTCCGGTTGAGATCGGAAGCTGAAAATAGCGCCAGTCGACAGAGCGTATCCATTTTACTTAAATGGAGTAATCGCCTTGGCGAAAAAATGTTTTTGCCTGATTTAGAAGAGGTGACCGGGTATTTTGGGACACCCTGTATATATATAAATAATTAAATAATAATTATTATTATATATTTTTGTCTCTATAAATATAATATATACTATAATAAAATATATCATCGTTTAATAACACTGTAATAGTGATATATTAAATAAAACACAATAAAAATGAATGTAACTATTATGATTCCAATTATCTTATTTAGGCTCATAACTCCTATACTACATGGTTTAGAAGGCTGATTTTTTGGTGACGTGATATGTTCAACTTAGTGAACACATTGGTATACATTTCGTTGCTGGCGATTCTGGGTATTTTTTTGGCCAAGTCCTTTCCTAAACTACATAATACATATATTTTCCGTAAAAGTGACCATCAATCAAATATTCACAAAAAACCCGTTATAAGTCACCTTTGACCCAATGTAAAATTTTTAGCAGCACTCGGATCGATGGGGACATTTGACATTTTGTTTAGAACAGCTTTCCGGGAAATTTTGCGAAGCGCAATGTCTAATTACTCTCGACTAATTAGTATCACAATAATCAAACTAACAACGTTTGTTTTATTAGTAACACCTGTGGTATTTCTTATGAATTCAACATTTCTCTTATATATCATTTTTTCGTAAATTTTGTTGAATGTGAAAATCAAGCACATAAACCACAATTTACTGAAATTTAAAAATATTTTAAAATTTACAATAAGTGCATCAAATTGCCATGATTTTTACCAACCCAACTTTAAATTTTTAACTGAATAAATCACTATATTCATTTTTTGATACAAAACGGGGATAAGTCAGTGCAATGTGCTGTTCTTGTAGAATCTATATATATAAAAATGAACACCTGTTTCCGTTGGTCACGCAATAACTTGAGAACGACTTTGCCGATTTCATTCATTTTTTTTTTTTTTTTAAGTTTTCTAATACTTTGTAGAAGGTTCTTATGGAAAGAAAATTGCGCAGAAAATTGGATAATTTCAGAAAACTTAACGACAGTTCGCGCGTTCTCGATATCAACGGATTTTAATGTAAATTAGTACAATTATTGTTTTGAGGTCACTGATTTTCAATATTATCAAGTTTTGGATATTCTAGATGGCGGATCCATAAAGGGGTTTTCGGATTGAATCAATTTCTAGGATATAACAAACTAGAACATTTGAGAAGTCTTTAATTAGTAAGTATTTACCCAACGCCGGGTGAAACCGGGTAATTTTCCAATATTTGTGAAGTGTAAAACGGTTTACTTAATATTAAACAAGGTTTAAGTTTGTTTAATAAATTAATTAGGGATATGAAACGGAAACACTGCTTTCTCATACATATTAATGGTATTATGTATTTGTGGAAACATGCGAAAAGAAAGAACACGATTAAATATTGGTCGACGCACATGGCATAATGAAAATGTACCGGAAAGGGCAGTAAAACGACTGCTGGGCCAGCTAGTTATATAATATATAAAGAAAATTAAAAATTACTGCCAAGAGTAACTATTGAAAAATGTCATTTCAATGAAAAATTCCAAATCCAGATCAGATCACTATGAAGTCACAGCTTACATTTGTAAGTCACTGTGTTCCACTCTACCATAAAATTCCACGCCGCGTCGATCAGATATCAACGGCATTCCCATTTGACGTTTGTGTTTTAATTTTGGAGTATGTTTGAGGAGGAGGATATCTTAGAAACCGGGATTTGTTTGAGGATGGAGACTTATAAAGCCCTTAATCGCGAATTGACTATTAAAAATCAGGAATTGCGCCAGTATGGAAGTGCTTTGCGTGACGAATTGTGCGATGTTCGGCGGAGGCTTTTGGAGGAGCGAACAAGCCAAGCAACTCTGAAGAAGGCCGTTATTTCAATTATTACTGAAAGTTTTAATCGGATTCTGTGCTTAATGTACGACAATGAGGCAGATAAACAGCTTATGTCTGGCGGTTTTGCAATTGGGGATGCTACACAGAAGGAAAACACAAGGGACACACAAGACAGCCGAAGGAGCCTCCACCGGTCTAGGAACAGCAGGGGGCACAAAACCCCATCCCCAAGGAAATCATTTATCGACGACAACATCGCTGTAAGGTCGCCCCTTGTTGAAGTCCAGCAGAACAACATCACTATGAGGAGCAGACGGGCCAAGCTTCTTAAGGAGGAGATCAAGCCTAAGGAACTGGCTCAAGAAACAGAAGACGAAGACACGGAAGAGGATGTTTTGGACCGTGTAGAAGGCAAATGCGAGGGTAAGTAGCGTACAGTCAATCCTCCTATAACGCAGAGCGAACATTTCTACAGCCCTCCTATAGCGCGGTACTTATAACGCGTTTTTCGCACAAGAACACTAACAACTTAATTGCTTAAAAAGTTTATCTAATGTTTGCGGTGGAAATTAATGGGGAATTAAAATTTTCTATTGAGTGCGCATCACGTTTATGAATTTCAGATATCAAGAAATTTCCCTAGAAAAGCATTGGTTTGTTTTAATTTAGTATAAGATGTTTTTAAATTTGTTCAGACGTATATGTAATATATATTTGTATATATAAATCTAAATTCAAATATGTCAACCAATTTTATTATAAATATAATTTAATTAATTAATTAATCTGATTTGTATTAATTCTGAGTTTCTTATGGTGCGCGGTTCCATATAACGAAGTACGAATTAATCGCGTTATAGAAGGGTTGACTGTATATCATTACTATTAATTTCAATATTTCTAAGAATGCCTAAATATATTTCAGAAAGCGAGGAGAATTCCATTTCGTACCCAATGCAACTGCCCGTTGTAATTGAAGAGACATCGAGCAACTTAATAGATACATCTTCCATAAGCAATAAGCGAGGGAATAGAGTCTATCAGTTGAAATTGTCTACATCTACAGACACCTCTGGGGGCACCCTAATCCCTGACCCGACTGAAATTAGTGAGAAATCAAATCAGAGCAGATTTGTGAAGAGTCCTCTGACTGGAAACGGAGACTCGCGAGGAGAAGTGCAGCAGCCTTTAAGCAGTCTAACAGTTCCTGATATTCCTTTTAATGATAGTAGTTTCAATAATTCCTCTATGCTAAAGGCTCCTTCGAGCACACCCTATAAAAGGAGTATAGAAAACCAAAGCGAAGAAAGTAGTTTGCGCAATCTTCGAGTACTCGTTCCAAAGCTTAAACATAGCACTTTATCTCGTTTTGGGATCTCACTCAGCAGCACAGTAGAAAGCTCACATTCCCAACAAAGCGATATTATTAGTCCCAAGCCCAGTACAAGCAGAGCAGGGAAAAAGAATAAGGTGAACAAATTAACTCCTAAAGTAGAAGACGAATCCACGAGTGGCACCAGCAGTCCTCGTCGTAGGCCAAAACGAAGGGCAGCTGAAGCGGCAAAAGCGAATTTAGTTGAGCCAACCATAAACACGAAGATGAGACGGCAAACTTAAGCGAACACTTTCGCTTTCGAGAAATTGTTTGATTAAATTTATTTTATGTTTAATACATATTGTCTTAACGCCCACTTTGTACTACGCTATGTCGTGTCCGAGATACGTTGTTTTTGTTGTAGTCGAAAATCAAGTCTACTATTGTGAGATTCTAAGTTTACAATTATAATAGCAAAAACCCCCTGCTTAATTTTAGCATTTCATTCAAGACTTTTTTTTTTATATGTGTATTACATGTTGTGAAGTCTAAATTAAATGTTTTGTTTTTTTTAACCAATATTTTGTTTCAGTAGCATATGGGGGAAAACATGCAGAACTAATATAAATAAAATAAATTAAGAGATTTTGCAACCTCAACCTCAATGTGTTTAAATAAAGACATCGCGCAAAAATATCTGGATATCGCGACGCATTGAATCTAAATTTTGTAGACCGTGGCAATCTATCACGGGTTAGAATTTATTTAAAAACTTACACTATTTTCTGAACGATTCATCTGTTTTAGTTTTTTGATTCGAAAATGCCTTACAAAAAATTTTAATATCAAATTATTTTATCAGTATTACACATTTTACACACTTATTTTAGCGGGAACTCTTTATAATTATTGATTCTGAAAATTTTATAAACATTTTAATTTTTTGGTCGTTTCAGTAAATACAATCAGCATGCAAATAAAAATATAACAATTGTATATATGTAAGATCAATTGGTTTTTCTGTAATTTCTTGTATCGTCAGTGGCAAACATTATCCTGTGGCCAAGTTAATTGTTGATTAAAGTTTTTTAACATAATTAAGCAACCTACAATTTGTTCTTTGAAATTTTAAACTTTAAATGTTTTATAAATAATTTTATTTTCTACAGTTCCGGATTAAAGGTTGTTTAATGTTGTTTCACAAAATGTGTCACGTATTTTAAAAATTAACGCAATTTCCAGTACCAGAGAAATTTAGGAAATTTTGTTTATAATAATAATAACTTATTTCCGTTTAATGGTTAACAATATCAAATGTAAATAAAAATATTTAATCTTACAAACTATATATTCAATTCGAAATTCAATCTACAGCTAGTGCTGGTATAAGAATTATTTGTAATTACTTTGTCTTAGTTTCTATTTGTAACTATATTTTGTTGCTCTATGTAATATAAAAGTTTCATTGTGTTTTTGAAATAATGGTGAGTTAATAGTAAATTGTTATTATGCTGTAGATCCTTTTTACGATATGTCCGGGAAATCTCTGCTTATAGAATTCTTATTTCGTGTATTGTAATTGTATGTATCACAACTCTGTTTATAATTAACATATTGCTTTTCAACAGCCGCTTGCTAAGCTTGAATATGAAAAGAAATTTTTCAAGATCGCTAATAATCAGAAACCTTTAGCATTTTGGGCTTCAAATTGACCTCAGTAGTCAGTGTCCTCCAGTGAAAACCCTTAACAATCTTAGCTTAAAGTCTATCCACAGTTTTCGTCATGTACTTCGAGTATTAACTCCATAAAGTAATATTGAGCATATTATTTGATCCTTAAAGTATATAAAATACTTTTTGTATTGCCCAATTTGTTAACATTCTTGAACGTCTTCTCACCTTATAACCTGCATAACAACAGCTCATGGAATCCGTTTATTTGGAAAATTTAAAAGTATTCTAGTAAAGTAATATTGTTGCAATAATAACACAACAACAAATTTTTTCCGAACAAGTGGCAAATAATTTATACACGATTTTTTCCGTAGATTATGAATTCGTAAATGAAAATGCTCAATCAGCTTCCGTTTTCAAGGAATATGTGAGTGAAAAAGTTAAAAGACCTTATTTTCACCATATTTGAAAAATCATTAAAATATAATGGATTATTATAGAAGCTTGTAACGTGGCTAAAACCATAATTAGAACCTTGAGCTATTATCTCAAAATACTAAAGGTCTTAAAAATATTCGAAAAATACCTTGAAAATCAAATTTTTGACCAAACCGATTATTTCATACAACAGATGCTGAATGAAGACTATAATAAATACATGGTCATGAAAAACTCTTCCGCGAGAATGTTTAGAAAACTATAGAAATTAGTGGTATTTGATATTTTTTAAAATAAGATTCAGGCTTAAATTTGAGCCATGCTACAAGTTCCAGTGACCATCTGTTATTTTTTGATGATTTTTCAAAAATGGCAAAAAAACGATATTTTGAATTTTCTACTCCACTTTTTCTCGAAAACGGTAGCTGATTAAGAATTTTCATTTAAGAATTTGTAATATGTATACGGAAAGAATCCTATAGAAATGATCTGGTTACTCGATCCTAAACAGAAAGAAACATTGAATTTGTCGACTAGTGTAATCTGTGCATCCAAATTGTGAATTTTAAAAAGATTCCAACGATTTATTATAGAGGAAATTGCATAGAATATCTCTCTACATTAAAAGTGGCTCTTGCAACTCAAAAGAGAACATTCAACAAATACTTTTGTATGGGGCACGGTCCCAAACAAACTGCTGTCAGTTTGACAATCAGCAGATAGACCTTTATGGTTATCATTTGATAGTTTTGTGTGTTTTTTGAAAACGTCTTTAAAATGGCTTGTATAAGTGAGAATCCCGAAGATGTCCTTAGGAATTATATTCTACGTCCAGAAATACCAATTCACAATTCAGATCCGGAAATAATTAGACGAGTACCAAAACCCGAGCGAGTCTTCTCGCTGCCTGCGTGCCCGGCGAGCACAACTCTGAAACCGAAACGTGATTTTGTCACAGGAGAAATTATAGATTTTGTTGAAGTGCAGCTGGAAAATGCGGGGGCCAGTGCCCAGAATTCAGTTTCAATGCAACGAGCCCCAGGACCCATTGAAGAGGCGACTAGAGGCTCCGTAATGAACTTTCCCTTCTGGCCCGGCGGATTCGATGAGCCTGCAAGGAATATTGAAAAACTGAATGTAGAACTAGAAATCGATGAGTTGCTTTCAATCCCTCCAGGTTTTAGTAAGGGTCTGGAATTAGCATCAAAGGACCATTCGGTTAATATCATGTCGCAAATGGAAGTCGATTTACTTAAATCTTTGGAGAACGAAAACGAGATTATAGAATGGTTGGAGAGCAGCGATCACGACGATCTTAATACCGAAGAATCAAAAGAAACTGAAGAAGCTTCTGAAACACAAGCTGATGATTTGATAGCTGAAAACACCCCTCCTATTCTCGAGATCTCGAAGAGTATCGATCCCAAAGAGAATCGCAACTTTAAGTGGGCAGAGAAAGTCGACACATCTCAGGATGTACCAGACTTTCATCTTAAAGTCCCTGATCCGGCTAGGATTTATGAATTCGAATTGGACGTCTTCCAAAAGCAGGCCATAATAAAATTGGAGGAAAGGCAGTCTGTTTTTGTTGCGGCACATACCTCTGCTGGTAACTACATATATTATAATTTTTTGTTCACTAAATTAGTTCCTTAGAGCCATTTACCAATAACCCACGATTCATATTCTATCAGACAGTCGACCAGCTTTAAAGTCTCTCAAGTCTGCATTGAATCAAAAATTTTCTGGGAATGCTTCCAAACCATCAAAACCTTGTCGAGGCACAATAAGGTTGTCCTCTTGTGAGTTCCGGGAGACGAAGGCCATATAGGCACAATTACAGACAATTTGGATAAAAAAAGGGGCGGAATCGTCCTTCATAGGACAAAAAATCCTCCACAGGCCTGAGTCAGGCTAAATACTTCATACTGAACTGAACTTCGTATAGTTACAGGGCTTTTTACTGGACATTGTCCACTGAGATATCAACTCAATAAAATTGGCAAAGCTGACTTGCCGCTTTCTGTGCAGAGGCTTCAGAGACCTTCTAGCACTTGCTTAGCCTTTGTTCAGTTATAGCTAAGAGAACCATCCCCACAACCCAAAGTCGTATGGGACTCAAATCCGCAGTGATAGCTTAGGCCATCCGCTCATATTCAACTTAATTAACTAAACTAAATTAGTTCCTAACACTTACATACATATAAACAGTCAGTAAAAAGCGATTCATTGAAATTTAATTTCTTACAATGTGAACAGTAAAATAACTTTCGGAAAATGCATTTTGGAAAAATATGTTTCAGACAAAAGTTTTAGGATTTTTACCTGGGTATTCGATGGTGACCTTGGATTTGACCTTAAAGGTCATTCCAAGGTCAAGGTAGTTTTTTCAAATGGGAATTTCTGTTTTTTGTTGCTGATTTGGAAAGAGCGGGACATTTTACGTTCAATATGACCTTGACCGTGGCCTTCAAGGTCATACCAAGGTCAAGGCGATTTATTTTCATCAGAACCCATATTTTTTCGCAGATTTGGAAAGAGTGTTTAAGTTTGACCTTGACCACTTTTGTCTGAAACATTTTTTCCCAAAATGAATTTCCCGAAAGTTATTTTACTGTTTCCATACTTTTGTGTACTTTTGTGTACACCTGTGTTCAAAAAAATAGTAGTGCACCAATGCGGCAAGTTTGCTGTTCTACAAATTCTCATGTACAAAACAAAGACAACTTTTGCACAAAACACAACATCAGGTGTTTAAGAATCTGATGAACAATTAAAAACATTTTAGTTCATAAGCAATGAATAGCAGTGTCTTCAGACAAGAGCACTTGCACTACTATTTTTTTGAACACAGGTGTATATATAGTAAAGGGTAAAATATTTCCAAAAATCGTTTTGACCTGTATTAGTTATATAATTTTTAGTTCTTATCATCATTTCCAACATGCATATCCTCAATTATTTAAAAATGTGGTTCAAAGAGACCTACAAACAAATATTTTTCGATTCTGTTATACATAGTTGTAGAGATTATAACTGAATATAATATAATTTATCTTAAATTTCCAGGTAAAACGGTTGTTGCTGAATATGCCATTGCTCTTTCTCAGAAGCACATGACACGAGCAATATACACATCTCCAATAAAAGCCCTTTCAAATCAAAAATATAGGGATTTTAAAAATATATTCAATGATGTCGGACTAATTACTGGTGATTTGCAAATAAATCCCACTGCTTCTTGTTTAATTATGACCACCGAAATTTTACGATCCATTCTTGTATGTGGAGGGGATTGCATTCGAGATTTGGAGTACGTTATTCTAGACGAAGTACACTATATAAATGATTCGGATCGAGGTCATGTGTGGGAAGAAGTATTAATACTTCTTCCAGATCATGTTATTATTATAATGCTTAGTGCAACCGTTCCAAATACAGTAGAATTTGCCAATTGGGTGGGTGCCACCAAGAAACGAAAGGTTTATGTGATAAGTACGATTAAGCGACCAGTTCCTTTACGGCATTATCTATACGTTCCAGTTGGTGGAAAATCGAAAAATAACTTACTTTTGATTGTTGATGACAAAGGAAAATTCCAGATGGGAAACTATGATGAGGCTAAAAGTAAAAAAGCAGCTAACTCAACTAAAAAAGTACAATATGGTCCAGCCCAAGATGTAACCTTGTGGAAATCCTTATTGGCTGTATTGCAAAAGGAAGACAAACTTCCTGTGGTGGCGTTCACATTGTCTAGAAGTCGGTGTGATAATAACGCTCGAGCTCTTGCTTCAACCAATTTAAATACTGCTCGAGAAAAAGGAAAAATTCATATATTCGTAACACATTGCCTACAAAAATTGAAGCCACAGGATCGTGATTTGCCACAAATAAAATCGATGATCGATTCTTTGGAACGTGGAATTGGTGTACACCATAGCGGTATACTGCCAATATTAAAAGAAATTGTAGAAATGCTTTTCCAAGATGGTCTCGTAAAAATACTCTTTGCCACTGAAACTTTTGCAATGGGCGTAAATATGCCGGCTAGAACTGTTGTTTTTGACTCGCATAAAAAATATGATGGCATGGAGAATAGAATTCTCAAGACTGCTGAATATATACAAATGGCCGGCAGAGCGGGCAGACGAGGACACGACGATTATGGAGATGCTATTATTGTTTGTAAAAAAGATCTACCGGCGGCTCATGAGCTCCAAGCAATGATTATGGGTAAGCCAGGCGTTTTGCAATCACAATTCATTTTGCGTTACGCACTGATTCTTACTTGTCACCGAATTCCACGAATCAATATCGAAGATATAATGCAACATTCTTTTATGGAATATGAGAGGATGGTAGTTAGGCCTTTTTGCCAAAAGCAATTAGAAACTGCTGAAGAAAAACTTAGAAATTTTAAGAAAATACCTGAAAATTTGCAACCATTGTGCGATTTTTATGATAAGGCAAAGAGATACATCAATTGCAAGAAACAAGTCATGGTATGTTTAATTGAAGATATTGTAAAATGCCTACTAAAATAATATTTCTGTAGAACTTTTTCGCAGGTGAATTAAAACTAGGAGGAGTAATCATAATATCTTACAAGGAACACTATAATAAGCTGGCCATAATTGTTTCAATTAGACAAACGAAATTGAGGGTGTTGGTCTTGGATCATTTACGACCTTCTAATGATAGCTCAAATGTAAGTTGTTTCATTTAGTCCATAATAGAGATTGGTAAAAATCATTGTCATCAATATTTTTAAGAGTTATTTCAAATAATCATAAAACATTTCATTATTGAAATAATTAATCCGTGGTCTCAGTGGGGTTCTAAGGATTAAAAATAAAATATATTTTATCAAATGTTTCCATTATTCAAATAGTAAGGGAAATAAATCATATTTTTACCGATTCCTGGATTATAGTTGTCTGGAAAATAAATAAAAAAATTATATCTATAATATATATTTTTTTACTATAGATGAATTCTTTGGATAAGGAACATGAATTATGGTGCAGAATGCTAGCCTTAACTCCTCAACATCAACATTTCCACCCAGAAGGTATCGGCCATGCAGTGTTAGATATTACGTTACAGGATATAGTCGAAATTACCAAAAGTAGTATTAAGATCGATGCAAACGTTATTTTAAGGAATTGGGATGAAAGGCAGATGGAGCGTTTTAGAAACAATCCTCCAGCTTCAGCCGTTGTAGCGGCAGTAACGAGCCTTAAAGAACTCAATGACTCATACATAGCGAATAGTGATGCTATTCAAACGTTAAGTCTCAAATACCACCAAGACGACACATCAAATTTGATAGAAAAGATGAATTTATACGAGAGAGAACTGAAAAAGATTTTACCACAAATAAATATTGCTAATTTTGAAGAAGAGTTTCTTGAAGTTTTTAAAGTTAAAACTACTGAAGGAAGAGTTAATGATTTGAAATATCAATTGTCTCCTAAGAATTTATCTACATACCAAGAGTACATAAATAAAGTTGAAGTTTTAAAAGATCTTAAATACATCGATGAACAAAATGAAGGTAAACTATGTTTTTAATTTTATCATTGAATTATTGCACACACAGTTTTTCTTTTAAAGTCACGCTTAAGGGTAAAGTAGCATGTGAAATGGGACAGAACGAACTGATGCTTACCGAACTTATTTTGAGTGATATTTTTAAAAATCTTAATTCTGCAGAAATTGCCGCACTTTTATCATCTTTAGTTTTTCAAGCTAAAGGTAATGAAGACTGTAAGCTGACAGGTAAACTTTCAGAGGTAAGAATTAGTTTATGTTTAACAATCACGTTACTAAGTTCAAACGTACTTTTTGCAGTATCAAGAAACATTTCTAGAAATAAGCAATGTTATACATGATGCAGAAAGGAAACATGACATAATAGTTTCTGAAGATCGTCTTAATTTTGGACTTGTGGAGGTCGTCTATGAATGGGCATCCAATAAGGTATAATAAAAATACATAAATTAGATTAAGGAGGAATTACAAACAAAATTTTTCCAGCCGTTCGCTACTATTATGGAAAAAACAGAGTTTCAAGAAGGAATTATTGTACGATGCATTCAGCAACTTGATGAACTTTTGCGAGATGTAAAAACTGCAGCTATAAGAATTGGAAATCCTGCCTTACAGAGTAAAATGGAGGAAGCTTCAAATGCTATTAAAAGAGATATAGTCTTTGCTGCTAGTTTATACACTTCTACTTAGATTTCTAAATTTTAAAATTGTTCTAATAATGTAAAATGTATCACTGAGTTTTTTATGAGCGAGAATATTTATTATATAAAAATTCAAAATAATGGCGAGTTTTTTACTAGATGCACTAAAACAATAGAAGATATATTAACCCTTTACGGAGCAAGTTTCAATTGAGTTACAATTAGTAGAATATTAGATTGAAAAGATGGGTTAATTAATGGAAATAATACTTCTTTTTTTAAGAATTCAGTATATTATATTTGCAAAAAAAAATGTCTTTATGAGTAAAAATTAAACACCTTATGAATTCTTGAATTTTTTGATAGTTTAAATTGGATTAATTAAGGAAAACGACACTTAAATGAATGTAATTTTTCAAGATTAATCAAATTTGTCAACATAAACCTTTTAGTCACCAGTTTTAAAATAAATTGTATACGTAGATTTGTTGAAGTTATGCTACATGGCGTCAACGGTAATATAACAAATAACAAATGGGAGCACTGCAGAACTTGCCAATAAGACAATAATTTTGTATCGTAGGCAAAACGTACTGATAAATAATTGTTAATAAAGGGTTTTCCAATAAGGACTTGACAACTTTTTTTCAAAATAAAATGCAAACCATTTGAGATATTTAAAAAACTTTATTATCGGGTTGATCAAAACATTTATGAATGGAACTCGACTTCGTTCATATGGCCACCGCGGGCACGTTTGCAGCGGTCGATTCGTTGGACCCAATTTTCGATGACTCGGCCACACATTTCGGCCGAAACGGCTGCTATTTCGCGTGCAATGTTGGCTCTGAGCTCTTCCAACGTCATTGGCTTGTTGGCATAGACCAATGACTTGACGTAGCCCCAAAGAAAAAAGTCTAGAGGCGTTAAATCGCACGAACGAGGCGGCCAATCGACTGGTCCATTTCTTGAGATAACACGCTCATCAAACTTACTCTTCAATAAATCAATTGTAACGTGTGCTGTGTGGCTTGTGGCATCGTCCTGTTGAAACCACATGTTGTCCAAGTCCATATCTTCCAATTCGGGCCAAAAATAATCGGTAATCATGGCGCGATAACGATTACTATTCACAGTAACGTGACGATCATTATCGTCGACGAAAAAAAATGGCCCTATGACGCCGCCGGCATGCAAACCGCACCAAACAGTTATTTTTTGTGGATGAAGTGGATTTTCACCCGACGAATATCGCATGTTTTGCTTATTGACGAACCCATTGAGCCAAAAATTAGCTTCGTCACTCAAGATGATTTTGCGATGAAATTGATCATCTTGGCGCATCTTTTCCAGAGCCCAATCGGAAAACGTACGTCGCTTCAAATGGTCCATCGTCTTCAATTCTTGAGTCAGCTTGATCTTGTATGGGTGTAAACCAAGATCCTTACGTAAAATTCGCCATAAAGTGGTCTGGGCGATGCCCAACTCTTGAGAACGCTGTGGAATTGACTTATTTGGATCATTTGCTACGGACGTTTCAACGGCAGCGATATTTTCGACACTTCGACCAACCCGTTGTCTCACTGGCACGGCAACATCACACAACGAATATGTAGACTGAAATTTTTGCACTAAACTTGTTACTGCCTGTCTACTAGGACGAGAATTACGACCGAAAATCGGAGTTAACGCTCTTAAAGTAGCGGTCACCGACTCCGAATTTCTAAAGTAAATTTTTATAATTTGCAGACGTTGTTCGTTCGTGTACTTTACCATGATGAAAATGTTAAGTTTACTCACTGACATAGAGGAACTGGACTGCTAACCGCCGTCTGAAAAACGAGACCATTTTTAGCGCAAGCTCAAACCACATGGCGCAAATCATGCCATTAAAAATTCCCTAAAATACCACACAATTATGTTTAAAATGAAGCAAATAAAAAATAATTAAGCTGTCATGAACCGATTTCTTTTATATCACGCTTAATTTTAAGTTTTTTCACAAAAATGTTCCTCAGTAAAACCCTTTTATCTCAATAAAATTTTATGATACATTAATAATTTTGGTGCCATTAGAAAGCTAAATATTGGAATTTCCAAATAACAAACCAATTTCCAGTAAATAGGTAAAAAAACTTTAAACAATGCGATAATAAATACAAAGTTACAGTGTGAGTCGTTTTTTTTGCTAGAGGTTTGCAGAAGTAAACTGAATTACCATCAAATGATAAGTTAGAAACTAGTTAAAGGGTAAATAGAGCGAAATTTGTTCATGCAATACTACTGGTTTTGTAAAAATAGCAATGAAATGCTAATAAACTATTATTATTATTATTATAATGAAGAATTATGTTATTTTTGTATACAATTTCTTTTTTTTAAATAATAAATAATAATAATAAAGCAAAAATTAACTCTTTTAAGGTATATAAATTTCAAAAACTGTGTTTATTAATTAGTTTGTAATAAACGACAACGATTTAAGGGGGTAGTCCAGTGAAAACGACTGTTTTTTCAACGATTTTTTTTTCATATTAGAAGTCAATTTTTATTAAAAAACTTTTTGACATATGATAGTACAACTATTAAAATACATAAAAAAAAATTTTTTTTTTTGTTTTCGATGAGTCATCCCGACAAAATGGCCGCTCCAAAAAAAAATTTTTTTTGTTGGCGGACGTCGAATCTCTGCAACGGTTCATTTGAAACAAAAATTTCAAACGAGGTTTTAATCTGTAGAACATTGGCTATCGTCGGAACTAGAATTATTAATTTTCAATAAAAAATAACAAAATGGCGGCATTTCGAATTTTTCGGGTGTTTTTCGGGTGCTTAATTTGTTTATAACTTTGTAAATAAACAATGGATTTTAATAATTCTAGTTCCGACGATAGATACACATTCAAGAAATATACAGCTAAATTTTTAGATCAATCGGAGCAAAAGAATCTGAGATCCGACGTCCGCCGAGTCAAAACATGCTGTTTTCAGAAAAACGCGTTTAAAGTTTTTTATGCGGAAAAAAGCTAAAAAAAATTAATTTTACCTTAGTCAGCGATGCCTGGTCCATACATAACGCGATGCCTCCTAAATACATAACTTACCTTAAATACAAAGCAGAAGGACCTAGACCGTTATAAACCGAAAAAAAATGGGCGAAGCAAACAGAAATACAAGAGTCCTCCTTGCTCCGAAACACGCCAGGCGACCTTCGAGCGCTCGGATTACACGTCTCTCGAAAACTCTCTGTATCTTTAAAACTATTCAATATTTTGCTTAGATATTTTAAGGGAGTATTTTCTAGGTGTAGTAGAGTAGATTTAAGCAAAAAAAAAAAAAAACGAAATTTTTTTTTTTTTTCACAAGACTACCCCCTTAAGTGATAAAAACTTAAAATGCATATTTCCATCGAACTGCTCTTGCAATATGGACCGTGTCGTTCCATTTCATTTTCATTCCTAAATTGCCAATAGGCATCTGCCATGTTTTAAAGTGCTTTGTCGGCTTTCAATTTCTTGTTGACAGATGCTTAGGAAATTCTATTTTGTTGCTTTAAAAACTAGAAATACCGATTAAAATAACGTGAAATGCTTTAATTTCATCCATTATATAAAAGTGCTGCATGTTAGAAAGTCGAATAATGTGCACAATTTGAAGAGATTTGTATTTTTTTCTCAGTATGGCAGCTCAAAACATTTTGTGGTTACTCGTGTGATACGCTCGTTTTCTAGCTACCGAAATTAACAATTAAAGCCACTAAATAAAGGGCAAACTGAAAGAGAAAATACCCATCATTCTTTAACGTTAAGGAAAACCACAAAAATTTGGGCGGGGAAGCAGAAATTCCAGGATTAGAAAATGTCGCTGCCAGCAAATTATAAGCAAGTTGCAGCGAACATGTCAGCCGGATCTGGATCCCAGGGCGGTCGTAAGTTTTTGAAATAAAACAAACAATATTAATGGTCTTTGAAAACAAAATAGCATGAGATATTGAATTAAATCGCAGTTGTAAAAAATTGCTAGAACGACAAAGTCATTCGATCAAAATTTTTTATTTGTTTAAGGGAATTTCTACGCTGTGTACTCTGGAATTTTAGTTTTTTTTTGGTATTCCTAACATAATAATTAATAACATAACTAACCGTAGGCTATAGGGCTGTGGAATGCATGAGAGTTATTAAACCTTACGTTGGGTTTTTTATCTCGTTTTATATTTTATTTTCTTCGTAGTGTACCGTGTACCTTGAATTAGAGTTTGTGGGTTAAGTTCAGGTTGAGGGAAATAGATTTTATGAGTAATTTCCTTTTAGCTTAATATGAGCATCTATCTTAATAGTTACTTCGTTCGATTTATAACTAATGCTGTGGGTCAAAAACAATTTTTTTTTTTGTGCTTTAGGAATGTTTGTGCCCAAGAGCAAATTAAATTTAACTAAATTAATAACTTGCCTCTTTATAAAAATTTCTTGCGATGAGAGTAAAGGAAACTAGGGGGTTCACCAAGGCTCAGAGTAGGTCTTATTAATCCAACCTATACTTCAATACAAAAATTGTTTGCTTTTTAGTTATCAATAGATTTATTTTCCTACAAAAATACTTCATTATTTACCTAAACCCGTTTCTATCCTTTTAATTATATTTTTTATAACGAAAATGATTTTTTATTTTGTTATGACAAATTTCTCGAATAATAGTCACATTTATTATTAGTTGTATGCTTGTTTACCAAATACAATTCAGCGATTATTGTACATAGATAGATAAATACATTTTATTAATTTTATTGATATTTATTTATATTTTACTAGTCCTGTACGCTCTCGCCTTAAATCTGTCCTTAGTTGAAAATAAATTCAAAAAAGGAAATTAGAACACAACTTTTCATATAAAAAGAAGATGAAAAAGAAAGAAGAAGATAGAACCGCTTAAATATCTAATTTTGATTAGGGTAATTTATGAATTTGTGGATTAAGTTTTAGAAAAAGTAACAAGAGTTAAGTATTCAATTTCTTGTTATTATGTACTATGAGGTAATAAATCTATTCAAAACGGATGCATAATCAGTCTGAATTTGAAATTTTCATTGGTTAAGGTTAGACAAATTTATAAAAAAATTTTAGTAATATTTTACTAGTCAGCAATCTAATATAATAACTTCAAATACACTATCGCACTATTTTTAATTTATATTAATTTTTTCCAAAAATATTCTAAACAGCGTAGAAATTAGAAAAAAATAAGATAATTACATCCAATTCGGTCAAAATTAATCAAGTGGAGAGCTTGCTTTTTGAATACTATTGCGTGCGCTAACAAGTGTAATCCTTTGGTTTATTTACTACCGCTTAAATGTATCCGTAAACTACTGCTTCTTACCACTTTTAAACAGAACTCTGTGGGAGACAACTGCAACAATCGTGCTTACCAAAAATCTCCTGTTCTCTTAAAGGGGGGAAACAAAAAAAAAAAACAATAACACATAAAATAATCAAAATTTAAAATTCTTCTAAAATAATTCTTGTGTTTTATTTTGTCAAAATTCATATTATTGGTTTACTCGTAGACTCATAGGGTTGCCTTGTTTTAATAAAATTTTTCTAGATATGATGTCGCCTTCTGTTCCTGCATCCTTCAACATTCTGAAAGGTAAATTTCGCATAAAGAAAAGAAAAAAAAAATTAAAAAAAAAACATTTAAAAGCAATGAAAGCCATAATTTTCTATTATAATTTTTGGGTAAATTAAGTATGATTGTCTGTTAGTTTCCTTTCTTGCTTTTTGTATCTAAAATGCGTTTTCTTGCCGTGTTTAACTATTTACATGAGAAGTGTTTGCATTTTGTCGAATTTGTGTTGTATGAGGCTTGCCAAGATTTGAAGTCCTGTTTCGAAAACTAAATGTTAATGTCTTACAGAGCGTTTAAGAGCCTCAGGCGGTGGAGGTAGTTCGGAACGTAGTAAGGATGCGCCACCGGTCTTTTCACACAATAGTCATGCAAATCCGGCCTTTACGCCACAAAAGACTGGCAAGTCTGGAGTCGCTGTGAGTAAGAGAAATGTCTGATTTTTTTCTAATTGTCCTTATATTATTAATTGTATGAATATACATTGAATTCACTGTTCCTCTTTTATTTATTTTTTTAATTTAGGTTGATTCTCGAGTTCCTAAGCCACCAAAACCTCCAGAGAAACCTATTATGCCTTATATGAGGTATTCTAAAAGGGTGTGGGATAGCGTCAAAGCTGCTAATCCTGACTTAAAACTATGGGAAATTGGCAAAAAAATAGGAGCAATGTGGAAATCTGCACCAGAAACTGAAAAGCAAGAGTTTATCGACGAATATGAGGCCGAAAAGGTAAGCAACATTTTCAGAATTTTTGAGTGTTGAGTAGTAAACAGAGTATTAAAAAATTTAAAAATACGTTCGTTTTGAAATAATAAAATAGCACTTCGGTTATGATATATGTATTATAATAATATTCCGAGTGCTTGAGTTCCTGATAAATATTTTGAACAAACAACGAGGACTTTTTTTTTCTGCCCTCCAGCAGAGCATCAAACTCGCATATTTGGAGAATCAAGACATAAAAAAAAAAAAATAATACAATTAAATCTCTTCTGTTGTAAATTTGTAAACATCTTTATTATTACTCAACACATATTTCAATTGTATGACATTAATAATAAACTTGTAATGCAACTATTAAAGGTAAAATATCAAGAAGCATTAAGAATTTACCATTCAACCCCAGAGTATTTAGCTTGGGCTAAATATAAATCAAAACATCGAGGTATTTACCAAAGTAATTTTATTTTAAACAAAATCAGAAAACACAGCTAATCAAAAATCGCAACCTGTTGTGGAACATATTCACAGAAGCTACAAAAAAAAAAAAAAAAAGCATATCTCACTGGTGTACAATATTATCACAAGCACATATCAATCGCTTCTTCATATTTAATGTGTGTTACCTTAACGTACTAATCCTTAAGAATTTTTCTACAGTTTTCATAAATCACAATGCCTCTAGACAATTATAAAAAAAAAGATTAAATAGCATTTCTTGTGTTTTGTCTCTTTCTTTCTTACAGGTAGAATATGAAAAAAATTTAAAAACATATCACAGTTCACCTGCATATTTGGCTTTTATATCTGCTAAGAATAAGGCCAAGTCTGGTATGTTTAGATGTTTTGTTCGTAGATAGAAAATGTCCCTTCCTTTGCATAGTTAGGACGCAAGTGATATAGAGTATAAATCGTGTTCAGATTATTGGAATGTTTTAATTTCTTCATAGAAAAAAAGCGATGTAATCATATAGTAATTTTCTGGAGGAGTAAAGAATGCTTTAATTTTTTTTTTCCAAAATACTAATATAATATACACAAATACTAAAAACACATGCTAACATTTCATATCGCATAATTAAAACTAAATATTTTTTAGTTTTTGTATGCACATTACGTTTTAGCTTGATCTGCTTGCTTTTTATCGAATTAAGGCTTGATTTTTATGTTTATAATCTGAACACTATAAAAACATCCTTTAGCATCTGGCAAAAAGTGTTGTAGTATCTATTATTAGTATCACAAGACATTCTAACACCTTCTAAGCTATAATTCTAAAATTCTTCACGGCAAAGTATACGTTTTTATAATTTCCTTAATCAGAGAAGTGTAAGATATTTGTAGATAAAAAAAAAAAAAAAAAAAAAAAGGTTTGTGTCCTTCTTCACAGAATCCCTGTGTTTAATAAATATATTTTTGAAGTTGTTTAAAAAGGTTCTTTTGCTCTTTTACACTGTTTGTGCCTTTGTATATTACATATCAATTAAAATCATTACAAAGACAAATCAGCTCTTTGCCAGTCTTCCTAAAACACTCTATTCACTGCACTTGCTAACGTATCACAATTCCTAATCCTCTCACAACAAATCGCATTCATTTCATATTTAATGAAACATTCAACTCTCTTTTTTCTCCGACTATCAATTTCTGATAAAAGCTAATGCAGATGCTGATGTCCATGAGACTCCGACGCGTTCAAGCTCGAAAAGCCAACAAGAGAGGCGGATTGATATCCAACCAGCTGAAGATGAAGATGGTAATGGAAAAAAATAAAAAAAAATAGTATTTTTTGCTGAAAATATAAATAAACCCTTAGATCAAGACGACGGGTATTCCTTTAAGCACGTAGCATATGCAAGATTTCTGCGTAACCATCGGTTAATAAATGAAATTTTTTCTGATGCTGTTGTTCCTGATGTACGTTCAGTGGTAACAACTCAAAGAATGCAAGTTCTTAAGAGACAAGTACAGTCGTTAACAATGCATCAAACTAAATTAGAAGCAGAACTACAGCAAATGGAAGAAAAATTTGAAGCGAAAAAGCGTAAATTGATCGAATCCAGTGAAGCATTTCAAGAAGAATTAAAAAAGGTAAACCAGTCTATTATTTGATCGAAGTAAATAATTATTACTCATATTTATATTTAGCACTGCAAACCCGCTGTAGACGAAGATACATTTCAAAAAATGGTTCAACGAATTTATGAAGAAATGAAGAAGGAGAGACTTAGAGCTATGGAGGATCCACAACATCAACAACAGCAGCAGCAGCAGCAACAACAACAACAGCAGCAGCAACAACCACAACCACAACCACAGCCACAACAACAACAACAACCGTCTTTAGTATCGCAACAATCTCCCTTACAACAGCCTCCGCCACCACCTTCCCCTGTTGTACAACAAAAGCCTAAAGTTGAAGAACAAAGACCACCTACAACGCATTCTCTTCAAATGCCACCACCTTTACAAAAGCCTCCGCTACCAAAGCAGGAAGAACAGCAAGAGCCCGAACCAATGGATATCGATGTACCAAAACCAATGGCAACAGTTATTCCTCCGCCGCCAAAACCCCCACAGGCAGAAAAGGCTAAACCTATTCCACCGCCTCCGCCGCCACCACTTCCACCAGTCAGAGAGCCGCCAATTCCACCAATGGAATCTCCTAAATCTAGCAAAAGTCGTAAAGCTGAAATGATGGAGAAAGGAGAATCACCACATCCCCCACCATTAAAAGATTCACATTCTGAAAAAGTGGAACAACCTCCTCCACCGCCGCCACCGCCGCAGCCGGTGGTAAGATATTACTTTCTATTCCTAAGTCTAGCAATAGTTGAACTAATTCAAAAGAATTAGCTCAATAAAATTATAAGAGCTATCAAGGATCATTATACTTATTTAACAAAATTCACACTTTTTAGGGTTCTGTACGTCGAAATGAAAAAAGGAACCCTTATATGATCACTTTGTTGTCCGTATGTCTGTCTGTCAAGATTCTTTTTCTCAGGAACGGCTAGAGGTATCGATTTGAAATTGATATCAAATACAAAAGTATACAACCGCATAGTCCTGGAAAAAAATACAAATTTCTATCTCAGTAAAAAGAAACACGGCTTTTCAAAGTGTATTTTAATACAGACATACTAATTCACTGATTGAGTGATATATCAATATATATAGGGTACTTACCGTTGATCTAGAATCTTAAAATTTGGCACGAAGGGTCTCAAGCGAAGGAAAGGAGAAATTCCGAAAATCATTAATTTTATGTGGAATTACTACTTTTCCTGCAATTTTTTTTTCGCGAATTTCCGATACCGAGTAACCCCACAAAATTCTTAGAGCTAATTTTATAACACCCTATATAACAGTAAGGAACCCTCAGAGCGCGGGTCCTACTTGCATTTGTTTTTATGTACTCTGGATTTTGGGACCCTGACTCGAAGTTATATCTAAAAGATGATTTGGTTAAAATCGTTTCGTAGATATGACTTTAAAACGAATATTTTTTAAATTTGTTCTATCATTCAAATTCAGGCACCTGCAGCGCCACCACCAGCGACTCTTCCAGCACAATCTCCAGTTTTACCGGCGCCACTTCAAGTTCCGCCACCTCATGTTCCTGCATCAGCAACAGCAGGACCTCCTGTTCAAGAAGCTTCAGGTGTTGCTCAAGGTCCACCACCAACAATTCCTCATCATAATCCGCCACCACCTCATCATATGCCGCCACATATGTCTCCTCATCAATCAATTCCGGGCCATCCAGGAATACCACATCCATCATATGGAGGGTATCCACCACCGGGCGGACCGCCCCGGTCACCATATTATCCTCCACAATATACTGGACATCCTCCTCAACCATATGGACAATATTCCCCTTATCCGTACCACCAACAATACGGGCCTCCTCCACCTTCACACTATATGAGTGCAAGACCACCGCCTGGTGGTCCTCCTCTACATTATCCTGATCATGCTGGTGGGCCCCAACAGCCTCCGCATGTTCCACCAGCTCTGGAAGGTCACCATGGAGGTTATGCTCCACCCCCCCTTGGAGCAGCTCAACCAGCTGCAGCCACACCCTCTCCTGATGCAGGTAGATACATTTTATAATCTTTACTTGCAAAGATGTGATATTCTTATTTTTCTAGAAGGCAAGCGAGATAACGATAGCGCAGACAGTGACAAAAAAGACGGAGAATAGAACTGTGTTTTAGTTCCAGATTTTTATCTTTTCGTTTTCTCTAGAGTAGTTAAAACTATGGTTTGTGAAACTCTATTGGTAATAAAAGCAACATTTCTTTTAACTTCCTTGTTACACGAAAGTAAGATAAGCTTATAGAAGTATTATAATAAGATTTTTTGCAAGTTCAATTCATTGTGCTTCAAACTAAGAAGAAATTATTAAATGAACTCCTTGAAAATGGAAGCAAGACCCGTTCGACAGGTAAGAAACGATTAAAATTCGAGTTCTTTTGGAATTTTGGAAAGTCCATTTTTATATATGAAAAATGTTTTATTAAAAACGTTAGATATCACGGAGAATTTTTATATACATTTCGTTTGATAATTTTAACAACAGAAAAAATATATAAAAAACGCCGTTAATTATTATTCAAACTTGAACACTAGGAACTAAAAGTGTTCCATCAATATAAAAAAAAAATTATGGAAATTTCTTAAGGCTATGGATGAGACAGGAGCAGTCTATCTAGCTTGCGATTGTAAATATTTATGTCGTAGCTCATCAAACGTTAGAGTTAAATCAGGTTCATTGTAATGCACATTGCCTTCTTCTCGTTTTTTCTTAGCTAGCTCAAATGCTTCAATGATACATGATCTACAAAAAATGTACATTAAAAAAAAAAAAAAAAATTGTCAAAATATTATCTAGAAATGCATACCTAAAAAGTTTCTGATGCATCACATAAGCGCTAACGTGTCCAGCGTCTACATACTTAACTTCTATTCCTGGCCAAATTTCTTCAAGGCTTGAGCATCCATCCCTCGGTACATAGGCATCATCCTTAGCACATACGGCTATAATTAGCGATGTATCATAGGGTACCGAGAAATTCTTCAGATGAGTACATTCATCCATCATACCGCGCATGAATTGTAGGGCCTCTCGTTCCCACCATTTCGTTTTTGTAATGTCGATCTTTTCATGTGCTGGAGGCGAAGGATCACTGCTAGGCAATATGTATCTCATTAATTTTGTCATTGGCGAGGGTTCCGGTTCGATCTTTGTAATCAAATTTACTTTTTGACTAGAATTTATTGGACTAGAGTTTTCATTAATTCTACTTTGTATTTCCATTAAGTCTCTTCTTCGTTCTTTTTCAGTTTTCAATTTCTTCTGCACCTCCCGAATTTTTTCATTCAACTCATTCACCTCAGTATTTGTCAACTCATATCGTTCGGTGGACATTAATTTTTTGTGTAGTGGTTCCGACAGCTGTAAGCTATTCATCTCATCAACTTTTATAATTTTCGTACTAACTGCGGAATCACTTTGAAGCTCTTTGGTATCTTTGATATCTCGCTTCAGTGCTTTCATCGATTGATTGAAATGCTGAACAAAATGCCGACCAGCCATAAATGCTTCGTCGATCACAGTTACCATTTTCGACAATCTTTCTCTGTAATTGCCATCCGCAAAATACTGAGTTTCCAGCATATCCCAGTTTATCGACTGACTCATAACACCCTAGGGAAAGATATCATGTAGAGAATTTTATTTAAAAAAATTCTAATGTTCAAGTTGCTTTCTTCAGTCTACTCGACCTCAAATATTGGCATCAAATAGACTGAAAAAGCTTTTTCTCAAAATAAGTTCTTACCGTCGTAAATACTGTTGATGCAGTCGACCACGATAAACATGGTACCAAAACCAAAGGTTTTGGCCAATTAGTAGCAGCAAGAGATGCCATCTGTAATTGGATATTTAAAATATCTTCAATAAATTGATTATGCCGAAATTTCATACATGTCCACCCATTGATAAACCTGTGATCCCTAAAGGACCAAAACCATTTCTCTCGCACCAATGCAAAAGCACCAAGCATTCAAGAATTAAACAGCCGCCCATCACAAATATATCAGAAACATTGTGTAAGTTCGAGCGACTGTAAACCAAAAATAAAATAAAATAAAAATGATAAAATTAAATTAAATATTATTGCTTACATTTGGTCTTCCGGTTTTCTGACACCATAGAATGGATTTTCCAACAATATTGCACCTAGGCCTGCTTCTCTGAGCAAAGGTTTAGCTATGAAATTTCTACGTCTCCAATAATACTACAAATCATTTTAATTTAGATCTCTCGATGAAAAGTTTACTATATAAATTAATAATCTTACATGATCCCCTGTGCCCGCCAAGTGAATGCACATTGGCTTGTGTCTCTTGTCTTTCCATTGATTTGGAAGGAGTATTTGAAAATGTGCTTCCTGTGCTGCTTTTGGCACCAATCCTGGCATATGCAGTTCCAATGGAGTCATAAATTTTCCTTCGAGTATAGTACATTCTGAGGTTTTTTCTTTTTTCGTTATTTCAACTGGATAGTCCCGTGGGACTAGCTTAAAACATGATTCACGATTTGAAACTATTTTCCGAAATTGAAACAGTCTAATGGGAGAAAAATTTTGATAATATAATTGCTTTGTTTAACATTGTAAAGTTTAGTAAATAAGTTTTATCTCGAACTAAAAAAAAAATTTCGGGATGATAATAATTTTAATTACTACAAAGTTATATTTTATCATTCACAGTGGAACAAAAATCAGAAGCCTTAATTGGTTCTCAGACGACTCAAAAACGGAATATGTTGCTGGTGCTGGTTTATATGGACCCAATACCAAAGTTTCGGTTGCAGTGGGCAAATGGCCCAGGGTTTCCAGGCCGAAATCCATACCATTGAAGCCTGCACCCTTCTAAACCTTAACAAGAAACTAAAGCATCTATTTCTATCTTCTTCGATAGTCAATTCTCGTCGTGGCCTTTTTTGTCAAGATCCGTGCTTTGTTACCCTTCAACACCTATTGACCTCCAACAGGATTACTCCCTGCTGAATATCACGACACTCAGGTGTTGAAGAAAATGAGGTTGCTGATGAACTAGCTAGGGAAGGTTCATCATCTCGGTCCGACGAAGACGATGATAGAAGAATATACTAGGAATCAACAGTCCACATACTGGGAAAATGTCCTTGGAATCCGGTAAGCTAAACAGCTTGTCAGACCTTATGTCTACACTAAAATAAACGCTTTGAGAAAAGTGGATCTCAGATTGTCGCTAGGCTAAAAATCTAGCCACCATGGGCTAAGAGGTACCATCTTCATAAGATAGGTGTGTCTAATGAAACGGGACGTTTTGAAGACGATAATACATCATGCTTATCCTGCTTTACCACGGTTCAGATCTTCAGTCAGGAGTTTTTAAACTTGGCTGATATTCTTTCCTCTTCTCTTAAAGCTCTTCAGACGTTCCTTACGGTAGCAGATCGTCTTTTACTTTAAAAGGGGTTTTGGTACAAATAACTTTTCGGTCGCAGTGCCGCACCATAAGGTCACCCCTACCAATAAAAAATAATGCATAATAGAAAAAAAAATCAGGAAAACTGTGGAGTGGAGCGCAGCGAATTAAGCTGGCGTTAATTAAACCCAAAGGGGATCTAATTCCTATACAAATTTTCCGCGCCGCAGACTTGTGTCAATTATGATTATTATAAAACGTACTGTGTTCATAGGTTTATTTTTTAATTAACATTACATCTGGCATTCGCATTTTGTTCTGATTTTCGTCTGGAAATAATTTTAAAGCAGTTGATGTGAAAGAAATTTGATTGCTTTCCGAGTCTTAAATTGAATATTTCAGATTTAAAATTGTACATTCTGGAGAGACATTTTAAAAATGTCGTACGTATCCGAAAATGCATATCATAGTCATCAAATAAATCATGCGTATTGTTGTTTACGTTTTTCTTTCCAAAAATGTTTTTGAATATTTTAAAAGAATTTATATGACCCAACAAAGTCAGGACTAATAATAATAATTTTTATGTAATTAAAAGGGCGCAATAAATGAAATAACAGACAGTTAGTCTCATTATAGAACTATTTCTAGATTATTATGACGAAACGAACGCTAAATAAATATGTGCATAAAAATATATTAATATCCTCATTTCTAAACAAAAAGTTGAGCTAGGCCAGAAAAATATGTTCAAGGCTTCAACTTTTTAAAGCTATTTTTCTCTATAGAAAGTTATACTTTTTTTTTCTTTGCTCAAGAGAATTTAAAAAAATCTAAACTGCGCAGACTCCAAGAAAATAATCTCATTTTGAGGCGGAAGTGAGAAGTTTCTACTTTACATAGAAAGAGGCTTTTAGTGGCAAATGCAATTGCACATCGACCTCATTTCAATGCAAAAGTTAATCCAATACAATGACCGTGTCAAGGCTAGAAGAGCTAAAAAAGACAACATTAATTGCTCTCAATGGCATATATTATGCACCAAATGAAAGCTAAGCAAATTTGCATCCATCGAATTCTAGATAAAATAAAGAATCTACTCACTAAAAATAGCTAGGTACGTTCTCGGTCTGATGTTGTTCGCCGAATTTATCAATTCCCACGAACTCATGCAATAGGTTCCTTGAACTGTGTGCAAAACGTCGTCGATAATGGCGCGCTGGGGATTTTTATCATAATCACGTATCACCTTATCTCTAACAATACATTCTCGAATGTTCTGCACTCAATTGCTACGCATAGGTTAGATTACAACTTATGTAAGTGATACCCTCCGCAGAGGAGGTTATATGCGCGGGTTATTCACACAATGGTTTTTTTTATGAGAAAATTCATCTGACAAAAAGCACTGCCTTTATGTTGCGAGGCACGTACACATCGATAAATTGACTCTTTTGGAGTTTTGCTAAAAAACATCACCTGAATAAGGCACTTCTAAATAGTTATAAATACGAGTCACACCGTTTATATACCTTTGCAAGTTTTCTGGTTTGCCCCATCCTTTTTCGAAGAATCGCGTTATCAGCAAACGACGATAAATACTATCAAGTCGGCTTGGTGGCATATTTCAGCCAAATTATGGCAAATAGCACCACTGCACTGTAAAAATCGATCTTCTTTACTTTACTTTCTTCAATTGCACGATATGATTATGAAGTATTTGAGACAATCGCCAAATACGTAAAAACAATCTTTCTTTTTTTCTTTTTAAGAATATATCAGTTCTCCTGCCGACCTCACTTGATAGCTTCCTGTTGTGGATTGGTAGCTAGACCACATATCGTTGTGCTTTTAATTCCTCACGAGCATGGGGTGAATTTTGTGTTGGTACTTCCAACTGGGCTTGTGTTTAACTAGAACGTCATGAAATTTCAGATTGTGTAGAATGTTTATTTACAAATTTTCTACGCATACTGAATCCATGCCGGGTAATACAAACTAGCCTACTGTTCGTATATCTCATCTTTACACTGTATACTTTACCTATCCATCTAGAATTTCGGTCATACGATTTTCTTGGCTGTTTCTTACCTATACCTGAAGTTGTTTTTTCCCAAGAGATGTGAACATGGGCACGTAAAGAGAGGTAAACAAACTTCTAGAGCATAAACAAGTTTTGTTTTGTATGAATGCGCTTTTGTGGAATTGATGCGAAATATAGAAGGAGATTTCTTAAAAGAGAACCGCGCGCCGGCTTTGAGATAGATACAACACTTTCTATTTTTGTATACTTTAGTGTATAGTGTGAATTGACGCATATAACTTTGTTTATGCAATGAACTGATGCATTTAATGGGTATGTTCGCTTGCATTATTGAATGGTATTATTTGCTGTAAATATTATTCACTCTAGATGTCGGATGATGCTTCGATCAATAGTCCACGGTCTACGCAGTTTCATTTAAAACAAGCTCTATGGATGAGGTGAGAATATATTGCAATTAGCATTGATTTATTTATTTGTCCTCTTATTAGTTTGTTACAAACTATTTACAAAACACAAATTCATTGGGTAATAATAAAATACAAACTCTAATTAGCCAATTAATTATTCATTAGACAATTTTTTAACTTTGGTTTTATATTTTTGTAGATTACTCTCCCTTTTTATATTACTCGGTAGTTGTTCAAACAGTTTTAGTCCTTTATACATTAGGGAACACACTTGCTTTCACACTGTATGTCAGATATATTGGAAAATCTTACAAGGAAACATTCCGAGGTGCAACAATATCTAAATCAACGAGAAGGGACACTCTCAACACCCTCTCAAAATTCCAACCCATATGCAATTGTCGAAAATTATATAAAGCAATTCCTTTAAGCCTTATAAGAAATCTAGAGAGAGAAATAGTCACCAACAAATTCTCACAGACACCATTTACAGCGTAAACAATAAAGTGACACATTTCTTTATAATGCATTTTTAAAGGCGGGACAAAAGGACTGCATTGGTATCAGTCTCTCAATTCTACTGGCCCTCGCAATGTTAAGTTATAGGGAAATGCAGAAACGAAGAATTGGGAAGAGGCAACTAGCACACACCGAGCGTAAATACGAACGAGGTTGTTTACATTTTTTCACTGCGCATTTTTAAAGGCGGTACAAAACGAACGTTGTTGTGTGCTCCGTGGGATTAAGCAAATTTTGAACAAGCTTTTAATTAAAAAAGTGTTTCTTTAGACGCAATTAATTTAATTTAATTAAACTTGTTTTAGATAAATAATGGGTAAGCATAATATAACTTGTTTGGTGTATGGCTGTGGAAAAGGCAACGTGTAATGAGTTCATAGAAAAGTTTTGTGATAATGGATGCACCTGCAGAAATGTTCCAATTTTCTCCTCAAAGTATCTTTTTCCCATTTATGTTTTCTTTATTACTACCTATTTCTAGCAAAATTTCCAATTTTCAACTTTTGAGGTCGTTATTGAAAAAATCAACTAGAAATATGTGAAACTTGAAAACCACCCTTATAAGGTATCAATTTCAAGAGTGATTTTTACCCTTAAAAATATTTATCTGCAAACAAAAAAACGTATCTAATAATTTTTGATTTAGATTAACATATTGCAGCCGGTGCGGAACACCTCGGAACATTTCCTTGTCAGCCTTTGTTTCATAGTCATTCAGTTCAACGTGCTCTGCATTTGGCTCACCGTCGTATGATAACCACATCTCAACACTATTCACACCCCTCAGTTCTGGAGTTTTTGATGACGTACTTTAATTCCCACGCTTGTAAAGAAAAAAAAATACGCGATCAGTAGTCAAAATGGAGTAGCAGCAGTACGTTATACAACATTTTTGGGTTGGATTACGAACTCTCCTAAAAAATCCCAACTTCTTTGCGATTGTCTTACAAGTGTAATCTACAGGTTCCTAAAACGTTAATTTGCTGTCTATAATGATTCCCAGGTATTGCATTTTCTCAACAAGTTCAACTTCTTCATTACTGATTTGCAGTTGTGGATTTACATTAGAGTTAATAACCATTGCCTTAGTTTTGTTCATATTGAATTTGAGTTTATTCATTCCCAGTCATGTACTTAAAGTATTTCATTTCGTTCATTTTCTCCTCCAAGTCAGTAACGCTGTTCCCCGTTGTGATTAGTAATATGTCAGCAAACAATGCTACCTTAACATATTGGTGTCATTGATGTATATCAAGAATAGTATGACTCCCAAAACGGACCCCTAAGGGACTCCACGATCTACGTCTATGGATCCAGACAGATTATTATTAATTGGAGTCCTTTGAGTGCGTCCTGTTAGGTATGATTAAAACTCTTCATATTCTTCACCTCTGATGCCGCATATAAGTAGTTTGTGCAGCAATATGTGGCGGTCTATAGTTTCAAACGCTCTCTTATAGTAAATAAACACAGACAGTATCACTTCTCTGTTGTAAACCGCTCTCTTCCACTCATTCATTCAGCAATCAGACAAGCGTCGTTTCACACGAGTGCCCCTCTCGTTTTCCTCAGGATAAACCTGCAGTAGCAATGCAACCATCTTTCCTATAAAGAGTAAATAATATACATAATTACGCTGCAGCTTGTTATGCAGTTTACGTATTCCGACATATGCCAAAGTTCGTGAGAAGCCTATGAAGCTAACCTATTCTTAGATTTCATTTTACAAGTAACACTTCACCCATTCGAATTTGTCTATAATAATAATTTTTTCTATCATGAATTCAAAACTACCAAAATAAAAAAATGTTGAATTTTCAGTAATTTTTGAAATTTCAATATTCCCTATAAAAAATTACTGAAAATGTTGCTAATTTTGTTAACTTTCTAATCTTGTTATTGGAATACGCATTCGAAAAAATGTATAGTTTATCAGACGGGGCCTTAGTAAACCTTACAAGGTGTATGTTACATAAATACAAAAAACTCGAGAGGTTTATACAAAATGAATAGTATCGATTGGCATACTTAACTATGAAACATTCTGTAAAGGTTTCAAAGGTTATCATTTTGTGCTCAAAATACACAAAACAATATGATTCATATATATTATTTCTAGAGTATAGATTCCTTTTTTGGTTCCCACAACCGAAAAATCTTAAAAAATGAACTATCTCGCACGAGTACGCTAATTTATTCAAATATCGATTAAAACAATTTTTATTTATCGTTTATTAGAAACTTTGCCTATGAATACAATGCGTAACAATGAAAAACAACATCGATTTAGAATTACGATACATTATTACAACGGTTGAGAGGAATAATTGCAGAAGTTATTCCGCGCTTCTCGACAGTATTTAATTTAATTTATAGGAAAACAAGATTTCTTTGATAAATTTTATAAATATAATTAGTGTAAAAAGTCTTTTTTCAACGTTTGATTGTGATTATGTTATCTACTCTGTAGGTGATCTGAATTCAGAAAACGGGTTGTTTGATATGAGTAGATGTATACTGTACATAAGTATAATGTGAATAATAGAACATTCTTTTTCGATTTCTCTAAAAATTTAGTTGCATTTTTGGTCTTTATTCTAGTTTAGATATTAAGAACAGTCAATTAATTGGAAAAACTTCTAAAGTAATTATGTTTGTTATATTATTGATTTCGTGTTATCTATATTGAATTTTAAATAGAAACTTTTCTTTAAAACTTTAACTTTATTGAATAAAAGCTCAAAACTCAATCTATATTACATTTGACGGGCAAAAAGGTCAACAATAATAAAGATATAGAAAGACAATCTATCCCTAATAATAATGGAATAGATTGGCAAAAAAATACGTTCAATGTTCACCCTCCGCATCAACTGTGCGGATATACATAATAAAATTCGTCTTTACGGTGTGTCCCATATTTCAGAAATTTTATTTATGTACATATATTCAACGATATTACCGAGGCATTGGCAATCAATAAAATTCTTAAATCCATAGCATTTGCAAGTTAGTGTGTGTAACAATTGCACAATACCTACCAGTTGCCAATTCAATACTTTCTATTTATTCTTGATTTTGAGGGGCTCGTCGAATCGTAGCACCAATCGTCTGTTTCCCCTTCTCAAGGCAAAATGTTTACCTGAGAGAGTGAGGTTCTCTGCTCATTCAGTGCTTAAGCACCCGTTGCGATGATAAAATATGCATTTTATTTACGAATTGTTTTGATTTATCGTTTCGAAATCAACAAAGGCAAACAGATGGATAAAATGTAAATAAGATGACAAAGGCACTCAGTTACTGAGGAAATCCCATTTGTGATGTTTACAATGAATATTGGAACATCCAATTATATTTTATATTAACACTATGTTTGTGACTTTCAATTCGGCTACTTTTGCGAAAATTATCTCTTTCAGTCTAATATTAGACAGGCTCGATTAATGAGCAAGCCATTTACCTGATAAGAAAATAACACGACAGCTATAGATAATTCAGGCTATTTAGAGATAAATGAATGTAGTTTGGTTAATACGAACATTTTTATTGTTTATACTGAAGTGTGAATATCGCCAATTAATCAAATATAATGAGTAATTACAGAGATAAACATAAAACTAGCTGAATTAACCGGCGTTGTCCGAGAGCTATCATTCTTTTAAAGAAACCAAAATTTAAATGTAAAAGAGTGCTCGAAAACTTAAATAAAAGTCTAAAACATGCTTCAAACCAAGGCCCAAAATTCAAATTCAATTCCTCTATCTTATATCTATCATGTCATACTATGTTATGTTATGCATCGTGTAATTTGTCATGTTGTATAATGTATTATCTCATATGATATATCATGTATCATGTCATGTTATGCTGCGTCGTGTCATATGTAATATCATGTAATGTGTCATATATAATAATAATAATGTGTCATATATAATCATATGCATATGCATATGTCTTTTGTCGTGTCATGTTTCATGTTTTTAATGTGCCATGTATCAAGTGTAATATCTCGTGTAATGTTAAATGTAATTTCGTGTCGTATCATGTCGTGTACATGTCACATACCATGTCATATGTCAAATCCTCTTATCATGTAGCATGTCAAAGTAAACAAAAGAGCTCAATGAAGGTAAAGTACTCTTTCTGTCATAAAAAAGTAGTGGAAATTTGTGTAAAAATGTTGATTCGTGGTAATTTATAACTTATATCTAGCGGCAAGTCATAAGCTTGCCAACGATGAAAGAACGGTAGTTCCAAAGATAACGTCTTCTATTAATATATGTAGATTAATTTGTAAGAGCAAAATGAAAAACCGAAAATCTATCAAATTGCTTCGAGTAACCTAAAAGTAAAAAAAAACAATTTAAATATGATTTGTACAACTCTTCCCTAAATATCATATAATTTTTAATTGTTTTATTGAATGCAATTAACTTGAGAATAAATTATGCACGGGAAGATAGTTTCAATTCAAGTGACCGGTACTAATTTACTTTTAATAATTAATATTTTCCTCCCACGAAATCCAACATCCTGTTGTTGTTTTTCTTGTAAAATCAATTATAATACATTTAAGTATATACAGTAGAGTCCGGATATAACGACTTCGTTTATAACGACCAACCGGTTATAGTGACGAAAATGCAAACTCAAGTTTGGTTTCATATAGACTTACTATGAAAACATGTCCGTTTAGTACGACTCCGGTTTAAGCGACCAACCGCTTATAGCGACCTATTTTGACAAGAAACCGTCCGCTTAGAACGACGCGCAGTGTTGTTTTCAATACCTACGCACAAGCAATACCTCACCGCCCCGCGTCCCGGCTTTTTCCCCTCTCCTACTTACGTATGCTGATTGCTGATTAGCGCGTGTAAATCAGCCAGTGTTTGTCATCTGATGTGCCAAGGTCAAGGACTCATTAAGGGACTACTACCGGTTATAATTTTGAAAAATTCAATTTTTTTTTTTTTTACATTTTTCAACTCAATATACCTTCAGAAATCACGTATCAAAATTTTATTTGGATATTCCCAAAAATATAAAAGTTACAGCAGTTTAAGCGTGCCCGCCTATTATATATTTATAAGTAAAACAAAAACTTTAAACGTGATTTTCTCAAAATGACCTTTTATCAAATGGCGGACACACTAACTCCGAATTGGCCCAACCGATTGGGCCCAAATTTGGAGTGCTTCTTTATTTGAGTATTCTGCACAGGAAAAAACCACAATATTAGTCAAAATTCCATCCAAAAAAATGTTGCAAGTGAAAACAAGTGAAAAAATAAGCGATTTTTTGAAAAAAATTTTCAAACGTCCGCCATTTTGTTTTTTTAATAATTTTTTGACATATTCTGGTTTTTTCCTACGTAAGGGACATTCCTTAATAAAATGCCGTATGGTTTATTTGTTTCAGACTCTTCGTTTCTGAGATGAGTTGTCCGCCATGGGACGAGTCATTTTTTGAGCTACCAACTTCGGCGCCCTCTATAAACAAGGAAAAAAATGATAAAAATAAAAAAAATTTTTTTTTGTAATATTTGAAATAATTATTATCACCATGCAAAATTTGAAATTGATATATAATAAAAGAGCTGAGAAAAAAATTATTGAAAATTATGCTGTTTTTTTGCAATCTAACCGGTAGTAGTCCCTTAAGTGCGCTAAAATGAGTTCCGAACCGGAGGAGACTAATTCGACTTCCAGCGCGTCTGAGGCTCTGAAGGCTGCAGAAGCGCTCAATGTGTTTGTTCAATATAACTTTGACGATAATGTAATAAAAAGTTTGGTATTCACAATGCTGTACGTAATTCTTACTATCGAACAAAAATCAGTCAAAATCAAACAAAAATTACAGACTTTCTACGTCAGTAAATCATATGAATTTACATGCATAGAATGTAGTGTGCAATGTTTAAGTTCCATTAAAGTTATTTTTTGTTTATTTTAATATGAATTTGTTGTATTCAAATATAAGTTAATCTAACTCTGTATATTATTATTTCATAATCACGGTAATATTAATACATAAAACAAGCTTAAATTCATTCTTCGGTGTTCGTTCGTTTTGAGCGACGTCCGGTTAGTACGACTAAGTGTTGCCGGTCCCTTGAGGGTCGTTATATCCGGATTCTACTGTATATATATATTATATGTTTACATCATACAGTGCATATAAATTAAAAAGTAAGCTAACAAGTGGTAGTTAAGCACAAATTAATCTTTTATTAAGGCACTTGTTAACTTCCCAGGAAAAAATGGATTTTTAAGATTGTTGCGTCGTTTAAATGAGTTTTAAGAAAAGTGGTTGTTACAATCTGATATCATTTATTTTTATTATTTAAATTAGTTAGCTTCGTTACTTTAATATTCAATGTGCTAAAATTGTATTGTCTTTTTATTCTAGATTCGATATTAAATGTTTTATTAACATGGCCATGGATACAACTTTGGACGTGGATGAATGGCATGACCGTTGCAGACAGCAATCAAAATTGTTCACAAAAGTAAGTTTTAGATTAAAATCTCTATGAAATGAATAAAAATTAAAATTATAAAATGCGTCGGTATCCAGTTGCTGGTTTTGACTGTTCCCTTGCTTTCGAAGTATCGTCGAACAATTTTTTTTATTATAGTTAAGATTATTCTGAACAATTTCATTTATAAAACTTTTATTTTGCATAGATGTTCTTATCGGTCTAATATTGATTTCTTTTCAATAAGTACATATTTGTCCTTGCTGTCGATTACAATTGAAATTCTAACTTTTCTTATTCCCTAAGATATCATCTCTATGGAAAATGAATTTCTACAATATAATGCTTGGTTTCTTTTATACGCTTTATACATTCTCATTGCGTTAAGAAACTTGCCGAGTCTTCGAAAAGTTCCGGATTACTTGCTTTTCTCAAAAAATACGAAAGAAATTTTACATTTTTTTAGGGAGCTATACAATTTCGTAAAAATTAAATCACTCCGGCTCCTTTAAGGTAGAGGGATAGGGTAACTTTGAAATGGGAACTCCCTTTTTAATTGAATAGTCTAATTCTATATTTAAAAACTATAAATGTTTGCCTTTAACTTTTTTTTCTTCAGTGGTATTTAATTATGTATTGCATTGTTGATGTAAACGGAAAACACAACCACGAAGTCGTTTATACTTTTTTGACTTCAAAAAGGACAATTTTTAACTCACAAATATCACATTTCAATTCAATAAAGACGTTTATAAAATCAAAAGGTATATTTTCTTTTCAAAGAAGTCGAATTGAAAATTTGTTCCTATTTGAGTTAAATATTTTGAATTCTTTGAGATGAAAATAGACCTTTTGATTTTAAAAATAACTTTATTGAATTGAAATGTGACCTCTGTGGCTTACAAATTATCTGTTTTCTTTCTGAATTATTAAGAAGTGGAGATATGTATTCAAAATCATTGAATTAAAGGTAATTTCTTCTTAAAAATTCTTAGATTGCTTTTCCTTAGAATTTTTGTTGGTATATTGAACAAAAAAAACATTATTTCATGCTTCGGGAAATACAATCGATACCCATACGGTCGTTTTTAAACTAAAGGAATTGTTCTGCAATTTAAAGTACGTTCGATTTTCACAATAGAAATGTGATATGAATATACACACAATTTCCTTTCGATACAGCAATCCTTCCATTATTTACAAAATCGAATTTCAGTCAATTCCGTAAGAGTTATCGGATACTCAATATAGAGCATCGTGAATCTGCATCTTATTTGAAGGGAATGTAAAGGAGGAGTTCGTTCAAAACAAATTGTAGAATTTTATTGGGTATATTTATGGGTCCGGAAACATTCAAGCATTTATTTGGATGCTACTGCTCGGCAGCAGTTTGTAATGTTATAAGCAAAGCAAATCGATTGGTACATAGATGAGCATGTTGGGTTTTATAAAGATAAACTTTTTGAAGAGTTTAATTTAATTTCATAAAATATAATCCTTATTAGCAGAGAGAGATTACTATGATGGATTCTGATTTAAGTACTTAGGTGTAAGCTGTATAAATGAGTAGGTTTACGTGAGGTGTTGTTTTAGTCTGTTTTTTGGTCCTTATAAGGTACCTGGAAAATGACATGTATAATGAATTAATTAACAGAACCCATTTCAGCCTCAGAGGAATTAAGTCTTTTTATCTGTGATATATTTTTTTATTTTAAGTATCGAATATGAACAAATTAAATATGAAATAATATTAATTTAGCATAAAATCTACAAGAAAAACGAAATTAATAAGTGCACATTATTAAAAACATCGAAAAAGAGTCGAAAATGAATCAGCCGTCGGACTATTTAGACTTTCATAAGTGAATTGCTTTAAGAGATTATTAAATCGTGAAATCTTCTTCGATATCGCTTGGTTTGCTGGGTCTAGTACCTAGATCCTTTACCTATTATTTTCATAGTTGTTCTACTTATTCATTCTCTAGTGAATGGGGCATATTATAAGTGTAATATAAATCAGATGAAGTGGCCAAAACTCAATTATTTGGTCTAGTCCCATTCAAGTTTCTTGTTATTGCTCCTTGTAGATATAGACCAGATCTTTCCATAGTTTAACATGGAGCTTGTACATACTTTATATAGGTATATGCTCGTATATATAGTAATTGTACATAGCGTAAGCACATCCGTTTTCCATAAACAGAAACCATACATAGTACCGGTAACAAGAGCAGTGGGAGACCAAGTTTGGAACAAAGTTTCGCATGTATCACAATTATAAAGTTTCCCTAGTGAAGCCCTCAAGCAGGTGTATCGTTCGTTGCTTACTTTTGGCAGTGGCACGATAAGCGCGCACCTCTCGCAGATTCAATTAGATAGTGCTGCGGAAGGGAGAGTATTATGTTGTTTTTATGTTGTAAGGGTTGCAGGGTTGTAAGTTGTAAAAGGATAGGGGAGCAAGATATGCATTTGATGGGAATATCTCAAGGATTTGTAAAATTTATGTATTTTAATGTACTTGGATTATAGTGTAAGAAGTATGATAATTAAGGAGGAATTTAGTTAAGGTATGGAGTTTTTGTTTTTTTTGTTGTTGTTACGTTAAGAAGCGGGAATATTTAGTATTTTAACAAAAATAGGTTGTTTTTTTTATTTTTATGAGAACATCGTTCTCAGCAAATATGCAACTTTAGCTGTGGAGAAAATCTGGGGCTTGTTGCCAAGGGGGCATAGAATTGCTGGTGTAGGTGGTTCGGTTGCTGTATAGTCAGCCGCCTCCCTCGCTCGCTGGGGGTTGGAAAAAACCTGCGGCGTTTTTTTTTTATTGGGCAGAAAAAAAAGAGGAAAAATCTTTGCATCAGCATCACGTCACAGGGCGGATACTTTGCCCGCACCCCTTCGTCCTCAAAGTCAAATGTCCTTTCCTTGTCCGAGAAGGGAGGGGGGAGGGTAGGGAAAAAAAGGAACCCCGGCGTAAGGATTTCAGCGAGCGTACCCTCCCGCTAATGTTCGGCCCCCCCGCGCGCTCGACCGTTCGCTTGTTCGCTCGCTCGCTGCCACCGAGGCGAGGCGCACAGGCAAAGAAAGGGCAGCAGCAGGCTAGCGCGAGCCTGGCAGGATAGCTGGCAGGCAGGCAGGGCAGGGCGGTTCGATGCGATGCGGTGTGGTGCGGGCAGGGCAGGGCGGGCAGGGCTGGCAGCAGCACCCAAGCAGGCGAGGAAAGGAAGGCTGCCGAGCGGGCTAAGGCCGGAAGGGGGGGCGGGGCGGGGAGGGCGGGCCAGGCTCGCGGGCAGCAGGCATCCAGTCCGGGTAACCCTTGGAACAGATACCGCCACCGAGTGCCGTCGCCGTCGCCGCCGCTGCTGCTGCCTGCTGGTGCTGCTGCTGCTGCCTATGACGACGAGCACACAGAATGGCAGGCTGGCAGGCTGGCAGCAGGCAGGCAGGCAGGGCAGGCCAGATTCAGGTATATCTCCACATCGCACCCCCGTCGTCGGCGGCGTCGTATACCAGCAGAGCGGTACACGGGTAGACCGCCTGCGTCATGGTCGTCGTCGTCGTCATCGTCGTCGTTGTTGTATCGCCGCCGCCTTTGTCGTTATCGATTACCCCGAGTACCGCCAGCGGTAAAAGATCGCGGAATAGGTGCAGACGTGCTGCGGAGCTCTCCTCGGTTGTGGTGAATCATCCACATCCGCTGACCTGTTTTGTGTTTTGTTGGCGACCCCCCCGCGCTCGCCTGCAACACTCGCGATTAAATATTCGGATTCTTGAAAAAAAATCTACAGCTGTACCCTGCGTGCGATTTATTCGGTTTTTCAATACATTGTGTATATTGTATATTTTTTAATTAGTAAACGGGAGGACTAAAACGACGATAAGACCGCGCCGCGCCGCAATGGAAAATACGATCCAATTCATCGAAGTGGTCAAGCGGCACGAGGCTATTTATGACACGACGCACAAGGACTACAAGAACATGGAAAGGAAGGCGAACGCATGGAAGGAGGTCGCCGCTGAAGTGGGCCTCACTGTTGGTAAGTCTCAAGTCCCCTTATGGGTCCTAAATTCTCTCCCTCCTTTGTCCCCCTACCCGCGCATTTCTTGCAGCGCAGAGCATTCGAATTGTTTTGTTACTCTGCATTCGAAATGAATGTGTGCATTACAATCGAATGGGCTAATCTTTTGTTGGGGTTTAATTAATAAAACAAACAATAAGCATCATCCCTCATCATCCCGCTTGTACATAATATATATATAACATACATTATATTCTCCTCCTCGTCCTGGCCCAATTTTGATCGTTTGACAGTCGTCGAATCGTCATCAGCTGCTGTCATATTGCTTTCCTGTGTGTGGTGTGTCGTGGGTCCTTTTTTAGTTTTCTATATTCCTCCAGTGGCCCTCAAACGTTTCGCGTTGGTTTGTTTTGATCGAGCAATTCGTAAATAGTTGAAATTTTTTTTTATGCCGATTTACCATTGATTCCCCCGGTCTGATTGCGTCGATAACTTTATACGAACGGGGGTGCGCGGTCCCCAGAGAGGGGTTATTATCGATTTGTTTATTTACGTGCGCCTCCCCGAACTGCTAATCGACTCCAATCGAAAAGTCGAATTGAGTGAGTTGGTTGCAGCACGGGGCAGAGGGATTATCGCTTTCCTAGAACCGAAGGGCTCAGGCCGTACGGGAGACGGGATAGAGAAGGAGGGCTGATTTATCGGGTAAATAAGGGAATACGTGTTCTCGGCTGCTTTGTTTTGTGCTATTCAAATGAATTTTTAACCTGTTGATTTCAAGAGAGCTCCTGGGGAGGGCAAGGGGACCCTACATTGAGGCTTTGCTTTGGAGCGAAGTTTTGCTTCTTGAGTTGCGTTGAGTTGGGTTCTGTTGAGGTGTCCCTCCGTTTGTGACTCTCCTTCTTCTCCTGCTCTTACGATGAACTTGAGAATGCTTTCTGGTAATTTATTAATGAATCGAAGTTTTTCGTACATCGTTCATATGCTGAATTCTTTGGATCGGGAGGGGTGGGTCTTGTCAAGTGAGGGCGTGTGTGCTTTACAACTTTATGTTGATTTTTGCGTAATCTACAAACACGAGTGCCGGCTCAGTCGAGTGAGAAATTGCTGTGCCAGTGCACTGGATTTGTCTCTGTCGTGTTTTATCCCTGATTTCGGTTTGATTGAGGGTTTAGCTTCCGTCGGAACGACACAATTTATTTGATTAGGTTTTTCGCATCCTTGGGTTTTTTCAAGTTTGTCGTTTTTAAGGGTTTTACTAGATTATTAGGTAGGCGTATAGTCAGTTTTTATATTTTTGTTAGCTGAATAATGTTCGTTGTATGAAATTTAAATTGTTTTAGATTTCTAAATTTTTTTTTTTGGCTGGAGTTCCCGGAAAGTTTCAACCTCAGATTGACTTGAATATTTTTCTGAACATTTGATTAGGCGCATTAGAGTGGAAAGGATTGAAATTGTTTTGCTTAACTCTTAACCGCCGCCGAAATCACAATACTAATTAAGAAATTTATTATTATAATACATATAATATATTCTATTTTGCTCCCGAATGGACTAATTATATTTAATCTAATAAGGCAAACAAATGGATCTATCTACATTTCGCGCATGCGACGACCGACGCCACAAGTAATGATCTGTCGGATTTTGTTAATAAGACCAACACTTGTAGATCACTATTACGTCCGTGTGTTTCAATACTATTGAAATTTGACAATATTTTTGTTAGCTGGAAAATTTTCTTTCCTGAAAACAGGGGCGTAGGGAGGATTTTATTTAGGGATCCTGGATCCTGGCGAAATTCTAGAGTGGTCGTCAACCTTGGACCTACTACTTAGTGGCCGGTTCAAGCTTTCAATGGTGGTCAGTGGGGTTTTTGTCGGTTGTTACAAATTTTGTTCTTCAACTTCGCGAGTTTGACTATTTAAAATATGCTATTATAAATATAATTAATATGCTAAACTTTAAATATAGATAACACAGATCAACAAAACTAAACTTTTTTTTTGAGTCTGAGTTATGAATGCTATTTTCTTATTGCTTGTGTCCAAAAGGAAGGCAAAATTGTCACAATTTTGTTAAAACTTTGCTTTTGTGAAGGAAAATTTGACATTCGTTTGGATAGTTTGAACCTCAATTACAACTAAATGCGTTGTGCGATATTTCTGATTTTTTGCCAAAAAGTACGTTATACTAGAGAAAACAGTATAGGTACATTTTTGTATTGGGTTCCAAAGTGGTGAATTAAATATGGCGTCCGAACATTTGCAATTTGATGGGGTTTTTTATCAAAATGAATCAAAGAGGTTTTAGGATCGGTGAAACTTAATCTGTTACCAAAATATATATTAAAGATGGAGGATCTAATATAGCAACCGAAAATTTAAAAAATATCCGCCCCCAACAGATTTACAAGGAAATGAAAACATAACAATTTTGATGATTGGTCATTTTAAATTTGCTGTCCTGGGCACAAAAGCAAATTTTTTTAAAAATCATGTTGATATTCTTCAATTGTGAGACGAAAGCAATGAGGAATGACCGCATATTAATTAGAATCAAAAGTCGTGTCGACTTGTGTAATAGGTCACCGGATACTTCTCAAAGAACACTCGTGGACTACGAAGCGACGAATGAGCTCCGTAGCCAAAGGTACGAGCAATAAACAAATATTGGGGCATATTTTCGAATCCGGCGGATTATAGATTCCTTCGGCCCATAAGATTCGATTTCACTTCGTCACCACTTCATTGAATCTCAAAATGTAAAAAATATGTCTTTATCTATTTTAATTTGGAAAATGATGAAAGTGATGAAAGAAATATTAGAAACACATCCTTCAGTATTTTTAATTTGTCTGATATAGTGTAAAAAATTGAATTTGATTTTTTGTTACCCATAAGCCTCACCTTGCTAACTCCCTCTTTGTACCTACATAGTTGTGAAATTCGGAAAATTGTATTTTATTTAGACTGTACAATTTTCTAAAACTATGTGTTTAAAATTTTATATTGAATTGAGCAAAATGGACTGGAGGATGATTTTGATACCGGCCACTCCTTGCCAGCTTTTAATTCTGTTGTACGTTTTTTTCTTTTAAACTTTTAATATTATAGTTTTGACTATTAAAAACTCAATTAAATAAGTTTCACAAAAATCCATTCGTTATAGACTTCTCCGGAGTTAAAAAGCTTATTATCTTGGACTAACAAAATAATTTTATTAGGGATTTATATATATTTTTTTAAATCTCGAATAATAGTTGTTGTTCAGTGGAAAAAAAGCAACATGAAGACAAAACATCTAGACGTTTTTTATTACTTCCGAGAAAAAGTGAATAACTCTACAAAATTCCATCAGATCTTAAAGAAAGTCAGTACAGGCTAGAATTTGATACAAATATTTTAGGATTTATTGAATGAATGAGAATTTTGTATTGTATACTACAAAAAAAAAACCGATTTCATTTTGTACACTTTTTATCTCTGCATTTGTTTGGATCATAAAAACTCGAAATAATAATGATGATATAAAATTTTTTAACTCTCTGCGTAGGGTAAGCGCAAATAAAAAGCAATTTAAAAGGCTTTCAAATAAACTATCCATGGCTGTATCCATAAAAGATCTACCGAACCAAACAACAGCGCACATCTTTGAAAGGAAAGGTTTTGTTAGAGGTGACTTGTGTGCCAATCGCCAGGAATCCTGCCATACAATTTCCTATTGTTCTATCCTTACAAGGGCATAAAAGCTCATTTAAAATTTTATGACCAAAGTTAACGACCTAAATAAACCATGTTAGGTATAACATCCCTACAAATATAATCCTTCTGTTGGGGAAAGTTATTCTAGTTGTGGGCACTTTACAGTGAACATTTTATATAGTAGATAATCATTATGTGGGTATTTTCGGGGTCAGAGTTACATTTTAAATTGCCTGTAATAGCTCTGAAAAAAAAAAACGAATTATTCGGCCTGAATGGCCTTGTTGACTTGTTGATTTAGTACTTAGAAATTATAAAAGAGTTTATTTTATAGGACAAGAAGTTCCAATAGAAGTTTATTAATTTTCAAAAGAAGATGCCCGTATCGCAATGTAAGCATCGATATTATGGTTTTCCTGTATTTCACAATATTTATTCTTATTTCTTCGCATTTTCTTTTACTATTGATAGTTTTTCTTGAATTACGCACTCATTTTAAGTGTTGCATTAAGGGGGGGGGGGGGGGGGGGGGGGGGGGGGAGGGGGGGGGGGGGGGTAAGGGTTTCAGCGTGAAAAAAACACCTTTCTTTCCGATTTTTTTTTAGAAATATGGATTGAGCAAAGTTATTGAAGCCTTTTGTACATTATTAAGTATGATGTCGATAATACTCAGTAATTTTTTTATGCGAAAATATCGACAAACAAGCGGGTAACGGAGCTTTTCCAAGAACGTCTTTGGAAATAGACGATTTGCGGTGTACACTGTATCTCAGCTGGAAATTATCCGAAATTAAAAACCTTTAAAATTTAGTCAGAGTATCATTCAATCCTCCCCCCTACGTTCTCTGATTATTATTTTTTTCATTTATAAATTTTTGGTGGTCATTTAAAGTAAAAACTGCTATTTTTTACGAAAAATTTCGTCATTTTGTAAGTGGAAACCCCCCTTAATGTAAAAAAAAAATTTAAAACTCAACGTAGGGGGGAGGTATTTTATATATAGAAAGTGTGTACCAAGTTTGAAATGAATCAGTAATGTAGTTTTTAAATAGCAGTGTACACGGACTTTTAAAAAGTGGTTTTGAAAAAGTTCAGTCACCGGCTTGTCTGTCGATATTTTCGCATAAAAAAATTACTGAGTATTGCTGAAATCATACTTAATAATATACAAAAGATTTCAATAAATTTGCTCAAACCATATTTCTAAAAAAAAATCGCAAAAAAAGTGTTTCTTTTTCATGCTGAAAACCTTACCCCACCCTTAAGGATTTTGGAACTTAGTAATTTAGTAATTTGTGGGATATTGACAGAAAATAGATATGTACAATAAATTGTTTAATTCTTATGTATTTCGTTTTCATTAATTGCAGAGGCATGTAAGCGAAAATGGAAAAATCTCCGAGACAGTTACACCAAATACTTGAGGTCATTTAGAACTGGAACGAAGACCTCAAGAAAGTACCAATATTGGGCACATGCAACACACATGGAATTTTTGAGACCATTTCAAGGGCCAGGCCGGTAAATAGAATTGTAAAATACTATTAAATGAAACATTATCAATACTTTCCATTTTTCTCTATATAAAGTAGAAGCTCTCAGCTTTTCAAAATGGAAGATCCATATGATAAATTTGAACACATGGAATTTTTACGTCCGTTTCAAGGATCTGGACGGTACGTATTTAAATGAATATGATTTTGATTTGATTTGTATTCTCATGCAAACCTTTTTAGCAGACAGTTTAAATTGGAAGATTTTGATGATAGTTACAAACAAGATACAGTCTGTGATTTTGGGTTTGAGGTTTTGGAAAAATGCTCTCCCGATGAGGACATGGATATTTTGGATACAACAATGGAACACCATAAAATAGAGACACCGCCGCTTTCCATTAGCACAAAACCAATGCTCAGGGTAAAGGACTTGGATGCAACCAGCATGTTTTTTCTCAGTTTAGCCAAGTCAGTTAGGAATATGCCGAAAAAGTATCAAGCCTCAATAAAAATGCAATGCATGAAAATAGTGACAGATGCTGAGATCGAAATAGAAAACATTAATGTAGAAAATGCTGATAATGTGGATAATGATAGTAACATGTCAGAAAGTAATGGAGCTTCTACGCCAAATAATAATGCAGAAGTGGGTGAATCGCCAGTCGAACAACCGCTCACAGAAGTTGCAGAATCGACATCAACAGCTCAAATACAAGAGGAGGAAGATAAAAAGAAGGAGGAGGAAGATGACCAGCCAGAGGAGAAGGAAGAGAAACAGCAGAATAATGCAGAGCAACAGCAACAGGGTGATAATTCCGAACATTTTTTATATGTAATGTCACCATCCAAGGTTGAGGCGATGATAGACGAATCTTCAGAAGAGGATAATTGAAGGTTTGCCCTCATTACGAGATATGGGAAGTCATAGCGAATGTTTCGTCATTTCCTTCTTTTGTTAGCTTCGTCACGTGTTTTTTAAATGTTAAGGAAATATATTTATTTCATTACATCTGTTCTTTTATATTGATAATCGATAATCCTTTTCTGTTCAATGAATAATTTATAGGGGTTCAGTTGCCAACGTACATATATCACAGTCATATGCTATGCCATTCAAATTAAGTTAGTCTATATGGTCAATCCTTTTTAACCGACTTCAATTCAACCCGTATGCATAACTTTGTAATCGATATGAATGATTGATTCTTTTTTTAGTAGACAAATTACTGGTTAATTGACAATACCCTGATTAATTATTATTACCAATGATTGCATAAAATCCACGTCAATGTTTGGATCCATGGATCACTTTCAATACCTTTTCATATGGGGTCTCTACTGGCTCCAATTTCAATAAAAATATCCCTGTATGTAAGTTATCAAAACTCGAAAGCTGTTTTTTTTTTTTTTTTTTTAAATTTATATTACACAGAATCTTATTTATGATTTTATTGGTAAATTCGAATTTTTCCCTTAGTAAAATATTTGTAACTATTTAGTAGGATGTAAGATCTATTTGAAAAGAGTTAAAATTGTGTCTAGGATGTTAATAAAGGGTGTAGCTTGTTTCGATTTAAGGTAAGCGTCCTTTGCACTATGCAACTGTTGTACGTGGCCGAAAGTCGGTACAAATTTAAATTTTTGTTGAACGCGATCGTGCGGTTGTATCTCTCGTAGACCCAATTTATGCGATCGATGCGACAGTCGTAAAGTGTAAATGTTCGTCGTTTCGATTGTTTCGATTTATACCACAAAATTGGATAATTTCAGAATGAAACACGAATTCGAGTATATCGCTTATGAAAAATGGATAATGAAAATAATGTTTTCTTATTTATGGGATATCAAGAGTTTTTCGTACTCAAATAAAAATATGTGGCATTTAGCATACTAGATATCACATAACATATACTAGATTTACGGAAGGCGTCAATTTGACGTGTTGCAGATTTCGTGGCGACATTTAAAAAGTCATATTTAACTATTTGTAGTGAATTATATTATATATAATTGATGTAATAATACGACGATACGTTTTTCTAAATTCCTTACCTCTCGAACTCTTTATTTCGTGTGGGTATATATTCTAAACCTATTTTTTCGGTTACAAAACATTCAACAAATGTCCGTAAATCGAGTGTTAAAAAAAATGTGGGGATTTATTTCTGGCCACAACAGCTGATTGTACTTTACAAGCTTTTATTTAACTTGCTTCATTGTCTGTCTGACAGCTACAAATCTTACAATCAAAATTTCGACAAGTTCTAATTGAGCTAGAGCTATATTTTAAATTTGAAAATACTTTTTATTAATTTCTTGCATTTGTAAGGAGTTTGTATTCTCAAAACCCTTCAAATCCGCTTTTATTGAGTTTAGTGCTTTAACTTTCTACTCCTAATTTTTTTCGTATTTTGGTAAAATTGCTTCCAGAGCTCCCTTGTGGTTCATTATGAAAATACTACTACTAATAACGGTACATTTAAATCATTCTGCATTTTAAGTTATTTTGAAGTTGTTGCATAGGAAAGTTGCGATTGCGTGAATTATTCGTGAATTTTGCATAATGAGTGTGGAAATGAAGGCCAAAATTTGTTGGATTCATTGTAATAAGTGTTTCGAGCTGCTCCTGCGCAAGAGAATAAATTTCTTTCTTCTTTCTTGCTCGCATATCATGTGCGAGTCCTGCTTGAGCAGATCCGGTTCAAAGGCTACGGCCCTCAATTCAGTTCAGTTTTCAGTCGTTGAAATCGATCAGCAATGCTGCCCAATTTGCAAGCGTTCCGTTGCTTCAAAGAAAATCTCCACAGATATGAGCCCTAAATATAAGCGATATTTCCACCCGGAGCCCTTGAAGAATGCCGCAGACTTCGAAGTTTTCTCATTTCAAACATTTCACTTTAACAACTATGAAAAAGCAATCTACCGGGCTGTACGTATTTTGTTTATTCCTAACTCAATTGCGTTATTAAATTTAAAGTTCATGGCTATTTTAGGAGGTATACTACGAACAAAAAAAGAAAGAAATGCAAGAGATGTTAGAAAATGCGAATAAGATTAAGAAGGTGTTTCAAGAACTTAGTCAGGAAACTGCCAAATGGGACGCTAAGGTTGCACAGTATAAGAACAACAAAGTCTGCACAGTATAGAGAAATACTGCACAAATAGATATACAAAAATTCCTTAAAAACTAAATTATTATAACCAAATTATGTCTTATGTCTGATCACTTTCATTTTAAATCTCATTCAGAAAGCATGGAACTATGTAGATAAAATTATTGAAAAATACATAATTTAATCGTATTTTTTCGAAATTTAATTTGTATTTAGAGTATATCTCCACATAGCTTTTTTAATGAACAGAATTTAAGCTATAAAAAAAAAAACTTAGAACTATGACCAATTACATCATATAAACAAATCCAAAGAAAACAAAACCTATAAACAAATATGTTGAGGCATTTTAGAATATCTCAATGATATAAAAACAAAAAAAATATATAATTACGATGTATTTTCCCTAAAAACTGAAATGTTTGTCTATTTAAGCAGAATAAAAGCTGAATATTTTCCTGGGCAAACATTTTTAAATTGATACAAATTTGTAAACAGCCAACTGATAAAAATGGTAATCTGCACTTTTTGAAGAATATAGGCTAAAGGATCGTGAAACCCCAAACAGGAACTTTTTCTCTCCATCAAAAATGAGTTACCTCGTTATTTTGCTAAACAGATTTGTTTTCTAGGGCATTGGTTTTTATAATATCATAACACTTAAGTCGAAATTATCAAAAGAACGATTTTAATTTCTAAACTTGTAATAAATACAAAACATGGGAACTATACAATAGTCACAAATCTTCCTTCTTAGGATAGGATTTTGCTTTTCGCACTGAACGCGAAGTAGGCAACAAAGGCTGCAATTCCAGCGGCTAAGAGTTCTGAATTGACCCAAGGTCCTTTGTAGCTGCCGGGGGTATTTAAAACAAACTCAGTAAGAGCCTGCACCGAGCTGAGATCATCACCAGACCGCTGGGCTTTACGTATATCAGAGAAACCTTCTTCATCGAATAGTCGAATGTTAACGCTTCCAGAGCGAGCCTTCTTGATCTCCTCATTTAAGCTGATCTGAAAGCGGGAAGGATTTTCTCAATCTGGGTGGACAGAAAGTGTTTTATAGGATTACTTACTTGATAAGATGATGGTCCTGTTCGGGCGACTGGTAGTATTTTGCCATCAATTTCAGCGAAAAGACTTGGCTCCTCGGCACCTGCACAGGCCAATTCAAATTCGGCGATGTAACCAATTTGGCTAACAATCGTGGCATCTTTGGTCGTGAAGGAGCTCACGGAAACTTGAGGATTTTTGCATGCGCCGGCTGTTAGGGTTGCTAACGTGGCAAGCACGACGATGCACAGTAATTGTGATTGCATTTTAATTTATAAAATTAACACTAATCGAACGTTTAAAGCTCGCACAGACCGACCGTAAGGAGGAATGTAGAGAAATGAAATGAAGCACCTTCCAAAGTGACAACTCTCGACTTACGTCGCCACGTCATTGCCACAAGTCAGGGAAAATATTTGCACGGACAAAGTAATGCCACATCGAATTATAGCTAAAAGTCACAAATTAAATACTGACATTTGGAAATGTCACTGTTGCGGTGTAAATAAAAATACTTGGGGAGGTGTCGCCCTGTATTATTGCATTTTATCCAATAAAACAGCGATTAAACAGCAATTTATATTTTAAAAGTGGTAGCAGACATTCGTTTTATATCAATCCGTATTGCCCTGCAGCAAAATGGGAGAGAAAAGCGCTAATCCCTACGATATGGATGGGGCACAATTTGATCCGGACAGATATTTGGAAAAACTCCTAAAGGTATTTGACCTCTTAGATCTTCTTTTCTATAGGTTTTTTACATTAAATAATAATAATAGATTTAGGTCGCTCTTCTCAGCACGTTGCTGGGAACATTCACTTAATTCTCAGCTGCCTAGGCATTAAAGTTTAAGTTCTTAGGATAAATTTTATAAAATTCATATAAGCTAAATAAAAAATTTTGAAAATAAAAGTTAATTCAATGTTGTGCTCCCCAGACTAATAATATTTTGTATAAGAGGAGTTACATAATAATTTATTTATTTATAATTAGATACAAAAGCTAAAACTGTAAACATACAATAAATACTTAACGTATAAAAGTGCAGGAGTGGAAATGCTACTTAAAGAACAACAATGCGTTTTACAATATTAATAACCAACAGGTGGAGTATTTAAAAATCCAGAACAACGTGATAAACGCTGATAGAAACGTCCTCTTGATCTCAGATCACACAACTTCTCAAATTTGTCCAAGAAGGAGTTGTGCATCTAAAATAGAATGGAAAGAAAATTATTTTAGGAATATATCATCTGAGGACAGTTCCGTGTGGTATACCGACGGTTCTCTAACAGCTGGACTCGCGAGAGTCGGGTTGTACGGGCACACCGAGGACCTCCACACCTCCTTACCAACAGGCAGATTCACCACTATATTCGAGGCAGAAATTTACAATACGAGAGAATATATTTAGCTTCTTGGACAGTCAAGGTTCTTTAAATTCACTAGGCTCGAACGTTGTATCGTCGAATTAGGCGTTTGAGATCCAAATTTATATCCTTGATGATACCACCCAGTTTGTCTAAAGAGGCAGATAGATACAATTGGACATCACCAGTATATTCTATTCGGGACAGTTTTAGGGTAGATAATCATCCAAGTAAAATTGCAAATAACAAGAAATGTCTGCAAACCCAGATCACTGCCCATTTATCTCAATACACTGAGATCGATTCATTAAATAATTCAAAATAAGCAGAATTGTGGGTCTCGATAGATCTACTTTAAACTGGGCTACATCCATCATCTTAGTATAGATGTTTTCCGTTTAATACTTACTTTTAATTCTAATCCGAACTTTGCCAATCCTTTTCTTTGACGCTGTAAGCATCTTAGATGAAAATCTTGTTAGTAACAAGATGATCAATTAATGGCACACTAAATAATTATTAAGTATATAATCTGATAGTTATTAATCAAAAGTATACATTTGTAACATTTAGTAATTTCGCAATCTCGAAGAATATTAATGTTAGTATCAGCAAAAGTTAATAATAATAAAATTTCACAATTGCAGGATTGCTCTCTAAAACAAATCATGGATACGGAAGCGGGAATAGTTAAGGACACCCAAACGCTTCACAGCGACATGCAAACTCTTGTCTACGAGAACTATAACAAATTTATCTCAGCGACCGACACCATTCGCAAAATGAAGACTGATTTCAAGAAAATGGAAACAGATATGAATCTCCTAGGCGATAAGATGTCCACAATTACTTCATTCAGTGAGCAGATAACGAACACTCTTCAGGGGACTCGATCTCAACTATGTAAATTATCTGAGAAACATTCGCTTCTTAAGCGGCTCCAATTCCTTTCGTCCTTGCCCGCAAAACTGAAATCTCTAATCGAGGAGGAGAACTACGCCCAGGCCGTGCAGGATTACACTCACGCTCAGAAAGTTCTCCAGCAGTACGGCAGCCAGCCATCTTTTCAGGGTATCCAGCGAGACTGCGAACTGATCGTCGAGGATCTTAAGAAGCGATTGAAGAAAGATTTCCAGGTTTCAGGAATCACAGCAAAATCATTAACCGAAAGTGGTGAATTGTTGCTGCAGCTGAATGAGAAACCAGACGAACTGGCTGTTGAGATGCTACAGTGTGCCTCCAAGAGGCTGCACGAGCAAATTGTTATGTTGCAGGTAATTTCTTTCTTTTACTTAATTCAATATCCATCTGAGTTCCAAAGAAATTTACTTAAATAGGATCAAACTGAACGTGATATGATCGAGTTTGTAGATCTGGGAATAGAAGGATTTTTGAATGATCTAACACTTGTCGTTACTTCTTACTACGATATGTTCCTGAGCAAGGAAATCGATTCTGAGAAGTTAGAACTCCGGGAATTTATTTTATTTGCAATTTAACACACTTATTCTTACAGTGATGACTTCAAGGATAAGGCTGGGGTCCAATTAAATGATTTCGTGGATAACAATATGGACAAATATTTGTCGTTGGTCCAAGATCGAGTCGAATCCGAAACAGGCTACAGAGACACTCAGATAATGTTGAGGGGATTGGATAGATTACATCGACGGCTGCTGGCTATGCGGAATCTCTGCAGAGGGGTTGATATGAATAAGTACGATATTTTCCAAATCAGATCTGAATACTGTTCTATTTTGTGTAAATGTATCATGAAATATATATTTTCTTTTTCAGGAATGCTATTGATATAATTATTAGTGCAGCACATCAACTTTGTGAGGTACACAGCAAGTGTTTAAGAGAACACTACGCGGATAGCTTAAGTTCTGTAAGATTGTCACTGGTATCTGCAAAGAGCGAAAGCAGGTAAGAAAAAGTATATGTTTAAATAATCCTAAATCCGTATGTTGGCTGATTCATTTGAAACTTTCGTCACGGACTCTGGTAAATTGATTTTTCATTTGAGGGGAAAATATTCTAATGAGAACCAAAAAAACAACAACTAGATTTCTGACATGTCATGTGTCATGTGTTACGTGTCTTTCACTTGCTTTTCAGCTATTCAAGTTCAAAAACTGGACGAGTATGTAGAGTAGAACAACAATGTTCGTTCCAGGTCGCCTTTAAAAATATACAATAAAAAAAAAACGTAAACAATCTTACCCGTATTTATGCTCGATATGTGCTATCAGCCTCTTCCTCTTCTTCGATTCTCCACTTCCCTATAACTTAACTTTGCAAGGCAGGTAGAATTGAGAAATCAATATAAATACAGTCGTTATAGCTCGCCCTTATAAATGTATTTTAAAAAAAATGCTTCTTTATAGCTTACGCTGTAAATGCTGCCTGGGAGAAGTTTTCTCTGTATATTTCTTATAATAATTTACAGAGGTAGTAGTCCTGTCCTGACTTCTCGCCTGCTTTATCTAAAGGGGGATTTTGTTGTTGGACTTTTGTGAGCATAATTCGATATTCTTTGTCCTTCAATTCGCTTTATTCACTCTGTGCCTTTCGCATGGGTTTCTCAGTAATCGCACTACCGCAGTCCATAGAATCACAGTTCGGCACAAGGTTTCTCCTTTACAAATCCCCTTGCGCTCGTCCTCGTTCTTTATATTTACATTTTCTTTGATTTAATTCTGTATGATTTACATTATTTACGATGTTAATATAATTTATTTGTATTACGCAGCGCTCCCAATTTAAATGAGCTAATTACTTCGCTATATGTCTCAATGATTGAAAAAGTAAAAGGAGTACTCCAAGATCTTTTAGTCTTCCTCCAGACCGATTGGTCTTTTAACATAAAAGCAGACTACAAAGGGACACTATGCGTCGAAGGAATTCGAGAAAACCTTCTTATAGGTGATTTTAGCTACTTCAATTGTTTTTATTCATAACGTTAGTGTACTTAATAATAATAATTATATATCTAATAAATTTCAGGATTTTTAAGACATATATCAAAAGTGATGCTTTCCTTTGGTGATCTTAAGTCTTCAAGTCCACCAAATTTACTTTTAGTGCTTTCGAAAACTTGTCTTGAAATGGAACAAAACGGTGTGCATGTGCTTGTAAGTAATCATATACTTTATTATCCACTATATTGCAAAACATCAACTCTTTTTCAGATAACTCTCGTCGATGACCTCTATGAAATTGATTCCGAGAATAGTGCTACACTTACCCACGAAACGGAAGTTTGTGCAGAGATGAGGGAAGCAGCTCAGTCGCTTTTAGATTCATATGTAAGGCTGCAAGGTACAAATATATCTCAGGTATTGACCCCCTGTTTTTGCAATTCCATTTGAATAGAGTTTTAAACTTTATATTTTCTAAGATGCTACGAAAAAGCGTTGAAACTCGTGATTGGTTAAATTGTCTGGAACCGAGATCAGTTCGAGCTGTAATGAAACGTGTTGTAGAAGAGTTGACATGCATTGAAAATGTTGTTGCGAGTTTGTATGAGACTGGAAATAGGACAGCGGCCAGCAGCGATTCAAGTCGCAAAACACACTTTAGGTGACTTGTTTTAAAAAAAAAAGGTGTTTCCTAACTTAAAAATATTTTTCTGAATTATAGTCTAACAGCATCGAAGCAACAATATCGTTCAAGTTGGTCCAATTATACACCATCTCAACTCGAATCAAATTATGTTTCGAATATTCATCGCTTGTTTTCGGAAAGGATTGAAATTTTCACGTCTGTTGAATTTTCAAAGGTCTCAATAATGACGGGAATTATAAAAATAGGATTAAAGGTTTGAAGAGTTTTTAAACGTATTTTGTGGTATTATACTGAAAATGCTTTTGATTTTTATAGACTCTTTTGGAATGTATCAGACTGAGGACATTCAGTAAATTTGGCCTTCAGCAGATTCAAGTGGATACCCATTACTTGCAGATGAATCTTTGGAGATTCGTTACAGATGAAAAGTAAGTATGATGGAAATTTTAGGATTTGGGTAGACGAATATGGTGTAAAATATTGCAAATGTGTTGTAATAGGGGTAATTACCTTACCTTAACTTTTGTTTTTTAATTTTTAGCTTGGTGAACTTTCTGCTCGATGAAATTCTGGGTTCTGCGGTGCACCGATGTCTGGAATCAATTCTGATGGAACCGAATGCTGTTGAGATAATTTGCGAGCGCGGTTAGTTTGATTCCGTCGAGTTTCACAAAACTGTAGCAAAACTAATATATAATTCTACTTCATTCCACTGCAAGCTTAAGGACGTAAGATTAAATTAATTGCAACATTCAAAAGCAAGTTGTAAGTAAAATGTTTTTATTTACGTTTAAATTATTCGCATAATGTTTTGTTAAATATTTTTTGTATTCATTGAACTAAACACAGATTCAAAAAGGAATATTTGTGGTGTTCTTTTTTGCTCCCCCACCTAGGCTTATATGGAGGGGTAATCACAAAAATAATAATAATAATAAGAAATAAACAACAAAAACTCTTCTAGAGTGTCTCTAAGTGCAGAAAATGTGGATAAAAATAATGTTTAAGGGCCTCTGCTTTATTCTGGGTGGGATGAATTGCTGCCGGAATTTTTGGGGGCCCGGCAAGCGAAGCCTCTTTGGGAATTTATAACTGTTTTGCGAATGGTCTAACACGTGAATTGGATCTATACAGCTGTGCAGCTGGCGCTATGCATATATGTATATATATATAAATAGTTGCCGAAGCTAGGAATTAGCGCTGGGGAAAGGTCAACGTTGCTGCCATTGTAAGCATTTCGAACAATTACGTTGATGAATCTTGATTTTCGGGTTGGTTATCTTTCTTACCCTCGATGGTATTGCTATTGGACGATATGCCCTTCTCTGGAATATTATCTTTGGATGGATTTTCGGGGCCTGAATTTTCTTTATTGTCATTGTTTTCGTTTGATTTATCCTCAGAATAGGACTTATCTGCTTTAGCTTCAAGAACTTGGATACACTTATTGATACAGTTGATGGCCTCCTTTCGAGCGGCTTTAATATTCTCTTTTCCTTCAGTATCAATTGTGTCCAGCTTGAGGAGATTCTGGGTTAGCATTTCGTCGAGATACAAGTACTCCTTGTCCTTTCCAGAGCCCCCTTTAAATTTTTCCACACAGTCCATAAGATGGAGGATTTCCTTTTGAATGTTATGTATCTTTGTAATGGGATCCACCGGCTGTGATGGAGGCTTCGGCGACTGACTGCGACGATCTGTTGATGGAGCTCGCTGCTGTTGCTGCTGCTGTTGGGGCGCTGCTTGATTTGGCTTCTGCTGAGTAGGCTGGCTGTTAGAATTATTCTGAGTGTGCACCAAATTTATAGGAATGTTCCGTGCTGGTGAGGGCGCTTTTCCCACATTGCCTGCATGGAATTCGGGGATGATTTTCTTAACAGGAATATCCTTAGCGCGACTAAATATGGAACCGGGTTGGGGAATGTCGTTAATTGGTGCTGAAGGTCTGCTGATCACGGGGGCGTCAACAGTGTCGATATTTTTATTGCACAGGGGCTCATCTCTGCCCTCGACAAAAATTGGAATATGCCGAACGTTTGGCTGATTTTCCCTGTTTTGTGGGTGTTTCACCTGCCTGCCACTGTCCTTCACAACACCGTCCAATTGATTGATATCTTTGGCATTTGGTGGATCTATCGAATTTATAGAACCATTTGTAACGAGAGGTTGTGACATCTTTTCGCCTTTTTTAATTATTTAGCCTTGAAACGCGTGTAGAAGACTGATGCACCTCAAGTGTAATTTTGTACTGCTACGGGTTCAAGGGGGAGATTTAAGATTTTATTTCGATATTCTCATACATATATTAAATGTTTTCAAATAGTTTTCATCACAAAATTACTTACTTTTCGGGAGAATTTTCAATTAAAATCGATTAATACTGCGGAGCGACTGCACTGCCGTCAGCTGTGACTTTTCTCGACACTTCCCCGCGCTTCAGCGCAGCGCAATTGGTAGGCCTGCGTGTGTTGTCTGCAATGAATGGAAGTTGGTCGCATTCGGAACAGCGAAGGACGAGGAGGAGAAATAGGGCGTGTTCTGATTTTGTTTACCGTTTACAGGTGATCAGCTGACAATTGGCAGTGTTTTGGCATTTGGTAAATTTTCCGCAAGTCCGGATGACGCACCGTTTTTAAATTAAGTGAAATTGTTTTGATTTTCGCGTCCCCTAGCAAGTCGAAAAAACCTGAAATATTTACGATACTCTTTAACCAGTATTATTTCTGTACCGAATTCTTTAAATGCATCACAAGTTTTAAATCAGGTGATAGTTTCTACAAAATAAAATTTTCTCCCTTCTTACCCTTAGTTAATAGGCCTCATATAACACTATCTTAATCAGCAGGTCTAGATTCTGACAATAGAGCTACACAGCACGGAGCACCATCTTTTTTTCTGCACTTTCTTTTTCCTAATAATGCATTTTAAGCAAATTTTTCTTTCTGAGGTGTGTACTTTCATTTGACACGAACGAAGATCTCAAAATGATGCCGGTGTTTTAACTTTAATCCGGTGGAAAGGAAACAATTTTCTAGTTTGAGGCTTCCTTGTTTTTTTTTTTTAATAGATTTACGTCGCACTTCTCAGCATATTACTGAAAATATTCACCTAATTCTGGGCTGCCTAGGCATTCGAATTTAGTCTCTGAGGATCCATTTTCTGAAATTCTTATAAGCTAAATAAGTTGTATGCCTCGCCAGAAAAATTAAAATATTGGTATGAGGGCTCACACATGTCTGTATAATATTATTAATTATTCCTTGTTAATGATTTCGTAATTATTCGATGTAGGGTTATTTAAATTCCAGAATGTTGCTAGCATTTCTTATTTCTTCTCGCAAACTATTATAATTAACTGAAGAGTAACACTAAACATTAAAAAAAACCAAATACATGATATTTAAGATAAAAAATAAACAGGATATAAATCCATCCATTGAGATTAGAAGGAAGGAAGCTTGAAAGACATGACATGCAAAATTTAGGCCTTAGGTTGGACGAAAACTTAAATTGGAAGTCACATATATCGACATTGATAATCACACCCATAATAGGAGCAATAGGAAGGTTCACAAAGATAAGTGGTTTTGTTTCCAGACTAGTATATAATTCTCACTTATTGAGCCATGTAAAGTACCTAACAAACATCTGGTTAAAAACGCCGGAGAACAATCTCGAACGTTTACAGAGATTAATGAACAAGGCTCTTAAAATATTGTTTCGTCTTCCGTGGAACACACCAACAACGAATGTTTATAGTATCACGAATAATTTTAGCTTGAAGGAAGTAATTTATATAGAAAAGGTAAAGTACACACACAAGGTAATAAAAGGAAACATAAAAAACAATATTGAGTTTATAAGAAACGATGAGGTGCACAGCTATAACACGGGAGAGAGAGAATTTATAAGAATGGATAAGGCGAGAACAGAAATGAACCGTACAGGATTTCACATAAAATAATTTTTTGCGGAGACTATTATATATTCAAACTACCATAAATACCAGTGTCCAGCTGTCTGAGCGGTTTTGGTGATATTTTACTTTTTTTAAATCGATGTGATATAGGCATTTTAGCAAAGAATCCACAGAACCTAAATTCTAACGCCGGGGAGGTATACAATTAGGTGAATGTTTTCAGCAGTATGCTGAGAAGTGCGTCATAAAAATCTATTCTTATTAATTATTATTATTAAATTTGGTCATATCTTAATTAATTGTTACAAAATTTTATAAAAAACAAACTTAACTTAGTGAAAAAGTTTCGTTCGAAACACGAATTCATTCTCCTGATTTCAATAAAAGCTATAAAATGAACATTACTTAAATTCCCGGGCACGAATAACTATTTATAAGAAAAATCGTATATTCCACCAACTATGGAATGGGGATAGGTCCTGAACAAATTAATTATTATTTCAATACTGCATTTGGGTTCCATTTTCCTTATTTTAAGATTACGTACCTCTAAAGGTAGTAAAATGGAATCCGTATAACACCACTCGCGTGTCTGTCCGCCTGTCACAGCCGATTTTCTCAGAAACCATACGAGGTACCACTGGAGTCGTAATAGTAATACATCTTATTAACTCAAATAGTTAACACTTTAAAATACGTCCTGGTATCTTTTATAAAAAGGTGCCGTCTTGACCTATTTCCATCCAAACTAGGGTCATTGAGTACATATTCTGATGTAGTCAAATATTTTCATATCTGGCTCGATAAAAGACTAAATTATAATACCCAATTAGGCAATATGCTAAATATGACCATGTGAGCCCTGTGGGCCTGTAAGAAAATTTTTGGTATGGACATGTTAATGTTTTTCTAACAAGATATGGACGATTTCTCATAATAAGAAACTCTCATACTGAATTTTGCAACAAGCTAAAATTTGTAGAAAATATACTATTGAAAATAATGAACGAAAAATATATTTGTATGTAATTTTTTTAATCCTTCCTATAGAATATAATACACATGCTGTAAAAACGGAACGAGAATGGAGCCATATTACTATGCCGCAATTCCTGTAGGCGCTGCTGCTTTTGTCTACTTAATTAGGAAGTTGCGAGAATTACAGTGGGGCTGGGTGAGGAATAAGTATTCCTTAAAAGACAAAATTTTCATAATTACCGGAGCAAACACCGGCCTCGGTTTTGAGACAGCAAAAGCCCTAGTTAAGCGAGATGCTAAAGTTATTTTAGCTTGTAGGAGCGAGGAGCGTGCCCAGGAAGCTATTGCTAAAATAAGAAAATCAACTGGGTGCGGTGAAATGGTAATTTAAATAATACGCTAAAATCAAAAGTAATGTCTAAAAAAAAATGAATTCATGCAGGTTTTTGAAGCGCTCGATTTAGCATCTTTTCAGTCCATTCATGATTTTGCTCAACGAATTAAGGAGCAATATCCAAAGTTTGATTGTATAATTAATAACGCCGGTTTAGCTGTTCGCTCGAAGAAATATACCATGGAGGATTACGAAATTCACTTTGGTGTAAATCACTTGGGCCATTTTCTGCTTATTGATTTGCTTAAAGATGTTATAAAACAAAACAATACAAGAGTTGTTGTAGTATCTTCGAAAATGCATGAATCTGGAAAAATTGACTTTGATAATCTTGGAAAATATCTTGAGGCACCACCTGAAAGGCGACATAATCCTTACTATAACAATTCGAAGTTGATGAACTTCTATTTCGCCAGGGAGCTGTATACCCGCGGTTATGATGTCCACGTTCTATGTCCAGGATTGTGTCATACAGATTTTTTTAGAGATTACAATCCGAAGTGGTACCATTACGTTCTATTCGCCCCAGTAGTATGGTTAATGTTGCGTTCAGCTGAACAGGTATTGTAAAAAAATTTTTCCCATAGTCATAATTTTAATAGTTTTTAATTTTTTATTTAACAGGGAGCACAAAATATTATTTACAGTGCGACCGATAATGTCAACACCGAAGAGAAGAATCCATCGACTGGATATTATGTGCGCAATCTGAAACAAACAAAATCAAAGGCGGATTTTAAAGATGATATTGGCGAGCGTTTGTGGAACGAAAGCATTAAAATGTGCTCGAAGAAAATAGATGATCCTATTTAAGTGCACTTATTTGAGGGTAGTTGTAAGAAATTTTATTATTGCATAAATCTTTAATCCTCGAGTATTTTTTAAATAATTATATATCTCTTAAGGACAACATTTTAATTCCGGTTTTAAGTTGGAAAAATATAAATCATTGCTAACACAAATATACAATATATATTCCAAAAAAAAAACGCTTATCAATATAAATTTTATTACAGCCGACAGATAAACCAACAACTTTTTAGGGAGTTTGAACCAACATTTTTATTTCGTCGTTAATGACAAGATCGTGTTTGTTTTAAATGTAATGATAAGGCATTTACTCGCATGTTTTACATTTTGGTCGGAATTAAGTTGAAATTAATATTTAATTTTACTCTAAATTAAATATATTCCTTACCAGTATTTTAAAAGAAAAAATGTTATTATAAGTACAATAACAAAGAAAAGGTATGAATTATGCTTGCCTAAAACTTTCGCTATTTCTATAACTTAATTTACTTTTGGATTCGGGGCAACAAGACGTCTTATACTTTCTACATTTCTGAAATGAGGAGGAGTGTCTGCCGAAGCCGATCGAACAATATAGACAGGTAAGTTGATCTCCTTGATTAATTGACTGATTTTTACCTCACAATTATAAAAAGAATACTCGAAAGCTCATGATTGTAAGAAATTTTAATAGTCTGCATCAAGCATCTTTGATTTCATCATTGCTTCTAAGATAAAATAACCTTTTGTTTTTGTAGCCAATTCACCAGGGCAAAAATAATGATTTGCAGACCTTAGAAACATCTTCGGCTTTAGAAAGTAAAAATAATCATTTCATCACACTATTATCGCAAAATTCCGATTTCATAAAAATTGCATTGGTCGATTCTAAAAGAGAAAACATTTCTCAGGCTATAAGAAAATTTTGTTTAGGCTCTTTTATAATAGTTTAAACGAAGGATTTGATTTCAAAATGTGAGATATGCTTCCTAAGTATTTCCGTTCCCATAGAATCGAATGGTGTAACAAAAATAAATTTCAATTGAAAATTCTTCAATTGTCTATTTAGGAAATTGAAATTTGATTTTTTCTGTTTCGTTACAATTTTTTTTTCTCCTAACGTAATTTGAAATAAAAATATTTTTTGAACTACAATTCTTTTAGTTAATTATCAAACATTTTACTTTTCAATAAAATTTTATTTTTATAGGCATTTTTAGTTTTGCAAATGTAAAGTTTTGGATTTCTCCCATTGAGTTTTTGATGGTTGTTTATTGACCTACCGCTTAAAACTCGGTGTGCGAATGAGGTGTTTATAAAATTATCTGGAAGCTTTGGTTACTTTTCATGTGTCGAGCGGTATTTTTAATTTTTATCTGCTGTAATTAATGCCTAAAAATTATATTTTTTAATTAAATAAACTGACTTGCTGATTTATTTTTTATTGAGAGAAAGAGGTAAGAAACTTTAAAGTGGGAGGGATTGTACTGTCTGCAAGTATGCGCGTCATGATTAAAGTCTTATTCTGTATTGGACTTTCTACAAGTAAAAGCAATTTTCGACATGAGTGCCTTGTTCTATAAACGTTTTGAAGCTATGTTTCTTTTTCTCCATCCGAAAAGACCTAAATGGAGTTTTGCCCATGTGGCAAAATACATGAAGAATGATGCATCATTTCTAAAGAAGTTTTCGGAGGAAAAAATTTCGACAACTTGCCTGGGAGAGGTAAGACAAGTAAACCCTCAAAAAGTGAGAACGTGATAATTTTGAAGCTTTTAGAAAACAATACACAATTGACGCTGAGGTGAGTCAGTACCCAATTAGCGGAAAAAGTCTGAATGGGTCTGTCTACACCATACACCAAAGGATTAAAGAAAATTCCATCAAACACACAAAGCTACAATCAAGCTACTTTCGTTCAAAAGACATAGAAAATCGTTTAATTGTAAGATGGGCAAATTAAAACTTAAAACGTGATTGGAGCAACGTCGTGTTATAACTCATCATTTTGGATATATCAAGGACCTAAGCGATTATGGTTAAAAAGAAAGGACGGTAATACATCGTACGTGCAGTAAACCACCCAATAAAAATTCTGTATCGTAGAATTCGGCAATTAGATAGATAAATAAATTTCTGGAAAATTCTGCAAATATATAAATACGCCTTATTCAAGTCTACTAATTCTTGTTGTAATGTCAATGTAATGCAGTGGTCCTTACAAAGTTCTAATGCCAATTCAATTGAAAATGGGCCTTTATGAAGACAAGGGTTCAGCGGAAACATACATTTACTTTGCGAAAACTTAAATCAACAGTAATAAAGCTTGGACGGACTTACCATCAAAGAATTAGTTGAAAACATGGATAATAGATGTAAAGGTATTATAGACAATAACAGTGACTTCATCAAATATTAAATATATTGCTTAAAAGGAAATAAATGAAATAACTATAAAAATGTTGTATTTTATGAATTTTTTATCACATAATTGAATTCTAATCGATATGCTCTTACAAACAGACTGTAAAGCGTTTATAGCGTAAATAAAGCGTACAGAGATATTTATTTAAGGTACTATTACCGTCTAGAATTTTCAAAAAATTAATTTTTTTTTTTTAAATTTTTAGATTCTTTATACCTACAATAATAACTGTCTAAAATATTAAATCGAAATTCGAAGCCAGTGCCGAGATATAACGACTCAATTGAAGTGCGCTCTCGACTCGCCGCAGGTGTTCACGCAGCTTTACACGCGTTTTTCTCGAGTTTAGGTTTTTTTAACTGGCGGACAGTTAATCTCCGGATCTACTGGGCCGATTTTAATAAACTTTGAAGCATTTTGTTCGTTTTTATATCCTGTGTGATAGTTTACCACAATTTGACCACAAAAAAAATATATAAAATTTTTGAGTCTGAAAAAAGGTCGAAAAAAGGCGATTTTTGAAAAAAAATTTCAAATGTCCGCCATTTTTTTATTTTTAATGATTTTTCAATTTTTCTGGTAAACTATCACGTAAGAGCACTTCCTTTTTGTAACTCTTTTTGAATTTTATATTTCAGACTTACCGTTCCAGAGATTAACTGTCCGCTATACAGCAGTGTTTTTTTTTGAGAAGAAAATTTGAGCGCCCTATATTAAATGTTCAATTAATAGAAAATAAAAATAAAAAATTTTTTCGTAATCTTCAAGAACTGTTTAATACTGTAAAAAAAGTTTGATAACCATATATAATAAAGAAAGTGAAAAAAAAAAAATTGTTGAATATATGTCATTTTTTAGCATTCTAGACGGTAATAGTACCTTAAGTCAAAAACGGATATTTGTAGTATATTTTATTATTTTTTAGATGTTTTAAGGTAGTTTGTTAGTTTGTTATACATTGCTATTCACGAAAAGTGTTCGGGAAATTACAAGTAAAACTTTTAAATCGCGATTTCTCGAAAAATACTCGAATGGACTTATCCGTTTATGCCGGGAATCCACATATATTATTTGTTTATTATTTTATATAAAGATATAGTGTTTTTGTTTATTTCAGCTATACTTTACCGATCGTCAGCTTTGCATGTCCCTCATTCTCCGTGTGCAAGCATACTGTGTTCCAAAATTACTTTTCCTTCGTTAGCAGCAACATTGCATTGCAGGTAATTAGTTCAATGATAGTCCAAAAATACACATCTCCAAATCCCAAATGAAATATCACGAAAAATCCACTCTGGATTACGTACTACTTCAATTTCAATATCAAACTTTTTAAACCAGCGACAGTGGGACTATCAAAATTGTTGGAATTATTTTGATCAGAGGGAGTCACCACTTCTCTACGCTGGTGTTTGCGTTAGGAGATAATAACAAATCTATTTTGGGGTGAAAACGATTCGCTTTAAAGCACACCTGTGGGCACAGGCCAAAGTGGCTTACCGTGAATGTTTTTCGCGGACACAGCGGCATTAAAGCGGGGGTGTCATGAATTTGTTTCGTTGCCAACTCATCAGTCCATTCGACAAGGAAGAAATGATTTTTGAACACCTCATGAATAAGAAGATTTTCATCTTTTAAAGTGGGCGGCATTTTGATTGATGCGGTCATTTAGGGGGGTGGAAGACCTTAAATAGCCACAATTCGAGATTGTTTCTCGAGGATTTATACATCTAAATTTAGATGTTTCGTATGATGTTCCTCTTTTGTTTGGAATGATTTCACAGAATCACGCTGCGGATTCGCACTGTGGAGTCCGAATAAATTTCTCCGGTATTCATGTTTTCGACGAGGCAATTTCATCGTGCTGACGAAGTGCCTCTCTCTCTGTCTGTGTATGTGTCGTTTAAATAAAGAACGGCCAATTTCAGATACTTCTTCAACGTAATAATAATATTACGCTTCAGCCATCAGGAGTAGATTGCTTCTATAAAAACTATAGTAAAGCTGGCGGACAGGTATTTCACGATCGTCCTCCGACCCTTGCTTACCCAGGCGTATCGCTGCGCTTAAAGTAATACTGTGAATTGTGTGATATCCATTTTATTAAATTTTTTTTGAATAATCTGTTTTTCGGTGCATTTTTTTATTAAATATCATAAAGAAATATGCCTGGTCCTGGTCGTCCATTGTGGCAGGTTAGTGGATGATTTCATAAAAGTGTTGCGTCTACTGTGAATTTTCAAATTGATGCATTAGTGTAGTATTTTAATTTATTACTGTTGACATTGGATCTATTTATATTTATATGAAATTTCAAATCAGTGGTGTGGAGCACATTCCACTTGTGACTAAGATTTGTAGGCGATGTTTTTTCGGGATTTATCCATTTTTTTGATTGATTTATGGTGAAATATCTCGAAAATATTAAGTGATAAATAGGATAGGTGATATTTTCGTTTATTAAAGATTGTTATTTCGTTCTTTTCGTTCTTGAACATATCAGACATCTACAATAGCTTTTATTATCGGTGATTTTAATCCTGCATAAGATCCCGATTATTTAAAATTAAGATTCAGTGATGTAGTGCCACCATGGTATGATGCAAGTGATCAGGAGAAAAATAAATTATTTTTATTTACTTAACATAAAGATCGGTTTTCTCAATCAATAAAGTGTAAAAGTTTCCTGAAATCACAAGAAACTCGATTCCATAACAATTTTAGTTTAAATCGAAATTGACTACTTCGCAATTTGTTAGCAACTTTTAGCTGCACATTGTAATGTTAAAGTTTAATAATCAAAATAACTCATCTTTGTAGGAAAATAGAATATCAGCTTAGAAAATATAGCTTTTGAGTTATTTATCTAAACATACTGCATAACTACTGCTGCTGGTTTAGATCATTAGAAGTCATAACGAATAATTTTTCAAAATATAGAAAAAGAGTAGCCCGTTTTAAATTAATAAAGAAAAATGTTTGAAAAAAATAATATTGATCGTTCTAAACATAAACTTGAGAAAAAACAATAGTGCTTAAAAGTATCTGAATATTTCGGATATCCGGATTTAGGATCCGAAATCTTGTCCACCTGGATAATATCGGTTGGATTTGAGACGCTAAATCGAGATCTGCTACATTATTTTATTTGTAAATATCAATTACAATGGGTGATGTAATTGAACCTAGAGATTTGCAGATATTTAGAACACATCTAAGATTTTTCGGGGATCAACGTTTATACAACAATAAATAGTAATCCGCAAAAAAACCTCAAATAAATTCCAAACATCTGCAGTTTAATTTCCTGGATTTAATGCATCTGCACTTAATATTTAATTTTGCGCACAGCTATTAGTTTAATAGATATTTATTTCAGGATTTCGATATCTGATCATACGAACTATCCGAAATTATCCGGATCGACCGAATCAATTGGTGTCATATCCGAATATGCGAATATTCGGATAACACTTGAAGCACTAGAAAATACGCTTAATATTTTAATATGAAGTTCAAGTTCATGAATTTAGAATACTGGAAAAGTGTGTAAATTTTGATCAGAATAACTTCAAACTTTTAGAGGATATTCTTCAGAAAATACAGAAACTGGGCAGGTGATTCGTAATAAATTAAAATTAACCTAAAATAATCGATGTATCGGTTTATATAGTATGGTTTACCCGCACATTACTTCATACCTTAAAATGAAGATCACTTCTACGTACCCACATATTTTGTTTATAAAAATCGAATTACCTACTTCACAAAGCAATTCAATTTCTTTGAGATCGAACATATATTTTCAGAAAGATCACATTCGCGGGGTGTTTAACGATGCGTCATCCTCTTATAAATATCAAAGTCTTTGAGTTGAAGCGCCGCTTATGATTTCGAAATCCCGAAATAGAATACACGTATAAAATAAACAAACAAATTACTTTATTTTGTTCTCTTTTTTTTTTTTTTTTAAATTAAACAATGTAAAGATCAATGGAAACTTTTGATGAAAATTGTTTACATAATAAATTGTTGATATATTAATAATTAATTAAAATTAAAATTTTTATTATATTAGCCGTATAATTCACTTGGTTTTGGTATATCCTCTATCATGTAGTCAGCTGGAACGTAGTGAAATACTTTTTGCAGTATTCCAACGAGGATACCTTCGACTGTTTTAGCAATTACTGGCTTTAAGGCTTCAGAGGCTGGTCGCCAATTTTCATTCAGATAAAGATTTGTACTTTCCTCTGAAACAGTGGAGTATACAAATGATAGTGGTTAACAATTTTTACTTACCAAGTGCCTTTATTCCATCAAATAAATTGTCGAGACGTAGTCGAAGACCAGCGATGTCGAAGTCGACATGTGCATTGGTGACATTGTAGAAAACATGGCCTTCTTTTTCATAGAGTCTGGTTTTTGTGTACATCATTATTGTCATATTCTCTGGGAATTATGCAAAATTTATTACTATATTTGATAAAACTTTTGAAATAGGCCTGTATCGAAAATTATCTCGAATTTTAGGTAAAACATTAATTAGCAAATAGTAAATTACAAAACGTACTTGCTTCTATCCACATTTTTCCGTGACCACTTATGGGTATTATAAGAATTCTTCCCTTCACATCATATATTCCATCGAGTCTCATTTTTGGAAGAAAAAATCGAGTTTCCCAACTATAATCTTTTTTACTAACTCTAAATAGAAAAATGCAATATGACAATATAAAAAAAAAGGTTGGGATTCTTCTAAGAGACTTACTTGCTTTCTAATACTTTATGATGAGCAAATCCTGTAATGGAAACTTTTGCCAATGATGCATTTAAACTTACAGGTCCATTCCCTTGGAAAATTCGAATTTTATTTATTTTCATTGGATCAACATCGGGGAGATCGTCTAATCCTTCGATTCCTGAAATGTTCAAAGATTTTAATCCCTATTCTGTTGATAGGACAGGAACGATAATTACCTGTAAGCAATTTTTGAAGTAACTGGCCAACGCTTGTGGAACATTTTACAAATTCGGGATCGGCTATTTTGCATGATTGTACATCATTTGCTAAAAATGGAAGAAATAGGTTAAGTAGTTTCTTTAATATGAAAATTAATGTAATGTTCTACTGTTGAGGATTTAATGCAAATTTTTTTGGAAATTATTTAGAAATTACGAGACCTCTTTTTTGTGTAATGTAATTATCAGACGGCAGGCGTAATATTTCGGTTTGTAATTTCTTTTCTTATCCAATCTACTTCTTATCTGGTTGAACTATACTAAATTATTCGCTACAAATTTGGATATATTTTTTGAGAAATTTGAAAATCGTATAAACAAAGCGACCTGAAGCAACAACGGAAATAAGCTAATATTTGGATTCAAATAAGATGGACAGGTTAACATATAACATAAAATAACAACATAAAAACTGCAATAACCCTATATAGCAAAATAATCACATATAAATTATAGTTCATCAGTTTTGCATTTTTGCAACAAGCAATATAAAAATAGGCTGCAATATTGGAAAATAAAGCAATGCTAACTATTTTAAAGTGTGGAAGTAAATCACGTAAAGATGACGTACTTAAGAGCTTAAAGTGGTTAGATATTCATGTGTTTTATATTTGATTTTAATTTTTATTGAGCAAAGACGTTGTACAGTTTTTATAATAAAGGTTGGTTTACTTCCCCGCAATCTACAAAAGTACGTTACATATACAAGTGAACTTTATGGAATACGAAATATATGTTGGGTCTTTTTCGAAGGATTAGGACGCAAAACAATCTTTTCTATAAAGGTCTTCAACTTTATATAACTCTTTTCCCGGCGAAATTAAATTGATTAGCAACCTGAGAACATTTTAGTTCAAAATTTTGTTGCTTGTTTCTTAATGGATTATTAGAATTATTTGTTGCACAAAATCAAAAATTGTTATGTTTTTAAGAGTTCATTGAACTAATAAATATGTATAAACACTTGTAAAAAAAATTAAGAGTTCATAAAAAAAATTGATTTTCTTTCAAAATAATTAAAGATCTTATCTCAGCAAAAAATGCTTGTAGATGGATGAGTTTAGGTGCAAAATAAAGTTTATATTTTCTTCTTTAAGAAATTCAAATTACAGCCTTAAACATTTATTTAGAGGAAAAATGTTTTTTTAAATCTTTTAAAGATCTGCATAATAAGTTGAATTTTTTTTTAAAGACATATAATGACAAAAATCTTAAAATTTTTAAATATGTAATTTGGTTTGCGGTAATTTTAACCAAATTATTAGATGTTGAAAAAAAACATTTTCCAACTTATACCCTGTATAACTCTAGAAAAATCATTTTTTCGTGTCAAACAATTATGTAAATTGTAGGGTGTTTTTCTGAATTTTGAAAATATCGGGTACAAAGAAGAATTTTTTTTTTTTTAACAGCTCATAACTCGGATCACAATGTCTCAAAAAAAAAAGGAAATCAACTCATTGCTCAGACCTTCAAAAAGATAAAAAAATAATTAAGCCACCAATATCCTTTGATTAAATTTTTAAGATTTAATTTTAGGTTCGATAAAAATTTGAAAAGAAATCAATTTTTGTTATGATCCCTTAATTTTATTGATGAGCGTACATACATACATACAGCACAATAACTATACCACCCACTATTCAACCAAAAGCTTCCTAAAAAAAAATTTAAATATGGGACAGTGAAACTTATCGACACTTCCTGGTATCATCTGCACTTGCAGTATTATGTAACTGCCCTAGAAATGATCTAGACGAAGCTCGGTAATTCTGCATTTCCTAAAACCAACCGGTTACACAAGCGCCAGTAGTCTCCTGAAGAAGTGTGGCAAGTCTTCGTTTAGTGGAGTGCACTTGCCTCGCCTGCTTCCCATTCGGACTTACGTTTGGTCACCATGTACTCGGCCGCTGCGCTGAGTTGAACGAACGTCGTTGCACAGAAACACAGCAAACTTAGCGACATTCTAAGTCTTCAAGACCCGGTTAACCCAATCACTTGCGAATTTCACTTTCAATAGAGCGCGACTTGCCTCTGATTTCCGCATAAAATTATGAAGATTGAATATCGCTTAACATGTAAGCTCTTTAAATTTAATTTAACTCGCGACTATCACTAAATTAAAATCTCTTTTTTTTTTGGAAGATAGTACATTCGCGAATAGTGGTAGATAACTAACCCGTGTGCATGCGAGATGTGCATCCAGTAAACTGGACGCTTTAAGCCATCGGGCATTGCATTTCTGTAATTTTTCTTGCAGTTGCACCTCTGTAGCATGTCTCCTGCGAAATTGCAAGTATCCCTCCTTATTGGCTTGTATGGCTGTTTATTGGGAAACAGCGTCTAGCCAAGCAGACAGACTGCATTCAGGGGTTTGTATATCCTAAAGAAGTTGTTTACCGCCAAAACCAAAGAGAGTTTACAACGATTTTAGCTGCTGTGTACTCCAAAGAGGAAGTTTATGTAACTTTTAATTGCAGATGTTTCGGTTTAACCAACTTAGTGGTGGTATTGCACCCATTCATTGATCCATCTAATTTCAAAATTTGTTGCACTTTGTAAAGAAGGAGATTTTTCAATATTGGTGGAAATTTTGTTAAGTCAATAGCTTTTAGTCGAATTGTAACATATACTAATATATATGTAAAATACAGCTCAGAGATGCTTTAATTTAGGGTTTGTCTGTGAAGTTAGTCCAGCTATTTTTGAAATTAAAAATGATAAAGGTTGAAAAACACACTGATAAAAATACTTTTAAATAGCTTAATTTAATTATTTGATTATCTACGTTTTCTTGTTGGGTGTAGATTATGTTAGGAGTATGCTGCTTTGTACTTACTGCAAATAAAAAAATTATCGGATAATAAAAAATGTATGGTTAAATTTGAAAATTTTGAAAATAATAAAAAGTGAAAATTTATGTCACTCGGGTAATCGAAGCGAATCCAATGATACCTTATTTGTTAAAGTCGATCCAATACTTTAGGTTCTGCTAAAAAACAAAACAAACATATGATAAGTACATACACTAAGAAAAATCTGCAGTAGGTATAACAAAACTTGGTTAATTTTGTTCACCAAAAAAGTAGTTCGAACCAACCAGAATTAAGTTGAACATAAAATTCTTTCAACAGAGCCTTTTTTTATGGCTACTTTAATGAATAAAAATAAATTGGTTAATTTAACTTGATCTTATAAGTTAATTGTAACAAAATTATTGGCTAATATCTTTTAATTTTTGCAATATAACAAAGTACTTGTGTAAAACTAATGTATGAACATTTAAATAAATGAGATTAGTTAATGTAGCCATAAAACTTGATTAAAAGTAGAGATAACCTTTCATTTTCACGTGAAATAATTTTTCAGAAGATTTATACCGTATCAAACACAATATAATACAATTTTATTACCTCAACCAAATTCTTTAAATAATAATTTAAAAATAACCTATTGTTTGTTTTTGATTACGATAATATTTACACAAGTCTTGCTTAATTTTCCTTAACTCTCTATCTTCTTTATAAATTTTATGTCTTTGTCCATAAAAAGTTTATTATTCGACTTTTTGTTTAGTTACGGTACAAGGTAAGACTACCTTCATAATTATTAATTTCAAAAGTACCTGGGCTAACTTCACACACATGTTTTCGTAGGTGTCACAGCTGCATTTTTGTAATTATCTGATCTTGGATTGAATTTTTTAAATTGTGTCCTATAGCAAAGACTTTAAAATGTGTTATAAATGCATCCAATTGTTATGATTTTTATCCATTCAAACTTCAAATCTTTAACTGAAAAAATCACTGGATTCATTTTTCAGTCAATGGAATTTGATGTCGTTTTAGCAAAATTAAAAAGGTTTGCTATGAGTTACTATTAAAAATTTCAATATACTGCAAAATTCCAGATTCAGATCAAATCATTAAAAACAAGGCAGCTGTAGAAGTACGACTTAATAATGTAATGGAGAGTTAATGGGTTCGAATCCTACCCCAGGTGTCTTTTATGTTTTCGAATAGAATTTCATAAACAATTTTATTTATTTATTTTTATAGAGAATCGATTGAAAATACGGGGGAAATTTTAAACTTTGTCTATCTGCAAGAAGTGTTATTATACTGGGTTTATTAAAAAAATTGTGTATATTATTTCATTTCACACTTTGTATTTTAATTTAATAATAATAATAATAATTTTAATTTTGTGTTTGTATATGCAACATTTTCTCGCAAAAATTATGATATTGAGCTTATGATACGGTATGTTTATTTATGAAGCACGATAATCGACTTATTAACCCGCTAAGGTCCTACTTCATTTTTATATACACTCTAGGCCAACTAGTGCCAAATTGGCACCGCGCGACTTTGGACCGTAATAACTTCTCTCAGATTTGGTCAAATAACTTCAAATTTAATCCAAATTGTAGGGAATTTAATCAGGAACACAATGAACGTAATGATTTTGATAGTATTTTTTTTCATTTTAATAAAAATTACAGAGAAACGAAAGAAGTTTCATGAAAAAATAGTGCTTTAGTTTTTGGCGTGTTATTTTTTTACAAATCATTATAATTTCAAAATTCTTGATCGTAGTTATTCTTTAGTAAGTAGACTAAAGGCCTATTACAATCATTAAGGAAAAAAACGATTTTAATATTTTTTAAGGTTAGTCAAAGTTGTGTGTTTTTCGGAAATGGAAAAAAACGAGTCTCGTATCTTTTCATACAAAAGTAATTTATTTTCGTACATTTTATGAAGAAAATTTATTGAATTATTAATTAGATATTATTATAAATGATTATTATAAAGTAGGTAAAAATCTCGTGCTCCGCAGCGTCACTGTGCGACTGCAGCATTTTTCATCATAATTACATATAAGAAAAAAAAAATTACAAGAATTTCGTTTGAAACATACTTACTTGGATAAAAAATATCCTCTGGAGTTGCTAAAACCGTTCACTAAAATTTGGAACAGACACCGACTGCGCAACGTTAAAAGAACAACTAGTGCCGGTTAGGCACTACGAATAGTTTGACGTCCTCTCAAACCGGTTATTTGTAAGTAACTGACGCGGCATCGGTACAGAGATTTAGAGGACCCTTAGAACAAGTTTGTCGAACAATAGAAATCTTGAGAAAGTGAAAGTTCTAAAAGTTACACTTAGTTGAAGAAAACTCTGGTGCCAATTTGGCACTAGTTGGCCCTTAGCGGGTTAAAGATCTCTGTGACAGAGTTCGAAGAATTTCGATCCGGAAAGTTTAGGTCTCTCATTAGTGCATAACAAAAAAAATTTGTTTAACCCATGAACAAATTGCTACATATGTAAAGTGCTTATTTATTGTCCAAAAATTGATAATGTATGACACAATATTCTCTTACAACCTCGGAAGTGAGGAAAGCTTCCCTGACCAGTACTTATTAAGGTCACATTTTCCGTCGGACAACTTTGTTCAATGCACATTACATTGCTTTGCTGACCTTTCTGTCAGACCTTGCGTCACCTGTTGTCATACAATGTAACAGCTTTATCGTAAGTGATCTTTGGTAATATAAAACAGTAAATGAAGGAAATTCAAGTACTCAACTATGTAATTGCTTTCTATTCCCATTTGTTTTCCTAACAGAAAATAACAATTAATAACGTAAAAGGGTCTTAAGAAAATTCAATGAATAATTCCCAGGTCCTCATATATACTTTGAAAATATGAAATTTCCAAAACCAAAAAAAACCAAAAAAATTGAATAAATTCAAATATAATGAGAATATTAATCAAAAATTTGTGATTTCTAATTTTAAATACTTTGTCACTACTCTCGATTGATTAAAGTATTAATGCTACAAAAAGCATATTGTATATTGCAAATAGGTTATTTTTATATTTAAAATTAAAACTAGTTAAATAATAAAATTCAAACCGTAAAAAAAAGTATTTATTTGAATTTCAACATAAAATGGTAACAACATAAAATGGTTTCAACAAACATGTCAAGCTTCATTTTTATCTTCTTCCTTAACCTCTTTTTTAATTCCATACAGCTCTTCCGGGGAGTCGATGTCACTAACGAAATATTCAGCGGGAACATAATCAAAAATAGCTCTCAAAGTTTCCAACATAACATCAGTTACTGCTTGTGTCACGACCGGCTTTAAGGTGTCTGCTACAACTTGCCAGTTTGCATTGAAGAAATTATTTGCGTTGTCCTCTATAGAAAATTTAGAAAAATTCGTAAAAAATATATGAATGAAAATATATTTAGGGTTCTATTTATTCCAAGGATCCAATGTTGTTTTCATCATTGAATTGCTAATTAAAGTTATTTTATAGTTCTAAAGTTTTCTCTGAGCTAATGCTTGTTTATTTTAGCTTTAAATTGTATGCCGGTTAGTTAGTTGCGTCCCAATATTTCATATATATATACATGTATATTTCGACCACTTCTGCTTACCTAATAATCTATTTCCATTGAAAAGATTTGTTAAATTTACACGCAATCCCTTAAGTTCGTAATCAACTTTTACATCAGTGATATTATAGAAAATAAGATTTCCCTTTCTGTACAACTTCGTCTTAGTGTAGGCAGTTGCTTCCATATTTCCTGGAATTGATTTAAAAAACCCAATTTAAATTTTCTAAACATATTATGTACACTATATAGTTTTTACCTAACTCCAAATGGAGCCTTCCATGTCCATTCAGTGGTATGATTAGTATACGTCCAAGCATTCTATAATCTCCGCTTATTTTTAATAAGGGCATAACCATTTTTGTGATCCAGCTGTAATCTTTGGGATTTACGCTGTTTGAAATAAAAAGAAATTACACAAAATATAGTAGATATTTAGAAATAAAATATATCACTCACTAGCTCTCCTTAACTATAGTCTTTGATATCCCATAAACGATGATGTTGGACAGTTCGACTTTAACATTTACGGCATTATTGTTTCCTTGGTTAATTTTAATATTTTTTAATGTAAATGGTTCGAAGCTCTCAATGGTGGTTAAGCCGGGTATTCCGTCGGCTAATTTGCTAAACAATATTTGTATGCTACTAGTAGAACACTTTACAAATTCCGGTTTTTTTATTTCACATGTCTTCAGGTAGCTTGCTGAAAATAAATAAATAGAAGAAATATTAGTATGTCTTGTGATAAATTTAATAATAACGGATTGTAAAGTGTTCTAACTTTTTTTTTTTTTTATAATTACGTATAATATAAAATTTCTTTCCTAACTTATTATTTTAAAAAATACAATATTAATTAATACTGAAATCGTAGACGTATAATATTGGAAATAAAACTTATATGATTCTATACCTAAATAAAAGGGACAATTTAAATAAAAATTAACAATCTGGTAAAAATCATATTTATACAGCTTTTAATCTGCAAAAAACAGAAAACATGTTTTTCGTTGTGCGTCAATTTGATCCTTAATGCTGTTTAGGAGCTAAGCAAGATCGATATTTTTTTCTTATACAGAGTTATGCAAATTTCTTATTACTTACACCAATTTGCATTTTTGGGCAATTTTCAATAGATATACATTTGAAAGCCGTAGGATTTAACAAAAAAATATAATTAATCATTATTAATGATAATTTATTATTTCTGAATACTTTAAAAAAAACTGCACGCACTGGACAAGCTTGGAATGCTTATTATCGTATAATCACTTTTCCACTTTTACTAAATATTTAAGAAAATTTATATTAGACTAGAAGTTTGATGGAAGAATTTTTAAACTATAATATAATATATATAACTAAAATATATGTAGATAAGCATAAGCGGACTAGTGCCATAGAAAAAGAGGTTTGCCTATCTCAAGGCAATCTTGTCTATGGTATGCGCTCACTGTAATTTAATAAATAATTTAAATTATCGGCGTCAAACAAAATCTTTAAGGGGACGGACAAAAAGTTTTCGAATCCCAAAGTCAATAATCCTTTATTTAAGACACTGCAGTTTTATTTTTTAGTGTCCTAAAGCAATCCATTTCATTCATGTCTTTGGAATTTTTTAATTATTACATATTTTATTACAATTTCCATAGTTGAAAAACTTGTTATAGTAATTATTGCAGTAGCACATTCAGTAATATAGTTTTCCACAAACAAACACAATAAAATATTTTAAAATCTTTAACGTAAATGCACTTTTGTTTGTAAACAAGGTCACACATATATTATTATATTAAAAATGTCTTTTGTTATTTTGTTACTAAACAACAACTTAACAATTTGCATGTACATATTTTATTCAAATTGCTTGCTTGAATTTTAACACTTTAGAGATATTTACTAAAATTACATTTTGCACAATCATCCTCCGTTTATATTTCCAAAAAAAGTTATGCTTGCTTAAGAGGTATAATTCATCCCGTAGCGTTGGACACAAGTAATATAATTAAAAAAGTCGTAAAAACTGAAATTTTGCAATAACAAATTCCATGGAAATTGGAAAATTACTTTCACTTACGTTTTTCCGTCAAGTAGTCTGCCGATTGAATAACCGACACAGCCAGTGATAGACAGACGAATTGCAGAAGTCTAAACATATTCCAATTTAAGATTGTTTACTTAACTATGAGATCGGTTAAAAGAAATTAAATAAAAAGTGAAAAGAACTCGATCGCGTATAGAATTTAAAAAAAAAACCAATTCTATAGTGATGCTAACTCGCGAGTCACTGTGGCCGTTTAAGTAGAGAAATTTTCTGATAGTGTCGCGCACAACTTCTAAAAGGCGATTGGATAGAGTTGCGTTCTAGTACCGAGTTATATAATAGTGCGGCAACTGGGTTAAAGTCGATTCAATCGCGTTCTTACACATGATGGCACCTATGGTGGGAAAAAGTGGATTTGCATGAAAACGGTCAAGTCCTTATCCACAGCGCAAGCTAGTTGCAATCAGCGGCGGCAGGCGTCTAGAATTGCAGTTGCATCGCGACGATTACGCGCTTTTTATTGCCACCTTGAACTTGAAGGCGTAAGCATGGCATGTATAATAAATATTTCATTTTCTAATTATTACTAAATTTTGTCACCTACTAGGTGGTTAGTTAATGGTTGGATGATTACAAGTAAACAATTTTAAAGCATTCTTTGATTTTATTCTGAGTATTTACTAAAACTAACAAGGAAATGTAAAATTTTCTATCGTCATTATTAGTATAAGTTGTACAAATAGAATCTGGACGATGTATATTATATCAATTATTAAGTAAATTTTAAAGTGTTTTATGCTTGAATATATAAACTGTTTTGGTGACTACTTGGGAGGTGGTAGACTATATATACATATATGTACATATATTAAACTTCCAAGTTACTTAGGCTTTGAAAGTGTGAACTCGTTTCATTCTATCGCAACAAATCGATCGAAAATCCGTTCTTATTATAGTGCACAAAGTTGAGATTTTCGTGTAATCTTTGAAATATGTGAAAAGCAATCCTCACTTGAGCAGCGTGTGCAAGTTTGACTTGTGTAACACGTCTTGTTCTGCTGCATTGGTTTTATGATGCTTTTTTGAAATGCTTTGGTTTTTTAATTAATTTTCTAATCTTATGAACGTATAAAAGATGATGAGTGAGTGAATTTTATGACACCTAAAGATAGATTTAATGGATTAATACAATTTTATACGTAATAGATTTACCTCTACTCACTACTCTTGCGGTTTAACTAACTCAAATAATTTTGTCACACGTGAAATTATAAATTAAAATTTTTACTTGATATTTTGATTTTTGGTACTACCCCCAGACGATCGATCTAAATCCTTAACTATGTGTAATGTAATATACTTACGCGATATCGGCAGATTGTTCTACTTTGTTTATTTGAAACAAAACAAATGCAACACAAAAAATGATAGTATTACAAAACGTATTACTTAAAATAACATTTGCATTGTATTCTAGTATTTTATTATTACCTCTTATTTAAAAACCTGAAACGGCTGAACGGGGATCGTCTATAGAAATATCGATCATTATTAATTAATACTATATTAATAAATTTCTTATTTAATTTGGACGTTTTGATCTTCCCCAATAACTCGTTTTTATTAAGAATTTTTGCATATATGGTTAGAGGATTGCATTATTTTTCTATTGTATTGTATTTTTATGTATTCATCTTAATATCATATAGTACATCGATACAGTGAAAATTACAAAACATCGTAGAGTACTTTATACTACATAGTTTGTAAAATTGAAATTTGATTTAGGAATACAAACAAGGTTTAGTAAGGTGACTAAAGCCGCCCACATAATTATTTGTCTGTTAATAACCTAATAATTGCACAAGTAAATAAATTACTTAAATGAATTTCAGTTTGTTAACGTGAGTAACTATGCTAATGGATCGCAAATGAATTTCTATCAATAATTCAATACTAAGAAAAGTGCGAATGTTTTTACCGGCTTTAGTTCTGTAGTTATTGTTCCAGTTTTCATTTATCTAAGATAAATGAGTGATTTCACTTATTTTGTAGTTTTTGCGTATTTTAAATGAATTAATCATTATTCTAAAAATTCGTATTATTGTTTTTGATTACTTGAAAACGATACAAAAGTAAACATATTCCCTTTTTTCATTGTTGTTTGCTTACGACACTTGGCAATTTATTTATATTATTTTAATAGGTTTAATAGGTAAGCGACTTAAATCATTTTACTCAGTGCATATTCTTGTGAACGTTTATTCCATTACGTAAGTAACTTAATTAAGCCCAAAGAAAAAACAAATATCATTTAAGTTTTATAGATTGACTCAGCATTAATAGATCTTTATTGAATTGAATGTATTAATCAAATTTTATTAGAACTAAGTCAAGTAAATGTGAAGATCAATCATCACGTGTTGGCGCTTTTCGCAAATTAAAAAATCTTTCTTAGTTGAACTTCAAAGAGGTCTTTTCTTGCACAGTAGCGAAAAATGTTTATGTTCTTACATCTAACTCGATAATCCGAGGTCTCTTGCAGAAAACTGGTTAGAACTAAGTCAAGTAGTAAGGTCAATAACTATAAGTTGCATTTTAGAATACGCCTGTCAGTTGTGCTTTATGAGGTCCTCTTTACAACAAAATGCTAATTTATTTATTTTAACTCCAGAACAAATTGCGTTTTTGACATAGAAGTATTGTTTGTGCCACATTATTAATAAATGTTAGTTAAAAGATTTTTCGTTAGATATTCCAAACTAGCCGTACCCTGCGCGCGTTGCTACGCCTCTCCGAAAGCAATCGGTTTTATGCGAGAATGTATAGATTTTCAGTTATTGAGGTCATAGAATCATTTCCGTAACTAAACGGCATCTATCTATCTATCTTCTATCTTTCTGTCTTTCTATCTATCTTCTATCTTTCTGTTTTTCTATCTATCTTCTATCTATCCATATATATCTTCTATCTATCTATCTATCTACCTATCCATCTATCTATCTACATCTATCTATCTATCTATCTACCTCGTATCTATCTTCTGTCTGTTTATCTATCTATCTTCTGTCTGTCTTCTATTTATCTATCTATCTATCGTACTATCTATCTGTCTACCTACCTATCTATTTAGCTCCTATCTAGCTTCTATCTAGCTTCTATCTAATTCAAACAAACAACGGAAGCCCTCAAAGATGAATAATTTTCCCGGTTTTTTCCACATTTTCCACTGATTCTTCGCTCCTATTGGTCGCAGCGTGATGTTATATAGCCTAAAGCCTTCCTCGATAAATGGGCTATCCACACAAAATTTTTCAATTCGAACCAGTAGTTCCTGAGATTAGCGCGTTCAAACAAACAAACTCTTCAGCTTTATAATATTAGTATAGATTTAACAGAAAAATAGTTTGAACCTACATGTTGACCGAATTGAAGTAGATTTCTTCCTTGGCTGGATAGTGTTAATTTATTATATCTTCTTCGTTGCAAGAAAAAGTTTCTAAAATAAAGAAAAACACCCTTAAGCCATCTTAGGCCATGCTTTTTATCCAATTGAACTGGCTCTTGATACAACCGTTAATTCATTAATTATTTCTTGTTAAAGAAGAGATATTTTTTTTATCCAAGAGGGAATAACACTATAAAAAACATAAATTTTCCTATGGCTTTCTTGGTTTTAAATGAAAGTTTCTTCAACTCTTTGCTCTTCCGATCGTTACTTTAAATTAAAACTAAATTACTTGAGAAATAATTCAAATTTTTCTAAATCTGTCTGAATTTCAAGACAAAATTTCTTGAATTTATTATTTTTGAAAATTTTGTGAATTTTGATTGAAAGTTCCTTGAAATGAGTGGTAACTTCTATAAATAAGTGAAATATTATTCTCTTCAAAATAACACAATTTTCACGGAACGAAAGGCTTGCCCTTATTTTTGTAAGGAGTAATTAATTCTCCCGAGTTGTTGAGTTCGATCTGTGTTTTGGAATCGTCTCGCTCCTTAAGAATTCATGATTTTCTTAGCGCTCCATATCATCGAACCAAGTACGGTATGCATGGGTCCATTATTTCTCTTGGCTCTTAATGTGCATGTGGACACCTTTTGATTATAAAATATTATGCTACAAATAGTAAAATATCCCCATAAGATAATGTTTCCATTAAAAATCTTCTTCGACGTCCAACTGTGATGATGCATCCTTCGGTCACTGTAGAATGCCTTCATAGAAATTTTCAAAAGCCTCGGGTTGTGTATTGTCTTAACTTTTGTAGGTGAGATGAGACCTGGACCACCCTTCTCGCCCTTCTCGCTCATAAATATCGGTCTACATCTGCACATAAAAAAAAGAGTGAAAAAGTCAATTTTGAAAAAAATCCTAGATGAGCCTTTTTCGAAATTTGCAATTGGACAGACTATGAAGGAAATTTAGAATTGCGATCGTCCGTTTCTTGCATTTTACTTAAAATCAAACATATTTTGGATTAAACTTAATTTAGTAAATTTCGAATAATTTTTTAATTTACTCTAAATAATTTTAAATTTATAATAAGTAAATTAAAATAACAAGTCCTTATATTTTGAAACCTAATACTTTTTTTTCAAGTTTTATCATTTTTACCATGCGGGTTCTAACGAATTCATCATTAATGCATATTTATTTATCTAGGCACTTAAAATGAATGGTTCTAATCGCAGTAACCGCCTACATCACACCTCACTATTTGTCTACAAGTACTTTTTATTATGTAGAACTTATTGCCGTGCATTCATTTGAAAATTCAATACAATTCACTGAAAGAGTTATGATGGCTATTTCTCAATTGAGGCTATCTTCAACTTTATTGCAAAATTTGGTGAAAATGTATTCAATCACCCCTATAGAAATTTAGCATTTTCTTTCACAACCTTTATAATTGTTGTTGCAGGGATGTTGACAATTTGTTAAAATTTTTTATTGTAGTATTTTACTCGTAATTGAGGAAAAAATGTAATTTTATTAAAAGAAAACACCAGCAACTGATAACCAGGGACCGTAACCGTTATGATATTTTCGGTAAAAATCAGATCTAAAAAATTATTTCCTGACTGTTATTTTTCTGGACAACAATAAAAATTATGTTTTGATTTTTATTTTTAAAATCAGAAATAAAAATCAGAAAATGATTTTTATTATAAAAATCAGAAATAAAAATCAGACTATGATTTTTATTTTTAAAATCAAAAATAAAAATCAGAAAATGATTTTTATTATAAAAATCAGAAATAAAAATCAGAATATGATTTTTATTTTAAAAAATCAGAAATAAAAATCAGAAATTGATTTTTATTTTTATAATCAGAAATAAAAATCGGAAAGTGATTTTTATTTTTAAAAACAAAAATAAAAATCAGAAAGTGATTTTTATTTTTAAAATCAAGAATAAAAATCAGAATATGATTTTTACTTTTAAAATCAAAAATAAGAATCAGGAAATAATTTTTATTTTTAAAATCAAAACTAACAATCAGAATATGATTTTTATTTTTAAAATCAGAAAATAATTTTTATTTTGAAAATCAGAAATAAAAATCACAAAATGATTTTTATTTAAAAAAAAAAAACGCGCTAAGCTAAATATTTTACGGCAATGGGAGCGCTATCTGTTGAATGTCATAGCAATGCACCCAATACTAAACATTGATCATGCCGGACACCTCTGGAAAACATTTTTCTGATTTTTATTTTAGATTTTAAAAATAAAAATCATATTCTGATTTTTATTTTTGATTTTTATAATAAAAATCATTTTTTAATTTTTATTTTTGATTTTAGAAATAAAAATCATAATCTGATTTTTATTCTTGATTTTAAAAATAAAAATCACTTTCTGATTTTTATTTTTGATTTTAAAAATAAAAATCACTTTCCGATTTTTATTTCTGATTTTTTAAAATAAAAATCAATTTCTGATTTTTATTTCTGATTTTTTAAAATAAAAATCATATTCTGATTTTTATTTCTGATTTTTATAATAAAAATCATTTTCTGATTTTTATTTCTGATTTTAAAAATAAAAATCATAGTCTGATTTTTATTTCTGATTTTTAATATAAAAATCATTTTCTGATTTTTATTTCTGATTTTAAAAATAAAAATCATTTTCTGATTTTTATTTTTGATTTTAAAAATAAAAATGCGAAAATAATTTTTTTCTGTTGATCTTTTTCGAAAAAATCACAACTTTAAAAAGCACATAAAATTCTTAAAGCTCAGGCCATAAGAATCATAATGCTACATTTAAACCAATTTTCCCACAAATTTGTCTACATGATTTTTTGGTTGGAAAAATTGAAAATAATTGTTATTTTCGGTCCCTGCTGATAACACAGGTGGTAAATAAGGTTTTTTCCCATGATTACTTGTTATGCAATTTTTATAAAAAATTTTTCTGTAGATTATTAATGAAGAAACGCACTTTCAGGAAAAATAGGGTTAAAAAGTACAAAAGAACTTATTTTGGCCTTTTTTTTGGAAAATTATTAAAAAATAGTGAATTCTTGGAGGAGCTTGTTACTTCGCTATGAAATGGATGTTTGAACCTTAAGCTTTTATATAAAAATACAACAGGCTTTAAAACTTTTCAAAATATTCCGAGTTATTCAATTTTTTCCATATACTGATTATATCATACAATACATGTATAGTCAATGGAAAATCATAACTGGTACACGCTCATAAAAAACTTGTGTCCCAAGATCCTTAGGGAAAACAATATAAATTAGTGCTATTTTCTGTATTTTAAGTAAGGAATCAGGCTTTCATTTGAGCTTCATTACAAGTTCTTATAACATTCCGTTGTTTTTTAATGATTTTTCAACAAACAAAAAAAAGGAGAAATAATTTTTTTGTTACTTTTCAACCCCATTTTTCTCGAAAACCGGAGCCTAATTAAATACTTTCGTTTGCAAATTCGTAATTCACAGAAATAATCGTATACAAATTACATATCACTTGTTCAGAAGCATAAAAAATCAATTTAATTTATTGACTATACTATAGATAATCTAAAGACGCAGACTATTCATTTAAAACTTCACAATTTGCCTTTTATCTTCTTATTTTCATTTGTACTGTGGTCATATTATGAACAATTCTAAGTTTTAAAATTAATTTACTTTTAAACGTATTTAAACACGTATTTGAAGTCTAACCGCTTTTCATCAGTGTTTGCATAATTTTAGGCGGTATCGTTCGGTCCACGACTAAGAGATTCTGTAAAAATTGTAAAACCACTCAGAAAGCGAGAACAAAACACTCAATTTTAACGCCATCCATTCACTTTTAGGAAGCACTCAGATCGAAATTGGGTGGGAGCTGACGAATCGAGAAGCTTTCTCCATCTCCACCACACCTCAAGCATTCAATTTGAGATTTTTGCATGGTTCAGTTGATTTTCATTTCCAAGAGCAAATGTAACATTTATTTTGGGAAATTAGTCAAATGACGTCACAGGAAAATGTTTTTCTTATATCTGTTTTTCACTTGTAAACGAGCGCTTAATTTTAAAGCAGCCTTTAATTACTTCCCAGAGAATATATGTATGCTTTTTCACAAATGCTACATTTTTTTTTTTGTATGTATGTATAATACTCGGCTATAACATAAAAATTTCAAAATCTTTATACATGTGATGAAAGAGATATCTTTCTTTTTTTGTATTTGTATAATATATTATGCTCGAAATGTATTTTCATATATTAAAAGTAGATTTATTTTATGATAGATGATGAAAGATGAATTTATTTTAAATTTATGGAAACGGAAAGCAACTCATGAGTGATGTGTTTGTTTCTTTTAATGAGGGAAAAAATCTTTAAATAACGAGTTAACTCTCTAAAAACATTTTTCGAATTTCGACAGTGCAACCATAAATAATATATTTAAAAGATTAAACTACTTCGTTCAATCTACTGTGGTGGAAGTTAAATTCTGGACAAATATAAATAATCATACAATATTTAACAGATGTATTGTAAAGATGATCTATTATCCAAAGCGTAAATGTAAAGCAGATAAAAAGTTGTTTCCTATATTGCACAGTCAAGACATAGTGATTGATCAGTGAAGTACAAAAACCTAAAATTTTAATATATTAAATGTTTTTATCTTACTGATGCCCTGTCCTAAAAAAACCGAATCGAAATAATGATAATTAGTTCCTTTCGTCGTAATTATATTATATGTATATGTATTCTAATTAACATCCAATTTCATTAATAAAGATTTTCCCATACTTTATGGTTATTATCGAACTATTTTATGGAAAAAGTGAACCTTAAATACCAATCATGAATAGCAAAAAATGATTTTAGACTTTAGATTTCCTCAAATATTGAATTTAAGAGTTTAAAAGCGGTTAATTCAAAATAGAATTTTTGCTTATGCCTTTTTTGAAGAAACCGTAATAATTACAATTATAATTGGCAAAAAAAAAAAAAAAAATCAAAAAAGACCCTTACAAATCATTATCGATGAATATCCAAACAATTTTCGGTTGAGAATTCGTTAATCATATGTTCGCCTAACTCCTTCACTGTTTTACGAGATGAACTAATAGAATTTGGAACAGGCTCATCAGGGTATATCAATGTTTGTAATTTACCAAATTTTTATAAATGCTTTTAAGTTTGAACAAATTAAAACGAGGACCCGCAAAACATAAATATATCTTATAAAGTCTTCAAAGAATTTTACCAGAATTAAAATAGGCTTTAGATAAGACAATAAATTACAGAAAATTATTTCTTAAAAATGCTTGAAGTACATTAGTAACCAAGGGGTGGCGTATGAAATGAATATGTTAAGGCAGGAAAAGATAAGGGCACTATTTACACGATGAACTTCAAATAAGGTTGACTAAGGAGACTAATTCATTCACTTTTCAACTTTAATTAATTACGATTGCCTGTTTTTTTTTGCAATGAAAAAAGAATATGAACAGATATTATTGTCTTCTCTAAAGTCTTCGTAAGAATAGTTGTGAAAAACTATATATCTTAAATAAAACCTAATTTTTATAACAATCTTATTTTAACTTTGAATAAAGTAATAAGCTTATAACGCTTTATACAACATCTTTAATAGATTCGACTTATACAGATGTTATAAGAGCCCAGATATAATAAAATAAGTAATACAAAAGCTTTATAAATCTATTCCAAATTTGTATGAGTATTGACTCTTTAAAATTGTTAGTTGGGCAAGGCCCACCATAGAAAAAAATTCTAGCAACGTCCATGAAAGAAGGATAAAAATAAATAAATATGTTACTAGTTTAAATTAATAAATGTGTAACTGATCTGGTATAACCACAAACAAGGAAAGCACTAAGTATCTTAATTGAGGTATAATTTTTGTACCAACCTAGATTCTTGTACTTTCTGTCCTCTTTTTAAGGCGATTTTATATAGTTATAATCATAATTTTTTTATTTACTCTACCCTGATATATTTATTAGAGTTTCCGACAGCAAAGCTGTAATCTTTTCAATACTAATATACATATTTCCTTGTTTAATCTTTTATTAGCTCGCAATTATTATTCAGAATTAAGAAAATATTCAGATCAAAATAATGCTAATTTACATACCAGTAGCAGTGCAAAATTGTGGCTCAAAAGTCATAACATCGACTTTCTTGATTGATCAGCCTGATCTGTATGTTACCGAAAATCTGCAGGGTATCATTTTTTCGAAAATAATCGGAACAGAATCTAAAGAAATGGATTTTTTTTTTCAATCCTGACGTCTGAACGAACTGTCTTCCATATTAAAGAGGAAGAATAATGTATACACAAATTAAATTTTTGATGTCATTCCAAAAGGTGCTGCCCACAAGAATGTTAAAATTGTTTTAAAAGACGTATTACATCGTACTTTTATTTCCACCTTTATTCTGAATTTACCAATTTAAAACTCTCAATATTGAATATAGTATTTTCTTAATGTCAGCCGATAGTAACATATCATAAAGTATTAAAGTATGGTCTTAATTAATCTATGGGTTTAATAAAATACACTCTAGATTACTTACAAAATCTGTTTATTTATCTTTAGACCTCCAATACAAAAGTAATCAAAAATTGTTTAACAAAAGGATGAAATGAATTGCTTATATGAATATCTTAACAGTATCCTTCTGACCCATTTTACATGTGACGGGTATTGCCGAAGCCACCATGTCCAGACTGAGACGCGCCCTTGTTGAAGCCCATTTGGAGGTTGAGTTGACCCTCGTGAGCCCTCAGTTGCTCCTCAGTGAACGTTCTTTCATTCTTGTCAGCCATTTTAGGTCCTAGAGTAGGTCCATTGAACTCGGGATGTTTTTGAGTCTGTAGAAATATAGTAAAAGGCGAGAAATTCGATAAGTCTAGCAATGAAGATATTGAGTTAAGACCACTTACAATACGTCCTAATGAATACAGGCATAGAGTTACTTGAGGAATATTTCTACGCTCAAAAAGATCGGCAGTTTGGAAAATCTCTTCTTCTGGAACACCGTATTTCTTAATGGCTGCTTGGAATCGTTGAATATTTTCCATTAGCTGGAAATTTGTGCCTCGCTCTTGGATTTTCTTAACGGATCCGGGAGCCATTTTATTAATAAGTTTGCACAGGACGACGCCATCACGAAGTACATCTTCATATTGTCCCGGGGGAAGTTTCTCTCCAAGAACATCACTGATCCACTGGAGAACTTCACCTTCTTGTTCCTTGTTACGTGGCTGCAAACCAAAAAATAAACACATTCATGAATTTATATCACCCCCATAATTTTACTATATTTATTAATGGACCACTTTGAAAATTGTATCATCTAAAAATATCACATTTAAGCAAAACGATGGTCATTCCAGATCGTTCGTTTTAGTGTGGATGGATACGTAACACTGCGGATGGCTGATCTTGTTGTAGGAATTACGCCAACATCGGCAGTCCGCTTCTCTGGTTTCTAAATTAAGATTCAATTTACGTAGAATCTGTTCTGTTTGAAAATGCAAAGACATTGACCATGCAAATATGAAATCTTCAAGAACTTTTTGTTTAGAGAGAGTTTTCTTTAAAATTATGATGTTTATGAAAAGTTCGATAACTTCTGGATAATTATCGTTTTTTGCTTGTTGTGGTGATCATAAAATTAAAAAAAAATAATTATAATTTATGTTAATATTACAATAAACGAAAAAAAAAATATCCTTATTAATTCCATTTAATTTCACAAAATTTTGAGGGTAATTCACACACAGAATAACAAAAACACTCACAGCCATTTTGAAGTTGTACTAAATTTTAGCTAGTATTTAACTATTCGAAAAAAAACCCAACGGTTGTTCGTCGAGAGGGAGACTATTTTACTATAGATCTAACACGTCCGAAATGCTGATTTGGACTAACTCGAGGATCCTTCAAGATTCGGATTTTTGTTAACCGAAAACTAAAATAAAATCTGGCAGTGTAGATCTATCTAATCGTCGGCTGTTGATCGCTCCTCCGCCTCGGCGAGTATTTTTATAAGTTTTCGCCTAAATGTTGCACATCCGCCGACTTGCTGGCCCACCAAAAGTGTGGGTGTAGTTAGTGGTCTGTCACTGATTTTTAATAGAATATTATTTTGTAAACGTTCTAAGCCGATTTAATGGACATTTTGAAAGAACTCGTTGTAGTATTGGTTTCAATACATCCACAAATTTTGGCCGTTTTAGAAGTATTTTTTTTTGATTAATGGGGGTGTTGTGCAGATTTGTTGCATAATACTTTTGCTTGTTTTCTCGTCCAATCCGAATTTATTTCATGTAGGCAAGTTCTTCTTTGTCACGAAGTAGGTTAAGTTCAACAACTGGCTACAAGGCTGCTGCGAACTTTTATGTCTTTGTGGAATGAAACGGTCACTGTTAGTTGTTTATGACGTAATGCAATGTATCGATATATTTTTGATGTATGATTTCAGTTTTTTTTTGACAAATCTTTATTTTCGAGAGATATAATATTTGTTCTGCACTTTCCATCCTTGATTTGTTGCGGAAGTTGTTGGCTAGATTTTTCGAATTTGTGGGCGTTCAATAAATATCATGGTTAATTTGTTGTCTATTTTAAAAGTATTTTTGGTTAGTTTACTCATTTATGGCAATAATCTGCCCACATAAAACAAGACAGCACTTCCAAAAATTAGTTGTAGAATTTACGTATAAAACTTAGAACATAGTAAGTAAAAGATAATAAAAGTTTGTGTTGCGTGGTGATGAAAAGTTAATTTAGTTTTGAAAATTGCTTTTTATGTTATTTATGGTGCTAAGTAAAAAGTTACAAATGACAAGTTTTCATCGTATAGGAACAAAATGAGTAGAAAACTAGCGCTAAAACGTTAAATAAACATTTTTGAAAACTTTGAGTAAATCAAGAGAAGGTTATAAGGTTATCTTTAGCAATTAAATAAGAATACCAAAGCAATTGTGCACATTTTGAAAAACTGGCTTCCTTAAAGATCTCGGTATAAGGTGCAAGTTTATCGCAGATCCTGCGAAATTGCATTATTTTTTACAAAAATTTCAAACATAACCACTACATGTTTTTTTTTCATTTTCAAACCTACATGTTCGTAAACGTGACATAGTGGAACTTTGGAGCCCTAAATATTATAAAAAGTAGTTTTTAAACTGAAACAACTTTTCATTTCAGGGTTATGTAAATAATTATTTTACTGACCCTTTTATTACTTTAAAAAAAAACCCTTCTTAGATATTGACATTGACCACAACTCGTATTAAATTTGTGTGAGTCTTAATCACTATGAGAACTTTGTCCGTATATTGGTTTTTTGAAATCATGTGTAAATTTTTTACCTAAAATAATAATAGTTCAAAAGCTATCTGTGTTGAAAAGAAGTTTTACTGCAAATATTTTGTGTCTTACTTCACCCTAAAAATGACTTTGTATTTTAAATTGACAGTCATCACAAACATATTCTTAAATAAAACAATTTTGCAGGAGAATTTTATAAAAGAGCTGCTGCATGGACACATGAACACAATGATGTGCAACAAAATGTCCGGAAATACATAGAAACAAAATGCACATGTATTGATGTAGTCTGACAATTGAAACGAAATAAAATTGGTTTTTATGGCGGTAGACCCGATCTATGCCATTCCATGTGCCTGAACTGCTAAACTATAACTTTTACCCGAAAACGATATTCTACTAATTATAACTAGGAAAGATTATCTTTCTTATGATCTGAAAAACTTTATAGTGACAACAACAAAGTATTCGATTTTTTTGTACTTAAAAACAACTCTAGTCAGCAGCGGCAGATAGAGTTGGGAGCACGACTTTTTGTGGTAATTTGTTTATTAGAACGCATAAATCCTTAATATTTTGTTCTCGTCCCTATAATGATTTTGGTACCATAAGCATGGTATTCCTTCCCAATTTCAAGTTTGGAAGAACATCACTTTTCCTTAAAAAGGCTAATTTAGAAGATTCGTCTAGTGAAGCGGAATGAATGGGGTATACTTTTATTACTTCACAGCTTCTTTTATGGTTTTTTTTTTTCGCCTATCCAGAACAATAAAATATTTTGTGTTGAACAGAAATTTACTAACAGCTACCCAGAAAAAAATAATCGATATTTTTGGAAATGTGCATCAATCCAGGCGAAAATCCAAATCTTGAACTGACAATTTTTCAAATTAATTTTTTTACTCAACAGTGGTTGTAAGTCATTAAAATAAAAAATAAAATAAAATACACATGGTAATAACAAATTTTAAATCTTCACTGAATTCATGAAAATCTTCAAATCAAGGGATAATTTTTTTATGTTCTGGTTAGACGAAAACAACGCTACTAATATTGTTCAATCTGTTCATCACATTTTATTTTCTTCGACTTTCAAATTTTTCATGTATTTGTCTGAGGCGATAATGTTTTTAAAATCTGTTTTTATTCGCCATTTTTCATTTGTTTAATCTTTAAAATTGGCCAACTGCCCAAAATAATACTTGAGTCGGGTGCGATGACGCGTGGAGGATTATCTATGATATTTCGAAAAATCTCTACATCCGTCCGGCCGGCCTACATAGAAAGGTCGTCTATTGGAAACACAATGGGGCGGTGTGCCAGTTTCTAATGTAGATTTGTACAATAATTTTTGAATGTTTTCCAATAGTTTAGTGGCAGAACGACTAATTAAAGAATGTTCCAGTTTTTTCGGACATTTAAGAGGTGGACACCCTTAGAAAAATATAGTGGCTAAAAATTATAATAATTGATGATATTGGTGTTCTAGTTTCACTTTCGATTGGCAAGTGTTATTTAAAGATGCACTTATGTACTATTTATGTATTTTTGGAACAAGGCTTTTTCAGTGGAATGAACAATTTTATTTGAATAATTTTATATAATACATCTTCTCAAAATGTGCAATGTGTAAAATGCACACCTCGAATTTTAAGAGATAATTATCTAATTGAATTTGCCAAATAATAAATGCATTCTTCATTCATATCAATCTGCCTAAGAGAGTGATAGGTGTTAGAATAGAATTTTTTTTTTTTTTATTGATGACGAATCCGAAAATAAATTTGTTCCATCACATCACATTTTCGAGAATTTTTTGTTATTTTCTTGAAAAATACTGGTAAGAGCTCGAGACATAATTAAAAAAAAGCTTGAATACTTAACTATACGTATATATAAAATATCAGTTATTTGTAACCCTTATCAAGGTTTTTAGAAGAGAAAAGTTTTTTATTAGAGTCTCTTTCCCATGACCTAGTTCATTCACTTCACAGGTCATAGAGAAAGGATAATGAAAAACTTGTTCCCTAACAAATCGTAATAACGTTAACAAATAACTAATATTATGCAATTAGAGTTAGCGCCCCTATACCTCATTTGAAATATATTTGAAGCTAGTAGGATCATTTCTAAAATAGGGTTTTTTTTTCAAATTTAAAACATTTTTTCATTATCATTTTCAGATTCGTAATATACGGAAAAAAATCTATAAAATTAGACTGTCAGTTGTTATCTAAAATAATTAGTATATAAGATAAGATGGGTGTAAAAAATAATAATGTAATTATATTTTAGTATTTTTGGCACAAATTTAATAAAAATCAAAAAAACCGAGACGTTTATTTGGCTCGAAAAATTTAACGCCAATGTGCCTCTCTTGCATTTGCATTAAAGCAAATAAATAGATAAGAATTAGGATTAAATAGTCCCCAAATTATGAAGACAGAACCAATTTGTGGTGTTGGTTTGTTATTAAGAAGAAATTTCGCTGACGTCCTGACCGCTGGCAAATTAACCCAAAAATTCTTCAAAATAGATCAGAGGCAATCACGATTTAGCTAAATTTAGACATTACTTCACACTCACTTTTAATTTTGGCTTTCGAATTTATTACCACGACTATTCATATTCTGGATTAAAACAATCCAAAAATAGCCAAGTTCGAAGATGATCCTGTTGAAATGAATTGTTTAACGCCTGCGACCTCGCCAAGGGTGCCAGAAAGTTGTCGAGACAATGTACATATCTTGCCATTTAATTATGTCTCGATGGGACAATTTACATTTGATACTTAACTAGTTGGGCGGTCTCTCTTACAAAACGATTTCATCCATCTGGTGGAAAATTTGGCTCTGCTTCTGTTTATTTTAGTGAGTCGGCAAGTTTCATGAACTTTGAAAAACACAGAAAAAACTATGAAAATAACTTGTTGACGGGAAATTCATGTTTTCTTTTTTCTTTAAATCATATTTTAGGTTGCCGGAAAGCGAGTTCCTGAAGAGGAAGCTGAAGCTCAAAAATGGGTAGAGACTGTTATTGGTGAGAAATTTCCACCAGGACCTTATGAAGATGCCCTTCGTAATGGCATTATTTTATGCAAACTCATGAACAAATTGGCACCTGGCTCCATTCAAAAAATTAACACCTCTGGTGGGGATTACAAAATGATGGACAACATCAGTCAGTAAGTGATAAATATAGAATAAATGACCTTAATTAATTTTGTATTTTTTAAAAACCGATCTTCGACGAAAAGTAAAAAAAAAATAAAAACATCTCATTAAATTTTATATTTTAGATTCCAAAAGGCTTGCACAAAATACGGTGTTGCTGATGTTGATCTCTTCCAATCCACTGATTTATGGGACCAGAAGAACATTGCTCTCGTTACACAAACAATTTTCGCAATTGGCCGAGCGGTATGCTTGCAAGATATGTAACAGAATTTAGAAAATTACACATAAACAAATTCTTTCTAGACCTATAGACATCCAGAATGGCGCGGTCCATATTTGGGACCTCGTCCAGCTGAAGAGAACAAGCGCGAATTCACCGAGGAACAATTGCGTGCAGGAGAAGCTATCATCGGTCTTCAGGCGGGTACAAATCGCGGAGCTACCCAATCTGGCCAGAGCTTTGGGGCTTCAAGAAAGATTTTGCTGGGAAAATAAAGGGGGGAGTGAATGTAAGTTTCTGGCAATAAAAGTGATTTTTATTATACAAACATACATATTTAAAAATAGTAATGAACAAGTCCATTAATCTTAATTTACTATATTTTCTAGGAATATTTTAACATTGCCGATTGGACTTTTTCGAATGGTATTTTAATATACAAGAGGATTCGTCTGCAGTTTTTTTCTTAAAGGAATGAATAAATGTGTCCACACATTTAGTAAAAATTAAAAAAAAAAAAAAAGTAGAAAATAAATAAATAAATAAATAAACTTTCAACGAACATTGAGCGTTTTACTAAAGTTTGAATTAGAGACAAAATGAAGAAAAGCTATAAGATTTAACGATTTTAGCGATACATGTAACATAAAAGCTAACACATTATTAGGATCTAAACTGAAAAATACAAAGTTTCATATGTTTCAAATTAGGATTATTATTAATTCAATTCGAAAAATGTACAAAATATAATAATGTGTACGAACTCGGAAAATGTTTCATTATTAAAATTTGTTTTGTGAGAGTAAGAAATAACCTTTTTATTTTTAAATATTACCTGCATGGCTTAACGAAGAACCTATTAATTCTATAAAATCTAAACACAAATGTTATAAATTCTCTTATCATGCTTCGTTATATAAAACGTACTCTTATTTTAGGGTCTTATTTAAAACATTATTTAAGGAGTGTTACAATAATTACACTATCTCTTTGGAAACTGAACTAAAAGATAATCCCAAAACTTTTTTAATTAAAAATTAATTCATTATTTGATTGTATTGGGCTTTGAAGTTAAGGTAGTGTTTCTACAATTTAGCTCAATAATCCATGAAAATTCCACACTAGCTCAACTTCAAAGTACAATATCTCAAGAAATATCGATGTTAGCGATTTGGTGTTCTAATTAATTAATTGAACTTCCTCCAAGTTTGTCATTTACAGTTTTTCTGTAGATCTTGTTTTTTACGAGATAGGGGCAAAAAAACGAGAATTTCAGGAAAAAATTGGGTTTAGTGGCCCGTACTACCTCGCTAGTGGGAGTTAAGGTTACGTCGCAATGGACACTTTTGTAGAGCATTCAATTCTGAAGAAACACTATCATTGACCAAAATTGTACCATAAAATTCCCCTGAGCTGTAGAATTTTGAAAAAAAAAAAAAATCAAAGTTTACGTGTATTTTAAACGAAACGGAAATCGTTATACTCCTTGGTCGAGCACTTAATATTAATATTAAGGGGTTATATACAGTAAGGAGGCCCAAAAAAGTTGATTTTTCAAGAATTTTTCTTGAGATAACCTTTTAAGTTATTAATGTAAAAATGTGTACTCATATTATGGTAACTCTTGAGTGTATTTTAATGTTTTTTATTTGTAAAAATAATTATTTTGAAAGCTGTTACAGCTGATCTCCGAGAGGAACTCTAAAAAAAGGCGTCTTGCGGTGAGCACGATATCTCTGGACTGGATCATCCAAAATGAAAAAACCAAAAATATTTCGTTAATATATTGTTTTATCTTGTAATTAATCGAAGGAATAAGCAAAATAAGGTCTTTTGACAAAATGGCGACTTCTTAAAAAAAAAATCGATTTTTACAAAAATAATGGCATTAAATTGTTTATAAAATGGAAAATATTTATCGGTGAGCAAAAACCTTCGATTAATTACTAAAAAATATACTTAAGAAGCTTGTGTTCAAATTTGAAACTGATCGGTTCAGCTATTTCCGAGAAATCTTGCTCACCGACTTTAAGAACACAGTTTTGAGAAAAACGCGTTTAAAGTTTCAAAAGCACTTTACATATAGTGAAAAAACTCGGACACGTCATTACTAATATGCGTGTAACTTCGAGAATATTCACCGGATTGACATGACTTAAATATATGTACATTACGAAAATAAAATAATAAAAAAATCGATTTTCTAAAAATCCTGACTGTATATAACCCCTCAAGGGCTCAAACTTTCAGGGAATTTTCTTTTAGGTATTTCCCACAAAATTTCGAGGTGGAAGTGAAAAAAAATAGTTGCGAAAAAAAAGCACCCTAATGCATACGTACATCTACGTCTAATTATGTTTAAAGTTTTTCGATATAATATAATATATAGAGCACTTTGTCTCCCTACTATTGCAATGAACTTGTAAAAAAAAAAAAAAAAATCAGGCTAATGAATAAAACTTTTGTTATTGTGTTATATGTAGCTAATTTACTGAACACTAATTCATTACTCTGTCCGGAATGCGCGGTTAAATTAAAGTTGGGAATAAATCTGATCTGAGAAAACTTTATACATGTTTTCTGAACTAGAACTTATAAATATTAAAAATAGGATTAATTTTTGAAAACAGACGCTTTTAGAATTTTATTTTAATTTAGCTAATTTTGTTACTTTATTTTGATTTAAGAAAAATACACATACATGTTCCTATCCTCCGACTGTATCCTACTTCTTGTTCTTATATTATATTGATCATAGCTCTCCTTGAAAAGAAACGTAGTTGAAGAAGCAATTGAAATCAAGAGAGTTATTCATACATGTTTTAAATTACCACAAAATATGTAAATCATCTTCAGTTGACAATAAGGCTTAATCGAAATATGTTTCCCTCTAACACTCCGATTTTTCAGAATATCGCAAAAAATAAGCCAGACATTGTGAAAGAAGTTTTAAGGATAAATTAGCTAATTAATTTCTAACGATCAGTCTCGTAGGCGACAAAAGTTCACACGTAGAAACTCAATTTTCTGAAAATGCCCGGAAGATTTTCTAATTGATCAAATAATGCGCGATCTATGACGTAATTTAATCTGTGCCTAAGTAATGTAGAGGATGTTTTTTTATGATAAAAGAAAATATGATGCTTTCCCTGTGAAACAAAAGAATATATGAGATAAAAAAAAGTGATTAATTTTAGAATTCCTATAGCAATCGGCATTAGCGCTTTAGATTTTTGGATCAGATCTTGAATAGCAATGCTAAGCTGTTATACGGTCATACCACTTATACGCACGACTGGAGATGCATGCACTTATTATTAGTTCTTGCCTTGGATAAGTACGAAAATAAGTAGCTAAATCCATTTCACGAATAATAATTAATAATAACCAATTAAACGGGTGAGGAGAGCGACGTTGATTATTTATTGAATTTAACCTTAATTAATGATAAGCAGCAATCAAAACTAATAACTTTCCGAATGGCGTTAGATTCAACGTTTGATTTCAACGTTATAAGATATTCCTGGATTTGTACAATTTTTATATTATTTAATTTCTTTACTTGTAATAAAAAGCATACTTATATATTTGAGAAACGAAAACAAAGGTAGGAACCTAGTCATGCTTGCATTCTGTGGTTAAACTCAATTTGGTCGCCACTATTCAGACAAAATACTTGGGTTGAACTCTAAAATTTTGTCTTTTCAGTTGATTTCGGTGTGGAAATTTCAAAATTTTGGATTTTGTTTCTATATTGGGAGAATCCAAAAATAAATAGAATTGTGTGAGGATCATTTAGTTTTATATAGCTTAATTGTGTTATTTTTGTTATAAGAATTTAAACAGACGATTCATATATGTGTAGGAAGAAAGATTACGATTTAAAATATTCCTTTTTATTAATGTTTCCTGATTCAATAAGAAAAATACATATATACTCCGCATATCGTTCAGGATTATAAAACAGCGTGAATTTATTTCAAAGAAACCTTTATTTAACATTGAATTTGCATAAATAAACGAGCTTGGTAAGTTTCGTCAAAATATAAAAATGAAACAAAAAAAAATTTCAAAAACAAAAACAACTACAAATTGGTTCCTGAAATGTCTCTGGTTATTTACAAGTGACAAATAATAACTGTATGAATTATTCTTGAATAACCTTAGAAGTCCCCTCTGTGTTTGAGTGTGTCGAATCTTATAAAAATATTTACATCACTTAGAAATGTACAATAACTGATTTTCACTTAGGAATTTCCTTTTATTTACAATAGCTTCTGTATATTTATACATTCTTGTGTTAACATGTCTTTGTTTACATATACATATAAATAATATCCTTAAATTAACTACTTTTCTAAAAAAAAGAAAAAAGAAGAAATTACAGCTTCTCTAAAGCCGTCCATGCCTGATCGCTTGCATTTCACTTGATCGGAATTAAATGAAAGAAAAATGAATCTAAAACGAAGCTAAAACATTATCGTAAGAGAAGAGAAATAATGATTAAATCCAGTAGCATCAAAATGTTCAACATTCACACTTCAGCCGAACAGAAGCAGATAACAAAGATCCCATTGGGACTTAACAACAATTACTCACTCTCGTACATACACCGGAGCTACTACCCCCCTCTATCGCACCAGAAACTAGAAAACTGAAAACAGAAGTTTTTAAATTTTTAGTACAAAAACCCTAATATCCCTCCTATGATTATTGCGCTAATTAAAACATATTATAACGTAATGAAAAAACTAACGACTTTTGTTTTTTTTAAATAAATGATTGCCACCGCCGATGTTCTTTCTCGTGGGGTTATTTCATTCGATTAATGACTAAATCGCTGACTACTTGGAGACCCTTCGTGTAGGGCGAATCAGCCAGCTCCTGTGTCAGTCTCATCGCTTCGATGCAATGCTTTCGGGCTAGAAATCTTGTCTGCTCGAGACCTTGGGATTTATGCACTAGTTCGAATGCCCTTTCAACATCTCCTGGCTCCTGGAAGCGTCTCATTATCATCGGATTCAATTCTGGATACTGAAAATATATAACAAATTAATTTTAATAAGAAATTTTATCGGAAACAGTGACTTAAGCTTAATACTTTCTATAGACCCGTGTATCCCAGAACCATGCTAAGGTAAAAATAAAGCAGTTTATTTTAAAAATCCGATTTAAGCTAAATCTTTACAGCGTTAAAAGTAACTTTGACGTTGGATTATTTCGAAATAGATGAAGAAAGGCAAAATAAGTCAAGTCTTAAAATTAACGTAATCGTTCGATATTTCTAAATGTTCGTTATTATATGGTATATTATTTTTAATTCTTCTCAATTATTTTTCAATAAAAAATCCAGTTTCTTAATATTACTTTAAATTACTTATTACTTTAAAACGTGATTCTGGAGTCAAATCAGAAATTAGTGAAGATGTTCTACTATTGAATTTATTTATTTATTTTATTATAGTACCCATTGTGATATCTTTTTACATTTGTGATTGGATTTATAATAATTAATCTTCTTTACATCTACTAATTTATGAAGAGTTCTGTATATCTATAATGATCGCATGATTTTACTTCACTTTAGTTTGTATGTCTTTAAGGAAAACGTACTATTAAGGTAGGAGTGTAGTATAGAATTTTCAGAAATTGGTTTTTTTTTTTCATTTTCCAACGACTTGTAGTGTCAATAATCACCTCTCGAAAATTGGTGACGAAATTCGCTATAGATACAAAGTTTGTGTAGGGACGAGTGGGAATGGGTCCGTACAGAAAAAAAACTTTAAAAGCGTTTTCCTCGAAATCACTTTTTTTCAACTGGCGGACAGATAATCTCCGCAACCGCTCCATCGATTTTGATAAAATGTTGTACGATCCTTTATTAAGGTGTTTTGTGTGGTAATTCACCACATAAAAAAAAAAAAATTCACAATATCAAAATTTACAGGACATGAACGGTGCAAAAATAGGTCAATTTTTGAACAATATTTTTCCAAAGTCGCCATTTTTTTTTTATTATCGATTTTTGTCAAACGGTGGTGAATTACCACGTGGCAAACCTTCCTCTATAAAATGACGTTTTTTGTTTTTGTTTCAGACTCGCAGATCCGGAGATTAACTGTCCGCCATGGAGACATTTTTTTTCTGCAGCCTCGACTTTGGCGCCCTCTACAAATGTTTTATAAAATGCAGGAGAAAATTAAAAAAAACGTTCCTATTCTATATGCTTAACATAATGTACTGGTTAAAAATTTATTGTTTTATCTAGCATAGAAGCCGAGAAATAAATGTTTGAAAATGAGCTCATTTATCTCTCTCTAGACTAAACACCTACCTTAAAAACGTCTGAGTCTTTTCTTGTTTAAGATAAAATCTAAATATCTATTTATTTAAGTCTATCTTAAACATGGGAGTTCTCTGCAATAGGTTTTATATTTTCATGTTTAGAAGTTAAGCATTTCAGCCTGAAATTACTTCTTATTTGATTTGTTGCTTGCTGGACCAATTTTGTTTCTGCCATTGATGTGTCCCACGGTTTGTTTAGAAATATTTTTAGATATTAATTTTGTACTTAAGTTTTTTGATGTGTGATGCCGGTATATTACAGCACATTTGTGCTGCATATAGTAGTGCAGATTGCATTACCCTTTTGTATATAATCAGCTTGATGTCTGTTTTGAGATCTCCCTTTGTTTTTTTGAAGTGTTAAGTTTTATCTTCCACTTATTGTAGTACTTAATCAAGAAGTCGGGGTCTTACTATTGAATTTAATTTGAACTAAGTTACTAATATTAGGGTGAAATATTGATTAGTTACAGATTAATCGATAAAAACAATGTTTAATTTCCATCATTTCGCAAACTACGAAAATTACACCATAATTTTTGGTTTTTTGCTTACAATTTTTGGTATAACAATAACTGCGTTTTTTAATGATCTGATCTTGATCTGGAATTTTGCACTGAATTGAAATTTTTAAAATAATAATAATTATAAAAGAACATCAAATTGCATTGATTTGCTCGTTTTACGCCTAGAAATGAATATAGTAATTTTGTCATATAAAGATTTGAACTTTGGATGGGTAAAAATCATTACACTTTGATTGCATTTATTGCAAATTTTAAAATCGTTGCTATAGGACACGATTTAAAAAATTCAATTCAATGCGAAATTCCAAATCCAGATCAGATCAGTAAAAAAATACAGCTCAGATATATAATAATACAAAGTGAAAAGTCTATAGTGTGGCTATTAAACATAGTTAAAATGATCACAAAAATCTCATGAAGTGACTCTAAATATAATTGACGAAACCATTTTCAATATTTTCTTTTTATGATGATGATATCCTTCAAAGTGAAGAAGATTCCATGCAAAACCGAAATTCAGTTTTCGAACCGTTTCAAATTAAAAAAATTATAATTTGTTTAAAAGAATACCCTGTTTTTGAGAATAATTCTGTCACTTTTTGAAATTTTCTAATCTCGTTTTACTAACAGATATTGATAGAATTGTACTTTTTGAATAGGTTTCGAAATATTTGACATCAAAGTTCTGTATAAATAAAATGCTGTTTTAGAATCTGTTTGAAGGGTATATTTTTATGGAGAATAAGTTTATTAAAGCATATTTTTGCAAGGTACTTTATAAATACAATCCATACAAATTCTCTGCCTCGATACCCTTAATAAAAAGGCTACAGTAAAATGTGAAAAATCGTATAAACCGTGCGTATTTATGCCTAATAGTTCACACATTTCGATTTGAATTGTACAGATTAAAATTGATAATACATAATTAACCCAGCTACTTCGTACGATATTCCATAAAAGTAAATGGCCTCAAACAAAAACATCATAAAAATTTAATGAAAACCTGCACATCGCCACGAACTAGTTCAACAAGTGCGATTCAATTCGGTTTCGTTAATTTTCATTTTTTTTCCGGGGCTGCAATTTCTCCTCGACTTAAAAGTGAGTATTGTTCCGGTTTTGTAATCACCGCGAAGACTTCACCTAGCATAAAATAATTATTCAACAGGCGATGTCGATTAATAACAGGCCGGAGAATTCCAAAGTGAGCTAACCTGCGTCGGGTTGAAATGCAAGGCACGAGCGGCGCATGGAGAGCGCCTCAGAAAGGCGCGCGTTGAATGCGACTCGGACTGGCGTTTCCCTGGCGCAAATTAAAGCGACCGCGCGCTATCACCGATCCACAGGTGAGCTGCTAATGAAAACCAAAGTGTTTCGTCAATTTATTGTTGTGTGGAGAAGCATTTATCATGCTTCAAGAATATCTCGTCTCGGGGATTTATGATGACAGCAAATATGCATCAGTGGCATCAATTCCAATTCAATAATAATAAAAACTTCTCTTACTACGATTGTAACTAGAGAAGAAACATACAATTATCGCGAATCTTATTGCGTACGGCTAATTGATATTATCTGCGTCCTTTAGCACAGCTATACGATAGTAATAATCTAACTTGCTTGTGGTTAGTAAGTTTTATATATTAATAACAAAATTTACGATTTCCAAACACTGTCAGTTAAATCAGGGTCTGGATCTCATTCAACTCAAATCTTTATCTTATATATTGCAGGCGCCCAAAGGACGATATCACGGTCGACTATTTCTAAACATTTAAAATTTACTTACTGCATAACATAGACGTCGGAGACATTTTTAAAAGAATTGAGATTTTCGAAATATTGAAGGCTAAATACTTAGGTGAAAACATTGATAGATAGATACGAGGGTGTATTGAAAAGTTCGCGGCCTCATATAGACATGATTAAAATTTCTATTTCATTTTGCCTTCATTACATTCAGTAACTGTTTAGTTGTCGTTGTATGAAGTTTCATTTTAGTGTTACTTTTAGTTAAGAGTTTACAGTGTTTTATTGACCGTTAAGTAAAGCGATTTTTAAAAATGGAGAAAATCGAACATTGACAACGTACGCCCTCACATGTCCTGCGAAAAGATGGCTGAAATCCATAATTGTTTCGAATTACTTCCACACTCCGCTTATTCGCCTGAACTGGCACCATCTCTGACTTCCACCACTTCCCCAATATAAAACAACATTTAGGACAGAAATTTTCATCAAACGAAGAGATTGAAACTGCCGTCAATGCTTATTTTGAGGGCCAAGATGAGGCATTTTTTGGAAATGGTATAATGGCTTTGGAAACCAGATGGAAGAAATGCATTGAGAAAAGTGATGATTACACCGAAAACTAAAAATAATTTTAAAATCTTCTGGTTTCGTTTTCATATTCAGGCCGCGAACTTTTCAATCTCAATAGATATAATTTTTTCCAATTATAATTAATGCCCAATTTATCTCGAAAAGAGTACAAGATAAGAAGTTTTTAGAAGTTCTAAAGTATTCAATATAACAGTACCTTAATATGGTTTTTAATAAGCCTGTAATATTTGCAAACATAGTTCGAAAACTCCTGTTTTATTTCAATTTGTTTCATTCTTTTATATTAGGATTTGAAATTTTAAAAACTTATTTTTAGTGGGCAACAAAAAAAGCTTCAATTTCCTTGGTTTAACAATATGGGTCGTTCATTGTCATTTAAGATTTATATTGATAAATTCTTATTAAAGGATAATAGTTAATATTACCTTTTCACAAGCAAAGAGTACTGGTGCGGTAGCTAAGCCTAGTTTTAAATCTGTTGCTGTTGGTTTCCCCATAGCTTCAGCTGATGAAACAAAATCTAACAGATCATCCACTAGTTGAAAAGCTAATCCAATATTGCGTCCATACTGAAAGGCGATATCAGATAGCGAATCATCAGCACCCGCTAAAACAGCCAACTATTTGAAGAAAAATATAAATTATTTTTGCGAACAAAGCGTTCAGCAACAATTCGGATATACTTACTGATTTCAGAGTATTTGCTATCAACGAGGCGGTCTTTCTATACGTTTTGGTGAGGTAGTGCGCAAACCTTTCATTTTCTGTTTCCTTTGAGCCCAATTGCATGAATTCACCTTGTACTAGATCAGTTAAAATCTGAAACATTAAAAGTTATATAATCGATTTATTAGAAGCTTTCGCCTTTTGGATTTGAAATCAAATTTAAGCCATACAATAAATGGTATTAACATTGTTTGGGACGTTTCTTTCTAATTCACACTCTAATGGTCTATAAATACTACTTAATTTTTAATTTGGCGTTAAAAAGTGACACCCAATTCTTCTGTATCTAATTGAAAAACCATGAACCACTTCAAGGTGAAAATTCTGTCCATGTAGGAATGTGGTTCTTGGACAAAACCATGGTAAACTTTAAGGGAAAATGGCATGCTGGTTCTTAATGCATAAACAAAGCGAAATGATAATTGCTTTAATATGGGCAGTTCAGTAAATTGCGCAATTCTTTAAAATGGTCACAGTCTACGGCAATCTGTTTGAATAGTCTGGCATTCGGGTAAAGTGCTTTGCTAATATTTGTTAACTCTTGAGATCGCAAGATTCCAATAACAGATTACTGCAGGTAATGCTAATATCTACGCACTACTGTAAATTTCCATTTGTTTAAACTTGCTATTAAATATTTTATAGTAAAGCTCTTATTCTTATGAGTTGTTATTGTTGTTGTTTATGAAGAAAGAATTCTTTTTTAAGAATTTGTGTTATAATTAGCTAAACTTTATAATTAAAACAAATCTTTGACACTAATAGTACCGGAAATTCTCTACCTTGTCTTACCGGTCGTGGTGAACAAGCCAGATGATGAATTTTAAAATTAAAATGGAAAAACAAAAATTGAGATATTTGTAAATTAGATAATATTTAGAATTTACATAAAGCTAGATGAAGAACAAAAATAGCCATCAGTGTATAATTTTAAATTAAAACTGAAATCTTCAATTTGACCGACCCGGGAACGGTTAGTGTTAGTGAAATTTTTTAAAACAAGGATATCTGACAAATTACAGATCTAAAAAGAAAAAAAATATGACAAATGAAAGATCATTTGTAGTGAATTTTTCTCCGTAAATTACGTCTTCGAGAATAATAGAGTTAAAAAGTACAAAAGATCATATGTTGGTCATTTATGAAAAATCATTGTAAAAAGCTAATCATCATAGGAACTTGAAAGGTGGTACAAATGAAGGTTTGAATCTTATGCCCTAGACAGACAGCATCCGGAAATTAATGATTAGTAATAGTTATCAGTTTAGGTATCATCATAATCATAATTTTGGTCACACTTGTGTTTTTTTGATCATTTATACCTAAATGACGAAAAGTGTACCAGGTTTTAGGCCCTTTTGAGCTTATATAGCAGTGGAAACGCGCTATCCATTAAAATAACAAGAAAAATACAAACAAATGTCAATTTCATTAGCATTCGAGGAGACTAGTGGGCTGAAAATCAATTTCTGATTGCAGAAATTGAAAAAATGAAAACAAAAAGAAATTCGTGATCTGCTGAAAACGAAAACCAATTTCTGTACTTATGGCACGACTATTTAGGAAATTTTTACAACATTTACAAAATCAAAAAGAAATTCTCAAGTGAATACATTAATTGCAAATAATTTAAGAAGCTACAAGGCAGATGAAATTCATGTTAAAATAAATAATTTCACAAACAAATAAACTAAACTAAGCGCTACATTTCTGTCCATTTTCCTTTCTTTTTCGATAGCAATGTGAAAATTGATAGTAAATATATCATCATTTAAGAATAGCTGTGTGTCACCATTCCATTAATGAATAATTTATGCGAAATCAGCAATTTACTATTTATTAATTTAGTGTGCTGTTTGTGTAGGGATTTAATCTATAATATAAAAGGCTTTCAGATTTGTCGAAACATTCTGTTGAAAGACATTTTTTCTATGAATTGATTATTTCATATAATGGATAATGAATGAAGATTTTACCTCACAAATCCTTCTGAAGAATATATCCCCCAAGATTAAGATTAGTGCTGTTTCAGATCTCTAGATTAGGATTCAGGCTTTCAATTTAGTCATATTATGAACTCTGAGAATCTTTAATTAGGTCTTTTGCGCTTTTTAACTCAATATTTCTCGAACCTAACACCTAATTGAACATGTTCGTTTGCGAATTCGTAATTACCGAAAAAAACCCTAGAAAATGATTCGTCATTTGCCAGGTTTCCTTTTTTTTTTAATTACTCCACAAAGACATTTAACTCTAACCATTCCAAGGTTGGTCAAATGACCGGTTTGAAATTTGAATTAAAATTATAAACATATTGTAGTTTTTTGTTTTCGTATAAATTAATGCAAATTTTTATAATAGATAACACAATATAATCAATAAATCAACTAATTTGTTTTTTCATTTTGCTTATTTTTTTACCGAGAAAAATTCGTCACCTGGATTATTTATTCCGACCGGTAAGAATAGGCAGGGAAGTGCCGATGTTAGTGCTAAAGGTTCTCATGAAAGCCTAGTATGCTGTTGCCAAGAAAGTTCAAAACGCCTGTAAAAAAACGCTCGAAGAATACTCAAGGAATTTTTTTTCTGTTTCGGTTGCTAAAAATAGTTTGGTATTCGCGGGCAGATGGCGCTATTCGCCCGGAATTCAAATTTTCTTCAAGAAATAAGTATCCGAGCACACATATTCCTTGAGGTAAAAGCGACAGCCAAAATTCCTTCGCCTACTATTAAAATTCCGTTTAGCCTAGTATGCTGTTCCCAAGAAAACAGCTCAAGGAAAATGTGCACTTATTCCCAAACGGAATTTTGACAGTAGGTCAAGGAATTTTGACAACTCAAAAGAGTCAGCTGTGCACCCACTTTTTTAGTTCAGGCAGAGTAAAAATTTCTTCATGTAATGCTGAGCTTTCCACGAACTCTTTGATTTCAATATAATCCATCCTAACAATCACCATATAATCTCAATCTAACAATCACCAGTGTTTAAATCCAAATCTGTCACTTTTACTTCAAGGAATATGTGCTCGGATACATATTTCTTGAAGGAAATTAGAGTTCCGTGATAATAGCGCCATCTGCTCGTGAAATCCGAACTATTGTTTTTCTTGCCGAACAGCATACCGCTTTGGTAGCCGAAACAGAAAAGAAATTCCTTGAGTATTCCTTGAGCGTTTTTTTACATGTGTTTTGTATAGGCCAAGAAATTTCTTGGGAACAGCATACTAGGCTTTTGGGAATAAGTATTAATTTTCCTTGAGCTGTGTTCTTGGGAACAGCATTAACACAGGCTTATTGTGAATTTTAGCTATTCGGAATTTAAAAAAAAATTAAGATGCAAAAACTTTATGTAAAAAAAAATTATTGAAAAAATAAAAGGACTTTCAATTGTATTCGGTTTAAGGCTTAACGTTATTTGTTACGTAATTGCTACATTTCTAAAGAATTGGTTTTTAAATTCCAGCATAAAACATTGTTTTACTGATTGAACTTTAAAATTTAGCAATACCCAGAAAAACAAAAAATTTGTGGCCCAGTGATATTCAGAGCAGTAAAGATAAATGGAACACAAAAAGAAAAAATTGTTATTTATAGTAGGAGATATTTATAAAAAGTTTACGACATATTTTGAAAAAAAGACCTATTGTGTGGGTATGTATAATATTCTTACTTTACTACAAATGAAACCTATAGAAGATGTATTAAAAATCTTGGCAGTTAATTGGAAATGCAAGCTATAGAAAATACAATAAAAATCATGGCCATTAATACGATGGTAATAAAAATTAGTAATAGTTTAGATAACCTTATTATAACACTTTTTTTGAGGTAGCAGATTTTACAAAAAAAAAAAAAAAGAAAGAAATGCAAATTAAACTTACCTGAGAGAGGATTATTGTCACATCATCATTCCTTAAACGCGCTACCAAAATTGAGGCTATAGACAAGATATAATCACCAGCCATTGTGACCTAGAAGGATGAAAATAAAAACATCAAATTTAGCGCATTTGTAATCTGTAGTTGGAACTGATGCCATCGCAGTAGCATATCAATTTGAAATTTCACACTTTCGTTCGTCGTGATGGGACGCATGGCACTTGCAAATCATTACAACCGGAGGCATGCTGCCGCACCGCTTGGGGCCGGCTTGCAGAGGCATTGCCTCTGTTGCGGACCTCAAATGATTACAAAATTAAAAGAAAATATCGAGAAGACCCAAGAAGTGCACGTAACATCATTGGCATAAGTGTCGTTTTGCATGAAAACCTAAAAGCCACCAGAAGAAGAGCAAACAGACGCAGTCAACGCCTAGGCTCTGCAAACACAAAAGTTAAATATTTGAAATGCTTCCCAGTTTGCCGCTTTCTCCGACTCCGAGTAATGAAATTCCATTTTATACCCGACAGCTTCCAAGTCAATCCCCTGGACAACGACGGCGACGACGACGACACGGCACACCTCCGTTGGAGCGATGTTTGATTGTGGTCTTGGTCTGCCAAAGGTGGTTTGACCACCGCACGCCGATTAATGTTGCCCATCATCGTTCGAGTTCAAAGCAATTGGTATTGGCGATCGTCTTACTGAAATGTGGTTGTTGGCCATCTTCGATGAAAGGGAAATTGCTTTCTTCGCATTTTCGCCTTTTTTCCTTCTTTCTTTTTCGCCACAGTATACACAAAACATGGGCTCTCCAGCTCAAAAAGATAGCCCCCCAGAGATTATTTTTGAATGGTATGCAGTTTTCGGGTCCCAAAACCTGTCGGCACCCATTTGCGTAAGCTTTACATTGTTTATTTTGTTTTTTGGCCAGTTATTTAACTAAACTGGTTTCGTCGCTATAATCAATCATTGGCGACAATACAAATTTCTATGCTTTACTACCACACTTTTAATCTTAAGGCGAATTTAAGACCTTGGGCTTTACGAAGATTTTTATCAATGAAAGTTCAGAGCACTTTCATCGACTAATGGGATTTGAAATTTTTGTGATCCTTACCATCGAAACAGTAAAATACCAAACCGCATGCATTTTAAATACGTATTTAACAAGACCGTGAACTGAAAGCCCTCCTGCCCTGAATATACATTTGAACATTTTGGCCATCAAAAAAACCACATATGTCCTTACAGTCTAATTTTCTTCTGGCATCCATAATATGTTTGACCACAAATATTTGCATGGATCCGCCGAACACTGATATAATCATACTCCAGAAGTGTTGGCTCATGAAACGAAGGTTACCATCGCCAGACAGTTCGACAGTTTCGATATTAGTCAACAGTGGATACGCGGATAGTACAGAAATTTCATAATATGGCAAGTTGATGTGCCAACGATTGAATACTTAGCCCGATCATGTAAATTGATAAGTTAATACGCCATGAAGAGGCCCTGTCCACATATTTCCAAGATTCTTCGTGTGCTCATTTAGAGCATAAAGAAAAAAATTAAGTTTCCATCTGAATTCCTACGATTAAGTGAACCACGACAAGCTTTTATGATTTAATTTGGTTATCAGCGTAGATACCCATCATCGCTTCGCTATGAACCAGAAAAGTTTCCGTCAAGTTTATGATCGCAGCTAAGAGATGAATACTGTTTTTTTTCCCGAAATCATTCGAGAGCAACAAACAACAATTTAGAGAGTATCAGAATTGTAATTAAATAAAAATCTCACTCTTACGCAGCGCAATGACTCACAAAACGACTCGGTTTAGAGATTTTTAGGAAGATCCGTGTTTTTTCGCGCTGCATGGACATCACCATCCCGAAAGCAGTTTTCTGTTCACTGCTTTTCAATTCACTTGAAAGTATATAAAATATTTTGCTTCACTGCTTGCGTTCGCTTTGTATGCGGAAAGAGGTGAATTTTGCGAATGAAAACGAAAGTACTTAAGAGTTTACAATGTATAAATGCGTTTAATTAAGTGAAAAATGAAATATTGTAGGAAATTTATAATTGTACTTCCTTGAAATGCTTTTAGTGCATTCCTCGTAATTTATTTTCGATATTAAAAAACAAAAAGAAACTGTCTTTATACATATGTATTAAAACTGAAAATTGATAATTTAATCCTCTATAGCTACCTCGTTGGACTTCTGGGGTTCATTGACTCTATTTGTCTATAAAAAATACAAATTTTGAATTTCAACGTTAAATTATTAAACTCTATTATGTTTGTGGGTATATGTGTATGAATTCAATGTTTGATATTAAAACTTGCTATATTCAATCGGTTTTATTGTCCTTAAAGTTCTCTATATTTGGTTCAAATATTGCGAATGATTTTTCAACTACTTCTACTTAACCGATTCTCATGAAACTTCGCATACGTATTCAATCCCCATGACAATACAACATGATGATAATTTCAACTTCTAGGTTTATCTTTTAAAAAGATAGTCCAAAAATTTGACGATCCGTATATTACTAATAGTCCCCAGCACATAACACTGTTTTGAAATTGATTAACACATACTTGAAACTTCGTGAGTGGCTTCATTTTGGTGAGTTTACCACACTTCCTATAGGAAAATGTTTGTTAGTGCGGCGTTTGCGACTGCGCACGCCCAAAACATGTCGGATCTATGATGTTTTCTTTTGCGATCAACATATACTTTATTTTAATTAATTCGGAAGACAATTTAAGCAGAAAATTGAAAAATATTTTGACACTACCACTGCCAACCTGTCGTATATACGAGGTCCTATTTTGTAATAAACACATAGTTCATTCTTGCACAGTTGTTTAATAACTATATTTTTAACATTAAGTGGTCATATTGATCGACAAAATCTGTGCCGCGTTCTTTTAGACCGATGGCCGATGGGGTCATATTTACGATTATATGTTTTGTGATTATTGCTGGTTTCAAATTGGAAATCTAGGCCATAAGAAATGACTCCAGTCATTGAATTCTAAATTCCAATTCAAACTTGGTTTACTTTGAATCCACCTAAGTCAAGGTTTCTTTTGTATCGTACTGAGTGCTATGTGTTTCAGTGAATCAGTTAAATGTAATAAAATTAGACTAAGCAAATAAAGCACAATAAAATGTTCAAAATAAAACAAAGATAAAAAACACTTTTTAAGTTAAATGGTTTTATTGTACACTCGATGATGTATTGTACTAAAAGCTAGAAAACGTTCTTTTGTTGGAGCACAGAAATCTTATCTGGCTATCGACTATCTTCTTCGATCTTAACATTGTAATCAAATCGTTTGTTATAACATAACCAACTGACAATTAAAAAAAAGATATTGTCCCGAAGCTGAAACGTATTTTTAATTATATTTAATTGGCATCATGTTAATTTCTTCAAAGAAAAATGTGTATATTTTGAAATAAAACTTTCCGGAATGAATTTAAACTTCTAATAAAATACCTAAAGTAAATTCATACCATGCTTAATACTTCATTTTTCAATTCATTAATAATAACTAAATGCATTGCAATAAAATAATGAAAGTGCATCCGAACCGAAAATTTACCCATTATTATTCAAACGACTCAAATTACAAAAACCAGTTCAAGTACTTTTCTTTCACTTTTGGGTTAATCTGTCGACAAAAGGTTTGCCTTGACGATAATTTTTATTAAATTTCTTTTATACCATCTGTCGAAATTACCTGAAGAGGCAATTCCTCTCCACAGTCACTAAATGGTAGTAATAATTATTAAAAAACTTATTCAACTGTTCTTTACTGCTTAAAATATGCTGTAAATGACTCAGCTGGAATAATCGCTTACTTTTTTATTATTACACAATGCGGCGAATGAGTTTGCAAATTTTTCCATCTAACAACATTTTGAGAATTGTGTCAAAACTCAATCGGCTTTTCTTATGTAAATTTATTGCTCTCCTTCTGTTGGCCGGGTGTACGTTGCTATGAATTATTACATTTTTTGTTTTTATCTTTTACCTTTTTGTGATTCCATAAGGCGTTCACACTTGGCTTGCCTCTCCTAAAATCTGACTGGTCTATAACATCGTCATGAACTAAACTGGCTGAATGCACCATTTCCGAGAAAATTGCAACTTGTCTCTGTCGTGCTAGGAGAGTGCTGTAGAATGTAGACAAATTTTAAAATTAGAGACACAATTCGGTGAGTATAAATTTTTTTTTTTGCTTTTAAACTAGGATCGTAGCTATACTAGTACAGGCCAGAGTAGATCAGATGCTTATAATTTGGAATGCAGATCAAATTAATTTTATATAGTCTGCTCTAATAAAAAAGAAAGATTTTTAGTTATGTTTAACTCTGTCTCTGGTCTGGAATTGTATAGATACGGCCTACGATGGGTACCAGATAGGAAAGACAATAAAATTATAGTTTTGCGGTGTATATTTCAAAATGATATAATATTCACGTTTGCTTTTCATGTTATTCTTTGTAGTATAAAGTTCACAAAGCCAAGAGCATTAGGAAAACAAACAGAAAACTATCTCTTTTAAATGTACTTAAATTAACAATATTTTTTTTTATTAGATTCTCTTAAGATGAAAATAATTTTTTCCACAAGTTCAGTATTTACCTGGATTCTTTATTCATGTGATAATTTAATGATCTTGCCATCAGCATAGCCACCATTGGTCTCAGCGCTTTACCTTGCCCATCAAAGTAATATGTAGCAATCATTTCCAACTCTGACTGATTTGTACCCATTCGCAGATACTGAAAATAAAACGGATAAATTAATATTTCAGTGCTATATAAATAAAAAATTACAAATTTCTAAATATATAATATTCTTTAGCCCGCAGTAATTCATTGTGTAACTTCCGAAGAACCTGCTTTGGCACTTTAGTTAATATAAATATATTTATGCTCGATCCTAATTAAGAAAAATAATTTATTTTATATCCTTTTTATTTTGAGCAGAAAATAGAGTCGCCTCTGGCTTTCTTCATAAAGGGCTGATTTTGAATAGCCTTTTTGCTAGTTCTTTTCTCTCTTTTTGTTTATTACATTAATTTACATATTTGCTTGCATTTCGTTGATTTGTACTCTACGTATAGTTGAGTTGAGAAGATTTACAATATATTAAAGATTCTATAAATAAGAGAGCGATTTAAAAGCTACCGACACTGTGATAACACAGTCCGTTAAAAGCAGTTTGGCATAATTTGATTTGAATATGATAAGAAAATAATTTAACAACATTCGCTTTTAACCAAGTTCTGCAATACTCTGGAGGGGCTAAGCCGAAAGGTAGAGCCACTACTGATGTATATAGTATGTATATGTCTTTAATTTAAAGGCGTTCAATTTCACAAGTTGAAGATATTTGAATTTTTCTGCAAGCATGTTAAAACCAACTCTTAGCTATGTTTTGAAAATATTTTGCAGATGCAATACGTAAAATTTGTTAATATTTTGTGATTTTTCTCACTTTTATGAATATCAAAATAGGTACAAAATTTAAACTTCAAATGGTTCCTATATTGCCAATTTCCCGCGAATTTGTATTTTTCTTTCTCAATGTTATTTATTTTTAAGGTGACAGACAATAGATTAAGAGAAGCCGGCAGTGTTGGCTCTCCCAAAGATGATATAAATATAGACCAATTAGTTTTGGATTAAAATAGCATAGTGTTAAAATATTCAAATAAATAAATGCCATCGAAATATGATAATTAGTGCATCTTTTCTTAATTTGGAATTACGAGAAACAGATCTTTCGTCAGCAACCTTGAGACTTGACTAATTTGTATCTGCGTCATTGACTATTAGATTCGATTTGAAATGAATGATTTACAAATTAAGTCAGTCACAAATAATGCGTTACAATGGTGTAACGTTCTTTGCTTAGGCAATTTTGTATCTTTTTGGTGTTATATCATATGAATGAAGTTGAATTGTTGTTTTTTTGAAAAGTTAATGATACATAATATATGAGATTAAGAGGAACATTTTCGATTTATTGTTTATTTTCATTAATTGCAAATAGAGTTTAAAAGCTATAATTACAAATACACCCTCAATTTACACGGTAGATGCGTCAGAAGAAAAATTATATTAATCGGAATCGTGTAAAACGAGACACCACATACAAACATTTAAAAAAGGATTTTATAAACTTAATGGAATATAAAAAAGTCTACTGAATGCGAAGTTTCGAAATTGTAGTTCTAGTATCCATTCATATTAAAATTTTCAGTGATTCAAATTTTTTATGCTACGTACTATTTAAATTCATTCATTGAATTAACAATGTTCCATACATAATAAACTAAAAACAATAAATAATGTTCCATAATTTAAAAAAAATGTGTCTTATAATAGATAGTGAAAAAACCTCCATACTTCCTTAATCTAGACTTTCCTACTTATCTAACTTATTCTCTACGACTTAATTTATGTAAAGTAGTTTTATTGGTAAAATTTCTGAATTTTTATAGATGTCATAAAACGTACAACATAATCTAAAAAGTTTAATTATAACAAGGTGGATTCGGGATGAACGGTTGAGTAGTATCTCGGTAAATTCAGTAAAACTTTGACATTTTTATATTATGTATTTGCATATGTAAATCACACCGGTTCCGTAAATCGTTTAAAATCGAGTTTATTATCTAGAATCTCCAACAAACTATCGATCTATACTTTAGATGTGTCAATAACACTGCATAAATCCAAAAATTGCCAAGATGGTGTTGAAGACCTCATTTTCTTCTTCTTTTTTTCGTGAATTGTAAACGCAAATAAAGCAGTGTGATTAAACAAAATTTCATGAATGGATGCTGAGAATAACCAAAACTCATCAATGTCACACTATTCCACTAATTGACTTATGCAATGGATGAGGACAGAAGAAGCAACATGTGCCATTAGAATTTACCTTTCTAATATCCTCATAGAAATATTTAAGATCATCCTCTAGCAGTATGTACGGATCTATTTGGATTTCTCTGACTGGTCCAGCAGGCTGCTGTGTGTGTACAGAACTGTAGTCTCTTTTGCATGAGTGTTGTTGTGATCGGTTCTGTGATCGTGCAGGACTCTGGAATTAAAATAAACAATCATCAGCATAATAAGACATTGAAAAGCAATTACTTATAACAAACAATCTTTTATGATATAGCTCACGATCAATTACTCATTTAATAATATGTATAAAAAAAAAGTTATAATCGCCTATCAGCGTGCCAAAGTGGAGAAAGTAGTTTCATGCGAATTAAAATTGCAAAATCTGCGATAAATCAGTCATAACTTAAAAGCCATTTATCCTTCGTCTTTTTTTTTCTTTGTAATTTTTAAACTAAAAGATCCGGCCGCAGATGCCATTAAAATGAACCTCAGCCTGGCTACCTTGCAGTCATAATCTAATTGCCGAAAAATATGTGTGAAGAGGACTGTTAGGTGGCGACATACGTTGAGTGAATGATTTGTGCAAATTTTCGTCAAAATGACACTTCTTAGCATTCTTTTGAGTTATGTCACTCTGCCGCCATCGTCGCACCGTCGAACACTTTCGGCGCACTTAGGGAACTTGTTGCATAAATCACGTGCCCACAATACGTACTCATTGCGATACCGGTTGCAACATCGTCGTCTCGCGAAAGATGATAATTTTCGGACCATTATTGTAAAAGGTTGCTTTGCTTAATTTTTTTAGTGGCAGTAATTGGACGAAGAGAGGAGGACATATACATAATATATTTACGTATATATCGGCGATTGAATTGTTGCAACTGCTGTGGAAATGAAATAATAAACGCTTGAGTTAAAATTGTCGTTGAGCTTACGTTGTGAGAAGCAAATCAATAAATTGTGCAGTACAATCATAAATACTGCAGTAATTCATGAATATTAATATTAAATAGGTGGACATTTTCTCTTTCAATTTATACGTTAATGGGAAATTATTACATTTAAATAACTGAATTTATTTGAGGGAACCTTAGAGATAATATGGGACTTCTTTTTCGAAATGTTTAATCTTAAGAGGACATTCTCATTTGAAATGAAAAAAAAAATCGATTTTTTTTTTTACATAAAAGTATTCCTTAACATCATAGAAATGCTGTCCTTAAACCATTGTGAGAAATTCGAAACAAAACGTGAGTTATAGCTATATATACGTAACGATATATACCGGTTTCTATAGATTTGGAGCGTCGCATAAAAACTTTAAACGCGTTTTTCTCGAAACAACTTTTTTTCACCTGGTACCAGTGATAACTCAAATTCTGCTCGATAGATTTAAAAAAATCAAAAAGCATTCGACTCATTAACATAAATACTAGGACACAGACCTTTAAAAATGCATAAAAGTACCCCACCCTCTTTTTTATACACGTACTTTCCCCCCAAAAAATGACCAATTTTTAAAATGTTTAGAAAAACAGTCCTAAAAAAATTAAAAAAATAAAAAGTACCATTTTTAAAGGTCTATGTCCTAGAAAAAAGTCTAAAGAACAAAACACATTTTGAATTTTGTCTTTATCTTCTCCAGGAAGACCGCAGGAACTGGTACCAGCTAAAAAGGGACTTTTCGTACAACAGCTTCTATTGCCGCAAAACGTAACAAAAAAAAAATTTTTTTTTGTTGTATACTTCGAGCCCTATATGTTCAATATGTGAAAAAAGTTTTTTGAATAAATGCAATAGGGTTTAAAAAAAAAATTCCAAAAAAAGTCGTTTTTTTGTCCATTTCAAATGAGAATGTCCCCTTAATTACTACCTGAGAACATGCATATACAAAATTTTATTATATATACCTATATCTACACTGTGTTGGACAAAATTAAAGCAACTCAGCGTCAAACCGTAGTTTTCATTTAAGAAAAACAAACGTATGCTCGGTTCCGGAATAAAATTCACACAAATTAATCTTCTTTCATCCTTCTATACATAAAAACAAAAGAATATATATAGAATAGGAAAAGTCACAACATCATCTAAAAAACCAATAAACTACTATAAAACTAGAAGTTCGGCTTCAACCACAAAATTTGATATCATCCTGCTAGTCAAATTTAACAACATCTGCTTTCAAATGTCAGATAATGATAACAAAGGATTTGCTTTTATTTTGCAATCTTCTCGTGATGCTGTTTTTCTTCGACCTCCACTAGTTATGAGCAAAACAAGACCAAGACTATGATAGTCTTGGTATTGGTCTAGATCTTGCATCAAGAAACTTAGTTTTGGTCTTGGTCTCGTCTTTCAAGTCTTGGTCTCGTTTGCAAGACTCTTGCAGTCTCACTTTCCATTCAAACAATATTTGGGTAACTTACTTACTCGTATTTAGTAGATCTTATAAGTATTTATAAATAAAATACTTTGGATAATATCCTAACTTACAAATCTCACATTTCGCAAACCATACCAATAAAAAAAAATTTTATAAATTAGAATCATATACCCATTTATTTAGCAAATCTAGCCTTAACTTGGATAATAAACTTCTCATTTACAAAAAAGTATTCCAAGCTATTTTAATGTACGGAGCTCCTGCATGGCATGCAAGTATCCACAAGAAGAAATTGCATACAGCACAAAATAAAATCCTCAAAATTATATTAAATCTTCCTTGGCAGTACTTGACAAAACGTTTGCATCTCAAGGCTGATACTTACAGAACTTACTGAACATACATTAATGAGACTAAATGAATGAATCTAAAATTTAAAAAATAAAAAGGAAAATATAAATTTAATTGGTGTCCATGTAGCTCCAAGATATGAGATTATTTGGACAATAACCTTTATTACGTGCTAAAACGTTCGGTATATTTGTTAGGTATGCATGTTATCCCGTATATGAAGCAGAGACATACAACGTATATTTAAATGAGTTTATATATATACATATGATAACATACATTTTTAAAGAAATACAACGTTGGATACAGCTCTGATGGAGACATTTTTATATTTATCTTCCATTCTAACGTCATTCGAATCGAGTTTGATTTGAAGTTGTCAGTCCTCCCCTTCTTCGAACGAGTGTCGTAAAATATAATTTATTTTGTTCAATGATCTCGGAAGCAAAAAGAAAACAACACGCCGAATGACGTCAATTCTAAGCAAACAGATCCGAAGAAAAGGCAAAAAGTGAAAAAGCCTTACCGTGTAAATCAAATCTATAGAAAATAAAATGTAACATTAAAAAAACTGGAAATTATAATGACTGAAAAATCTAAATAAAATTATTACGTTTTAATTAACCCTGTGATGTCCAAGTAGTCCCCAGCTTGTGATAGTTTACATATTTAGGAAAAAAAAAAATTAAAAAATAGACGATAGTTACAAATGAAACCGTCTAAATTGCATAACCGACCTTGAATCTAATTTGCTATTACCTACATATAAAGTACTCTTGAATACTCTTCAAATGTCATTATTAAGTTTGATCGAGAACTAAAGTTATGCTCCCCGAATTCAACCTGAAAAACGAAAGAGCATCAAACCTGCAAGTCTTCTACATAAAATTGCACAATTGTAAATTTAATATTGTGCAATCGACTTTCGTAAGTCCATATATCAATACTTGTTAGCAAGTGGTCTTAATTACTATCCACGATCGTAGGTTGCACACACTTGTTACATAAAGCATCCCATAATGGCCGGCAACCAAACAACTTCCGAATGCATTTGTCGTTGAAGACTCAACGCCAACTATAGCTGCAATAAAAATGTAAACATTTCCCAGCTAGATCGACTTAGATACCGTCTTTGTAGGTCAATGTGATGAAAGTGCGGTAATAGATCTGTTCAAGTTCCCACCGTTTCAACAAGCACCAACTCCTCGATGTCTTCTTGGTCGAACTTTATCATTTATTTGTCCATTTAAATGTAAAGTCCGGCGATGGGATTGCTCCAACGGTGGCATTTATGGCTGCCTAGGAAACAGGAAATGCTGGCGGTGCACTATTCCAATATTGCATACAACTGGCGGCAACCGACCGGCTAGACCAGACCAAAGTCAGCTCTATCCGACCTTGAGGGTTCATAAGCTTTTAAAATAAATTTATACGCGATTCTCCTCCCTGTAACCAACCTTTCTTGGTCTCTCTGCCACGATCATGTGAAAGTGGTCACCGCTGTGGGTCGCTTCGAGCTCCGATGTGGTTTTCAGTTGGAACTGCAAGAAGAAGGCTCGAGCTCGATCGAGATGAAGAGTGATCTTGAAGGTGGCTAGATTGCGATTGCGTTAAATAAAATACTGACTGCCTCTACCACGACCACGTGGACGATCGCAGAAAACTAGTCGAGCCACTTTTGCCCTCTTCTTGGCTACATGTTGTCTTGGGAGAGTCTGCAGAAGGAGTGATGCTGCATCACGATCTGAGCATGGAGCCAGCTTGTAGTCTCTGCCATTTCACAGTTGCTGGCTGGTTGCACTTGTTTTGCATGAGAAAGTAAAAGAAGTTGAAGGTTGTATAGTCGTTTTTTGTGGAACACTTTCACATTGCGGCGATTACTGTCGTTGTTGCTGTTGATCCGCTGAGCCTATTTTCCTTTGTAGTAACTTTTCTTTCATCGAAGAGTATGAATATATAAACTACTTACCGTACTAGATTTACTATCAAAATATTTCTCTAGTGAGCATAAGGCATCTAGTTGCATTTCGCGTAACTCTTTAATATCCAACATATAAAAACATTGGTGAAAAAAAACAACAACAAACAATACAATTATATACAATAAATTCGAGTTTTTTGAACAATGATGTAAGACTTTGAACAAAAAAATTGTTACTAACCATTTCTTGATTAACTTAGAATATGAATTTAATTAATTTTGTTTGTTAGTCAACTAACTATGCGCAGGGTACAACTGGCTTTCTTATTAGTATTTTATCTATGTAGTATTTAAATGTATTGACATTTTCTCCAAATATTTAATACACAGAAAGGACACGTTTTCTGATTTTTTTGAAATGCTACATGTTGTTTTGCTCGTTCTTTCTATGAATAATTGAGTAACACGGAATTTCCTCAATATCTTCTTAATATGAAAAATTAGCGCTTAATGAAAAAATTTAGATAAAAAGCGCTTTTTACAAATTGGTAGACTTCAAAAGCGAAATGATCGCTTAAGAAAAAAAACGTTCACAAAGTTTCACTCTGAAATGCCGACTGAATTGTTGTTTAACTAAGAATTTTGTAAAAATTTTCCCCACAATTGTTTTATTATGAAAATAGTGAGTTTTTACCACGTTTTACTAAATTCGATAGCAGATTAAATAAAAGATTGTTTAGGCAACAATATGAGAAGTTAAAATCGCTTATAACTGATTTAACATGTTTAAGTTATTCGGACACTTTTTGCATAACAACACACAGCACACTGTCTGTTTAAGAATAAAATTAAGAATTTTTTGTAGTCGAGTTTCAGAAAAAAATTTGGAGAGTGGTCTTTTAACGATATATTTTCTTTTAAATTACTAGCTTTATTTTTTGGAGTGTATTATTTAATAGTTTTTATTTAGAAAAACACAAAAACTATGATATAAATATTGTGATACTAGTATTCTTTGCAAAAAAAAAAAAAAATATGGTTTATTACACCGACCACAGACTGAATCAATTTTTAATTAAAAAGTAATATATTTTTATTTTAATATTTTAGTTAACATTATACAATTATTTTTTTGCTTTTTTTTTAAATGTTAATTTAAAAACATAATAACCAATAGCAATAAAAAACAACTCCCACACATATATAATGTTTTCCTAAAAATTCATTTGAATGCACTGGTTTAAAGATGCTACCGTTCACTTCTTGCACTTTTGTGTCTATCGAATCTAAAATTCTAAAAGCATTTTAAGATATAACTAACTAAAAATAAATACTAAAATTAGTTTGATTGCTGCTAAATTATTTCTTTAGAAAAAAAATATAGCTTAGTGATTTTAAAAAGGTAAAATATGTATCTACTCTTCGTGTACAATGATGTAAAGTATTTTCTTATTATCTTCATAGATATATATTTAAAAAAACATTTGAAATTCCGTGAAAGCTTGAATTTCGTAGGAAATTGGAGACAATAAAAAATATTTGTATTGGATCCCCATATTTTTTGTTAACAACACCACCTTCAAGGCAAAAATTGTAATCTCAAAATAAATCAAGTATTTTTTATATGTTTACTCCCTTCATCGTGTAGAAGTTGGAAAAATAGTAATAGTATGTCAGAGTTCTAGGAGTCTAATTGAAATCATTAAATCAATTACCATGAATAAAATTAATATATTATTATTCCAAATAAATAAAACGTTTTCCAAAGTAAGTCATATGCTTATTAATAGATGTTATATAGAGGGAATTACCCCAGTTAAGTCACAGTATTGACTCATAGATATAAAAATAATATAATTACGATTTATCCAATGTCGGGAACTACTTGAAATTCATCAAACGCGTCACGTAAATCCTATAAAGGGTTAATGAACAACCCGGAGGTTTGAACGTGTCTTCTTTAATAAATCCACCGTTCAGAAGTTGCATTATTGAAGGTCGTTCGGCATATAAAACCGTCTTAAATTCACCGGTAGATTTGCAATGTCTTTGAGCAAAAAATGAAGTATTACGTGTTCTACATAACTTACATTTCTGATTAATAAATCGTCAATGTTTAACTGAACTTTGCTACAAAAATAATAAAAAAAATATTTTTTAAAAAAACTTCAGAAGTATCTCTTCGTCTTCTACTCTTTATAACTGTCTTCAACTGCTGTATAGGCAATAGTGCATGTTCTTGTAAAACAAAAGACTTCAATAAAAAGCGACGAACTTTTATAATTTTTCATAGGAAATCTCGGGGTATTAAGTGTGATTGGAAATGTTTCGCACGACAATGCGTTTTACTTTTACCTATTCTCTTAAATATCGTCATGTGAACATTTTATTTTCAATTGTCTTAAGCAATTTTAACACTTTCTTCAATTTCTACGTAAGCCCACGCCATGTTAACGAGTCGAAACAAGAAAGCGGAGTTCAAGCAATGGACGCCAGACTAGCTCTAGTTTAAAATGAACAAAATGACACGTATTTGGTACCATATATCACAGCAATTGAGGCGTTACGCATGCTGGCCAATCAGTTCACCTTTTGTTAGCAAAACGTTAATCACAATTTCCTTGACAGTTTTTCGTGGTTTACTATAATACCCGGAAAGGTATATTGGATCGGAACCGCCTGTCCATTACCATCTAATCAAACGCTTAATATTTGATCGGACAATTTGCACTTTTCGTCGACTATTCGCCATCACTCTATACTTAAACCAGTGATCACTTTCACACAGGAGAACGTATACCGTGAGACTTTCGTTTTCGTTTCATTGATGAATTCGCTCCAAAAGAGATTTTGATAAATTACACCAAAGCGCGCGAAATGGACAGATACTTTTCTTGCGAATGCTACTGGTTTTGATATTCGGCATAATACTATAATAATGCTATTTGAGATATGATTAATGTGGATTAGACACTACAATTTCTCTTCATTATCGCTACCATTAACGCAGAATTTTAATTATCTAATTGGAAATTCCATATATTAGAAAGTTTACTAGCTAATAAATAAGACTATGTCCTCATGTAGATAAAGCGAAGCCGTAGAATAATAGAATATATAGTATATAGTATTTAGAACCAGTAGCATTAAATCATGTGTTATTAGCTCCAAAAATCAAATTATATAAATAAATGCATCCATCCATCACGGCCTCGGAAACTTTGTCACCTTAAAGTTGTTAAATTGGCGTAATTTATAAGCCACAACCCAAATTAACCATAGTATCCCAAATAGCAAAAACGTAATCAGTGGAAAATTGACTTTAACTGCGATGACCTTCATTCTACAAAAAATGCACGTTTGTTAGCATAATCGACAACGGCCTACCTCACAGGGACCATTGTGAATGCTAAAAAACTGGAACCACTGGAAAATCTGACTGTTATAAAAATACGTCAATTGCAGAAAAGTTTTAAAATTTGTCACAATGGAAGATGTTTCAAATAGTTAAAATTGGCCCAGCCAAAAATGCGAATTACTGCTTCCTGTACATTAGCATTATTTATGTGTCGCCATCAATAAAACCGATTAGGAAAGGGTTTTTTTTTCTGCTTGTATATTGTCTTGCATCGTTGACTACCACCGAATTGCAATTGCATCGACAATGGGAATCGGATGTGCAATTGATAGGTTGCTAGAGTTATTTAACAACAAAATTTCGAAAGTGTTTGACAATCTAATTCACGTTCGAATTTAATTACTATGACCGCTTTATTTGACTTGCATAAGTGTAAATTGGATGCAAGAAGCCAGTAACCTTCACGCATTATTCACGTTTATATTGCAAATTAATTTGTGTTTTTCTCTTTTATTATATTTGTTAAATGTAGAGCAAATAATTGTAATTTTTGATATAATATAATAATAGGAATTTCTTTATAACAAATCTATAAAATTTTATAAAACAGTGTTCATATAATTTGAATATATTTTGTAAATGTTATGATATTAGGTATTACACATTATAGTATAAGACATACGGCTCAAAAAGGTGCATTCAAGAATATTAAACCAAAATTTATGCGTAACAAGGGGGACCACTAGTGTGACCGCCTCAAAAAAAAGTGATTTTTGGATTTATTTTTAAAGACAACTACTGCATGGAATGTTTTCATAATTTAAGTATATATTTGTGGATATATAGTTAATACATGATAAAAATTTTGGACCAAAAATTCGAAAATTCAGCGAGTTATTCGCAATTTCCCAAGGCGCCAAAAAAAAGTGGCCCTACTGCTGTAGTTATAGTGACGTTCACATTGCGTGAAATCAAAAAAACCAAAAAGTTTATTAAACTAGAAGGTATTCCCCGTGCCACAAACCTCGAAAAAAAAGGAAAATTTAAATTTTAAAAAATGGCGGAGTTAAAAAGAAAGAAAAAATCAAATTTCGCGAGAAAATTTTGGTGATTTTTGGCCGGCCAAAATTACATTTTTATTCGATCCGGAAAACTGGAGGTTTATAGCACGGAGAAACATATATAAAATTCTTCGAGTTACAACTGCAGCAAATTTGAAAAAAGTAGTTTCGAGAAAAACGCGTTTAAAGATTAATTCATACATTTCTCAGTACCTCGATACGATGGGCAGCTGCTCTTCTGATGGCTGTAACTCAAAAACTATTTGAGATATGCACTTGAAATTTGAGTATGTTATTTTTAAAGGTATAGACTGCAAAATAGTATGCAAAAAAATGTCACACTAGTGGTCCCCCTTAAGCGCAATTATTATTTAATACCTTGTGCTTTTCTTGAGTTAAATAATAATTTTTTGTTATAATCAAAGAGACTTTTGAGTTTAATCTCTTTACCGAAGAAGAAATCCGTTTATGTAGGTTCCTTCACAGTGTAAAATTTCATTAATAATATTAACATAATATTAATAGTAGCTATTTTTTTTTTTTTAAGAAATAAAACATGTTTAATTCGGACCTAAAAATTGATTTTTATTTATACATAATAAATAATTAATAAAAAACCTGGAGAATAATTCATGAAATTTCATGATCATTATGGATATTATGAGTTATATTATTATGATTTTAAATCATAATGCCAGAACGTGTTTTATATATACTAATATATTTCATAATCAGTAACTGTTTAAGTAAAACTTATGATTATTATACATAATATATGATAATTTTCTCTCCGTGCATGTAAGAGTTTATTGAATTTAACACATACTTGAGTTATTTTCTTAAAATATCAATTCCAAAACAAAAATAAAATAAATACCAATAGCAAAATATCAAATGAGGTAAACACAAACGCGCCTATATCAATTTTATTCAGCCACTTTCTCAAGATAATGGGCCTATATTGTGATTCAAACTGAAACGGTTTTCCCCAATTACGCACCTATCTAAAGCAGCATGAGGAACTCAAAACCACTTTTCGGATACAGGTGGTTTGAACCCATATGAATAACCTATAACAAAATATCCGTCTTCGATCTTACAACCTGATTTTAAAAAGTAGCTAAGCCGGTTAATGGTGCAGGAATTGAAGTGAAATTGATTTTAATTTGTTTAAATTGTAAATGAGCAAGCAGGTAGCCTACACTTATTGTTGCAATTGTCCAGTTCTATGAAACAATTTATATATTGTACTTTTTATTGTAATCTACGTTGAATCAACGTATAAAAACAAGCGTTTTTGATATAACAGTATAGGAATTTATATATTTTTATATAGAGATTAAAAATAATCAACTACATACGAAAGTAATTTATAGCAAAAGATAAAGCTATAAAAGTATTAACTTAAGAAAACTATATTATCAAACACAAACAGATACCTATTATGTTTTAAGAGAATTTTTGAAAATTAACTCGCCTGCAGAACAAATTTATTATCGGTGGGGACTTCAACTGCAGACACCAAGCTTGGGGTTGCTTACGAGCTAACTGCTGGGGTAACATTTTAAATGAATTAAACTCTAATTGCCCCTTTAATTTGTTATATCCACCTGACCCTACTTATGTTCCTAGTCAAGCTAGAGCTAACCCTTCTGTTCTCGACCTTTACTTGACAAACTGCCCGGATTTACTTTCAGAACCGTATGTGGTGAACGATCTCTCCTCGGATCATCTTCCTGTTTTTCTTAAACTTTATAAAGACCCAGTCCTAAACAAAATTAAGAGACCTAATTTGAAATTTACTAATTGGATTCGCTATCAAAGGCTCATAAAAAATAAACTAAATGTATCTACCTTATCCTGTTGTTGAGGCGGTTGACTCCGTTGTTCCTGCATCGAAGAAGCGTATCTCTAACAAAAAGAGCTCCACCAAGAAAACAGTTTCTTCAGCTCCAATAAAAAAGAAAAAAGATGTGGTCCCAGTGACTCCTGTTTCGATTTTGCCTAAAAAACATCAGCAGTTTCAGGATGATCAGCATGGGCAATTGGACGGGCTTGAGGTCGTCGGTCAGCAAGGACATTCATCGGCACAAAATTGCTCCGATTTTGCTGTTATTACACAGACTTCGGTCGTTACTTCCACTCTGAGACCGGCTGTACGTCCACGATGTGCCTTCGTGTCTCGCCTTCATCCGGACACCACCTCGAGTGAAGTACTGGATCATGTCTCTTCACGCTTGGGGATTACGAGCGACATTCTCTCTTGCTCGCGCATCGACAAGCCTCGGAACGGCGCAGTCTCTTATTCTGCCTCATTTAAAATCATTGCTCCTATTGCATTATTTGATGACATCACCTCCGCTGCAATGTGGCCAAGCGGAACTATTATCCGCGAATTTACTCCAAGACGCCGCTCAAACGTAAGGACTGCTCCAAAAAACCTGTCAGCGAAGTCAGCATTTACTACGCAAACGTAACCGGGCTTCGCTCTAAAACGGCACGACTTTACGTTAATTCCACAAACTCTTGCTTCGATGTCATTTGTCTATCCGAAACATGGCTGTATGATTCTATTACGGATTCGGAGCTTTTCGGACCTGAATATCTGGTCTTTCGACGTGATCGTCATGGGGCTACACCTAATGCACCAGTGGGAGGGGGTGTTTTGTGCGCCGTTCGCCGCGATATACCTTGCTCTCTTGTAGAGTTTGCCAACCAGGATGATCTGGAGCTTTTAGCAATTGTCCTAAGGATGCCACATAAAAACATATTTTTATTGACTGCATACGTTCCTCCTGGTGTGAGCAGTGACACATATTTGATCCTCGCTTCTGTTATTGACGAGCTTTCCGCCTCCTTGAGTGCGTCTGACGAAATATTGCTCTTTGGAGATTTCAATTTACCATCAATCGACTGGCGGACTTCGGATGACAACGGGCTCTTACCTTCATATGTATCTGCCCCGCCTTTCTACTCTACTTTTATAGAAGACCTCGCCTCATCAGGACTGACGCAATGTTCACATGTACCTAACGCATCTGGAAGATTTCTGGACTTAGTATTTGGAACTGACCCTAGTTCAACTCTGGTTAGGCGTTGCTTGGTTCCCCTGCTCCCTGAGACGTCTCACCATCCAGCTCTTCATGCTGTATTTTTTATCGACCCCGTGATGGCAGCATCTCCAGCTCTTGACAACTATTGTTTTAATTTTAGAAAGGCTGATTACTCCAAACTAAATAATCTATTAGCTAATTGTAATTGGAGTAATGTTTTTCTGGAACGGGACATCGATGTCGCGGTTAACGCTTTTTACGATAATTTGTTTGCGTGCCTTACTTTTTGTGCCCCTGTTTCTAGGTCAAATGATTTTTCGGGCCCTCCTTGGATTAATAGCTCTTTGAAGCACTTAAGAAATCTTAAATCTAAGGCATGGAAGAGGTTCTGTTCTTCAAGGAGCGAGGCTGACTTTTGCCTTTATTCTGACATACGAGATGAATTTATCTCGGGGTTAGATGTAGCTTACAGGGAATACATCGACAATATGAGGACGGTTTTATCCAGCGAGCCTAAACGATTCTGGAAATTTGTTAATTCCAAACGCGGAACAGACGGTTACCCATCCCTTTTAAAGTTCGGGGAGTTTGAGAGTGGTGATCCTCTCAAGATTGCAAATCTCTTTGGTGACTTTTTCAAGACCGCGTTTCTCGACGATACCTGTGGTGTTGATTCTAACGATTTTACCTCTCTGACGACGTTTCCAGCTACGTCGCTGGAAATGAAAGACCTTTTAATTAACGACGACACAATTTTGGAACACATAAAAGATTTGGCTGACAATTTTTCATGTGGTCCTGATGGCATTCCTGTCACCCTTTTAAAGGAATGCTCTAGTTCTCTAGTCCGTGTTTTCTGTTATTTATTTAATTTATCTATATCTTCAGGTAATTTTCCAGTATCTTGGAAATTATCCTTCGTTACACCACTACATAAGAAAGGCAACAGAAATGATGTAACGAATTATAGACCTGTTGCTAAACTTTGCGCGATAGCGAAAATCTTCGAAGCTTTAATCTATAAAGTTCTGTGCTTCCATTGCAAGCCGTTTTTGGGTTCGTTCCAACACGGTTTTATTAAAGGCAGATCTACTACTACCAACCTTCTAGAGTTCTCACATTTCTGTGTTTCTGCATTAGAAGGTGGAAAACAAGTCGATTGCATTTTTACTGATTTCAGTAAAGCATTCGACAGAATAAATCATGCCATCTTGATTCGGAAGCTGGTCGCACTTGGATTTCCCCCATTGTTTGTTAAGTGGATTAACTCGTATGTGTCCGGCCGCACTCAGCGTGTGTTGTTTCGTGGGTCGCTATCCAATGAAATACATAACACCTCCGGGGTACCGCAGGGTAGCCATCTTGGTCCGTTATTATTCATTATTTACATTAACGATTTATCGACATGCCTTAAGCACTCTGAAATACTATGTTACGCCGACGACGCCAAAATCTTTCGTGTTGTTTCCACTATATGTGACTGTGAAATTTTAAACGCTGACTTAGAGGCCTTCCAAAAATGGTGCTCTATAAATTGTCTTCCCCTAAACGTCGAGAAATGTACGATGATGTCCTTCTCTCGTAAAAGGTCATCAATCAATTTTGACTACACAATCAATGATTGTGTTTTGACCCGACTTGACAAAACCAAAGATCTGGGCGTGTGGCTGAACTGTTGTTTTACTTTCGACGACCACATTAATGTGACAGCCAATAAAGCTAGCTCTACTCTAGGCTTTATTAAGAGATGGAGTAGAGAGTTTGACGATCCCTTCATATCGCGGCTCTTATACTGCACTTTTGTAAGGCCTATTTTGGAGTATGCCTCCTGTGTTTGGTCACCTTTCTACACGATTCACATTAATCGGCTAGAGGCCGTTCAGCGCCGATTTGTCCGTTTCGCTCTCCGAGGTCTTCCATGGAGTAACCCTCTAATTCTACCGCCTTATCAAGACAGGATTAAGCTCATAAAGCTTGACACCCTGGAACAGCGACGCAATTTCTCCAAGGTCGTTTTTGTTATGGACTGCCTGCAGGGTAACATTGCTTCTCCTGTTCTTCTGTCTTTGTTTGCTGTATCGGTTCCTGCTCGCTCCTTGAGGAATCAGGATTTTTTCTACATTCCTCAACACCGCACCAACTACGGTTATAATGAGCCGATCTCATCTATGTCTCGTTGCTTCAATAGCAGGTTTAATTGTTTAGATTTTAATTTATCTAAAGCTTCAGTCAAGTCAAATCTGTTAACATGATTTTTTAATTTGTTTTTGGTTTACTTTTATATTCTTTGCATTTGCTAATATTGTAAAGTAATCAGCCTCTTTGATGAAATCGCAAATAAATAAATAAATAAATAAATAAATCACTTCCGGCCATTCAACGCAAATCACAGGTGGATAATATGATCAGTATTTTTACAGATGCTATAAACTCCAGCATTCTAGAATCCAGCCCTAGTTTTCCTCTAAACACAACTCAAGAAAAACTTCCAAGGCACATATTAAATATAATAGCTAGCCGAAATACGATGCGAAGGAATTGGTTGCGCTACAGGTTACCTTGTTATAAGAAGGAGCTAGTTGAGCTTAATTATCATATCAAAAAATTAGTTCTTGAACACAGAAATAAAAAATGGAGTTCACTTTTACTAGGCCTGGATAAATGTTCGAAACCATTCTGGAATATAACTAAAATCATTAAAAACAAACGTAAGCCAATTCCAGTACTCAGGCATCAAAATAAAAAATATATCACTTGCAGTGAAAAGGCTGAACTTTTTTCCGAAATATTTGCTGGTAATTCGACCATATCCGCCAATCTGAGCGACGCTGATACTGTTCAGCAGGTTGAAGCATCCTTGAGACAATTGGAACCGCCAAATACGCAGATTGATACTCAATATATGGTCCGCCCCAAAGAAATTAAAAATATAATAAAATGTTCGAAAACAAGAAAATCATGCGGAATTGATGGTATTCCCAATATCTGTTTGAAAGCTCTTCCTCGCGGTGGAATTGTTTACCTCACCTTCATTGTGAACTCTTGCCTAAAGCTTCAATACTTCCCTATTGCGTGGAAGGAAGCTAAAGTAATCCCTATATTGAAGGCTGGCAAGTTACCTAGTGATCCCAGTAGCTACCGTCCTATAAGTCTTCTAAGTAATTTAGCAAAAATACTAGAAAAAGTTATCAAAAGGAGAATTATAGACCATGTAGAGGATGCGAATCTTTTACCAAATCAGCAGTTTGGCTTTAGATTTGGCCATAATACGACTCATCCAGTGCTTAGAATCTGTCAGCATGTTAAAAATAACTTTGCACAAAAGAACTCTACTGGTCTTGTTCTTCTTGATATCCAAGCTGCATTTGACTCGGTATGGCATGATGCTCTTATACATAAGATGATTAAATTCAAGTTCCCTGCAAGGCTTATAGGATTAACCCGTGATTTTCTGAACGAAAGAACTTTCAGGGTGCATCTAGGTTCAGTACCTTCATTACCACGTCAAAACACTGCAGGTGTACCTCAAGGTTCGGTTTTAGGACCAGTTCTTTACAATATTTATACAGCCGATTTTCCTACCATACCTAACTGTTCGTCTTCCATTTATGCAGATGACACAGCCATATACAGTTCACATGAAAATCATACTCACATCTGTACAAATCTACGTATTGGGCTTGACATTCTTGCTAATTATTTTCATAAATGGAAAATAAAAATTAATACAAATAAATTCCAAGCTGTATTTTTTACCCGCAGGAGAAGTCCCCGCTTTCTACCCAGCACTAACTTAATACTAAATGGGCATGTGGTCACTTGGAGTGATCAAGTTAAATATCTAGGAATTATCCTTGACAAGAAACTAACTTTTGCTAAACATATAATGTCGACTGTTAATAAAACTGGCTTACTAATCAAAACTTTGTATCCATTTATTAATAGACATTCCTCCCTAAGTATTGAAAATAAGCTAATAATGTTCAAAGTTATATTTCGAGCTATAATGCTATATGGTGCTCCACTTTGGTTTCAGTGTGCTCGTACTCATCTGAACAAATTACAGATCGTTCAAAATAAAATTTTAAAAATGATTTTTAACCAGCCTTGGCATTTCTCCACCTCAGAACTACATAGGTTAGCCGACATAGATTTAATTAATGATAGAATTAATAACTTAGCTACTAAGTTTTTCGAAGGCTGTGAAATATCAGATAACCCGTTAATTAGACAACTTGTCAATAGTTAGCTGTAAGATTTAGTGTAAGTAGTATTAGGTTAGTATTATGAATTCAATGGGTTTTAGAAATTATTTTTCCAAAAATATAAATTAACTATACTCATTTATTTTCCGCTGGGCTACGTCATTTTAATTATAGATGAATGAAGTTTATATCTTCTAGCACTAAAATGAATTTTTATATTGTATATACATATGAATGTTTTGAACTTGGAATAAATTAAATTAAATTGAAAATTGAATTGAAATTAAATTGAAATAAAAATTTGTGTCGTCATTAACCGCAATACACAAGAAAAAATTGCAAAATTATAATTGAGATTTCACCATAATGATTACATTGAATCTTCGTACAAAGCCTATGAGTAATCTCTGAAAAAAAATATCTCTAATTAGTTCGCAATCAATTAATCTCAATCTGTAAGCAAATTAGAACGATTTTTGTGAGATCAACCGTATCGAAACATAAAAGTGAGTTTCCAACAAGCAATTCCAGCTTGTGATGACAACATACTCTTACAATTTGTGCTGAAAAACAAAAAGTGAAAGTTATACGAAAGACACATTTCAGCCCATACGACATGCTAACCAGCTGCTGGACTTAAAAAATACGACACACGATCTTCACAGGAGATTTCCACGTTCAAAGGTTTTGGAATCTATGAATTGAGTTCTCTCAATGGATCTGCATTAACATCCAAAGCACAACATTTTTTATTACAATAAACCCGATGAAGGCAATCAGATGAATATTCAAAAAACCATTCAGTTGTTAAACCAGCGAATATGTTGTAACCGACAAGATCGAGAGCAGTGGTCAAGTTGAGAATTTCGCATGAAAGGAAAAGTTCCGTGGCGGACGGCGTGCAGCGTGCAGAATGAGAAATTCTCGTTTTTCGGGACGAGAAAATATCGTTAAAAGTGAATATGTGGAGTCATTGAATGGTTAGGTAACAGCGATTGATAATCAGTAAAAGATTACACTTTTCTTGTAAATTCGCAATGTTGCCTCTTTATAGTTTGTCAGTAAGTTTTTGGCTTCTACATACATGAAACAGAAATAGAGCATTACTTCTAGGAATCATAAAATTTTACTTTATATTATTTAATAAACCGTGTAAATTGAGTTCATTGTCAAGATGATTCAACAGAGATGTAAAATGGAAAATATATAAGATTTTTTGTTTAACGCACGAAAATCTTGTAAATAAGGGTTACAAGGTTAACGATTTTCTAAATGTAGGCTATGAACTTTTTGACTTACTTTTCTTTTCGAATATTTTGGCACAACTTAAGGGCCGATTACATAGTCTCTGCTCTCCGTTCTGTTACGTAAAGCTATCATATTTGAAAGTACCTGGTACTGTGTTATTGCTCACATTGGACGATAAGAGACGGAATGGAACGAAAATCGACAAGTTGAGCAACTTTCAATTTTCGTCAGACAGAACACAAAATATAATAATATAAATAGTGCGGATTACAACTAGAATATAATAGTAACAGAAAATTATTACTGCAGCCGAATTTATTTCTATTTCTATTTGAACCTCTAATAAATTCTGTAGTCGGAAAATGGACAGGAATAAATTTTGAATTAACCAGAGTCTCGATAACTAGAAACTTTTTCGCAAAAGTACTATTTGGTACCGCCAAAAGTTAGAATATCGCGTAACACTTTCCGGTTGAATTTCTTTTGCCAGATTTTTGGCGGAGACACGATTTTCAAATTAACATAATAGTAATTTGTTCGCAAATATCAAAACTTAGCTTATTATTTCAGAAATTACATTTGCATCTAATATTACACAAGTTTGACGAGTAAAATGCGATATACTATGACACAAATTAAAACTAAAAAGTATAAAACAAACGCCTGAATCTCTTATAAATATTTATAAAAGCTTGATTTAAAAAGTTTCGTTTATACTTTTTTATTTGCTATTATCTGTAAATTGGATATCTTAAAATTTAAATATTTCCGATTTTCTTTAAAATATAAAGATTAAAAATAGCCATATGCTCACATACATCATATTGGAATTTACATTTAAAGTATACTTACATTTTTTACATTATCTCTGGCACAAGCTGGTAATCCAATGGACTGTAAAGAAATGAAATAAACCTGGTATTATTTTTTTTTTACATTGCACATATTGAAAAACACCACAAACTTAATTGTGCCTTGCATTCAAAGAGGCCACAAGCAGACAGTGTTTACTATTTGTGTACTTTACTCAATTCAGATTTTCAAAAGCATCGCTGTCAGAAGAAAAGACTTAATAAGACCATAAATATTCATTAGATGTCAATCGGGCTCCAATAATAAGGTGCGTGCGTAAACAAGACGCCCTGCTACACATCACGCAGCATGAGTTACATAAGTCCTTATGGCACGTACACGTATGATAGCATACGCAGCATCGAACGTGGCAAAAGGTGGTTAGAAAACCGAACTGCAGAAATTTCTTTCACAAATTAAATTTGAACTTGTTCGCAGGCAGCCATGAAATGAACATAGGTGTGAGGCTCACATTAAAATTTCAAGTTCATTAACCTGGGAATAGATTCCTATCATGTTTTTTTTTTTGTTTTTTTATTTAATTGCTACGACGAGTTCAACTGCGCTCTTGAACTTTCATTACAGATTTCTACTGGACCCCCAAAACCTTTCGCGCTGTCGAGCGGAAACAGCTTTTCGTTTTCTGAGACCTCTTTACTATTAAGCAATGTTTGGTTTTATATCCCCCTCAACAAAAAAAAAAAAAAAACTGGTTCGGATCCTTGTATATGTGTATTTTGTGGTATTTTTAAAGTGTTAGCTCGTTACCACTTTCCAAAAATGTGTAGTGATTACGATAAAATATGTAATTAAGGGGCAGTAGGGCAAAGCAGTTTTTCATTAGAAAGTTTTATAAAGCTGGATTGAAGATTTTCTACGCACTTTACAATAAACTTACAAAACAAGGAATGGCACTAAACTAAAAACTCCAATATTTTATGAAAATTACACGGAAAAGCTAATGAGATATGTTATAAAGATCCAATGTCCTAACATAATTGCACCACACCTGATATTGCTGCATCGTCAATATTTTAGCTTTTGCTTCATCTCTGAATTTGAATATACTGAAGATTCCGATCGAAACCAAAAATAGTCAAAGATAATATTTGAAAATTAAAAGAAAAAAAAACAAACAAACATTTCGGATTCACGCATCTATTTTGGTAAACTGTTAAGAAACGCATCACTTCTCCCTGGTTTCATCTTATTTACCTTCGTGGCTGGGGTCTATAAAACCTAACAACTGCGACGAATGTATTTTTTTTATTGTTTCCCTCTCCAGTGTTTGTCTTTACTATTAAATGGTGAAAGTAGACAAATCTGGCCAAATTCTTGGAAATGTTTTAATGGTGTTTTTTTTTTGACTAGCATGCAACAAATTGAAGTGAACTAAAAGTGAACAATTTAGAGTACACTCCACTTTTGTTGGTATTTGCCGCCACTATTTTGCATTATTTACACGAGAACATGGTCTTGGCTTTCTTCGCGTCATAGATCATGATCACTTGGGTCATCTTTATATATAGTAAATGTAGGTCAGTACATGCCGTAACAATTTTTTAAGATTTCCTCTAAAGATACACTTAAACATAGTTCAAGTTTCTTATATTAATATATACGGTTGTTAAGGGGGTAAATACAATTAGAAGGTCAAAAAAATCGATTTTTTTTTTGTTCCTCTAAAAAGTTAGGAAATTTCCCGTAGAATACGCTCCAAAAAGTTTCAGGTCGAAAATAGAACTCCTTATATATTTTTTCTTCATTTTTCGAGAACGCTTTGCTCAGCGCATAGCAGGTTTTCAAAACTTTAAACGCGTTTTTCTCAAAACAACATTTTTAAAATTTGCAACCACGATTACTCGAAAACTACTTGCCCAATTTAACTGAAATTTTTAGGGTTTCTTCTTTATACCTTAGTCTGTAAGCCTAATTGCTTTGGAATTTTTTGTTGCAAAATTGAATTATTAATGCAAAAATGGCTGAAAAAATAGAGAAAATTATCGATTTTTTACAAAAACTTCTACCAAACGCAGAATTACTTTTTTTTTTTTAATTTTTGAGGTTTACCGATAAAATACATGTATATTTAAGCCAAATTTTTTTTATGGGCTGTTAAAGATCAATAACACGACGTCCAGAGTGGTTGCCGTTTTTTTTTTTTAGGTCAACTTCACGCCAGCGTACAGCCGCCATTTTGTTTTCAAAAATTAAAAAAAATTTTTTTTACATTCCTTATTTATACCTTAACAAGTGTACAAAGTTATATTATATAATGATTGCATTAAACCTTCTTTGTGAACAAAAATGTTTTCTAATGCGTAATTTTTGCCCGTGTAATTATATGTATTTACCCCCTTAAGAAATTAAGTTAAAAATAAAAATACCACAAAATTTAAAAGTTTTCCACACTAGTTTTTATAATAGTACATATTACATAATTTTATCATATGTCTTACTCGACACAAGTCTTCGATAGTTTTAAATTTTTCCTCCTTTTTTACATTTCTCTTCATAATTGACCTTTTTTAATAGTATGCAGCTAGTATTTAAGATATGTAGCCAATTATATTCCTTTTGAAACACATATACCTATGCATATTTTTTTTAAATTTAATATATAATTAAATCACAAGTTGCATAATTAAGCCAAACAGGAAAGAAGCATTTGGTTTTTTCGGTAGATTATCTTCCGAAAAAAATTATTTTATTGACTTTTTATCAGAGTTTTCTGTGCCTGGACTAAAACGCATTGATTTGTCATTCTATCGCATAACTTAAAAATATTGGCAAAAACTTTTTTACTATATATATAATATATATATAGTAATTTGATCGTGCATTAAAATACAGGTTTTTTGGATGATCATAGTTGCGCTAAGTTAGCGCATTTTTTAAAACAAACTCGTTTAATAACAAATATATATATATATATTTTAAAAACATTTTTAATCGACTTGTTTTTCTGCTTTTAACAAATTTTTAATGCATTGTTCAAATATTTTTAAACCAAATCTCTGATGTCTATAGATTTATCTAAAAGTGTATATAAATGATATTTTCTTCATGAGTAGAATTCACAAAATATTTTTGAATCGTTTTATGTGTATTTTCGAAGATTGTTAATTTTTAAATGATTTATTTTCACTTGATTTAGCATTGGAAGAAATGAGATAAATTATCGAAAAAAAACTCTTATAGGTCCTTATTTTATAGAAAATGAATAGCTATTGTAAATAAATATTAATCCATTCTTTAGGATATTTATATTTATTGATTTAATCCTTTCCCTCCTTCATCACGTTAAATATTCTTACTTAAGTGTGAAAGCTTTCATATGCAAATGAGAAGTCGTCCTTCACCCACATAGATTCTTGAATAATGAAAAGGAGATGTTTTATGATTCATTTTATTAGCGATTTCTTTATTTATTTTTAGAATTTATTTAAAAACAAGGAAGCTTTCAAAGATATATAAAATATTTACAATTTTAATAGCAACATTATACTGAATTTTTCTCATAATTTGAAGTGAATTTCAAACACTCAGAATTTATGATTAAAATTATGAGCGAATTCTGAAACAATACAAAAGCATATATACTATATATTTACTAAAATCACATTCCGATTTTTGAAAAGCCCGGAAATATGTTGATTTTTTCGAAGAATGTGTTGGATTCCATTATTAAAATTTTACAGTCAGTTGGAACTGTCCTTCAAATTAAATTAATAAAAAAAACTAGAAGAGTTACTTGGTGATTAATGAAAGTCATAAAAATTAGATCTAATTATGACAAGTCCATGGGGCATAAATTTGCAAACGAAAATTAATAATGTCATCAAATCTACAAAGGGTAAACAACAGAGTCAGAAATTATCGCATTATACTACAAAAACACATTTTCCTGTCCCCAGCAGTGAATATTAAATTAAACATTTTTTTTTATGTCGGGTCGCATCGCGTCGCGTAGCACTGTCGAAAATGTGAAAATCAGGTGCCCTTGGAAAAATTTAAACTTTGCAATGAGTCCCGCGTGTGCAATGCACCGATGAAAAATTTAACATCACAAAAAAATCTTCCATTTCATTTACATAACCGCATGCATTCACAATAAATACCTGATATTTTTCAGACTTTTTGTAAAGGGGTATGTTATTCGGGACTTATTCTAAAATTTATATGAGATTTTAATAAATTTTAAAAAGGGCGTTGAGAAACCACTGTAAAAACATCATTTATTTCGATGAGAAAAATATTTCTCAATAAAAATTTTTATTGGACAATATTTGATTTGTTCATTTTGTTGATTTCTTGCATGGAAAGTAACCCAGACGATGGTTATTTCTTGTCGTATAAGACCTTGAGTTACTTCAGGTGCCCAAAAAGTGGGACGACTACATCTTGCCTCTGATAAAATGATTAAGGGAATACCGAAATGATTTTTTATCAAAAAGTACCAAAAATCTTTACAGATTTATACTCACATAAATTTGTTTGTATTAATATTGGTGTATACTATATGGTTAATGAATACAATCTGTCTACTATTAAAACCAGTCATTGCTTAATAAATATAGAGTGGACCATCGGCTGGTTTCTTTATAAAAATGCTACAAAATAAATACTATTCAATATTATTTAAAATTTCTTGATTTATTGAAAAGAGCAAACTTTGCGATTAGTTACGGAATATAATTTCAAGCTGCTTCGGCTGGCTTGCCATCCTGTCAACCCAATTTTGCTATTTCACGAATACTTTATCAATATTGTTATTAAGTATGTACCTTGCAAATCGCAACTTGCATGCAGCATGCGCACTTTCTTTTAAAAATCCTCACTGTTTCGGCAATACAGCACTCACTTCGGTAATATGTTATCAGTATTTCCTTATGTTGTTCAAGCGTAGATCTATTTATTTTATAACGCAGAGATATGATACTGTGCTTCTGTTAATTTTTTGAACGTGAAAGGGCGGTTTGTGTCAAAATAACATGTAATATCAAAAAAAACCAACAGATAGTCAAACCTATAGAATCAATATCTCAAGTTGCTATAAATAACTCGCTTATAAAAGGATGCCGCATTGATAATGGAAGAGTCTAACTTCACCTGGTGTGCAAGCACCTGCGGCCCGAAACTGTTTATGCGGTGAATTTTATAGTTTTCGCACGCATCCGGAAATCGAGATGTTTGTGAATTTAAATTGAACCGCGTATTGGAAATTAATTGAATTTTGTAAGACCGTAAGTCATATGATTTGCATTGTAGACATCCAAGCGGGTCTGGTGAAAATTTGTACTTTGTTTATTCAATTGACACAAAATACGCGCTGAATATTGATCATGGAGAATTCACTGAAGATATTGCAACATTTTGTTGGGAGTGTTGTTTTTTGCGGCCACTTTGATTCAAAAATTGATTAAATGAGTGAAATTGTTGCAATATCCATTGATTTTGACATGATATTTTTTTGTTATTTTACTAAATCCAAATATATTGAGCCGAGAGAAGTTTAACTAAACTTCTAACTTTAACAATTTTCTTCACCTATATAATAAGGCTTAAATTTTGCTAGCCATCGAATTTTTATGAAAATTTGTATACAGGAGTTTTATGAGGTCACTGATTACGAATTTACTATTAGATTTTTAAAATTTATTGTAAAATGGCGGATCCAATATGGTGAACAGCATTTCTTAATTTCTTTGGAAAATACAATAGTACATAGGGCTTTTCGAAGTCGCTGATTGCGAATTTACTATCATGTTTTTAAAATTCAAAATGGCGGATTCGTAATAAGCAATCTCTCCTTCATATACTAATTTTCATGAAAATCGAAAATCTTGAAACATTTTTGTCCGCAAATATTGGATGCGCCACTTTGAATTTTTGAAATCTGATAGCGAATTCGTAATCAGTGACTTCGAAAACCCTTATATACAAATTTTGAGGTAATACAGCTAATGTTTGATTTCCACATGAATTTATTCTTAAAAAAATTTATATTCTTTGTTATTTATTTACTATTAACAAAAATTACCTCAACATTTCATAAATAATTACAATTATTTTATGATTATTATGATCTTAGGAAACTAGAAGATAAAAAACTCCTACGAAACCATATATTAATCATAAATAATAAAAAACCAACCGAATGTTTATAAGTCTCTGTTTGACTTGCTGTATTTCAAAGGGTTAATGTTATATGCTTTGAACTTTGAATTAGCAATTATAAATGGAAAAAGTTGTTGAAAATGTCGTAATTTTGACTCTTAATAAGTTTTGACATAAATGTTAAAAATTCGTGGAAACCAATTTGACGAATCTAATGTTAAAAAACCTGATCAATGAAGGAAAATATTTAACCGAGAAGTTTAAAAATGTTAACTATTGGCAATTCTCAAAGATCATCATCAGAGTATACGTAAAAAATCAATTTTAAGATATATCAGCACAATCCTAAAAAAGTATGTAAACAATCCCAGTAGTAGAACCTTAACTTAATGAGGAATTGTATCAATTCTTTTCAAGTTGCTATTGCTTCAAAATGTTCCAATACCAACATCCAACATCATCGGCTCATCACTTGTCCACATAAGAGCTAATTTGAATCTCAAGTGTGCTGATGAAAACTACTTCAAAGGTTAAGAAACCACAACAAGCAATAAAGTATAAAATATTCATGATTCGATGTTGCCAAAAAAAAAGCCCAGAAGAAATCTGGTCGCTTAATCGTTTTTCATATCACAACAAAGTCAGCAAAGGTGTGTCTGTTAAACCGAAAAGTGAGTGGTCCTTCAGATCAATTATCAAAATCTCAGGTACTCACTGCTTTCAGGTGAGCATTGGAAGATAACAAAGAACCATCTTGTCCCGGATCTTCATTTTTGAGTAAATATTGCTCATTGATCATCATCTTTGTGAAATTTGTGTAGCGAAGCTGTGCGTATTTTGTTTTTTTTTTCTTTTCCTTGGGAGTTCTCCTTTCGATTATTTAACACATGACACCAGTACGTTTTTCAGTTTACTTTTCTGATTTGAAACAGAAATGTGCAAGTTCCTAGTACATAAGTGATGTAAATGGGTTTTCACGGCTGGGGTTTTTTTTTCTAGTTCTCAAAATGTTCGTTAAAGTGACAAATGTTGTAACTTTTAAACATATGTGTCTCTCATTAAATTGGTCATTATTGAAAAATGCTAAACAATTAAAAATATAGACAAAGATACAAGAGGACAATGATCCATATGAACATATGTCGTTCGGTGCATTTACATCTCATATAAGAGAATTTATTCAAAAATCTCGAGACACGACACTAAATAGCGCATAAGCTTCAATGTTCAAAGAATTTCACCGCTGTTGATAGATGTTGTACTTCGACTATAACACAGTATTCATCCACGTTGCGTATTTAATGATGAAATTTCCCTTTTAAAGCTGTCATGCTTTCATCCAGTGAGAATTTCCTATACGAGTGATCTGTATCTTCTTTTTTAGGACGCATAAAACATAAAAACAAAATACCATAAAGACTAGGAAGATACTTCAAAGGCACCGATTAGTTGAACAATGAATAACACTGTCATAATGTAACCATTTCAATATTAATATATTCGTTTGAAATTATAATTTTGATAAGAAGGGTTCAAAAGTAGGGATCTTTGCGATGCATGAACTGAATTTTTAATTTGCAAAGACAATTGTTCAGTGAAAAGCGCAAATTCTGTTCTGTTTAGCAACTTTAAAGGTCTGTCTCGTAACTATAAAGTTATTACTCGCGGGTAAAATTTTTACCTGAAAGTGTCTGTTAACCTCACGGAGGGTAAAAACTGAGCTCTTGACAGCACTTCTCCTCTTACACAATTTGACCAGATTTTACCCACGCTGCGGAGACCGAGTAAATTTGGGTAAAATCACCGATTGCTTGTCACTGTGTAATCTGTCATTTGTGTGTTTCAATTTTGCGTTGCGATTCAGATAGAAGAAGAAGTTATTGAAAAATTGATTAAATAAATAAAAAACATATTTCAAAATCTTCAAAAATATTAAATAAATCCATGAGTTTTCCCTCTAACATCTTGATCACGTTTGACAATTTACATACACTAGTAAGATTTACCCAATTTTTACTTGAAGTCGTCTGGTAACTTTTGATGTTTATACCCACTACCATATGAAACTTTTTACCAGATTTTTACTCAAGAAATTTTTACCCAAAAGTTACCAGACAGACCTTAAGTAGTTGTTTGTTTGTATGCACAGTCATTTTATCTCAATGTCAAATGTTTTGACACATTCCAATTTTTATTTATAATTATAGATACAGTTCTTAAAATCTTATGTGTGGGTATCTTCTGTAGACGAACTATTTCTTTTTTTGCATCTAGAATCATTAAATTCTTCCATGTCCGTGTACTTCTTAACTTCTAATTTTGCATTTTTGGTACCTAAGCAATTCGGAATCTATGATTTCGAAAAAGAAATCAAGATTATAGCATTATGAAATGATACATTTTGCACGTCAAAATAGTAAAGAGACCTTACTCATTACTCAATGTATCTAATATATTTTATAATAGTGTTACAAATAAATGTAAATTTGTATCGCAGTTGATCGTTTGTTATTTTAAATTATAGACTAATTCTTACTACACTCAGAAAAATCATCTTTTGTAAATCAATTATCTTTGCGTGATTATTTGTATGTGCCATAATACCACAATGGGATAAAAACACCAAATTATCAAAAAAGACCCATTTATTATTTTAAAATGATATCCCATTAAAAATATAAGAAATTTCATTTATTCATATTTAAATAAGAGAGCATCACTTTGAAAATTAAAAATTGAAACATACTCAAATAATTTGTAATTCCATTTGAAATCAATAGGGCATCTATTTAATACGAATTGTCTGTTACCAGAATAATGTAAAATCACATTAATTTGATAGGATTCCAATTATAAACAATAGGACTGATTCTTCAAACAGGTGTGATTTTGTGACATGTAGATTTCATTAAACGTGTGACTTCCAATTCAAATTAGTTAATGATGTCATAATTTCAGTATGATAAATTCTAAAATGCCATATTAGTTCAATGTATGTTTTATTTCGATAAAGGAATAGTATTAACTCTATAGGTTGTCCATGTAATAGATAAGAATAATTTTGAATCTATATTCCGAATCCGTCATTTCATAACATATTCTTAGTATACGTATACATGACATGTTGAGAGATCTAATCGAGATTGGATTGAGTTTTCGATCCACGCATTTTAGTTACTTGGAATTGAAAGATCGAATCGAAAGTGAATCCAATGCGGATGACATCAGAATTGATGAAATATAATACAAAAAATTAATATTAAATTCTCGTAGAAGTTTTATTTACTTATTGCAAAGACAATTACTACCTCGGATGCGATTAGGAACAAATAGAATAATGAATATAAATTATAGATTCATTAAAAATCTCCATCGAATCAAATTTCAATCTAGATTCGATTCTTCATGTATGCATAGTATCTCTTAAAAGAATTAAAATATTTATTTTTTTCGAACGTTTACACTGCATAATTGTAAATTTATGTCCCGATGGATATGAGGATAAGGAATTTTAATAAGTAACTAAAAAATCAAACACGTTTGGAAATTCAAGGACTATTAGCCTATCTCTAGGCACTAGTCTGACGTTCAACATGGTTTATATTGTATTTGCTACTACTGCTCTAATTCACTAAATGCTTCCACATATCAAAAAAAAGATCATTCAATTGTTCATAAAGCACTTGTTTAAATCTGCATACAATTGATATGGTGCACACCTTAATTCATAATTGAATTGTAATCAATTTTAAACTCGCTTTGGAATTTCATAAGTTACCCAGAGTGAGAGAAAAAGAAAAGAGGCGGACAAAGTAAGAAAAATAACAAGCGGTAGACAAATACGTGCTATGAATTTACAAATGTTATACGAAGCACCTTTGCTACTTTAGTTGCACCGCTTCCCATTGAAAATGAATTGCAAAAGTAAATCTGAAAAAAAGAAAGAAAATTTAATTAATTTTACTTAATTTATGCATGAAATCCAGCTCAATGCGTTTAATAGTATTCAGGTACCAAATTAAATTTTTGAATGCGGATATCATTAACTGATTCCGGTGAAATTGTTTTAAATTATCTATTGCAGTATTATTTCTTGTGGTATCGTCTTATTAAAATACTTTTCCTGAATAAATTTTATTTTAAAATATCATATATTAGCCACTTTTGATTCATTTTTAACTTTAATTATTACTATGACATAGTTCTGAGAATACATATCTGATACATTAGGGTCTCTAAAACTCTTTTGGACTACAAACTTGATATATTTTGGGACGAACTTTAGTGTCTTTTTTAAATTCCTAAAAGTGTAAGTATGTAGATTAAAAGGTCACAAGTACATTATTTCAGTCAATTTACCTTTCGCCTTTTTGAATATGACTTTATTTTTTCAGTGACTATTCGAATTCCAAAATAAAAAAGTAAAATTCCATAACTTCGCCTAAATTTGGGGAAAGCCAAGGCACTCCTTTTACCAAAAATGAAGGTAGCAGATTACAAAAACTGCAAAAATATTCCAATGCAGAAAAATACAATTCTTCGTATGATCACATTGGGACCTGCATAAATCAAAATTTAAAAACACTTGTAATTAACTGTCACAATGTTATTTCTTCACTTTCAAAGTAGATCTGGTTTATGATATAATTTTTCATTTTCCTTTTTAATTTAATTTATTTAGTTATTTCAAGATTTTCAGTTTTACAAGGCATTTAGTGCTAAAATTTGTAATTCATTCATCTGTATTATTTTATGTACGTTAACAATCAATTGTAATATTACAATTTTGGAAAAATCCAGTAAAAACTGAGGGAATTTATTTAAGTGACTACTTACTCTAACTAATCCTATACCTACTTCTATAAAATGGAATTGTGAAAGTGAATTTTGGGGTGCTAAAATTCGATCAGGACGAAATCAAACCCTTTTCGACCAAACCATTTAAAATTAAAGTTCTTACAACTAAAGCATTAATGCTTAAATATACTTTTCTATTGTAAAAAACGCTAAGATTTCCGCTTGGTTTTAAAATTTTGTATGCCATACTTTTCAGAAATAAATCGTTTATCCTCTTTAAACATAGATAACTTTATTTATTTATATTGGACACAATCTTCTCTACAAAACATTTAACATTTTGGAAAGAATTTTAAATCTATTAATAATAAAAGTAAAATATTAAAACTTGTAAATCGATCGGAATTCGGAATACCAAATTTCATTTTGAATAAAATTGAAATTTCATTTCAATGTAGAACATGGGTAAATGTATCAAAAAAAAAATCGATCATTCTTTTCGATGCATCATATAATATCGATGTCAGAGTGCAATGCATTATATCGAAAGAACAACGATGCTTTTTTCAAATGTCTATGCATATTTTCGAGTAACAAATTCATTTGAAAATAGTTCAGTTCAAGATTTGAAGTTTTGCATGGATAAAAATTATGAACTTTTCCAAAAGATTCAAATTTTTATTCTGGTTAACCGTTAGTAAGATTCCATTCAATACAAGATGCTGTATTGTTTGAATTGAACAACAAAAAACCGCAGCTAAAGTTTCAAATTGTTTACCCTGAATTAAATAAAACTGCTCAAAAATTAGGCAAGTCTCTCTAACAGTCTAGACAACTATAACAGACATTGTTTTCTTTTCGGTGGACAAGGTAGATGAACATACACTCACGGATTAAGCAGCTCATCAAAATTCAAAGAAGCACTTGACTTCTCAAAACGGTCGCATACCTGCCCGAATTACATCGGTTCAGGTGTAAAATTAAATTAGCTGCAACAATGTATAGTAGGTTTTGCCCGATGTCACATCTTTTGTCACCAGTTACCACTGGCACGTTAAAGGTTTTCCAATGGCATATTGGACACGCGTCAGCATTGACTTATGCTCTCGAATCTTTCTTACCCAGTTTCGATCGACGGTTAATTATTTAAACGATCTGTAGCACTGGCCGCGCTCTTTGTCTTTGCGCTTTAACCAATTTACTGGCTAAGACTTTTACGAGCGCCAGGTAACTTGAACGTAAGTTGAATGAAAATTTTGTTTTTCGTTTTCGACGTCGTCGGTTCCGGTTTAGAAGTGAAATCTGAACTTGTTCGAAAACACTACCTCCCAAATATTGGGCCAAAACAGCTCTTCCAGACGTGATTGCTTTTGATAATTTTTATAATATATCGACATTGCTCAGAGGAAAGGTATTTTCGGAACTATCGATCGATAAGCCGATGAGGTGTGGAGACAAGCTCAGCCCTCGTTTCGTTGGACTTAACAACCCCAGGTTAATGTTTCACGCAACCTATTGCTTCCAGCATCACCTCACCGGATCCACGAGATCACCAATCAACGGCCGGCTTCGCGATCGTGGATCGTGGCCTACGGCAGCATGGCGCGCATTTGCGTCGCGGCAAAACTCTCGGTTTCAAAATTGAAATCGAAAGTAGAATAAAAGGAAGGACAGACAAATGACAAGAAAAGATCATCACAGCGCACGGCCGAGAAAGTGCTATTAGCTCCGCAAGAGGGGGCAGTCAGCAGCAGTGACAGTCGCGTTGGATTTTGTCGGCATTCGCGAATTAAGGCGACAACAGCGGGAATTACATTGAAAATCGCAGAGGAATGCATTTTGGTTTCACGTGCAAATCTACGATGGATTTTCAGCCGTTTATTTTTGATTATCATCTACATATACCTTTAGTTTTAGACTTAGAAAATTTGCGAACCATATTTGTGACACGAGATTCGCTTGCATGATTAATGAATGAGTAGTGCGGAAATTTACTTTCTTTCACAAAGTCGGCATTTATTAAGTCAGTTTTTTACGAATCAAGATTTCGGAAGTGTTCATTACCTCTTTAGTTTTTTGCTCACCGAGAGCTAGAAATAGGAATATACAAAAAAAAAAAATTTAAGTAATAAAGTATTATAAAAACGCTACGAATGATGAAGATGATTTCAAGTGGTCTTGTTTTTATTACCACTTTTACAATGAACGAAGGTACTCAAGTTCAACTTTCAAATTGGTAACAACAAGAAATCTTTATTTTGAGGGATGGAATTTATTAATTTTTTAAGTTTACGATGTAATTTTTCTCTGCATTTAAATACTATATTTTCATTTATAATGAAAAATACAAATTGTCGAAATATTGGCGAATATTTGAAGAATTGCATATTTCAGAAAGTCTGGTTTTTTGGTGTGTCCATATGTCTGCCACAGCCGTTTGAGCTGAAATGTAGCACAGATGATATTGCAAATAAACTAAAAAAACGTAATATTAAAAAAAAAGACATTTCCCCTATTCATCACCTTATTTTTTAATTAAAATTTGAAAGAAAGCGAATTTGTAGACACTCTTGGTAGTTGTACCCCATATACATATATAAATTTCTTTCACTGATACATTTGATATATGGTGGTGACTATTTAGTTTTTATTTAATATTCATCAGAAAACTGATTACTACACAATAGTACAATAGTGCGAATTCAGTCAATCAGCAGATTTGAACTGATTTTTAACCTGAACGTTGGGGAATCAAATTCAAAACAGCTATGATGCAATATACATGTTGAAAAAACGGGACATTGAGTTAACAGGCTTATTTTAGACATAATTATTAATAAATCCGGTTAGAGGATTAAACAAAAAAAAAAAAAAAAAAAACAAATAAACAAATCCGCTCCAATATTTCGAAAATATAAAATTTTTGAAGAACTTCCCAAATTAATCTAAGCAGATTAGGTTAATCAACGATGAATTATTTTAAATGTTTTTTTACAATAAATCAGAAATTTTATTCCCGTTTGGAGACCAAAAAAGTTAATATATTCATACTTGTATCAATTGTACCACAAATTTTGGAGCTGGTTGGACTTAGAACCTTTGTAACAGAATAAAAAATATATATTTTTAGACACTACAAACGACGTAGATGATTGTAGTGAACTTTACTTGTTTGATTGATAATATTGGTAAGACAAGAACGCAAGATTGCTCAAAATCGTTAATAGTTGTAGTAATGATAATTTATTTTATTAATTTATTCAATTCTTAATAAACTAGCATTTTGTCAATCGAAAGAATACTTATTTGAAAACTTCTCGAGGTCTCAGAAACTACGAACGACATAGATTTTTGTAGTAAAATTTTTTTAGTTTTAATAAATACCGTTTCAAAATACGGTAAGATCTTATTATAACAAACTCGATGGGTCAACTATTGTCGCAGCTGTAAGGACCCGGATGAGATGTAGCTGTCCGGCACTAGCTGAGGCTAGATAGCGAGCGCTGAGTAAGCAACCAACCAACCAAGTAAAATAAACTACAAACAAGTGCACAAGATGTCTTATCGACATTATCAATCCATGTATGAGAATCGCATATTTTAATAATTTATGCTATAACTACAAAAAAATAAATTATACTACAATCATCTACGTCGTTTTTAGTTTCTAAATATATATATTTTTCCATTCTATCATATTATAAAGCCTGTTTCTAAGTTCGCACAGCTAAATTTGGGGATTCTGAAAAATTGGAAGTTGATAGAAGAGGCAAGAAGTTAGCCTTATTAAAAACCTAAACAGCATATAATACTTTTTGTGGGCAAATAATACAGTTTTTTGAATTGACGAAAATACAGAAAATACTAATTGTTATAGTAGTAGCAGTATGAAGAAATGATCAATCGAAGTAAGACCAAATAAAAGCGTCATTTTCTCAAAAAGTGTTAATGAAAATAAAATAAATTGTATTCATTTTGTTCGTGACGTACCTACAAATTGCTGAATAAATAAAAAAACCAGAATCTAAATCTTGTGTGGGAAGGAACTAAAAACTTCTTAAAGTTTTATTGAGCTGTTCTTTATTACATATTGGAGGTAAGTGAACAAATATGTAGAGACTATCCAAAGTGTTAATTTAACTTACATTATCAATATGCTGCCATAGTTATTTAATAAAAAAAAAAAAAAAAAACAACTAAATCAGGGAAAAAAAATTAATCCTTCAAAGCAATCTAGACTGTTGTTTTTCCATGAAAGAATTATTATTTACCACAAAAATCTAATAAAATAACGAATTTGTTCAATAAAGTTCAATTATAATGATGGCTTTCTGTGCACGATATCCGTATTCCCCTTAATATTTTGTTTTCTTAAATGATTTTACGTACATTTTGAAATATTTCAAAATTTTTCGAAAATAATACTTGATTTTTAAAAGATTTTTATTTAGATTTAGAATTTCTTACGGTCAAATTAATCCCAGAATAGTTTGAGAATTCCATTTTTATTTTGGTCATGCCCTAAGTCTTCCTTAGGCAATTTAGTAAAGATTATAAATTTGTAAAAAAAAATTTTCTATAATATCTGCGTTTTTTTCCCCAAAACCCGATTTAGGTCAGATTAAATAGCAAATTTTGCAAATTGTTAACCTCTTACCAATAGCAATATTTTACAATTTGCGAAAAGCGCATCAAATTGCTATGAATAAGATTATTATTAATCTATTTATTTATTTTATTATTTATTTAATAAGCAGCCAAGTACAGAAAATATATAATTTACAATTACACCAAGCAACTGAGAATGAATATAATTACAAAGAAAACAAAAACCAGCAAGCACTGGTATTAGATTAAGAGTTTAATTTAACAAGAACAATATGTTTGAAGCTAGCTAAAGAGCAGTTTAGAGAACTAAACTGGAATTTTTCGTGGTTACGACTGACTATAGGAGAGTTTATTCTGCTTTTATATGTAGGCACAAGCAAATTTACATCATCCACTAGATATATGTAATAGGTATAATATAAAGTACACTCGTCGATATACAGTATTCTATCAACAAGAGGGGATAGGTTAACTATGGATAGTTTATGTTCATGGCTTTCTTAAAATACTGTAGGACAATTTTCTCTGCACAGATTCGATTTTATCAATTTTATTTCGATGATACGGAGACCAAACTGGCGAGCAATATTCAAGAATGCTTCGCACTAGAGTCAAGAATCTCGCCGCAGACAGATTTTTAAGATAGGTAGAGTTGCTTAGAATAGAGCCAGCAAGTCTACAGGATCTCTTGAAGATATCACAGATGTGAGCATCGAAAGTTAGCCTAGTGTCGAAAGTGATCCCGGCATTCCTCATCTCAGTGACCTTCTGTAACGTCAGCGAGTCAAGATAACATAAAAGCGTGAGAGACCTTTTAAAAGTCAATAAGTGACATTTTCCATCTACCTAGTAGTTTTCGAAATATTGATAAAAATAAATTTTATCTTTTCGTCCCATACACAAAATGATTTTTCTGAATCTGAAGATATTCCATCGTGCAAAATGTTTATTGACTGAGGGTTGTCTATAAAAAATGTTTATTGATTATGCGAAATAGCAGAGAAATGTAAACTGCATTTATATATACATATTTAGTTTTTCATGAATGTTCCCTCTGCCATATAAATTAAATGTACCAACGGTGTGTACGAGAACTTAAATTTTACAACTATAATATAGAATTTTAACTTTCATTTTCACTATATAAGGCTATAAAAACCTTGCAAACTAGAGTTATTGATGTAATTTTTTGACCTAAAGTGGGTACATATACCCGGCAATTTTTATGTTCTTTTGGCAAAATTAAAAATTACAATACAAATTTTACTGCTAAATTAATTTAATGGGTTTTTCTTTGACGCCAGCTAATTTAATCCCATAAAAATTATAAACAGCTGATTATCCCATATCATAGAAAAACCTATTAGCTCACAACCCTGGCAGGGTAATTCGAAATCGAATAAGAACCACATGTCTGTCACCATGGAATTCTAAATTACATAATCAGTGTGACAGTGACATTTCTTTCGCAATTGAATAAGTCAATCGAGGGCCTGCACTCACACACAGAACGCTGTGGGCTGGTGGTCAGCAAACCCGCTGCGTTTGAAAGGGAAAAACTCAATTTTTCTGAATTATTTCGACTAAAGTAAATGCACAGCAGTAAAGCTCAATTACATGAGATTCATATAAAGCAGGCTGGTTGGAAATTTTCACTTTCTTCTTCGATAAAATTCCAGTCGCGCTACAAAAAAAAAAAAAGCTTCCGAACACTTTCATCAAAATTGAGCGAGACAGGCAGAAAGACGAGACACGCGCGCGCTCTTAAAAACACGAAGAATTTCACTTGGAACGCGGGCAAAACATACAGAGGCCGCTGAGGCATTTCGTAAAGAGGCCCCTTAAAATGCACACACCGCCCCATTATTCATCATGCTAAGGACTTCCTGCTTCCGTCCACTCGGGCAGGTAATCAGCTGTTGACACATTTCTAGGTGATTATCACCTGCAGTTAACTAACAGTTACATAACTGACAGCTGCAACAGGGCATTGAGTTATAATCCTGGACCGTACTCCTGGACGCCTCCGCTTTAATACAAAAATTCACTTTACCTGTGCTCTGGATGAAAAGTCTCGTACCGGTGAACAGGACGAATATCCTTGGAGAAGCGCGGGCAGGCTGCCGTGCACCCGCTGGGGCCCACCTGCTCGATAGGATTGCCCCAAATGACGGCTACTTTGTGCATAAACATTTATCTTTTTGTAGTTATTTACGAGTAACTGACACAATTTTTCCTGCGAACGGACACAAAACCGACCTGAGCCTCCGAAACACGCCATGGCTTGGTAAAGTCCAGTGGGATTTCGTCTCTGATTCCTTTTTTCTATTTCGTTATTCTTCTTTCGCCGCTGCAGAAACCCCGTGAACGAGGAGGCACTTTTATTATTATTATTATTACATAAAAAAAAAAAAAAAAAATCTTCACTCCGAAATACGTTGAACGAACAGCGAATTTATTTCATTTATTTGAAGCGGATTGAAGAAGCGAAAGGCACAGCGACGACTGCGAGATGATGGTCCTTTCGGGGGCCCCACCGATTTGTTTATGATTCCACTCACCGCCGTGGCCCTACCACTTAAACTTTGTTCCGCCGTGGCCCGCCGAAGAGCCGAGAGAATCGCCACCCTACCACCACCGCCTAACCGATAGCCGTGTGCACCTGACATCCGAACTGATTGCCCAAATTGTTTTGCGGGAAAGTTTTCGAAAATCCCATTCGCATGAACACACCGAAGCGAGACATTTCCTACGGCGGTTGAAGTTTCGTGGCTGAATTGCATCAGCTGTTTTGCAGCCAAGGCTGTTGGAACTTGAGTAGGGCAGTACTAATCATAGTCAGCTGTTTTATTCGAACATTTTAAGTGGTATAAATATTTTAAGAAAAAATCTTGATTCGCCATTTTCCCGCTCAGATAAACAGAAGTACGTCACGGCAGCAACATTTTTTAAAACGTTATTTTTTGTAAGGTATTATCAATAATAATAAATTAAACTGGTCGTTTTTTGCAATAAAAATGATAAATTTGTCTTTTATGAATTGTAAACGGTTTTCAGGAACAAAATCCCTGCTGAAGATAATTAAAAATTATGATCTGAAATTGTAATGAAAGTAAAAGCTCGTGAGGGAATTATTAAATTAAAAACTGGTGTGGCTGTGTCGAAATGAACAGTGGAGGCATTGACGTGAATACGTTCCCAATCTACTTCGTTTGTACAGTATTAATCCCTATATATATATCGCTCATTAAATACAATAACGTCATAACTCAAAAATTGTTATTTTTCATAAAATGCATTTCAAAGATTAGGCTCTTTGTTATTTCAGATGAAGTAATGGAGTAATCGCCTTGACGAAAAAAATGTTTTTGCCTGCTTTAGAAGGGGTGGACCGATGGTTTTGGACACCCTGTATACTTCATTTTTTCTCCGAGGATAGTAATTGTTCCAACTTAACATATAGGCTAATTTTTTTTCGGTTTCAAAGGCTGAAAATTTTAAAGTTGAAGCGATTTTCATTAAAATCGGAACTTTGGGGTTTTGGGGGATGCTGATTTCAAAACCGCTATCCAAGTTTACAAAGGGGTTTTAATGAAAATTGGTACAATAATTATTTTAAGGACACTAATTTTGAATATTATTAAGATTTGGAGATTGAATATGGCGGATCCATAAAGGAGTTTTCAGGTAGAAACAATTTCTAGGATATAAAAAACTAAAACATTTGAGACGTGTTTAACGCCGGGTGTAATATAGCTCCCTGAGGTACTCCCATTTAATTTTCTCGTCACTTAAGTTGTTCTTTATTTTTGTAAAAAATTTGCGTCCTGATAGATAGCTATTTTGGAATCTCAATGCTATGCCTCCTATTCCTATTCTTCCAAGCTGTCAAGATTAACTTCGTGGTCCCCTGCGTCGAAAGATTTTTTAAGATCTACCAAAACTGCTACTGCATACTTATTTTCATCCGGTGCTGTATTTTTGTGTTGTGTGAACTAGCCCAATCGGTTGAATAGTTTTTTCAAAAAGTTGCCAACCAGGTCAAAAATTGTGATTTCGAGTAAAGCGTGTTTAAAGTTTTTGAAGTAAAACTTCTTTACGCACGCTTGACTTTGGGGAGTAAGCTGGTGGATGCATGACGAGAGCGTTAGAAAAAGTGTGATCGGGCAAGACGAACGCGGCGTTTGGTGCAGTGGTGAACAGTTGGGCTTGGGATTCAGAGGTCACGGGTTGGAATCCCAGCGTGGGGATGCTTTTGAAAGTAAAACTTCTTTACGAACGCTTGACTTGGGGAGTAAGCTGGTGAATGCGTAACGAGGGCGTTAGGAAAAGTGTGATTGGGCCGAGGCGAACGGAAGTAGATAAAAGTTAGTGAAGATAGAAAGAGAAGAGAGTTATGTTTCGTATATTACTGTAGAAGCAAGAGAGAGGTGCGAGCACTAATTTATCAATGAAAACCGATAATAAATTTAAATATTTGTAGAAAATGAATATATGTATATACCTGTATATATTATACATATATAAACATATATGTATACATATAGATGGAGCTAAAGAAGTTTTACTTCAGTCGTGTGGTCTAAAGCACACTCGTATATTTTTTTTCTATAATTCACGCGCTTGGACACCATGTAATATATTATATCATGTTATATATATATTTCTTGGCATTTTTGACTTATATACCATATTATATATTGTTTTTACAGGTCTAAAGTTTATGTTTGATGTTTTTGAAAAATCGATTTTTTCAAAATCTAAATGTATACTCTCCCCTTAATTTTTATTGTTTTCATCTTTAAACACATTCGCAACAAATTCAAAAAATCTTTCATATTCTTGGAGAAAAGTAAAACCTTATACAACAAACCGTAGGTCTGTTCGTTGGCAATCCTGTGGCACCCCAGTGCGCCCTATCTGCACTGGTTTTTAAACGTCAAGTGACAGTTCTGTGTTTTTTGAGAAACCTGGGGCGCCCTGGTGCGCCCTGGTGCACCCTGGTTTTACCCCAGATAAAAACTCAGGGTAAATGACGGTTATCAGTTTAATTGTTAACAGATACGGTATTTAAAGTGGAATTAACTCTTGTTGCACAAGAACTTAATTTGAGCATTTCGATGTGAACATTATGAAAAAGTAGTGGTTTTATTTCATAATTTTTGTGTAAAAGGCCAGATGACAGTTCTCCTTTTTAGTACGCTGTTCGCTGGAGTGAAAAGCACTGGGCTGCCCCGTGTTTTTTTACAGTTCTCAGGGCGCACCAGGGCGCACCAGTGCGCCCTGGGGTGCCACAGGTTTTCATGCCAACGAACAGACCTCGTATTAGTTGCTTAAACGTTAAATTTTATTTAATTCCATTTAGTAATAGTACTTTTGTGTTTTCTCTTTTCTTCAAACATTTTAAGGGGTACCACTAGTGTGAAATTTTTGCATATTTCGATAGTTACCTTTAAAAATAACATACATATCAAGTGCATATCTCAAAAAGTTTTCGAGTTACAGCCATCTGAAAAGCAGCCGCTCATCGTATCGAAGATATTAAGAAATGTATGAACGCGTTTTTCTCGAAACTATGTTTTTCAAATTTACTGCAGTTATAACTCGAAGACAAATCATCCAATCGATTTGATTCTTATTGCAGCTTCTTTTATATAGGTTTCTCCATACCATGAACCTCCAAGTTTCCGGTCGAATAAAAAATTTAATTTTGGCTGGCCAAAAATCATCAAATTTGAAACCTTTTTTAAAAACTCCACCATTTCAATTTTTTTTTTTTTTTTGATAGAGGGTACAGGCAATACCTTTTAGTTTAACCCTTAACTGGTATCGTAAATTTGACATACGTAACTGGTATCGTGGGGGCCCCGCGCGGCCCCCATACTACGTTTGCTTCTAGCAAGCAAATTTTAAATATGTACTTGAATAAATGCTCATAAATCATAAATAATAGGCTCGTTTTATGTAATCAATTAGTTTTTATTTATAAAAATGTTCTCACTTAAATATTACAAGAGATCACAAAATAATAGCAAATTGGCGAAACAAAGAAAACGTCATGCGTGGGGGCCGCGCGGCCCCCACCATACCAGTTAAGGGTTAATAACCTTTTTTTTTTATTTCAGGCACTGTGAAGTCGTTATCACTGCAGCAGTGGGGGGACTTTTTTTTAGAGGCTTTAGAGGCTTGGGAGATTGCGATTAACTCGCTGAATTTTCAATGTTTTTGTCCAAAAATTTTATCATTTATTTATTATATATCCACAAATATATCCCTTAAATATTAAAACATTCCATGCAGTAGTTTTCTTTAAAAAAATTCCTAAAAATCACCTTTTTTTAGGTGGTCACACTAGTGAACCCCTTAAACTGTTTATATTTTCCTTTTGGTAGAATTTCAATGCCCTTCACTCCGCGGTTACCGCAAAAACTTTAGAATGTAGGAAATATACATTTTTATAATTATATTTGCAGTAATTTATGCAAACTATTGGCAAAAAATTAATTTAAGTAATTTTCTCCGATTTGCTAAGCAAAATTTACCATCATTACGTCACGATAAGTATCAAAATCTGATGAGCATACCTTATATTCTCTAAATCGTGATTAATGATGTCAACTGTGCGACTACTTCTGTAAAGATTTTTGTAAACCAAATTTAAGGAAAGCTCATAGTTATTTTCTTATAACGATTAACTTTATAAAGATCCTTGAATTTTAAATATCGAAAATACCTAACCTCTTTTCTGTTGACAGTTCTCACTCCCAAAATGTCGAGGTACATGCTGAGGCTTTCCGCCGCAATTTCTCAGCTAGAACGAGCGATTTCCAACTTTTTCGGCCATGGAAATCCACCAGGTGATTATAACAAAAACCACTTTATTCGATTTCCATTAAAACTTCGTTCTCGTTGCAGCTCTTTGCTTAGCCGGCTTGCAATCACACCCGCTAGATTCAGCTGGCACCGGATCAAGATTTTCGCTAAAGGATTTAATTGGCGATGGTTTTTTGTGGGCCGTACCAAAGCACCGTCGAACAGTTGAAAAGAGGCTGAAGAGGAAATTTGGAGATCCCAAATATATCTTGAAAATAATACTTCCGAAAAATAACATAAGAGTTTGCAATCAATGTGGACATGACCATGAGTTGGGAGTCTTGTGTCGTAAGTATTATAGATATAAAGTAATCCCCGACGATGAGTTAGTTAACTTAAAATTCCTCTACTGTTTCAGCTCATTGCTACGGTAAGGTCCGTGCAGAAACCGAACAAATGCAGGAGAAAATTCAGGAGCAACTCGGCTTAGACCCTGTTGAGCAAGAAGTTGTTGTATTGTACGAAGGAGAAAAGAAGGAACAAGCCGAAATTTTGAATGGCAAGCGAATTGTGGAAATGAATAAACCACGACCGATGTGGTTTAGTAAAAACCTTATGCAGAAGAGCACTCAACAACCAGCCACGACAAAGGATGTTAAACCGCACGAACTAGGTTAATCGTTGGGTTGTAAAGGGTAATGTAGTGAAATAAATCGGCTTTTTCAATTATTAATTAGTTAACAGATAGTGTTTCATACTTTGGGGAAGATTTTTTCTATTATATCCTAGGCGGGTCCAACATAAGCCCTATATTTAACATTTAAGCCACACTTTCTTCCACTTATAATTTTTCAAAATTCTTACATGTCGGTGGTTTAATTCTTAAAAATCCCATCAAGCACAATTATGAAAAAACTATCATGCTAATTATATAAAAAGAGATCTCCCGCAATATCAATTCAATGAAATATTTTTATAAAGGAGGTAGGTAATCTTGAGTATCTTTATTTATTTACAATTCGCCAAAGGCCGACTACAACAATATATATACAATTCTTGGTCAAATTAAAATTAATATGCTCAAAATGAGTGTTAATACAATGGGACATTGATGTTATATGCTCGTGAATACTAGAAATATAATAATAATTTTGAAAAGTACTTCTCAAGAAAGAGGAGTTCTTTAACGACAAATACACATCTAAGTACATTTATTAATATTAAGTGGAAGAGAATTAATGGAACATCACTTAAGAAGGGCGTCTAATTTAGTATTCACGAATTAGCAATCATTAATAGAAGAGAACACGAAAATTTGGTTTTGTATCGTCAGCATAACATAGAATTTGCGAATGTGATAGAAAGGAGATAATCATTGATATAAATATTAAAAAGAAGTGGGCCAATTTGGCTCCCCTGACGTACGCCAAAAGAATAGTTTATCTCCTCAGAAAGTAATCTTCTGAGTACGAAAGGAAAACTCAGATTGGATCCAGTTCACAAAAAGAATGAAAGTACAAGGCCTCCAATTTAAATTTTTTTTACTTAAATCGGTGTCTTGTTTTCCATCTTCGACACCATTAAGGCGGAAATACGAAAATTCAAAGGTTGTTGAGAATTCAGCACTTCTCATGGTTTGCAATGAAAATACAAAACTTGAGAGATCAAGGCTTCGCAAATGTTCGCTATAGAACCCAAATTGTTAACATGTCTCTAATTAGATACATTGCACTCATTACCCTTTATATAGTTGGATTTTTATTTATTTTTCAAATACTTTATTTTTTTCGGAAAGTACTTACGCATTGAAAAAGAAACATGTTCGGTATAAAAATATATTTTTAAGAGAGCTATTCAATTCTTTTCGATGATTCTTTTTTTATTGTACAGCGTAGGTTTGTCGAATGGTAAAAATTGTCTTTGCTGAATATTGGATTATTATCAAACAACTTGTAAAACTGAAATTAGTATGGATTTTTAAGTAAAATTCTTTAATACTGTTTTGGAGACGATTTTACTTTTCTTTAAAAAGGTTTTTTAAGTACCTAAATATTCTGATTTGATATTAAAAAATAAGAAAATATTGTTTAAAGAATTTTCTTCAAAACATATATTTACGGAAAAACTATAAACGTTTCTGTTTATGTAATTAACCCGCGTCGCGATTTCTTCAAAACGATGCAATTGCAGAAAAACATGCGACACCAATCGTAAAACACTGGCTAGTAACTTGAACTGATATCAGTTATTCCAGGGCTAATTATACGTAGACGTGTTTGCAAATAAATTATTTTTAATCATTTTTTACAGATTTCCGCAGGTTATTAAACTGCATTTGTAAGATATTATGTAACACATACATATCTTAGCTTTGATCAGAAGTTTGTGATTCAATTAAAGCTTTGGAACTGGTTCCTAAAAGGTACTTACATTTTCAACATCCTAAGAATATTACTTGTAGCTGTGGTAACAAAAATGATTCCATCTTTTTCTGCTGGCTGTTCACATTGACTTCTCATACTGAATTTAATTTTATGGGATATTTGAGTAAAACAAAGGTAGCTAATTGGGTAGAATATTAATATAATTAAACATTAACACAATCCTCAGTGGGTTCTGGGGAAAATACAATATTCACTCACTCAACGAACGCACGTAAGAATTGTAGAATCCTTAAAATTACAGAACAATTACAGTAACTAAATCTAGACAAATCTACAAAATAATTTTGGGAAACCACAAATCCCGGCTGCTGCACTCTCATAATTCACTTGAAAAGAAAATTTTCTTGCTTTGTCAGAAATTGCTCACGGTGTGCGATACGAATTCAAAATTACGTTCCAAACTGGGATCCAAATCGGTATCATCGATAAAATGTGTTTCAACATGCTCCTGGAAGCTTTCGAACGATACACTGCTCGAGTAAAATTTTCCACAGAGTGGACACATTTTGTCCATTTCATCTGCCATTCTTTTCTGCTCAAGGATGTACATTTGGCGATTCCCACTGTACAAATTATCGTCAATTTTCTGTTTTTGGAGCGGTTGCACGTCGACCGGGTTACTTCCCTGATTGGGTTTTTTGTAGTTGTCGAGAAGACATGGATCGGTTTCGAGGTTTTTATCAACCATTTCTAACTTTCGTCGCTCTTTGCATGCAGGGCATTCTTGAAGAGCTGGAAAAAAAAAAACCTTATTCGTTCGAAAGATTGAGTTAGTCTTTTGTTGACAAACTTACCTTTCTTTTCCTTCATAGCACCTAAAGCCTTCTTCAGATCGTCCTGCTGTTTGAGAAGTTCTCTTTTTATATCCACCATACCGTCAATACATTTTTTCGCCTCCTGGGCTACGTCCCCGTCGGAGACGTCATCGTTAAGGTACCCAAAACCGAGACCATTTCCGTCCTTGACGAGAATCTCATCGCATTTCTTATCGACTTCAGTCTTGGCATCGTTGAAGTTGTTCAGTACTTTGAGGGAGACTTCTTCCAAACTCAAGTCGTCCAAGCTCTTGTCCTCCCCCGCAGACGGTATGTGCTTTGGGCGAATATTTGGATTCGGGGAGTGCTGCGTAAATGTTTTCGATCTTATCAAATTTTGGCCGGATGCAGTCTCACTGGTTGTTGTTGCACTCAATGTGGTGCCTGTCGCACAGGTCTCAGACGCTGTAGGGCCCACTTTCTGGCGGCCCTTATCTTTGGCAAGTTGAGACAATCGTGACCACAGTTGACGATTTTCAGTGGCCACCATCGCGATGTGTTCCGATAGCTGGAACTTTTGCCTGGTCAAGTCAGCGACTTGGCTCCGCAGCGACTCCATCTCGGAGCCTCCACCTCCGCTCTCGTGGGCCTGGTCGCACCTTCCGCGGCTCTGAAGCGCCAAATTCTCCTCCTTGAGGGTGGACAGCCTTTCTTGCAGGGTGATACAGCGCTCCTTCATTGTCTGCAGGGCGACACGTAACGCGTATTGCGAGGCCATCGTCGGGTCCCCGCTGGTGCTGCTGTCGCTTAAACTGTTGTTCCCACTCATTATCGGGGCGTTATCATTCGCGTGGCTGATTCAGATCGAGATTAGCTTAATAAAAACAAACAAAAATCGCAAACAAACAAGCACTAAAACCAGCGACCAATGCTCACTCTGAAACTCTTCTGACGGATTATGGCCAATTGTCATCCAGATTCCTCCGGCCACTGACGCACATCGAGTGGATGGTGGTCTTTTGATATGAATTTTTGAACAAGGAGACCGAAGAAAGCTACTTTCTGATCTTCGCCTTCTTGTCTCGCTTCCCTTCTCAGTTCTACCCGCAGTCCAGATTCAATGCTCAATAATCCCATATTCAGGGCTAACCAAAATTACCACTCGCAGTGAAAGAGTTTTGAATTAAACTCCGCTATTGTGAATTAATCCAGCACTTGTCAAGACAACTGTCAGTGCGGTAAATAAAGTGGGCTGCAATGTTGGTGGATCCGCGCGTTCTTTGCAATTTTTATAAATACAAAAGGAAGCTGTTTACGGCTGTGCGGTTTCTCTGCGATTCAAGGAGCAGTTTCGATAAACTCAAAGTACTTTTTTTCGGCACTGACAATTTTTCAATGCCCAGTCTGCAGGCTCTGCATGATGAATGGTAAGCGGCTCATTTTCATGTGCCTTTTAAGTTAATAAAAGATTTTAAGATGTTCCTCGCTGAAATCGGAAATTGTACCTGACCTTTGGCGTGATACGAGGGTTGCTACTTACGTTTTGAGATAGACAAGTAAAAACAAATATTTATAATCGAAAATGGCTTTATTGTTTTTCAAAATATTCTTCTTAAAGATCAATACACTTTTGCATACGTTTGAAGGAATTTTCGAAGCACTTTTTCCAGTCCGATTGAGGTACCTGAAAAACATGTGATTTGAACGTATCAACCGCTTCTTCAGGCATCGAAAAACGTTGACTTCGCAATTTTTGATATGCGGGAATAAGAAGAAATCATTGGGTTCCAAATCAGGACTGTACGGCGAATGACCCATCAATTCGATGTTTTGAATGCTCAAAAATTCACTTGTTTGAATTGATGTATGACAGTTTGCATTGTCGTGGTGAAGAATGATTCGTCTTCTGCAATTGGTTTCCCTTATTTTTCCGAACACTTCTGGCAAACAAGTGGTGGTATACCATTCAGAATTGACCATTCTATGTTGCTCTAATCGGACGGTGGCGACATGTCCAGTTATTCCGAAAAAAAACAGGCGATCATTTGCTTCGAAGTGCTTCGTGCGCGAACAAATTTTGTTGGATTTGGCTCATCTTGAAAGACCCATACAATCGATTGTTGTTTAGTTTCAGGTTTATATGCATAGATCCATGATTCGTCGCGTGTCACGATCTTATAGACGTCTTTTGAGGCAACACGATTGAATTTCTTCAACATTTGTTCGACACGCCTTTTTTTTTTTTAGCGATTGTCAAATTATGCGGTATCCAACGCGAACAAATCTTTTTGACGACCAAATGTTCATGCAATATTGAATGTATGCGAGTGGAACTAATGCCCAAGCCCCAAGCATACCTCAGTCTCACCGTATGTCACATGACGATCAGTTCACGCAAAGCATCAATTTTTTCTAAAGCGGAGTCTAGTGGAAAATAACTTATTTGAAATATGTGGGTATGAGAACAATGATCATATCATACTCAGGTGTCAGAGGTTCGCGCGAGTTATATATATCGATATGCAACATCTAAAATCCGATAACGAATTGCCTCAGTCATATGAAATACAAATCAAGTCGAAACCGATGGTATGGTAAGATTTCCAACAGTCTGGACAAACCTTAAATTATCCTACTAAGCTAAAACTGTTTCCGTTCACATTAAATTTCTCACCAGAAAATATTATTATGTTAGTAAAATTAAATGAAACACAGAAAGTGGAAAACTAAAAGAAATCATTCTCCTTCAAATCATGAACTTACTTGAAGTAAAAAGAAAGAAATTGTTAATTTTAAAAAGCCAAAGTTTTTATAAAAAATATAGAAATTGTACATTAAAATAAATAAATAATGTTGGTAGTGTATTTTGTGGTTTTGCGATTTCGATACGAATCTTTTCCCTCTTTTCTGTTCCAAGGTTCTCCAAACAACAGCAACAAAAATATAATTCGCGGGTCAGAGATAAGTATCCGTTTCTTTTAACCCTTTCAGTTCTACGGCCGCGTAAAGTCGACATCTGCGCAAGATTCTTTGGATACGATCGCCGCCTAAAGTCGGCATTCACGGAAAGCTTTCTATGAATGTCCTTTATAAGCGGTGTAGTTGGAACGCTGTGTTTGCAGTAAAGTATATTTTCACTGCAACCACTTTCTCAACTCGTAACTTTGGAAATAGTATTTTATGGATTTTGTTTTGTTTTTAATGTCTGTCTTGTCGTGTCGTATTGAACATGGTGCAAAGAATGAAGAAGCGAAGCAATCGACAAGTTCTATCGAACGGAAAAAGAAAGGGAAAATTAAAGAAAACTGAGATTAAGGGATCTCACAGTCTCAACCATAGTTTATTACACCTTGTGGTGCAAGGATAATTTTGTTCTAACTAATACTTTATATTCGACTTTAAAATTCAAAATCAGCGACCTTGGACCCTGCTGGGTACTATTTTTATATAAATCCCTTGTCTCATTCTTGCAACTCAAAGTGTTTTATGGTTGGATTTAAAAAAAAAAACTAAATCGCGCTACCATTACCTTAGAAGTTTCACTTAAAAGTTTTTGCTCCGGTTCGTAATGTATTGAAAAATGTTTACCCATCTATTTAATCTTTTCAGTAAAACACAAAATAAAATCAGCACCCTAGGCGTTGTGACCTCCTTTAAAGGTTCATCGAATCCTGTTCGTACTTACACCAAAGCTGAAGGTCTGCAATTATACAAATGGCCTCTCGAAGAAGACACTGCTAAGACCTACGATTTAGGAATTGTTGTTTCTTTTGGCCACCTAATACCGCAGAAGATTATCGCTGCATTTCCCTTGTAAGTGAATAATCCTTAAAATCTGCCAGAATATAAAAGGATTTTTTCATAGAGGAATGATAAACGTTCATGCAAGCATCTTACCTCGATGGAGAGGAGCAGCGCCAATAATTTATGCTATTATGCATGGCGATAAGACCACAGGAGTTTCCATAATGAGGATCGAGCCTAAACATTTCGATATCGGGGATGTAAGTTGGTCTTGTCCAATAAAGTTAAATATTAAATAGTTACAAAAACAAGGTTCTAGCGCAAAGAGAAGTGGTTATAAAGCCCGATATACTAATGCCTGATTTGCATAATCAACTAGCTGCAGAAGGGGCAGGATTGCTGATTGAAACACTTAAAGGATTCCCTAAAAGTTTTAAAACAGTACAAAAGCAGGACAATGCTCTTGTTACTTATGGTTTGTAAATAGATTCTTAAATTACTACAGAGAAGCAATAATGAAAAATCTACAGCTCCAAAAATAACTCCAGACGTGGCGGAGATAAGATGGTCTGAAATGGGAGCTCAGGACGTGTACAATCGATTTCGTGCTCTTTATGGATACAAGCAATTATCTACAAAGTTTAATGGACATGGGCTTAAAATAGTTGACCTCAAATTAAATACGGAAGAAGTAAAAGGAGATTCCATCAGACCAGGGCTTATAGAGTACTGTAAAAATAATAAAACTCTTAGAATTTATTGTAAAGATGGACATCCTGTAGAAGTCTCAAAAGTTAAAGTTGAAGGCAAAAAAGTCATGAGTGCAACAGATTTTAATAATGGCTTTCTTAAAAAATATTCTAAAGAACAAAGATTTTTTGAGTGAATAAAATATTTTGTAGCTAGAGTTCTTTTGTTTTTTTTATATGTATACACAAATTGGTCAGGAGGGATTCATAATCGAATCTTTTTGTTTCATCCATTGGTTTTTTTTTCCACGTTCACTATTTTGGTTTGAATTGTGCCCAATCCGTAGAATCACGGTCGCTGTAAATCGTATTTTCGAAAACATGATTCATGAAAATGCCTAATTTAATATTATCGAATATTTTGTAATAAAACAAATTGCACAAATATTCTTCAAATATTTTTTTATTCAAATATCCTATAACAATTTTTTTTAAACTGCTCGTAGTTTTTGCAAAACAAACTCCGAAAATTGAATTTTTTAACTCCCCAAATCATCGATCGATTACAATTTATATTCTTAACTAGGAACTCCATTGTGGTGAGCCCACAAAATTATGATCATTTTTCATTTTCTTAAAGTATGTACTTTCAAGAATCTACTTACATATGTACTTAAAATTGTCAAATTTGCAAAGTTAAAGAATTTTTAGTTAAAAAAAAAGCTTGTTTCTGTGCTGTTTTTCCTTAAAAACAAAAAACTTCAATAAAATTCATTTCACTCGAACAAAATTTATTCCTTTTTGATTCCTCTCAACAATAAATATTACATTCATTTTAAAATTTGAAAATTTGTCTTTTTGATCGTATAGTATTTATCTGAAAATATTACCTCACTCAAATAATTATTGCAAAATATGCAAAAAAATGTTCTCAATATATTGTGTCTTGTAGTTGCCCCTATAAAACCCCAGTTGTAAACAAAATGTTAAAATTACAATAGAAAAAGCGTTGTAAATATTTGTCAGTTTTGCGCACAGCACTGAACGGTGTATGTAGGTAGTGGTGGGAGGAAGAGATATGTACCTTCTTTAAGATCTTCGAGCTTAACAGGTCTCATTCGCGACTATTAGAATTTTTGCCTGCGAAAAAGAATATTTGTTAATAATTCATAATCTTTAGTAATTATTTAGGCTTTCTTGTGTTGCGTTTAATAGCAATGAGCTCTTATGTTGTAGGTCTCGGTTCGGTGTAGTGTACACACTTATAGCAAATTGTTAGAACATATATAGTATTATATCATGCAATATACCTCATTTTTCGTTTTTCATGCAATTTCTCTTCGGTCTCTTTTTATTGTAACTGAAACCGAACATATGTCCTCAACATATTCCTTAAGCTGTGCAATTGCAGCATGTATTTAACCTCTTCAGGGATATTGGCATATATGTGTAATGTAGGTTTTTTGTTGTCAGTCGTGAGCAAAGATATATCCAAAATTACTACATTTAAAAAACCCATAATTTTTTTTTTACCAATTTTCACAATTCGTTCCTGAAGAGATTAAACTTTAACTCATTTATTATTTTACTTAGAACCATGAACACAAAAGAAAATCACAATAATTTTAAAACACGAGGGAACTTATACTATGAAAATGTGTATCTTCTTCATTCAGTTAATATCCAAAAATCGAAAAGCTGAATACACACATATGTTTATTGGACTTTTATTTATTAAATTAGGATCACAACAATACAAGAACTTACATATAGTAAAACAAACGACATCTCAACTTAAGAGCAATTTTAAATAAGATTGTTAATTCTGCAGCTTAAGTAATTTAAGTAGACCCAGTGCTATGTTACTTCCCTAACTTCTATAAATATATTTATTAGGGTGTTTTTTTTTTTCGTGACAATTTTTTTTTGTCAGTCCCACCTCGAAATTTTGTGACAAATACCTAAACAAAAATTCCCTGAAATTTGGAGCCCTTAATATTAATATTAAGTACTAGACCAAGGCGTATAAAGATTTCCCATATAAAAAACACGTAAACTTTGATTATTTTTCTTCAAAACTCTACAGCTCAGAGGCATTTTATGGTATAATCTTGGTCAATGGTAGGATCTCTTCAGAATTGAATGCTCTACAAAAGTGTCCATTGCGGTGTAACCCTAACTCCCACCAGCGAGGCAGTACGGGTCATTGACCCCAATTTTTCCACGAAATTCTCGCTTTTTGCCCCTATCTCTTAAACAACAAGAGGTACAAAAAAAGTGAATATGGTAGACTTGTAGGAAATTCAATTTCCTCGAAAAAGTTCTTGAACACCAAATTGCTAACATCGATATTTCTTGAGATATTGGGCTTTGAAGTTGAGGTAGTGTGGAAGTTTCATGGATTATTGAGCTAAATTGTAGAAACACTACCTCAACTTCAAAGCCTCAATATCTCAAGAAATATCGATGTTAGCAATTTGGTGTTTAGAACTTTTTTGTAGGAAATTGAATTTCCTACAAGTTTGTAATATTCACTTTTTCTGTACCTCTTGTTGTTTACGAGATAGGGGTAAAAAGCGAGAATTTCGTGGAAAAATTGGGGTTAATGACCCGTACTACCTTGCTGGTTGGAGTTAGGGTTACACCGCAATGGACACTTTTGTAAAGCATTCAATTCTGAAGAGATCCTTCCATTGACTAAGATTATACCATAAAATGCCTCTGAGCTGTAGAGTTTTGAAGAAAAATAATCAAAGTTTACGTGTATTTTATATGGGAAATCTTTATACGACTTGGTCTAGTACTTAATATTAATATTAAGGGCTCCAATTTTCAGGGAATTTTTGTTTAGGTAGTTGCCACAAAATTTCAAGGTAGGACTGAAAAAACAAAAATAGTCGCGAAAATAAAAGCACCCTAATATTTATATGTACAAAAATCCCAGATAGTCCCCAGTAATTTTCCAGAACATATTTAAAAAATCAAAGTATTAAAATAATTTAGAGATAACCCTAAGGCATATTGCAAAAGACGCAGAATGCAGATGTCTGATTAATTAATGGCAATAGTTTAAAAGTCTTTGTACAAGTAATAGATTATTACTATTCAAATTTTTTTGGCCACAAACGACGATATTCAATCAGTTAATAATTTTCGAAAATCTTATAAAAAGCATTTATTTTTTACGTGTTCATCCCATTTTTGTTAAAAATATTAAGTGATTGTCGTTTGGAGATTCGTTGATTTTGCGTGAAACTATAATGTATTGGAAAATTTCCGCTTTGTATTATGCTTCAGCACACCTCATTTTACTACCTAGGATAACCTTTACACAGCCTGCAATTTAATAAATAAAAAATATAACAAAAATCATCCCCATAAAAATATTTATTTCATACTAAGTCCCTCTAAAATATACTTTGAACATATTAAATCTAATTGTAAGATCTGTTTTGAATCATTCGCTGTCAGACACGAATAGATTTGTGGTGGCAAAGAAATATCATTTATTAAAATTATTATTTAAACTAATTTATTCTTTTTATTTTTTAAGTCACAAACACAAATAGGAAATTTAAGGATTTTATTTTAATCATTATTTTTATACAAAAGTTGACAACAAATACCACAAACAAAATTACAAATAATATCCACCTCTCTCGAGTTTGTTCTTGCCATTATACAAAAAACAATGCAATGCAGCAGTAAATAAAATTAATACAATAATTAACTCTAAAATAAATGCATCCATAGAGTGCACGCACACACAGGAAGTTGAAGCGTTTTTAGAGTTTTGCAACTGAACGAGGGGTCCTACAAATGAAAAATTAATCATGTCAACGCAATTTATTTTAGCAATTTGTTAAAAAAATTTTATTAATAATCAATTAAATTTTAAATGAAATTCATGTAATACTTTTAAGGCTGGATTTTTCATGATAGGGACTTGAATGCATGCAAGGAAATTTTATAATGGGAGTAAATTCGCTGGATGGTATCTGAAAATAATAAAGATTGAATATCATTTGGCCGGAAATGGATTTAAAACATATTTAAGCCAACTGAAAGCTGATCTCTTATAAATAATTAAAAAAAAAATATACACAGCATTTAATATAGTTAATAATAATAATATAAAAGCTTGAAATCAAGAAACTAAAGAAATCTAATTAATTTAATTAAAATCTACCGTGAAAGTGATGCTTTATAGTAAAAGAACGAACTTATACACATCTAATTAACGCTAGAACATAACCTTAGGTGATTTTGATTAAAGCGATCAAAATTACTTCATTTTTTTAAAAAATCATTAAGACTATTTTTTCTCGTGTCTAATGAAGACTCCAGAATGAAACATTTTTCACGTTTATTCACCAGAAACTGCAATTTTATTTTATTAGTAGGATCAAACTATAATTTTCGAAAATAATAATACAATATATATTTACTTTACTGCTTGTAGAAATGGAGTATTAGATATAATATTTTATAACAAAGCATCTATATACGTACATCTTATCGAGGATTACTTTTTGATTAATTTGTAAATATAAATAATATAAATCGTCAAAATTCTACAAATTCTAAATGCATTTTAATTTTAAAAATCATTTTATACTTTCAAATTCTTTTGGACAGGCTTCATGAACTAGACACATGTCTGCATAAGCTATGATTTAAGCCCCAATGCATATGTTAATTTTAATTATAGTCTCTGCTTAAGGTTTTCTTTTAAACAGAATATTCATTTGAAGTGAAAAGTGAAACTGAATAAACTTGATATACTTCATTTGCTCATTTTCGAGTTTTTAACCTTTATTATTCAACTTATACAAATTATTGCGTTTTCCAAGTAAGTTTTTAAATTAAGGGAATACACAACTCAGCAACTTTCCAAACGTTTTGTTCAGACGGAAAGTTTGTTGATTTTGGATTATTTTTTATACAACTGAAAAATGGGAACATGATTTGTCGAAATTATTAGTAGAAGATCAAATCATAAACCATAGGTTTCAAAAGCTCAGATTTGTGTTCTTTAATAAAATTACTTTCAATATTTTCGAAAAAAAGTGTATTTCTAAATAAAATTTGATGTTTTTATATTTCATTGATTGGTTGATTATTTTTAGAATATTTTGTGTATGAAGAAAATTTACACCTAGCAAAAAGAAATAATAATAAAGACTTCTTAAAAACCTTAAGTTCGACACAGTTTCGAAAGTCCTTATCATTTGATTTAAAGCACAACAACAATTTTTGTTTTTACGTCTCCTATTATTATCCATAATATGGAAATATATATTTATGAAAGCAATTTTATGTACAACCATTATAACATTAGAAATCAATTTGTTTCCAACCAATTTAAGCATGATATGTTAAATTTTCAGTTTTTCAACTGCCTAACCACCTTAATTAAGCATGACTCTTAATTTATAAAGTCAAGCATTAGCTGTGTTGCATCAAACTGCTAACAAATGATGCTTATAGTTAAAAAAATAGCATTGACTAAAATCCAAAAATCATAGAACCTGTTATTGGTTAACCAAATGATTGCTCCCTATGAACAAGTCAAACCATCAATGATTTTATATAAAATAAAAACAAAACGATCACCAGCAATAAGAACAAAAGGGATGGGTAAAAATGGTACAAAAGGGAATACAGTATGATCATACAAAAATAACAAATAATTCCATTTTATTCATTCAAATACATTTTGAAACAAATCATTTAATGGCTATGCATTTATTAAACTGATAAGTTTTGAATAGCAAATCGGTAAATAAATGTTTAATGTTCCTAGTAAAGCTTACTTAATGCCTTAAAATCTATTGAGCGTAAATTGCAATAAAAAAAAATATTTGTGAATTGTTCGTGATTTACATGTAACATGATTTATATAGCCAATAAATGCAATAGCTTTGCGACAAAAGACTAGAACTTATACAAAATATCTGCTGATTAACTTTTGCAAATTAAATGTAATTGTAAAATATTTAAGCTTAAACAAAGTACATAAAAATTTCAACAAAAACTAAGTAAGATTTAAATTGGCCGCTTGTACTCATGCAAAATATAACTAGTAAATGACAATTTTATTGTACAACAAATTTTAACAAATCGAATTTTTAAACAATTAACAAAAAAGTAGCAAAGAACCGGAAATGAGTAAAGAACTTCAGTAAGAACTTTAAAACTTATCTAATCACTACAAAAGTGATCAAACTACAAAAGGTAGTTTACTTGTACTTTCAAAACTTACATGTGCTCTGGGTGGTTGCGTATACAATTGATCATTTCGGCGGGCTTGAGACTTCCTGTGCAAATTTTGTGGACGGCGGTAAACAGAGGAAATCTGAAATTGAAATTAAATGTTTAGTTCTAAGCGACTTTTAATTTAGATAAAATTTTATTACTTGTCTTCCATTTGCTTATTTTTCAGCATGTAGTTCACCTCTTCCGCGGTGTAAGGACCCTGAAGTTTCATTCCGTTGAGCATCTCTTTTTCAAGCTCTGCTATTGATTTTCCTGTCTTTACAAACGCTTCAGATACTTTTCTGTTACGGCCTCCTATAAGTTATCAAAAACAAAATTGTTTGTCCGATCAATTTGAAATTAATATTAATTATCTGCAATTGATTGCGTCGAAATTTACAACATCGAAATGTGTCGGTGTCATCAATCGTGTGTACAGGTTGTTGATCCCAAAGGGGTAAAACACCAGTTAATTTTAAATGAATGTTAGACTATTTCTGGTGCACTTTAGGATACCTTGAGTACAAATGAAAGTGCACATCTTGAAGAGCCACAAGTAAACAATTTCATTCAAATTGATTCACAAATTCGTCTTTTCCCAACTAACCAAATAAAATGACCTTTGCAGGAGTAACACCAATTAATTATAGATTAATTCGGTTAAAACCATAAGAAAATTTAACTTATGACCGATGTGTAAATAAATTTACTTGTTTTGGTTCCATGTAACTTAATCAAAATTAAATTAAAATTAACTTACCGTAGCAGGTTGTAATTAAATCAGCAACACCACAACTTTCGAAAAATGTAGCTAATTTGCTACCTGGATAAAACAAGTCAACAAATCGAATCATTTCCATTAAACCTAATCGAATAACGGCAGCTTTTGTGTTATCACCATATCCAAGACCATCAACAAAACCAGCTCCACAAGCCACAATATTCTGAGAAAGAGCAATTCATAAATGATTAAATATTATTCCTATAATTAAACTAAAAAAACTAATCATAATAATAATACTCACTTTAAGTGCTCCACATACTTCAACGGCATCCACATCATCAACTACAACAACTCTAAAATGATCAGCTTGGAAAAGATCACGGAAAATTGGAGCTAATTTAATATCCCTGCAGCCAATTGTTGTTTCACAGAATTTCTCTTCAGCAACTTCATTCGCTAAATTCGCTCCCATAAGTACAGAGCAGGGGATCTATTTTAATTGTAAATTAAGTTCAAGTTTAACTTTAATATAGTTTAGAAAAAGAAAAAAAAAAGTTTAAAACGATTTTAAATTGACGCTATATCGCATAAATTAGGATTATTACCTTGAGGTGCCTTGTAATGATGTGAGAAATTAAGTCGATCCCACCGCCTTCTGCCTTGTCGAAGCCCTTAATTAACGAAATAGCCACGGCAGTCGGCTTAATTTTACCTAGCAGAGACGTACAGAAGTTTCTAATAAATTGATGTGGCACAACAAAAATTAAAACGTCTGCAGTGCATGCAGCCTGAACTAAGTCAGGAACAGCGACCTGTAATGCGAGAAAAAGATTTGAGTCAGATAAGAATTGAAAAATAATAATTTATAACAAAGTACATATAACAAAATTTAATAGAGACCTCAGAGAGCTAAAGATAGAAAGCAATTATTACATATTATATAGATCAAACAAAATTAATTTCAATTGGTTCGCTGATTTATAAAACTCGGATTTTGTCGTTTTAAAGTTATATCGAAATTACTAAAAAGCTAGGCACCATAGAAAGCTAATATAAAAATATGTGTATACAGGAGACCCCCTATAATACGGTAGATACGTTCCATGTTATATACATCTCTGCTCTTAGATTATATAAATATATGAGCTGTTCAAAGAACAAAGCGATTAACTTACTTGTTATATTTAAAACAACTTTCTTTAATAATCAGGCTTAAGACACTACATGACAACAATTTTTATGGTCGTTGAATAAGAAATTAAGCTAAAACGCGATAAAATCACAACACATCTGTCTCATTCTTTTCCGTGTTACACGAGCCGCTTAAAGCGTGTTGTACGAATACGGTCACAATTTTTCCACTGTGTTATAAGAACCCATGTTATACGGGATCTACTGTATTTAAAATAAAATTAGATTATAACGTGTTAAATTGTTCCATTAACTGCTTTTTTTCGTCTATCCAGCTGTTAGTAAACTTACGTTCAATACAAAGTGTTTCCTTGTTTTAAATAGACAAAAAAAAAAAAAAAATACGCAGCTATTACTTTATTTACTCCAGTATTGTCGAATAAAGAAATTGCTATTTCTAAGGAATTGTTAATGATAAGAGACGATCGAAAGCACATTATTTTTACTGTAGCTATGAAGTAACAATAATTAAGACTTCAACAACAAAAATAAAAAACTTGGAGGGTGAACTGATGACCCCCGGTTAAATCAATTGTTATCAATTGTTTTTACTTTAAAGTCGCAAAAATTTGTCACTGACCATACAAGATATTTAATCGATTAATTAGCTTTTTAGATATCATGTCCAAAGTTCATTACAGTTCTGAAAATATACTTTTGTCAGACCAATTCTTGAAAACACGAGTTAAGTTAGGTCTCTTCACTTCCAAACACAAATTATTGAAATAACGCATTCAGAGATAACCCGGTTACGAGGGAAACTAAGTCTTCTACAAACCAACAATTGTAGAATTAACTATGGTATCATGAGTCTATTAATCGCTTGTGTTTAAGTGTAAAAAAAGTATGCTGACTTATTTAATATATGTCTTAATAAACATGCGTTCCGCGCTGTCTTCCAATGATTCAATTTTTTTTTTTTTTTTAAAGCAGAGCGCTTGGCGATCCCTCAAGTCATTCAAAAGATATTAATAATTTTGCATTATCATATTGGGTGTACAAATAAGTTTCCGACCTTTTTTACTGAAATAAAAGACATTAGTTCGTGTAGAAAATTAAAGAATATTTTATTCAAAATATGCTCTTTCGGAAGATATAACCTTCTCCCATCGTTCAGGCAATAAACGGATTCCCCGGGAAAAGAAGTCTTGTGGTTTCGAGGCGATCCAGTCATCGACCCATTTTTTCACGTTTTCATGTGAAGTGAAGTGCTGCTGTGCCAGGGCTGATTGCATCGACCGGAACAAGTGGTAGTCAGCGGGAGCAATGTCTGGTGAATACGGCGGGTGGGGTAGAATTTCCCAGTTCTGCCCATCCAAGTAGTTTTTGACAGGTATAGCAACATGTGGCCTAGCGTTATCCTGTTGCAAAATAATTTTATTGTGCCTGTTGTCCCATTCCGGTCGTTTTGCAGCTAGAGCTTGCTTTAAAGCCATCAGTTGTCGTCGATAAACTTCTCCCGTAATGGTTTCACCCTGTTTCAGCAGCTCATAATATACGACACCCTTCACATCCCACCAAATGCAAAGCATCACTTTCGAACCATGGATATTTGCTTTTGGCGTCGACGGCCCTGGTTCACCGGGCTTGACCCACGCTCGTTTACGCTTTGGATTGTCATAATGGATCCATTTTTCATCCCCAGTGATGATCCGATGCAAAAACCCCTTCCTTTGTTGTCGTCGAAGCAACAATTCGCACATGGTTTTCCGACGTTCCATGTCCCTTTCTTTCAGCATGTGTGGCACCCAAGCTCCCATCTTCGAAATCAATCCCAAGGCTCGTATACGTTGCGAAACACATTGTTGGGTAATATTCAACTCTTCTGCCAATTGTTTTTCAGTCTGACAAGAGTCCACATCAAGCAATTCTTCCAATTCTGTATTTTCAAATTTTCTTGGTCTGCCTTCACGTTCTTTGTCTCTTACGTCAAAATCACCAACTTTGAATCGTTGAAACCACTCTTTGCAGGTTGTTTTCGATGGCGCATGTTCACCGTAAACTTCCACAAGCAAACGATTTGTTTCCGCTGCACTTTTCTTCAACAAAAAACAATGAAGTAAAAATTCCCGCAAATGTTGTTTTTTCGGCACAAAATTCGACATTTTCAATTACATGAAAATAATTCTTGTTTACGCATTGAACAAATTTCACTAGTAATTATTCAAGCTTGACATCTAACCTCCGAAAAACATGTATTGCCCGATTGAATAATATGCAAGCAGTGATACTAACGACACCTATCTGAAAAGGTCGGAAACTTATTTGTACACCCAATATTATATCACTTTGTATTAGCATAAGGGTGCGCAGATTGGCCCTGTTTCCAAAACGAGCGTAGCGTGAGTTTCGAATTTCGACCTTCGTTATGGAAGGAAGTAAACAGCCGCTTTGTGACAGCAAAGTTTGTATGCAAAATGGATAACCGCAGACGAATAATATTGTGTTATTATTTTCAAATCTCACAAGGAACATTTTCAATTAACTTAAGGGGGGGGGTACAGGTTGAAATTTTTAAATTTTTAATTTTTTTTTTTTTTTGTTTTTAAATGAAAGTAGACATCTTCAAGAATATCCTGTGAACGTTTCAAGTCGATCGGAGCAAAACTGCTAGAGATACAACGCTTTGAATATCCCTAATCTCGATCCAGTTTTCAGCGGTGTGAGTATTTCGAAGAACAATGATAAAAATCTTTAAGTGCGTTTCTCTCAAAACTACTATTTATAAAGTCGGTGGACACTGTATCTTAAAAACTACTGAACCGATTCTCTTGAAATTTTGTGCAGGCTTTCTCTACATACTTTATGAGGTAGTGACGTCGAGATTTTCTTTTTTTTTCGAATTATTTTCCATTTTAAAATAACAAATGTTCTGAATTTTAACAATTTTTTTCTTCAAAATTTCATTTTTTGACTTCTAAGTGCTTCCAAAAATTAAAAAAAAATTTTAAAAATAAAAACTCAACGTCACTACCTAGAGAAACTCTTAAACTAACAAAATATTTTTGATTTTTTGATTTTAGATGATCCAGTGTCGAGTTCTGATGTCCACCGGAAAATGCATTTTTTTTTGTACAGTCTACGCATGTTGGTTACCAGAGGCTCATTTCTTAATATTTTGCTCTGAAAATTTTATAGAATATTCTTGAAATATTACTAAATATACCTACTTTAATTAGAAATAAATAAATTCAATCATTTCTTCGAAAAAAATTCACAAAATTAGGCTTAATATACAGATTTCAACCTGTACCCCCCCCTTAAATGTATCCCCTTCATTAATTTCATAAGCAAACTGCAATCAGCTGTGCATTGCTTCCGACGTCTCAGCATATTCGAATCAGAATTTCAAATGCACGAACCCCACCTGTTTTTCTCAATATTTAAAAGGCATTTTTAATAAATTATTGCACGCTATCTTATGCAAAAGGGATATATTAATTATAAGAATATACTTTAGTTTTAGAATATCTTCATTTTGGCCAAAAATAAATGTTTTATTTAAAGGGAATCACAAGAGCTTTAAAAACCCCATCTATTGAAAACTATTTTAACACAACATTCGAACATATTTCGAAGAGCTTCAATCTGGAGTAGAAATAAATCCACTTCAGATTGCAGCGCCAGCGTAGATTAGAAGGAGAGATGAATATGTAAAAATGCACGAGTAGGAAAGGGAACACAAATCCACGCTGCGCTATGCTAGCATTGGAAACGTACCCTAACGGGTTAAATGTAAAATTCTTATCCACAATTTTCATTAATTTCAAATGTAAGCGCCACTATATCCGTCATTTGTCAACGGACCATCGTATGTAAGGTATGCCTACTTTCTAAAGCACCCTTCTTTATTATCCTCAAATATCCTTGAAAAAAGTTATAACCACTTATGTGAGTGCATGATTAATTACAAATGTCAATCTATGAAGGGTCATAGAATCGATCGGTATACATATGTTGGAACACTTTGTCACGAATCACCCTGTTTACCATATATTAGTCAAATATTCGAATAAAAATGAACAAAATATGTATTTAAAAAAAAATTCTGAATTGGAACTCTCCTCCTACTGAAAAATCGACATGTGGAATTGAACAGAAAAGTCGTAATAATTTTGCCACATAATTGAATCTGTCGAGCATATTTACTAATTGCGGAAAGCATTTTATATAAATTTTCTTGAAATTGAATAGCGTTCCTCCAACATATCTATTTACCAACAATGAATACCCATATGAATCAAGGCAAGCGCCAAGATAACTCAATCAAAGAGAATTGTGTAACACGAACTTTTACGTAGACAAACAACTACCTACACCCAGGCAATGGAATTCTTAAATTATAACTCGTTTTAAAGTTAGCAACTGAGCCAGATGGGCAACAACAGTTTATATGCTGCGATTTTGCCACCCGGCGAATTTACATAATTCACGTGTAATGCAGCATTTCATATAAATTCAAGGTGAATTTTATTTTCTTTTCAACTTCCTATTTACGATTTTATGTTTTATTGAAAGCGATGAGATTTTATTAATTCGATCTTTTTTTAGTTTGCATTGATCGACCCAAATAATTAAGATCACTAAAGGTCATTTACCTTATGCACGAATGCTAATCGGATTTAATTAAATGTTTGCGGCTAAATACTATTATTCTTTAAACGATCTTCACATTAGTTTCCTTTAATGTGACAATTTTATCGTATTTTCTCATTGTTATTTTTTTTCGCATGTTTTACCAGTTCCGTTTAAACTTTGTAACTCTCGATCGAGTTGCGCTTAGACGTTGTTTGTATGTTGCTCAAGTCATCGCGATCAAAGTACAAATGGGAGTAATTTGCACTCAGCGGTGTTGTTCCTCTGAAATTGATGTTATCGAAAGCGATAAGATAAGGATTTAATTTCTGAGCCTTCATGCCCACGATTATGTAATTATACAATTAAACATACTAAAGTATTTCCTCTGTTTATAGTTTGATTATGATAAATAAATCCAAGATGCTTAAATTTAACAACCGAATTTCACGATTATTAAAAAAAGCCATGAAGCAATTATATTATAAAAGCCGTAGTGGGATAAGAAGGTGTAAAGTGCCCCCACGCCGATTATGACCGTTATATTTTTTTATCGTCAGGACTAACACAAGTAACAATTTGGCCAAGTTTCATCCCTTAAGAATTAACCCTCCCAAGGAGTGAGAATGAATTTTAAAAATTTCGAAAACAATTAATATCTTTTGAACGCGTTTACCAATTTGGATGGGATTTTGACATGTTATAGATGTCATTGACGCGTATCAAAAAATCGGTGGAACTGAAAATTGAATATAACTTAGAAAAAAATTTTTTTTTCTTTTAAAATTTGAATTGCATTCACCAAAATCTTGTTATAGCTTCCTAAAATAGTTTTTTATAACGTATATTTTTTCCAGCAAAGCACACTATATTTACTATAATCTTATGTAAAAACTTGGATTCAAACGCCGCACTTAAGATAGGTGTATAAAAAGTAAGAAACTTCAGATATTTGGGCTCTATAATTGATTCTTCAGCACAAAGTAGAAATTAAAGAACTTTTTGCAGAAATGATCTCAATCTAATGTTAAAATTAAAACTGCTAGTGTCACATTCTTCTATCCTGCTATATGGTTCAGAATGACGATGAAGCAGTATGAGGTTAAAAGAAATGAAACGTTCGAAATATGGTCGTATAGGAGGATGTTTGAGAATTTTTGGACAGATAAAGTTTCACATATTGACTACTGCTAAGTAGTATTAAAATTAGAAGACTAGAATACTTCGGCCATGTGATGATGTACGACAAATACAAAATTATTAAAATCGCTCTTCAAGGTGTCATAAATGGAAAGAAAAGCAAAAGGAGATTTAAAACCTGGCTAAATAATCTCACCGAGTGGTTCAATTGTTCTTCATCTGACCTATTAATTATTTAATTAGTTAATATCCAACCTCTAAAGTGGAGTCGCACCTTAACACGGAAAAGAGTGTTCTGCTTCACCGAGAATTAAACTACGCTGAGTTGTTAAAACCGGTCGTTAAAAGTCTTAAAATAGATGTAGAAGTAATTTCATGTTATCTAGGAAAGGTTTAATATTTCATTCATACAATTAAATAACGTAACGCCATTATTAAAGTAATTTTTATTGCAGATCCAAAAATTAATGAGTTTTCCTATAAAAAGTATTTGATTGAAATAATAAAACGTTGTGAAAAATTGTGTCTTCAACTAAATCGGTTATTCCGGTTTATTCGGCTGTACGAAATGAATAGATTTACGCTTAACCTTTTAAGGACGGGAGTGGTCGATATATGGACCAGCCAGAGGACACAAGAAGTTCAATGAATTTATTAATAATATTCATGTCTAATAATAGGTCAATTTTAACGTAATTTTTCCCGTCCTTAAAACGTTGTTGGATATTATTTCCAAAGTGAGTACTGTGTTGCCGAAACAGTGCGAATTTTGAAAATAAATGTCTGTCGAGATGTGACTTGTGCTTTTTATGTGTCTGATTGAGCTATTTGTGAAATAGGGCCCCAAACCATCGAAAATGTGCTGCAAAATTGAGTTTACAGGATGGGTTACTGCCAAGCTAGTCGAGGCAGCCAGTTAAATTAAATGATATTCCATATTTAATCGGAAGATTTACTTTTTTCAATAAATCAACAAACTTACGAAAATATTGAACTGGTTATTTTATTTTTAAAAAGACACCAATAGATCTGGTGCACACTTTATTACACTGTATAACTAAATTTAATATTGTACTGTGCATATATGGGGAATTTCCTACAAAGGGAAGGTTAAAAGAGGTATAAACATATTTCCTTAACACAAAAGACACATATAGCGAAATATGTATTTCAACATTTCCCAAGATTCAACCGATGACAATAAAAACTCATAAATAAAGGATATGTAAAAAAAATGTTAAGATATGTCAGTGGATACTGTGGTAAAAATTATTTGTACCTTTTGTTGTATTCTACCCTAACTCATGTAAGGAGACGCCGGGGGCAAAAAGGATAAAGTTGTGAATTACATATTTTTACGAATAGCTGTCCTCATGTTATGGTTCTCTATTATACACAATTTTTAGGATATACCAAACTAGAGCATTTGAGAAATATTTACGCTTACCTGAGCGAAGCTGGGTAACTCAACTAGTTGTATATAAAATATTATTTTAAACATATTTTTTCCTGCCTTCCGTAACATTAAACTTCAGTGACTTTTTTGATTTATTAATTAATTCAAATCAATTCAACTGTACTTAAAATGGTAATGGCCGAAATAGAACCTGACTACCAAAATATTGTAAGCTGTAGTAATGAAAAGTACCAAATTAAAGTGCAAATAGCTTTGAACAATAATTTACAGACGAACGAATATCAAAAAGGTGAAAATTAAATCTCCCAAGAGTCCTCACAACATTTTCCTGTGCGTTTTATCATCAAAAGAGAACTTTTTTAAAATTAAAAGGTCAGCAGTCGACAGAACACTTGACGGAGAGAGATTCGGGTTCTGGTAACCTGTTTTCTAGGGCATAGTATAACAGAAACAGAGAAACGCTGTTTTGGATGCTCGTTCGTGGAATTTATTAGGGCTGTTATCAGTTACCGCACCATCGCCTTAAGACGGGGGGATGGAGTGGAGCATTCATTTTACGATTACGCTGACACAAAGCTGAATTATATCAGAAGCTTCTTTTTTTTTTAAATTGAAGCAATTCGTGCGATACGCCTTGAAAATATGCCAAAATAATATCAGCCGAAGTAAACACAGGCAGAGCGGTCGGTGAGACGTTGGATTCTGGTGGGTGAGGTGATAAATGCGGCTGAGTGAGTGCTACTCTAAGCGGGCAAAATCCTTGAGAAATTCTTGAAGAGAAGTTGTGGCAATTTGTGAAACTGAAAGTTTCTTCAGTTTTGCGGGTTCATTGAGACATGCGTTCCATTGGGGAAACGTTCCGTGTGGCGTGCACTAAATCGGTGGAAATTTAGAGGGCACGAGACAAGGTCACGCCGAGACAACAACGACTTTTTTTTCTTCCCAAATTCAGTTTGACTTCAAACGGAAGCAGTTGTGACCTAGAAATCTGCAGGTGGGTCTCATCTACCGCCTGGCTAGGATGCGGTAACTTATTTTGATCGTATTTTTTCATATCTTTGACATGCATTTTTTTACGTAACGATCATGCAATTGCATAATTTAGTGGCAAAAATCACTTACAACATTCGAGGGTAAAATGTGTCCTGGCAGGTACTTGACGTTCTCGTGGGTCTCGTTGATGATTTCGGTTAGCTTTCGGTCCTCAATCATTTCCTCGTAAACGTACATTGTGACGCGGTCCTCGAACTGCGGGAGGCGGGCCGCATTCGCGCCTACGATTTTCGCAATTGCCGATCCCCTGTTTTGAGTAGAAATTTTAACCGGGTTATATAACACGTCATTTTGTAGCTATATCGTAATCCAGAGATAAATCAGAACACAAGATCTCACAGCACACGTCCTGCGGCGGCACAGAGATTTGGGGCTCCAACATCGAGCATGTACTTACCAATTACCGGAGCCGACGATGCAAACGTTGTACTTTTGCGACATTTTTCCTGAGCACTTGGTTTCTCGTGTAGTTGGCGACTTGGGAGATAAACGTAAATGTGTTCGCGTGAAAGTTGCTTGTCGCTGGGTTAATTACGGTCGCGCCAAGAATCAGCTGAAGACTGATCTTAGCGAGCGCGGGCAGACCAACTTTATACTTCGGTCAGTGGACGGCACGGCAACGAATTCGTCCGACTCTCAATTCTCAGCGACGGCGGACTTCGGCGTTATTTTTATCTACTGACCGTGCAGCACGATTGATAAGAAGCCAAGTGCATGTGCATTATTTTACCGAGAAAACAAATAAGTGCGCGAAGTCGTGGGACAAGAATTCGGGGTGTGGGTGCACACTTGACAGTTTACCGTCGTTGACATTCGGATAAAGTGACGTACCGTCATTGAATTCACAATTGAAAATTTTAGCTGGGACAACATTGAAGAATTTTAGGAGGTAACGAACCTGTCGTTTTAAAAAAAAATCTAATCAGAATCACTGCTTTGTGCTTGCCGCCGCACAGTGATCTGTTATCACGAAAATAAGGGATTCAATAACTGCCGCTCTCCATTTGCGCTCACAGCTATAAAAAAAAACAATTTTTAATTTTTTTAAGGATGCCGCTTCTAACATATATGTGGGGTTAAGCGTCACTATGTAAATTTATTTTTCTTTTATACTGTTCTATTAGAAAGGCTAATGTCTGTACTTTTATTTGACATGCTGGTTGTTACCATTTTTGCAAGTACATTTAGGAAAAAATCACGTATGCGTGACTGCGGCCGATAACCGCCAGTAAACTGAAGTATACGTTACTTACTTACTACGTGACTCCGGCCGTCAAAGTGTTAATATAACGTACTGCTCATCTGTACGTTTTGATTAGAAGCGCGAGGTGTACGATTTTTGTTCCTTCACTTTCGCAACTCTGGGGCTTGCTCAGTGTTTGTCAGTTCAACGAACAGGTTATTAGAGAGGAGAACTGTCATTTGGCCTTTTGCACAAAAATTCTAAATTAAGACCACTACTTTTATAATTTCCACATCGAAATGCTATAATTAACTGCTTGCGCCCACTGCAAGAGTTAATTCCACATTAAATACGGCGTCTGTTAACAATTAAACTGATATTCGTCATAAGCCCTGAGTTTATCCGGGATTTCAGATGGGATAAAACTGGGGCGCCACAGGTTTCTCACACCGAACTGTCATTTGAGGTTTAAAAATCAATATGGCTAGGGCGTCCTGTGGCGTCACAGGGTTGTCAACGAACAGGCCTAATGTCAGAACTTTGTTAGTGTGCTAAATTGCCCTAACTTTACTGATTTGCTTCTTGGAAATTAATTTCGACGACTTAGGATTTTCAGGGAAGTTTAGATTGTTGGTACTCCATTAAAAGCCAAAGTTCTGTTTTTATTTTTTAGAACCGGTTTCGCGTTTTTTACTGATCGAGAAATATATTTTATATTTGCCCGCATCGAGAGGGCTACTCTACGCAATATCTCCCGGATACACAAAGGACCGTTTTGTAAGGTAATTCGAGGTATCGACCCCCATTCAATTCTAGAGCCTCCGCGAGACATGTTACCTTTTTTACTTATTAAGTTTATAGATAACTTGTTATAGAGAACTTAAAAGGGGGGTTTTTTTTTTGTAAATTTCAAATTAAGGGCCCAATGAGTTATGTGAAATTTTGAAAAGTTGAATAAATTGTTATTCTAGAATTTGATTAATTCGTTTTATTTTACCCTTTTAAAAACAGTTTATTATTTATAATTTGTAAGGAAAACGGAGATTTTTATTGGGGGTGAAGCGATATTTGTTAAATAGATCAATCTTGATCGGTTAGAGCAGCCAATTGTTTTAAGACAGAGCTTCTTAAAGCAATTAATGCTTGAAAATACTACAAAATTTGTTTAAACAAAAGCAAATAAAGCATAATTAAATTTTCACGAATCGATTTCTTTTATATCACGCTGAAAAAAGTTTTTTCACAAAAATGTCGTTCACGGCAATCAGCTGGGCATTTATGAAACAGATATAAATATAAAAATCATTGTTTCTGTTTATTTTCAAGTGTTTTATACGAGATCAGCGGTTGAGATCTTATATGTCAGTGGCAAATTCTTAAATTAAAACACCTTGATCGTTTATTAGTTAATATTCATTTTATCAGTCACAAATTCTTATAAATATTGATAATCAAGCAGGAATAAGGATTAAAAAACATGTTTGGAATTTTTAAGCATTTTTGTAAACATTTATTGGATTTAATGCATATATTTCTTACATGTTTGTTAAATAAATATTTAATTCGCATTAACAAAAAACCAGGGCTGCAAAAAGTAAATAAACGAAACTGAAAGAACAAAAATGTACCTACGTTTCTGTGCACATAAACTAAACAAGTATCAAACGGAGGGTTTCTGTGCACATAAACTTATCAAACGTAAACCAGTGTATGTTTCAGTGCACATGAACTAAACAAAAATGTACCTACGTTTCTGTGCACATAAACTAAACAAGTATCAAACGGAGGGTTTCTGTGCACATAAACTTATCAATTTCGTTTATTTGCTTTTTCGGTTTGTGTGCACACGCCAAGGAATAGTTTCGTTTCGTTTCGAATTTCTTTGCAGGGAGTTTATTAAACGAAACAAAGCGAATTTCCTAATAACGAGGTTTATGTGCACAGAAACCAGGGCTGGAAAATTAAATTAAACGTGCGGTTTCGTTGCGGTTTTTACTCAATTTTGCAGTTCTACAAACTTATTCTTCTGAGAAATTTTAATATGTTCCTAATTCATTTGGCGCCCTAAATCGACCGGCGCCCTCGGGCGCCGCACGAGCTTGCCCCCTTCCCCATCCCCCTGCACCCCCTTCCCTTCCCACCCCCTTCCCCCTCCCTTCCCCCTCCATCTCCCTCCATCCCCCCTCCCTTCCCCTCCCCCTTCCCCCTATCCCTTACCCCTCCCCCTTCCCACTATCCCTTCCCCCTCCCCTTCCCCTACCCCTTCCACACCCCTACCCCTTCCTCCTCCCCTCCCCCTCCGCCAAAGGCCGGTACTATATACAGCTCAGAGCTGGCCTCATTCTTCGTCCCGGCTCTATTCCCTGTCTTTGATTTTGGGGCGTGTGCTGATCGAGGCGCGGTTGCTTTTGCGGTCACATTTGCAATCACGCATGCCACCCTCGTTATTACGAAATTCGCTTTGTTTCGTTTAATAAACTCCTTGCAAAGAAATTCGAAACGAAACTATTCAGTTTCTGTACATAAACCTCGTTATTAGGAAATTCGCTTTGTTTCGTTTAATAAACTCCCTGCAAAGAAATTCGAAACGAAACGAAACTATTCCTTGGCGTGTGCACATATACCCAAAAAGCAAATAAACGAAATTGATAAGTTTATGTGCACAGAAACCCTCCGTTTGATACTTGTTTAGTTTATGTGCACAGAAACGTAGGTACATTTTTGTTTAGTTCATGTGCACTGAAACATACACTGGTTTACGTTTGATAAGTTTATGTGCACAGAAACCCTCCGTTTGATACTTGTTTAGTTTATGTGCACTGAAACTATTGCACGTTTAATTTAATTTTGCAGCCCTGCAAAAAACTGCGGAATCTCTCGTCCCATTGAGGCAGGTCGACGGCCAATTTGGCGGACGCCTGACACAGGAGATTGAGCGGTCCATCTTTATATATGTTTGTGATCAGATTGTAAAAATAACATTATTATTTAGCATTCAATTTAAAAAGAAAAAGAAAATTTAGCATTCAATTTAAAAATAAAAAGAAAATAAAGAAAGTCGATTCCAACTAGATTAATGCTGAAAGAGATGGTGTAAAATTCGGAAACGCTATTGTGACTCAATTTTGCTCTAGTACATCTCTAAGTTGTCACGTAGAGTTGTCATGTGTCATTTTACCAACTCCGCAGTTTGTTTACGACAAGTTACCCCATAAAAAGGGATTATTCTTCCAAACGATGGGGTCTTACAGCAGAAGTCGGTCTAGATCCCGAAGTCCGCGAAGCCCCAGACATAAGCGTTCACGTTCGAGATCCAGACAGCGATCACCGTACACAAAATCGCGAAAATATCGCAACGATCGCAATCGTTCCAGATCCAGGAGCAGTCGCACTCCTGAAAAGCGCCAGTACAGGCAGGAAAACGGACGACGGGACCAAGACGACTCAGGGAAATATGAGGAAAGAAGTAGATCTGTCCGCAGGCCAACCGAAGACCGGTGGCCAAATGATAAATTTTTTGAGAAAAATCACAAGCGCGACACGAATTTTCACAAGGCGAAGAAGTCTCATTTTGAGGATTTCATGGACTCTCGAAGATTTCAGAGGGAAATAATTGGAGCGGAAGGACTCGCCAATGTTTGGACAAAGTCGCCTGTTAAGCCCGAGAGTTCTGGTGATGAAGATGATGTAAAATTTGAGCCGAACACTCAACAGGCTAAGAAGAAAAAGAAGGAGAAACACAAGTCCAAGTCGAAAAAGAAGAAATCGAAAAAATCAAAGAAAAAGAAGAAAAAGGCGAAGAAGGTGTCATCTTCCAGCAGCTCGGAGAGTGAGTCTGAAGTTGTTGATGCTGAAGAAGTTTGGGTTGAGAAGACGGACGAGACAGACGAATTTAATAGAGACTCCTCTCGTCTGGATAAGCCGTCGACTTCCAAGGGTGCTGCAACTGGAGACGAGGAAGTTGGCCCTGTTTTGAGGCATACGAGCGGGCTGACCCACAAGGACTTCGGACATGCCCTGCTCCCAGGAGAAGGTGCTGCAATGGCCGCTTACATAGCCGAAGGGAAGAGAATTCCTCGACGTGGTGAGATCGGCTTGACCTCAGACGAAATCGCAAGATTCGAAAGTGTTGGTTACGTGATGAGCGGCAGCAGGTAAGAATTTTAAATTTATATTACTTGGAAGGTAATTAACGCAATCTGATGTTGTTTTACTCTTATAGACATCGGCGAATGGAAGCTGTGCGTATTCGTAAGGAAAACCAGATTTATTCAGCGGACGAGAAACGTGCCCTCGCCATGTTCAGCAAGGAGGAGAGACAGAAGAGGGAGAATAAGATTTTGTCACAGTTTAAGGATATGATTAATTCTAAGTTGAAGTCGGACAAGAAATGAATAAAACAACCTTTCAGACCTCAAAGATTGAGTTTTTAATGAATTATTGTAGGAGAACTTGAGTTTAAATTTTATAGAAGTTGAAATCGAGCTTCCTTTGTATCATATTTTGTTTGTTCCTAAGACAAAATATGTTTTCGGCTGCCTTGAAATCGGTACTTCGATTTTAAGTATTTTTATGGAAATTTGGGCAAAGGTAAAAAAATAATTTCCTTAAATTCGGCATATTGAGTTAGTTTTTCCGCGTTAAGTAACATGGTTTAAGTTGATTAAATGGGCAAATGAAGAAAAATCGATACAAATCGCAGCAATCTTATTTTTATGGGATTGAATTTTACCATATCATGATTCCAGATTTTCTATATTTATTTAATATTTTTGCCAATGGAACTTTTCTTAGGACCAGGGTTTTACTACAGTCATTAAAATTCCTATGAATAGAACTAACTATGGTCTGAATGAGGCTATTTCACGCTGCTCTCGGTTCTTTAACTTTATGGCTCAGTTGGTTTGATTCTATAAATTCGCCTAATCTGTTTGGCTAAGTGGACTATTACTTGGTTGCGTGTACAATTTAATTTTGTTACTTGTGATTGTTTGTAGCCGGAGGTTTTTTGATGTTAATATCCTTACTCTCTAAATTAAATATAAATATAGGAGCATTTTCCTTGCATATGTACCTATAGTATGTATGTAGCTTGGATTAATTAAGTTTTATTGTGCTTGTTCTGTTGGAATTATGTTTTTGTAGGCAAATGAAATAAATAAATAAATAAATAAAGAATTCAAGTTTTGGAAATTGTGAGGTAGCTTAAGCGGAAATATGTAAAGAACTGCCTTATCGATTAGAGCTGTCAATTTTTCGGAAAAAGGTGGTTCCGTGGAGAGTTGGAGAAAGACCGGTATTTGTTGATTTTATGGAATATATTATCAAGAAAAGGATGTAATCGGAAGAAATCATTGTAAATTTTACTCTACAGATATTTTTAATTCAATTCTTCTACCTAAACAGCACTTTTTCATGTTCTTATTCAAATTCAAATATCTGCAATTTCCCGCCAAACTAACTCCGAAATGTCTTTCTCTTAAGTAAAATTGAGGTTGTGTTGAACGAAGTGTGAACCCGAGAGGAGTGCTCGTTACTTCACATCCGAAATAAGTTAAATCACGCGTCCCCCCGAGCCGCAATAATCTGCTTAGTTCCAGTTTGAAAAAGAGTAAAAGTAAAGCATAGAAAAATATAAACATCGGTCATTCATTCAGCTGGTGAGCTGAAGCTGAGGAGGTTTTCTTTTCTGCGAAGTTGCCTTGGAGCGCCGTTCTAATTAGCACAAAGTGCTCCGGCAAGTAGGCTTTAGCTTCGCTGGGGGCACATGATCGTGATCAATTGCGCCAATTAAAATATATGGAATCATTCAGTATTTAGCAGTAAATGGAAAGTGGTCGTTGGTAATTTCCGTGAGACAGTACGCAGCTGGAGCTCAGAGTGGATCTTCTTGTTATTGATGGTGCTCGAGCGTGAGTCGCGTTCTTTTCTTGAGGTACTCGCTTGATATTAGCCAGAGTTTATTTATCATGGCAACGAACGAATTGCCGTCTCCCAGCGAAATGGCTTTAATAACGCCCAACAGTGAGGCGCCCCGGTTCTTCCCGGGCTCCAACGAGAAGGAATGCAATGACAGCAGGGACAGCGAGGATAAAGTGAAGATGAAGAAGCAACTGGGCCTCCTCGAGGGAGTCGCTATAATCCTGGGAATCATCTTTGGATCGGGAATTTTCATTTCACCAAAAGGAGTTATCAGAGAAGTGGAGGCTGTGGGCACTTCACTGCTTATTTGGGTGCTATGCGGCTTACTCTCGATGATCGGAGCCCTGTGCTACGCTGAACTCGGGACCTGCATCCCTAAGTCAGGAGGTGACTACGCCTACATTCTGGAAGCATACGGGCCACTGCCAGCGTTCCTGTATCTCTGGGACGCAATGATGATTTTTGTGTTAGTATCAAAATCAACATAAATCCATCTCCAGAAAGCGGTTATAAGAGTAATTATTTAATTTTTTTCAGGCCAACTACAAATGCGATCATGGGTCTTACATTTGCCAGTTACGTGCTGCAGCCCTTCTTCCCAGATGAGTGCAAAATTCCAACTGGGGCTCTTCAATTAATTGCAGCAGTAACGATATGTAAATTGTCATTGGCTGGTGATTGTGCAATTTTTATTCAGAATTTATTGTTCTGTCATTTGAACAGGTTTTTTGACCTTCTTGAACTGCTACAACGTGAAGGCTACAACAAAAATGCAAAACGTGATTATGTTTACAAAAATTGCAGCGCTCGTTATGATCATTATTATCGGAATCGTTTTTATGGGAATGGGTGAGGCTGCTGATTTAATATCTTTTTGCTTAAAATCGTTATCGGAATCCATTATAATTGTATTATTTGTTTTTTATTTTAAGGAAATGTTGAGAACTTTAAAGATCCTTTCGAAGATACAGAAACTGATCCCGGAAAATTATCAGTTGCATTTTATTCGGGCATCTTCTCTTATGCTGGTTGGAACTATTTGAACTTTATGACTGAAGAATTAAGGGAGCCTTATAAGAATCTTCCTAGAGCTATTTATATTTCATTGCCTTTGGTAACTGCTATTTACGTGCTCGCAAACATGGCCTATTTGGCAGTACTCAGCCCCCAACAAATAATGGCATCTGAAGCCATTGCAGTGGTAAGTTGTAATATTATTATAATTTTTTTTTTAAATTCTATATATCTATTACTTTCAAAGTTTACTTATTGTTAGACTCTCAGTCCGTTGAATGAGCTGATTGTAGTAAATTGAAATGAAAATGATGAATATTAAAAACCAAAAATATACGTTGTTTCCTTCCTTTTTTTTATAAATTATTCTTTTTTAAAATACTAAATACTCTCTAGTCCTTTAAATTAATTAAGGGTACTCTTTGCGAACAAGGGAAATATTTGGTAAATCTAATATTTTGCAGAAGGAGCATTTTAAGTACGTACATTTACAAAATCTGAGCTGAAGTTTAAAAATAAACAATTAAAATAATTTGTAACTTAAAAATTACTAAAAACCGATAACTTGTCTCACAGTATATTAAAATTTAAAAATCATTAATCATCATTTTCTTTTCAGACATTCGGCAACAAAGTTCTAGGGATGTTTGCAATAATTATTCCAATATTGGTAGCAATTTCGGCTTTTGGGGGACTTTGTGTCCATATTATGACATCATCTCGTATGTGTTTTGTAGGCGCCAGGAATGGTCACATGCCTTCACTTTTGTCTCACATTAATATACAAAAATATACACCAACGCCTTCGCTTATATTTTTGGTAAGAAACATAGAAGCGCTTCAAAGGCAAATAAATTCATTTAATTTCCCTACAGTGCATTTTGTCTGTCATTATGCTGCTTATAAGCGATGTATACGTTTTAATTACCTACAGCAGTATAGTTGAATCATTCTTTATTATGCTCTCGGTATCTGCAGTACTCTACTTCAGGTGGAAGCATCCTAATATGGAAAGGCCTATCAAGGTGATTTTGAATATATTTTCGGTTATTTTTAATTATAATTTTATTTATTTTTTTTCCCCAGGTCCAATTGTGGATACCGATTGTATTTGTTTTGGTTTGCGCTTTTCTTATTATTGTACCTTGCTATGTGGCTCCCTATGAAGTCGGAATGGGAATCCTGATTACAGTGATCGGAGTGCCTTTTTATTATGCCGGCGTTGTTTGGGAGAAGAAACCGACTTGGTTGCAAAATGCCATTGGTAATAAATTTTAAAAGAATTTTTGTTGACATAAAAAAATTTATCTCTCCAGGACAAGTAACATATACGTGTCAAAAAATCTTCATGTCAGCTAAGGAGGAACAAGACTGAATCTCCTGGAAGAATCTCTTGATTTTTGTTTATTTATTTTATTATTATCCTATTTTGTGGCCATAATATGAAACTAAGATTTTTAAAATTGAAATTGTTTACAGCTCTCTTTCTATTTTTAGAAAAAATTTTGTTTAAGAATTATTTATGTATTGCTTAATCTTAAGCTTTGTAGTTTTTGTACTGTTTTAATATTATTATTTTTTTTTTGTATTTAAGGCGTTAGGCGTGCGTTTTAGAGTGTGTACTTAAAATTTGTCAGTATATTTATTGTTTACACTAGAAAATTCTGAAGTTTCATTTCTAAATTATCCTTGAATTTGAAAAAAAAAACAGTCTAATCTCTTTACTACTATTTTTATTTGTGGGTTATCCATGAGACCATTATGAAAAAATTTCTTTAATTCTTTTTACACCATTCCCATTTAGTATAATGGATTTCTTCAATATTAGTTGAACATCCATTGGGGTATGCTTTACGTAGAAAAATTCTACGATTTCCAAGAGGCTGTACTTCTCTAAAATTACCTTCAGGATTTTCAACAGTCTCGCTATTAAACAATTGACGAAAACGATTTATCTATAAATTTTAATTGATTAGGAATAATTTATTGTGCCATTTGCTTAAGATTTACCTGAGATGACGAGATTTTAAGGGCATCTGGGAAAATTACCCATGTAACAACTTCTTGATACGGTGGATATGTAAGCGAACCTGTGAATCATCAAAAAAGATCAACGATATTTTTATATTGTAAACATTTTTTGAAAATGTCTTTTTAAGAATCCTCATGAATATTTATTTCTAATTCGGCCTTGGGATATATTAAAATTCTCTACCGAAAAATTTGTTTTGTAAAAATTTGGTTTTATAAATAACCGCTTGAGCAATTCTGTAAACAATGTGTTTTGATTGGGGCATTCGATTCAATAAAAACAGGTAGAAGAAATAGGTCTCTGTTTAAAAGAGAAATTTGCTCTATTTTAATTTGGCGAACAATCTTGGACTAGCTCATTTTATGCTCTTACGAATATTTAAAACTATTGGGTTGGCACGAAAGTAATGAGACACTATAGAAAACTCTACTCATGTTGTTTTTCTAATCAATTGTTTTAGACCATATTCTAGTATGTTATAGAAAATTCTAGGTGCTTCAGTCCTAGGGGTATATAAAAGCGCACGCACGATTAATTCAGTCAGTTTGAAGAAAAATGGATGAGCGACAAGTTCGAGCTTTATATCTTTACGAGTTTTTGTTAGGCCATAGCGCGCGAGCTGCGGCAGACAACATCAACACTGCATTTGGCTCAGATACTACAAGTCACGCAACAGTGTCTCGTTGGTTCAAACGCTTCAGTACAGGAGACCGAAGCCTCGAAAGTCAGCCTCGCTCGGGACGACCACCAGCTTTCGACAATGATGATTTGCGCCGTGAACTGCAACAGAAGCCGGATGCAAGCACTTGTGAATTAGCGACAAAACTGCACTGCAGCCATCACGCTATAGAACATCACCTGCACGAGCTCGGATATAGGAGAGTTTTATCCCGATGGACACCTCATGCCATCACAGACGCCATTCTTGCTGCTCGGGTCGCCGTCTGCCGATCGCTACTACTTCGACCGCGCCGGAAGGAGTTTTTGGAAGATTTGGTTACAGGGGACGAGTCGTGGGTTCTCTACGAAAACAATACGCACCGTGCCTTCTGGCTGCCACGAAAGGAAGACCCACCTACTCAACCAAAGCAATATCAAAACCGCGGCGAAAAAGTTCTATTGTGAGGCTTTTGGGATTCTCAGGGCATGCTGTTTTATGAATTATTACATAATGAAACAGTTAATGCTAACACATATGCGGCGCAGCTCGATAAACTAGCCACAGCTATCAAAGAAAAAAGACGAAGAAGAGCCAATGTCATTTTACTTCATGACAACGCTCGCCCCCACACTGCATCCACCACCCGCCAACAACTGCAGGGCTTAGGCTGGGAGACGGTATCTCATCCACCATATTCCCCAGACATTACCCCTTCAGACTATCATTTATTCAGAGCCATGAAAAATGATTTGCGTGATAAACGCTTTATTAATGAAGTTGAAATTATTTATTAATGAAGTTGAAACCTACGTAGCCACCTTCTTCAACTCACGGCCCGCTGAGTTCTGGGCAACAGGCATCCAGTCCTTGCATATACGTTGACAACAAGTCATAGATGCCCACGGCGAGTATTTGATTGACTAAATGTATAGTAAAATAAAAATGTTAGAATTTAAAATGTAAAAACAAACTGTCTCATTTCTTTCGTGCCAACCCGATACAATAAACACTTTCACGTACCTTTATATGTATAAAATGTATCTAAATTAATGGTTCCAATTAAAGAAAATAATGGAAATGTAACTCCCATTTCTACAGTATCATTTTCATCTTGAAGATTTTCGAGTTGATCAGTAATAATTCGAATTTCTGGTCCATCAAATTCGGAAATCTGAAAATGTTGTTCAATAAAAAATAAGTAAACAAATAAATCCATAAAATTGGTATACTTGAAAGAAAAATGCTAATATTGCTGCACCGTCCGAATTTTTAAGAGCTGCTTGCATGGAAGCATACTTTTTGTTTTTATGCACAATATGCATTTCAGCAGGATAGTGAATATTGTTGAGAATGTGTTCAGAACCACAGTCGTTTCTATTTCCCCAACGAAACTGAACATGGTCGAATTCATATCGGCCAGCTAACTTACCACCAGTTATGTATGGGACAAAATCACCCAAATTAATTTCTTTCTCAGTTAGGTTTCCCGCAAACAACGCGACTGAAATTAAATATTATTTAATCATTTGTTTCAATATTACAAAATTGCATGTTGAAATCGAGACGAAGAAAAAACAATCCAATTCTTTTACATGTGTCTTTTCTTAATGCAAACCTGTGGAGGAAATATTTTTCAAAGTAATAGGAGCCGGAAGAAGATTTCGATATCCAATCATTTCAATTGCTGGCATTTTTATTGGTATAGCCTGGAAATAAATAAAGTTCAAAGTATCTTACGTAACATTTTTTTTGTTTTTCACTTACATCAATAATTTCAATAGGGGATTGAATGCTTCCTGGTAAACATGTTGGCTTTTTTAACATATCTGCCCTTTGTGGTGTACACCACGTGTACAATACATTTACCTTATTTTCATCGTAATCTTAATTAGACGACATAAGAATCAACATGTTATTAAATTGACATATAGTACCAGAAGTATTCTTTTTATTCTTTTTCACAATCGGAGGACATACGACCACAGGATGTTTTTGAAAATCACAAGGTAATTGTGTTTTACCACAAGTGCAAGTTGGCGGTCTATAATCCGCCAGATCAAGACCTGTTGCACATTTTCGCTCTCTCAGGAACATAGTCTTTGCGATGTGTTGATGATTTGGAGTAACAAATAGTTTCAACATTTTCTTATATATTTTATCCAAATCAGTTTCAAATCGTTGTCCTTTGCTAAGAATGGTAAAAACTGATTCATCGATATGCCGCGTCACTTTATCAAATTTTAATTTTAGCTGTTCCTTCAGACGTTTTTTATCGGCATCATATTGATTGGAAAACTCTTCAAATTTTTGGAGAATTTCAAATTCCAGATTATGGCATTTTTGCTCTATAAATTTTGATAATTCGCAGATAACGTATTCCTCTGCTCTTTCTTCTTCTACTTCTTCCATTGAACAATTTTTACATTAATATGAAAACTGGTTCAAAATAAACTAAAATTCATGATAATAATGTGACAATATATTTTGGTTACTTTGTTCAAATGTTTTGAAGGTAGTGAATTATACCAAACAAACATATTGAACTACATGACTATGCCTTAAATTAAATCAGTTTTGTTTTAATCCACATAACTTAACACTAGAGCGCACGCGTGGGGTCATACGTACCCCAGTGTTTCATTTTGCTTAATATAAAAACAAGCTGTTTTACATTAATCTTTAAAAATGTGGTTAAAATAAAGTTGCTTTTCTATAATTATAATAATTGTTTCATTAATAACACTATTTGGCTAAATAAAATTGTCCCCAAGTTGGGGTACACATGTGGGAGACATGTGCTCTCACGTACCAAACAGGGGCGCGTGCGCTCTAGTGTTAAAACTGATTAATTCTATTGCAAACACACTACAGAAGGTAAAACCGGTTTTGTCAGCTGATTACATATAATAATAATTAAAAAATTAATCTAATCCAGTTGTATAATAGCAGAAGTTTTCAAGGTTGAGTAGTGTATTTCATTTCGGTTAATTGTTTTCAGTTTCGGTAAATCATTAAAGACAAGGCTTTGAGAAATTCTATTTAATATTCCTATAAAATATATAACTTCCCCAAGGGATTGGTTTTTCTTACTTTTTTGTAGGTTTAGAACAAAAAATCTATATTATATGCATAAAAAGTTGAGGTTTTTTTTTTTCTTCAAAAATGTGTGTCAGGTATTTTTTGAACAAAATATTTGTGTTTAATTATTTATAAAAAGTTATACAACAAAAAATGAGAAAAAAAGAAGAAAAACTCTCTCCGACAGACCATAACTATTACATTATTATTTTATAGGATTATATTTTATTTTTGCAGATTGGATAATTTTTGGTGAAGTCATCATGCTGATAAGGATATCAGTAGTCTATAATGACCGTATAAAAAATGATGATAATGAATCAAAACATTTTTCTATTATTACTTAAAGTTCAATAAAAATGTATGACAGGCATTCTTTTATATTTTTCACTTAATATCTTCTAAAATAATTTTTTAAATATACTAAATTTAATATTTGGTTTGATACCCTTTTGCTCTGATGACTTCTTCTAATCGATTTGGCATACTTTTTACAAGTTTTCTTAAAACTTCTACATCGATTGAGTTCCATTCCTCCTTCAGTACTGCTTTAAACTCATTAACATTCATCCATCGACTCTTTTCAATCTTCCTATCGAGATAATCCCATAAGTGCTCGATAGGATTCATGTTAGGGCTTTGAGCAGGCCACTTTAGCACTTCAATATTTTCCCTCTGAAGATATTCCTTTGCCACTCTACAAGTATGCTTAGGATCGTTGTCGTGTTGAAAGACAAACCAATTTCCTAGCAGAAGATACTAGGTAAGGCCCGTAAGTCGACCTTCGTTGAAATGAATATTACCTACTCCATTGGAGTTGAAACAACCCCATACCATTACTGCTTTTGCTCTACTATGCTTCACTGTTGGTGTCATCATTTACTTCTTGAAGTCCTGCCCCTTTTTTCTCCATTTTCGTCGCTCCAAATAATTTTATTCCAATATTCTTGTGGCATATTTTTATATTTTTTGGCAAAAGAAAGACGTTTTACTTTAAAAATTCAACGATCTTTTTTACACCAACTTTTGATATACCGTAATCCGTAGCAATCGATTGCAGTGTTTCGCCTTTCATCCTACAGTTAAACACCGTTACTCTCTCGATGGGTGTTAATTCTTTTTGTTTTGGCATTTTCTAAAACAGAATATTTTATTTTCCAAATTTCATAAAGCAAAAGCAATTGTAATACCTTTAAGAGAATGCAGTTAGGATAATATTAGAATGAAGCTAATATCTGTTCAGTCAGGAAATGATTCACCAGATACAAACTCGCAAAAAAACACTTTAGTTAACTTATTTACCGACACCCCGTCTCTAGGACTTGCTACAAATAAATGGAAATTGCGGAAATAAGAACACTTAGTTTTTATTTTGATTTCTCTTTCCCGGAACCTTCCGCAGAGAATTACACAATTATGAGTTTATTTTGTAAGGGGATCTATTCCTGCATAGAAGAAGGGGAAAAAGGATTGATTGCGTTCAGCTGTGTTAACATAATTTCCGACTCCACTGTACATACTTTTCGCATGGCGCAGGGGTATGTAACGCCTTTACCTTTTAATTGTTTTAAAAAAAAAAACACTTTTAGTTTATTCAGAACAAAAAAATCGCAGTCGTAAAATATCTACATATTTTATTTCTTGTACGTTTCTGTATGAGTAAAAGTATCGGAAACAATGCAATTTAATTACTTGTTGCCTGTTTATCGCTTCTCGTTATATATGTAACATTTTTGCATGGAAAAGAGGGTTATCAAGAAATCATTAAAGCAAAGTGAAATACAAGGTATTTAAAAATTTTATTTTATACTCCTATATAATATATAACACTTAAACTGTGACCGATTTGGATGATGAAAAATCTTAAAACTTAGAAAACAGGTACTTTGATTAGACGAACCAATCCCATTTTGAGTAGTGGACCTCATCGAGGTCTTCAAGGGATTGGTTTTGCGTGTTCACTTTCCTCACGAAGATCCTCCGATTTCCAATAGGTTGAACATTACGAAAATTATCAACTAAAGGTGAATATTCTTCTGAACTGTGCAAATGTCGAAACTTTGATAGCTAAAGAAGAAATAAAAAAATAGTTTTATTATTGTTCATATAATAAAATTATAAAAAAGTTGTTTTTACTTGAGATAGTGAAATTTTGAGAGGATCGGGAAATATAATCCATGTTACAGCTTCTGAGCAAGGCGGTGTTGTTAGAGAACCTGAAAATAAATAATTTAAAATTTAAGAAGTTATTTTTCATCATTTTATTTAAATAAAGAAAATTTAATATGAACATATTATTATTTTATTGAAATATGTAAATACAAAATATCAATATATGTTTAATTGAGTTAATTGGAAAAAATCAAAAGAATCCAAAACTGTTTGCCTTCATTACTGAGTTTTGGATAGTAGTCAGGATTTCGCGCCGACTTTAAACGTCTAGTAAAATCTTAAGATTAAATCTTGAAAGTAGAATTATAGAATATTTTTAAGGCGACATTATTTTTTATATAATGATCTGATACTTGTTCGGAAACAGAAAAAAAACATTGAATTGACAAAACCAGTGTAGTTGGTTCCATTATTTTTAAAAAATTGGTTTACTCAAAACGCAATATAGAGAATTTTAGATACTTAAATGGAATACAATATATATATATATATTACCTTTATAAGTATAAAACCGATCCAAATCAATGCTCGCTATTAAAGAATGAAGTGAAAATGTTGTGCTCAATTCGACAGCATCATTAGCATCTTTAAGGCTAGGCAAATTTTTTACAAATCCACTTAATTCAGGGCCATCAAATTCAGACATCTGTAAACAATAAATACATAATTCTCTGTTTATTAATTTTAAATATATTAAAAATTAAAATTTACCTCAAAAAAGAATGCCATAACAGCTAAACCATCAGAATAAGTCATTGCTTCTGGAACATCCTTATATTTTTTATTTTTATGAACAATATGCATTTCCATTGCATATCGGACATCATTTAAAATATGCTCAGCACCTCGGTTATTTTTGTCACCCCAATGAAAATGGAGGCTATTTACGTCGTATATGCCCTCAAGTTTACCACCACTTATATAAGGTAAAAATTCGCCTAAATCTTTTTCTTTTTGATCCAAGGTTCCCATGTTCATACTAACTGAAATTTATTTAAAATAAATATTAGTTTCTGTTGTTTCGGTAGCCTTTTTTTTTTTAAATGATTTCTAAAGCACATTTTATTTTGACTTACTGGTATGACCATTGTTAGTTAATTTAATAGGAGCTGGGAGTAAATTGCGGTAACCGGTCATATCAATTGCTGGCAAATTGAGTGGAACAGCCTAACCGATAAAAATAACATGATCAGATACATTTTTAAAAGGATTTGATGTTTTATGAATAGATTAATTTTTTATTAGTAGTTAAGTTACTCACTTTGTTACAAGATATTGCTATTGGTGATTGATATTTTCCAGCACATCCTCCGTGTAATTTGCCCCATCGTCGTTGTTCTGGGCGTGCATACCCAAAACGATGACCTTGTGCACCGCCTAAAATATGAAACATTTTATTGTATAGTAAATTAGCATATGTACAAATTATTATAAACAATAATAATTTTATTATTCCGATATAATAAATAATGCATATTTCTATGGTTATAAGGACTATTCATTTACCTATTGCATTAGCGTGACGAATGAAAGGGAAAATAATGGTTTAAGAGATCGCTTTAATTAATTTCACAAATCCAAGTTAGCAAATATGTAAATTTTTTTATCAGTACCTCAAAAAATTACAGAGTGAACACCCAATTGGGTTTTTTTACACGAAAAATACGTTCCCGAAGAATACGTGTAAAAAAAAATACATTGTATTTATAGAAGAATATCATAGAAGATTGGTTCTGAGTCTCAAATATCAAAAATCAATATAATCAATATAAATAAACCATATGGAAACTTTTTTTTTATAATTCTATAATTTTTACATGCTGTATTTATTTTATAAATATTGTACATAAAATAAAGATGTATTATATGAAGCAAATTTTTTTTTGAAAAGAAAAAATATGTTACTAATTTATGAATTACTAGCTGACCCGGCAAACGTTGTTTTGCCATATTAATTATTTCTAGTGAATATTTTGGTAGTTAAATAAAAAATAACTAACTTATTGCAAGTACATATGTGGGGATGGGGTCTATGACTGAAAGAGGAATGGAGTGCTGTGGAGCATGACGGCCTAGAGAACTATTTTCAGCAATTATTAATAAAATGAGAATAAATAATGATAGCACTGCAAATTGATGATAAATTTACTATGAGAATATAACTAACATGAGAGTTGCACTGAGAAAGTAAAACGTCACTGCTACGATCGATGCACAAACAATAATAATGGCCGAAAACTGTGTAGGGAGTGAGAGAAAGCTTATTGTGTGAGAGAGACAGGAGAGTGGGTTCTTTCTCATCCCTACTCCGTGCTGTTTGCTGGGTAAAAGGTGACACCTGTAGAGGCCTGGCGGGGATAACTGATCGATTGATAACACAGCTCCACAAAAAAAATCGAAAAAATTTGATCTGACGTCTGACCACACCTACTATATGTTTTTGAGGTCACTGAATCCGAATCCGAGGTCTATTTAACTCCATCACGTCAGGATTTTTCATAACCTCAAAATTTTAGCATAAAAACGAGAATAATCCACAAAAAAAATCGAAAAAATTTGATCTGACGTCTGACCATACCTACTATATGTTTTTGAGGTCACTTAATCCGAATCCGAGGTCTATTTAACTCCATCACGTCAGGATTCTTCATAACCTCAAAATTGTAGCATAAAAACGAGAATAATCCACAAAAAAATCGAAAAAATTTGATCTGACGTCTGAGTATACATACTATATGTTGTCGAGGTCGCTGAATTTAATCCCGAGGTCCATTTAACCCCTATACTTAACGATTTTTCACAACCTCAAAATTTTGGCCTAAAAACGAGAATAATCCACAAAAAAAATCTAACTAATTTGTGTGAGGCAAGGGGAACACACCTTAATAAAGCACCCCAAAAAGTGTGAGGCGAGGGGAACACACTCAAATAAAGCACCCCGAAAAGTGTGAGGCGAGGGGAACACACTCAAATAAAGCACCCCAAAGGGAATGTAAGCCTGCTACGTCCACGTCGTTGTTCCTGGGTTCGGCAGAACGTAGGCAATTAAAATGGAGTAGTCATCGGCTTGTTGAAAACATTTGGTTACAACATTTAAATTTAAAAACCAAAGAAATATTTTTTCGAAAATCTGTCCATAAGATACTGATAGTTAAATATGACAGCTTAGATTCTATCAATTTTCCCATCCAAATCACATTTTCAGAATTACAGGCATATGCTCCTCACAATCATTGGGATATGAAATAACTTATTTACGGTTAACGGTGTATGGGGTTGTTAAATTTTAAAGTTATGATGTTTCACGAAGATGGATTTCTGATGTTATGTCTATTTAAAGTAAAAGCCAATTTTTGAAATTACCGATCAAGCCATTTCTGATCGATGGATTTGCATTATTTGGGGATAATGTATCTTATTACAAATAGAATTTTGAGTAGCTGAGTTTCAAGGTTATTGGAGTTTTTGGTCACAGGATTACAACAACATTTATTTTCTCACGTTCTACCGATATGACGATACAGTGCAAATGTCCAGAAATACTGGCATACGCGGCTCATGATCGTTGGGTAGCGAGGTCTTGGGGTTAATGAGTATGTAAGATAACAGCTTATGGGATTTATAGGTTTTAGTGAAAAGGCTAAAATAGTGACCGGTTTTTTTTCTTTTAAGCAATAAAGGGATTACAAATTGAAGGGATTATTTTGGTGTTTGGACTAAAATTTGTAGGTTATGTAAAACCTTAAAGTAATAGGGGTTGATAAACCTGGAATTCAGATTCAGCGACCTCGAAAATATATAGTCAGTATGGTCAGACGTTAGATCAAATTTTTTCGATTTTTTTGTGGATTATTCTCGTTTTTAAGCTAAAATTTTGAGGTTATGAAAAATCCTGACGTGATGGAGTTAAATAGACCTCGGATTCGGATTCAGTGACCTCAAAAACATATAGTAGGTATGGTCAGACGTCAGATCAAATTTTTTCGATTTTTTTTGTGGATTATTCTCGTTTTTATGCTAAAATTTTGAGGTTATGAAAAATCCTGACGTGATGGAGTTAAATAGACCTCGGATTCGGATTCAGTGACCTCAAAAACATATAGTAGGTATGGTCAGACGTCAGATCAAATTTTTTCGATTTTTTTTGTGGATTATTCTCGTTTTTAAGCTAAAATTTTGAGGTTATGAAAAATCCTGACGTGATGGAGTTAAATAGACCTCGGATTCGGATTCAGTGACCTCAAAAACATATAGTAGGTATGGTCAGACGTCAGATCAAATTTTTTCGATTTTTTTTGTGGATTATTCTCGTTTTTAAGCTAAAATTTTGAGGTTATGAAAAATCCTGACGTGATGGAGTTAAATAGACCTCGGATTCGTATTCAGTGACCTCAAAAACATATAGTAGGTATGGTCAGACGTCAGATCAAATTTTTTCGATTTTTTTTGTGGATTATTCTCGTTTTTAAGCTAAAATTTTGAGGTTATGAAAAATCCTGACGTGATGGAGTTAAATAGACCTCGGATTCGGATTCAGTGACCTCAAAAACATATAGTAGGTATGGTCAGACGTCAGATCAAATTTTTTCGATTTTTTTTGTGGAGCTGTGATAATTGATCAGATATCAATCACTGAGAGAGGAAGATTTCAACTTTAAAGTTGCAATATCGACTGGACGGCAATCGATTATAACAATCGCACTTTCTGTTTTCACTGGGTTAAATACATACAAATTTATCGTTCGACCATGATTAATCAATTGCCATCGTGCAACTGCGCATCTGTGGATGAAAGTAAATACTAATATGGCTATTAAAAAATAGAGGTTGGTGGTAGAAAGGTGAAAATTTTGGGCCACCCTTATCATCTAGGGGTATAAAAAATAGCCTACGATCTATTCTCAGACCTACCAAATATACACAACAAATTTCATAAAAATCGGTGAAGACGTTTCGGAGGAGTTCGGTATCAAACACTGTGACACGAGATTTTTATATATATAGATGAAGAAATTGTAGATATAATATAAACAAAAAAATTTCTTAAAATAGCAATTTATCGTGCTAAAACAACTAGAGTTTGAAATTTGTTTTATAATTCGTGTTAAATCAAAATCGTGTTACTGAATATAATAGCAATTTAAAAAGACCTCTGTTTTGTAAATTTCTTATGAAATATGTGAGAAAATAAAATGAATAATTTATATATGCATGTGTTTTAGTTTTTGATTATAAGATATGCGTATGAAACTGATATCTTTACTGTTTTACACTTAAAGTTAATATATAGTATTGTTCACTTTCTGGAAAAAACTGGTTTTCTAAAATATTAGGCAATGTTACTAATTTAAAAATATAATTCTATCTAGTGTATGCTTTTCACACGTTAAACCAGAAAACGAAAAATGTAAAGTAATTTTACAAGTTTTACATGAACAAAGTCACTTGTGCTTGGATAATTCATTAGCTAAAAGTAAAGAAAGATCTTGATATAAATATAACAAAGTAATTTCTTCATACTGAAATATTATTTTTTTCAATAAGTAAATTTATGAATTCATAATGAATTGAATTTTACTGTCATTTATTTTCTTCCACTGTTTAGGAACTTATTTTCATACACTGAAAAGGAGCAAATACACAATCAAATTAATATAGTGTTAACTTTTAAGTATTAGTCGAAACATTTTTTTTTTAAATAATGAATAGCTTTTGTTTCTCAGAATATCGAATTAAAAGACACTTTTTATTACAAACAGTATTTTGGATTATATTAATTTTTTCCAGAAACCGCCTCAATTAGTAAAAGTGTGGTATTACTTAAGTATTAATTTTCTTCTACGGTATACGATGTGTATGTAGACGTTCATGCATTTTCCAACTATGCACATAATCTAATCCAATATACCTGATGGCAACGACAATGAGCCATTATTCTATTTTTTCTATATTGTAGAAGTTATTAAAAAACAAAATTCTAACTTTGCAAGAATGGTTTAAAAATTAAAACAAGAAATACATAAATGATACGTAACATTCGACCTTGATATTATTATGAGTTTCCCTGAAATTTTTTCTTTTTTTTTAAATAAAAGCTTTAATTAGTAGTGTGCATTTAAGTAGCACACGAAAGGTTTTCACGACGAATGTTATTGTCAATAAAGTGAATGCTTTCTTTTTCTTCTCAGATCTCCAATGTCACATCAGCTTTCTTTTATTTCAATTTCATATATAGCAGTGCTTCGATTATGCACGCACTTCAGTGATTCAAAACTCAGAATTGATTCATTATAAAGAAATGTTATTCCCCAGCATAAGATAGGATGAATAACCTTAAGAAGATCTAACGTATGTATTTCATTAACTGTTTGGAAAATCCATTAAAACGTTCTGACAGTGAAACATGAAAAAATATTCCCCTTACACTCACCAGACGATGGATGAATGGGCCTACAGAGCGCGTATATGCGGGAAAGCACGTATTTTTGCCTTTTCTACCTGTTCACTTCATACCTGGCTGCATATGACTAAAGTCTGAAATTATTAGATTCGTATCTTTATCGATGAAAAAAACTTGCTCCATGGGCGCATATGTGTAGCTATCTCTAGTGAGATGTAATTCTTTAATGTTCCACCTTCTTAGAGCAGGTCACGTTAGATCAGCAGTAATGGTATTTTAATAACTGCCTTAAAATTATCTAATACGAATGTAATAAATTGAGTTTATGCACTATTCAGTTCATTTATTCTGAGTAAATGCAACAGAACCAACATATTTGCATTGTTATTGAAACTTTTTTTTGTTAATATTCACTTGTTAATATGTGCTAGGTGAGAAAAACTTTAGAATGTGCATTTATTATATCTTTAAGGTAATTAAAAGCGTCATTAACACACGTTTTAGCGAGTTTTTCCCTTTTAAGACTAGATCGATTTCGTTATGGTTATTTAGAAATTATTTGAACAGGATATAATAGACCAACATAGACCATATTTTCGGTTAATCATAAATTAAATTAAATTTTGTAAATAATTTAGGAAAGGAAGATATATGATATATTTTTATATTTGTGATATTTATTAATCTTGGTGATTCTTAAAGGGTACTATGTATTAATATTCATTCATTAGAAAATAATTTTAAGTAAATGAACATTTTTCAAGGATTTATAGTGGACTTGAAAAAGCCGTGTTCAGTCAAGAAACATAAAATTGCTTTATTTTGGTATATTTTGAGTTCGGTACCTCCAAAGAAAAAAAAATCTGAACCCTTATAAGATCACTCGCGTGTCTGTCTGTCTGGCCGTCTGCCAGAATCGATTTTCTCTGAAACCATGCGATGTAGAAACTTGAAATTTGGTATATTAATACATTTAATAACTCACATATTTTGCACTAGTTAACACTTTAAAATATATAAAGAAGAATTAATTTGTATTTAACCCGGCGTCATTGAGGCAGGGTCATTATGACCCTGCACGTTTTATTTACGAAAAATCATAATCAATCAGTCTTAATGAAAGTTAAAAATAAAAATTATTTCATTTATTACCAATGTGTTTTATTGCTGCTACTGATTATATATATTGTATATATTATAAATATCAAATTTTAAAAATTATAAATTATTTTATACTAGGCAAAATAGTAACAATTGTAACAGGGTCATAATGACCCACCTCAACGTTAGTGTTATTTTTTTCCGCCACAATGACGCCGGGTTAATTTTAATTATCATATGGGGTATCATTTCAAAGGGCTTGTTGTGTGAAATACAACAATTTCTTTTAAATAGCATATGTAAAAAGATATTCTCCTCTCATTGGTTTTTTAAAACTTGCTTTTTAAGCGAGTAGCATCCTCAACAAAATTATGTTTACTTCGTTTCTTTAAGCAGAACTTACTACCTTCAAGTATAAAAAAATTATTTGAAAAATATGCGAAAATAGAGCATTGTCTCCTTCGCATTTCCGAAACTACTTAATCTAAAATTAATCAATATTTATTATAAAATCGGGGAATATAAAGCTTTACTTGAAGTTTACAGGGAAATTATAACGAAAGTTATATTTCTTATAAATTTCTAGAAATTCTAGAAAATATGGTTTGGAGATCTCTGCTTGTGAGTCGTACTTGGCCGCTTTGTTTTTGAAAACTGAATGAATATTTAATAATTTATTTTACTGTAAAATATGATATAAACATTCTATTGGCGGTTTTCAGGAAAAGGAAACATTGTAAAACTGCTTTTTCTTGTAGTTATGTATATAACAATTGAAAAATATTTGAAATTAATCGGTGTAGTAAAATACAGTAGAGTCCGGATATAACGACTTCGTTTATAACGACCAACCGGTTATAGTGCCGAAAATGCAAACTCAAGTTAGGTTTCATATAGACTGACTATGAAAACATGTCCGTTTAGTACGACTCCGGTTTAAGCGACCAACCGCTTATAGCGACCTATTTTGACTAGAAATCGTCCACTTAGAACGACGCGCAGTATTGTTTACAATACCTACGCACAAACAATACCTAACCGCCTGTTTTTTTGCATTTATTTTTTATTTTTGAATTTGAAAGTACAACTCTTCAAGAGTATCCAGTAAAAATTGTAGGTCAATTGAAGCAAAACTACCGGAGACACAGTGCCTCGACTTATAGTGGTAGCGAACAACTCAATGCTCTATTAAAACTTTAAAACGCATTTTTCTCCCACTTAGAATGGTCAAAGTCGCTGGACACTGTAACTCAAAATCTACTTGACCGATCTTCTTCAAATTTGACTCTTTCTTTAAGTACATAAAATATGAGGTAGTGAAGTCAAGATAATGTTTTTTTTTTTGCATTATAATTAGTTTTACTATATTATGACAAAGAGACTGATTTTACCGCTTTTTTTCTTTTAAAATTCGTTTTTTTTTAATTTAAAATTAAGCCAAAAATTGGAAAATCGTCAAAAAAAAAAAAATCTCAACGTCATTACCTCGAGAAGCTCATAAACTAACCAAATATATTTGATTTTTTGATTTGAGATAATCCAGTAATGAGTTCTGATGTCCACCCCTTTTTTTTTTTAGAGGACCCAAAGATTTGCTCTCAATGGCTTATTTCTTAATAATTTAGGCAAAAATTTAATTGAATATTCTTGAAATGATACTTTATTATGTGTACAATTTACAATTAAATAGACCTTACCTCCTACCCCCTTAAAGTTATTTTTTATTTATTTTAATATGAATTTGTTTTATTTATTTATAGAAATTAATCTAACTATGTATATTATTATTTCATAATTACAGTAATATTAATACATAAAAACAAGCTTAAATTCATTCATCGGTGCTCGTTCGTTTTGTGCGTCGTCCGGTTAATACGACTAAGTGTCGCCGGTCCCTTGAGGGTCGTTATATCCGGATTCTACTGTAATTCTTTAATTTCGACATCATTTATTCGGCTGATTTAACACTAGAACTACCAAAACCGGTCAAATTGACCGGTACTAAATTTCTTGCTTGAATTAATCATATTTTTTGAAAATATCTCTTAAGAGTAATATCAAACCTTATTAAGGTTCAAAATAACGAGATGTTGCGAACCTATTTCCATTTATAATTATTAATTTAAATGTGAAAGCATATTACTTTAAAGGTGCCAAAAATTATCAAAATTACAAGCTTGAGCGCCGGTAGTTCTAGTGTTAATAAATGTAATTGCCTGAGAAAAATCATTTAAAAATTTGTCAACTATATTTGCATTTCATTCGTGTTTAATATTGGTTTCGTGAATTATTTGGAACAAATTCTAATACAATTATTTACCTATAAGCATATTAGCTTAATTTGTCTACTTCTTTCAATAGAGTTATTTGACTATTTGAAGTAATTGCGTATTCATGTAACTTTATTTATTTCCTTGTTAGCATCACCCACAATAGAAATGCTTTAAAAATTCTTAGGAAGTTTTTCGGTATGGAATGTTTTGCGTCATTATGATGTCTCATACTTCTCTACTTTAATTATTCAATCAATCATCAAGAATTTTGTTGTGTTAACATTCGATAAATATGTAGATCTAATATTTAATATAAACTATACTATTTAGAGAAGATAAAGCGTCAATCCCAGAATTGTTATGTAATATATATGTAGATTAGACTAAAGCTGCTGTGAAAATTTTATAAAATCTTCAATAAATGAAAAATTACAGGAATTCTTAATTTTTATTTAAATCCAGGTATGAAGCCATACAATTTCCGATTTTCAAGAATTTCTTTTTGATAAAATTGGATCACAACATTATTGCATTTATATCTTCAGAGTTTTCATTATATAGAATATGAACAAAATTATAAAATTTATACAATGAATATTTGTAATGCTTGAACAAAATACAAGGAATAATTTTAATCATGTAGTAGGTTTCGTTTTTTGCTATGCCAATAATTTTATTGTATTTACCTATGTATTTTGTCCATATATTGGAATAACCGATAATAAATGTCTTTCAACTTCTAAACAATGGCAATATTGTTTCGTTACAGAGAATGGCCATTTCGTTACAGAGACTCAATCTTTGTATGGGTTATAAACTCAAGTAATGTTTACATTATAGGGAGTTTTTCATTTTAAATCGTTTCGTTTATTACTTTAAAAGCATTGGACCATAGAATCATGTATGAAATTAAGTACCCATTTAACTCGTTTCCTATTGCTTTCATGTAAATGGAAAGGGAGCTGAATTGTTATTTCCAATTTAACTTCCCAATGTTAAAGTAAGTACCTGAAAATGTTAGTTGTTACAACTCTTCCGCTGGTATTAAATACCTTGAATCTCAGACGCAGGTAAAGTTATTGGCCTTCATTGGAACCTATTACGATGTTATCGTAATTACATCAATTGATTGACCTTTACCTACAGCCTTATTTAATCGGAGTTTCCGTTTCAATGAAAGTATTGTTTAGCCTTTGTAGGTATGAAGTTTTTGCTACCAATTTTAGGAAAACCCTTGTGCGATATGAGACCAATTTGCTAATGTATCTATAACATTTCTATAAAGGTTAATGTGCTGAATTATGTATAAACAAGAAATGCAGTTTACGGATTTTATAATATTGTTTTGATTAAATTTGCAAGTTTCTATAACAGGTTTTATAAGTGATGATGATGTATTTCACATAATTGTCATAATGAAAAGGTTTCTTGTATTATGATTACAGACTATGGGATACCTTAAAAAGGAGCTTAGGGACTTTTGATCGATAGATTTCATAACACTAACATAACATAAAAATTCCAGTTTGATCCATTTTTGGATATAGTAAGACAAAAACTTGAACTGAAATATCAGTTGTATAAACGCGTTTTTTTTAAAACCACTATTTGTTAAATACCCGTTTATATTTCCTTATGTAAAAATTATCGACAACTTTTAGACACAGAAAACATACATTTTTTGGGTGATCAATTTTTAACCAAATAATTTTTTAACGTTAATTTAATTTTTGTTTAAAAAGCTTCGATTAAGCTAAACTTTTAAAAGTTAAGCCTGTAGTTAAACATTTTGTCATGCAGTTTTGTGTTTGATGAACCACATTCGAGGATTTTTTGATAAAGGCCATGCACCACACTAGGATAGACCAGGATAACTCTGTTAAAAGTTAATACTATAATTTCAAACGAGATTTTCACAGAAAATGAGTAGTTTCCAAATTTGTAAAATAATAAAGTGGTATTTAAAAGAAGCTGAACTAAAGGGAAAAAATTATTCAAACAAGATTTCCCAGATATGATGATTTGGTTCAAATTGAACTTGCTAAGAAACTGTCCTAATAAAATGATGACGATATCACGAATAGAACCTTCCTTAATTCAATAATGGAAAAATTCACACTTCACTTTCAAGTTATCATACAAAAGGGTTTCTTGTTCGTCATTTGCTATCATTTCATATATGTTCCGATAATAAAATCAGCCAACTTGACGAATCAATCACGTCTTTGCACACAAAAAAATCACTCCAAAAATAGTTTATGAAAAAAATCAACAAAATTTCTTTATAAAAATTGTTCGCGAAAGCGACACAAGTGACATAACTGACGTTTTCATTTTAATAATTTCAAATCAAAAGAATTATCGCACTTTCGCTAAACACAATAATTTTTTTTTAGCATAAATTCCTGGAGCCTTACCTGAGCCGAAGAAGATCGATAGCAGTGATAGCAACAAATTTAAGTAAATCGAGCACTTCATACTGGGCGCGATGAGAGTTCAACACGAAATGAATTTCTTCCAATTGCTCCTGAGTTCGATTAGCATCTAACTGAAGACGATTGATAAGAAAGAAGCTTCTTGTGAGCTGCACGTGGACTCAGGTAGGCGGCGAAGATTCGTCTGTATGTGGATCGGCGTCCGAGGCTAATCCGGCCGATGATCGATTTGAGTGCTGCCGATCGCTCCAAGATTTGCAGTGATTTTAGAAAGAGCTTATGGAACTGGGGAAATTTGCATCTATGAGATAGGCACGCTGTTTCGAGAGCTTCGGACGTGTTGAGTAATGGTTGTGAATTTTAAAATTTTCCGATGCAATCTGGTTTTTTTGTAAAGTGACCTGTGACTACATAGTAGGTGCATGTGTGCTGCTGAATAATTTAAGGGGTCATTTTTATGAATAAATTGTATTTTGTATTTTATATGCCAGGAAAATATATAGTAAGCACTGCATTATTAAATTTTCAAAGTCAAGTTCGTATTATTTAGCTTATTAGGCTTTTGCGGAAGAAATCAAATACATTTCTCATTAAACTTCTTTTTGAGGTACATCAACCAAAGATTCATGTAAAATTACTTTCAAAATTCACAAAAATCGTCCGATTTGCTAAAAAGAAACAAAAAGTGTTTTCTTTAAAGTTAAACGAATATCAAAAGATCATAAATCATTCAAATATAGTTTTAGAACCTTTTACAAGCGGAAATGAATCCAAGTCAAATTATTTCTCATTTAATAATGACTGAAATTGTTCATTGTGTTAAATTGTGTTTATTTTATTTCTTCTTCTTTCAGTCTTTCAGTTAAAAATACACTGAATAATAAAGTTGATTATTTTGAATAACGAAAAATTGTTAATCTACTGTTATAAACTTTTGAGAAAAAAAATTGTTTACTACACTTTTCTGGAACAACATCAAGAACTTCTGATTTAACGTCAGAACTTTTGTTAAACATTCTAAATTCTAGTTTCAGTCCCTCTTGTTCTTAAGTGTTGATGATTGCATTGTAGTTAGGAAATTCGTTAAATAAACAACATTTCTAGGAAAAAGAATTAGTGTAATTTATTTTATTGTCGATACTAGCTTGTGTTACCCAGCGGTCATACTGAAGTATAGTACCTATTATACCTAGTATACTATTATTATAATTATTTTTATTTGTTAACGTTCATCCTTATGGTGTGCACTGTGACCGGAAAGTGCCGATGGAAGCTAACGAAAAATTCAAGTTATCAAATTGGGCATTTACAAGTACCGAGCTTTCAGAATTAGACTAACGATACGTGAAAAAAAGTTGTTTTATAATCAAATTCATTTGAACCTATTATAAGGTCTAAATTACACAAAATTAAGCAATAAAAAATGTTTGACTGTCTCTTCATTTTTTATAAATATGGTTAACAAATATACAAAATTACTTATTTTGGCCATTCTTGAAAAATCATTAAACAATAACGAATTATCCGAGGTAGCACAATTGAAAATTTGAATCTTAAGCCTTTATATCGAAATACAAAAGACTCCGAAATATTCCGGAAAATTCAATTTTTTCCATATACCGATTATTTCATACAATTGATTTTTTTTTTAGAATTCAGTTCTACTAACTATTTAAATGTCAATTTTACTAGATAATAATTGCAATAAAGAAAATGCTGTGAATTCTCAGAAATCGTGTCAATTTAATTTTTTAATCACCAATTTAACGCTGATATATATATTTGTTTACATCTACAGCTACTATGCAACTTTAGGATCCTGACAGAACGAGATGCTGTTTCAAAAAAATCGCAGTTAAAGTTTCATTTCCTTATAGCTTTTGTTTATGATTAACCTTTTTTAAAAAGATTTAATACATATATAACAAGGTCACCACAACCTGGTTAGACGAAAATCAAAATCGAAAGTAGTCAAGTGAACCACGAAATTAGATATTTGTTACACTGTAATGCCTCCTAAAATCGAAAGATGTAAATAATTAATTCCAATTAAGTAGGAATACCATTAAACTTAAACCCAATTATTTTTCTTCAACAAATCGAAAAGTGTGTGTTTTGGATTCCAATAATCCAGGAGAGGAAGCAAAGCCCAAAAACAGGCCTTGAATGAATTCCTCGATGGTTGCGGATCTTAACATAAATATCTTTTGTCTTTAATATCAAATTACTACGCATTTATACCATAAATCCAAATCTTTAAAATACCAAAACAAAACTCGTCATGAAATCATAAGAGCCTGAAAAACAAAACGTTTAAAAACTTTAAATGTTCCTAACACTTCATAAAAAATTAAGTGATATATAGCACATCCTCTTGGGAACATTTACAGTTTCTTTATATTCTATAATATATACTATACCATTTAAGAAGACCTCTGTAAATTGCTTTTAATTTCTTAGCTTGTTGCTGGCGCTACTGCCCGTGAGCACTTAAATTTCGTAATTAATGGGCAACACACCCATGGAATATAAATGCGCCAAGCAAGAATTAGCTCAACTAGCCAAATCGAAGAGGAAGCATATTAGTTTTTTGGATTGTGGTAATAAAATATATACAATACAAATTCCATCTGTGCACAGAATGGAACACAGGCATGAGAATATTTCAGAATGTTTCTTTCCTTTTATTAAACACGTAATGTAATTTTCGGCTGTTATGCATTTGTGGCAAAATTGGAAGAAATAGTTTTATGGGTAGTTGCGTGCTATTCTAATAATTAATTAATTTTACCTGAAAATATGCACTAATTGTTTCAATTGGGTATAGAACTTTCGTTTGACCACTATTTACCATTACATTAGTACCTTAGAACTCTAATTCATCCTCCCATAAGCCAGATCATAATAAAATTGTGAAATCCCAGGAATGCAATAAAGTTACTTAGGCATTAAGCCCAATGTGTTTATGTATTAAATTACATTCAACATATGGTTAAGTATATTTAATTTTTAAATAACAAAACCGTCTACACGATCAAGAAATCGTAATATTTAAATTAAAATAAGCAATTTGTGCCAGTACAGCCGAGAGATTATTTCGGAATTTAAAGAGTAATATGGAAGATATTTGTTTGTAGAAGGTAAAAATCTGACAATATTTTTGTATAAGAGCTACGTGATAGAGGTAGACCCAGAAGACACCCTAGAAAAAGTTAGACAACAAAAATACATACCTATTACACACTTTCAGAAACTTAATACGCACAGCGCCATGCGTCGTTTTTTTTTATTTTTAACCATGTAACATGATCGTGATGATGCTACCAAACGCAAGGGCATTTGGTAAAGATATATCACCTATTCATTTCTATCAACAACCAAGACAGACATTTTTTTAAAACGTTTTCCTATTCACCAAAAAATTCTAATGTTCATGTTTGTGTTCGGCTATTTTGTAATATTATACTTTTTTCGTAATGAAAAAATTAGACAAAGTTCAAGTTATTATTAAATAGGTACTTTCAAAAACTTCTTAAATTTGTTTAGAAAAATAATTTTCAAATCGTGCTTTTTTACCATGTAACATTTGTTTATTATCCAAAACAATAGACTATTTGCGGGCGTTAAGCCAAGTGGGTAATGTACTAAAAATTCATTATCCACTTGGCCTCACTTGGCCCACTAATAGAGTTTTCACGACTTGAAACAATGAAAAATCCGAAAAAAACTCGACACGTTTAATACATAATAAAAAAGAGTCATACCTCAGTGGAACGTGGTGATCTCAACTCGTAAACTTTGTAAAAGAAAAAACCAAAACAGATTGTCAATCAGTAATTTCTGTGATTATGTATCGTTATGGTCAATTCAATTCAATTAAAACAATATAATGTTGCTCTATTAAATTCTGGAAATATTAAGCTTTCATATATAATAACACAGGTGAAAACCAAAGATATGCATCATTTTTAAAGGATTTTTCCGTAGATTAAGAATTCATAAACGAAATTAGCCCACCATATCACAACTTTGAGAAAAATAGGGTTAATAAGGGCAAAAGACCGTATTTTAACCATTTTTGACAAATCTTTAACACAAAATAAGTAGTATTGGCTTAAAAAAAGCTTAAACCTTTATCTATTATTAAAAAATACGAGGGACTATAACACTTTCCAAAATACTTCATTAAATTCACTTTTTTCCATACAGCGATTATTTTATGCAATATGCAATAATGCAATAAAGATTACAATTGATGCACGTTCTTGAAAAACATATTCTCCAGGATGTTTAGTAAATGCTATAGAAAAGTGGTATTTCATATATCTAGATAAGAATTCAGGCTTTCTTTTGAGTTATTTAACGAGTTATTATTTATCAGCGTCCATTATTTTTTTTAAAAATTTCGAAAATGAGCAAAATACGATTTTTCGCCTATTCTGCTCAAAACTGTGACGTGATGGGGAATTTTCGTTTACTAATTGGTAAACTATTTGAAAAATCCTGTGGAAGTTATATGTATGAGTATAATGCGCAACTAACATGCTTGAAAGTGCATGCTGATACGTAATTTTCGTTTCCTTGTTTATAATCTGTATCATGTAAAAAATACTTCAATTGAAAATATTTTACAGAATTGTCTAAATTGTTTTGTATATGTGCCAGAAACATTCACATCACATTGAATCTATTTGTGGCAGGAACAAAGTTCAAATCACAAAGAATGGAATTAAGGAGTATCTCTATCCAAATTAGAAAGACCATCTTCTTTTCTGTCGTTCAAAATAAGTCCATATTCGTCTACATCCTGTAGTATAAAATGGAAAGTAGAAAGCAATAAAATTTTTCTTAAACCATTTTTGAATTACATAATGCTTAAAACTGCATGCAACGTTGGTATCAGCGTACAGCACCCACCTTGAGCGCTATCCAACGTGTCAATCAAAAGGTGCTCATTCGCATAACCTTGTGACTTCCGAGCACATGCCTCGTTTAGCCCTAAATCGATTATGCTGGAGCCCCAATTGCCAACCCTCATGATGCGTACACCTGTTTGCAGTAGGGCAGGCAAAGGTACACACCTTTTGAGTGCAATTGAGGGAACAAGTGCGTGCCCACATCATCTGCAGCTCCAGTGGCTCAAGCTGAGGCTCACCACCCATTCGACTCGGCCATTGAATTGTCTACAAAGTAGACAAACATAGGCGCAGAAGTTTTATCAAGGAAAATCTTGGAATTTTTCTGCTCCATTTCCTTCGGTAAACTTCTGGAGACATTGTGTAAACAGGAAGAATTCTATTAGCTATCCTGGACTATGCAGGGTTGGAGGGGCTGGGATCTCTGCATGAGTGTGTGTGTGTGTCTGCTGTGTGTCAATTTCCGCAGAATATAGACGAGAATTGGAATCTATCTTTGCCTTTCGTGTGTGCAAAATTCGTGCTTGGCACCGACCTATCCACCACTCGAGGAGCAAATTCAGACTTTCGTTCCATTGCTCTGGTTTCTGATTGCGAAACTGAAATTTTTCTCGTTAGTTTTGGCCTTTCCAACCAAGCGGCGTGTGGTTCGGCCCCAAGAAGAAACTTCCGCGGGAAATAGCGAAACAAAAAAAAAAAAAAAATATAAAACAGATATAACGAGAAAATTTAAAAGAAAAAAATTTCTGGGCCAGATCCTAATCGAGTTCTGGTGCGCACAAATTTTCCTGCAATTTCCCTGGCCGTGCACTTCGGGATGATTTTGTGGCGTGTCCGAGGATGGAAAACTGCGATTCAAATGTGAAGTTGCCTAATAGATGGTAGTGTGCGTGCAAGGTGGTTCGAAAATGTTCTGGATTTTGAGGCATGGGAACGTACTGTTTTGATCAGTATCAGCATCCTTTACTTTGGTGCGATGAGAAGAAGAGAGATGTCGAGCGCCAGAATGCCGCCGAAAGCATTCATTTGTTTAAGCGGAAGAGGGCTGAGGAGATTATGCAAAGCGAGAGGGATAAGCAAGAGGTGAGCAGCTTTTATAATGGGTGTTTTTTTAAGCGCGTCCGGATTTTGAATTTAAATAAAACACATAGATGTATGGCATGTAGCGCTGTCCTGTTGAAACTACAAATCGTCAACATCAATGATTTGTTAAACCTTATCAAATAAAAATCACACTTACAATAAATGGCAGCTCATTTGACAGTTATCTCCATTGGGAATCCGGCGCCTCTTAAAAAAACATTTTTTGCTATGAATTATGAAAGAGTACTTAGAATTAGTTATTGGTCAATTTAGTTTGAAATAAGTATGAATGGACACATTTTAATGCATATACAAAAAATAAATTAAAAAAGTCTACCGATTATTCACAAATTTCTACAAAATAACGATGGATTTATTCGTTTTTCAATTATCAAGAATTAACTATCAACAAACACAAGTCTGCAAATGATGGCAAAAGTTAAACGTAATTTATACATTTTTTTCCCAATTTTCCTATTAATTTGCACTAAACTGCACTAAACAATTACAAAAATATAAAAATTTAAGCGCATCATATAGAAACGCACTTATTTTAAAACTGGTTTCCTGATAATATGAGCTCAAAAATTCGAAAGTCGATGTTTTTATTATTTGTTGTCAGATTAAGATTTGTTTGAATATATTACAGAGAAATTACAGTTGTAACTGTTGCATAAAATATAGCATACCGATATCGATCTTTCAAAGGTAGGGTAACTTGGAATTTAGAAAAGGATTGATGGAGATAACATTTATCATTAAGTTTCATAACATTCTAACCCGTCAGTTTTGAATGATACGGGAGCAAACAGACAAACAGAATTCAATTTGCTATTTCGAATTCTAAATTTTGATAGTAAATTCTAAATTAGAAGTCTCGAAATGCCTTCCGTACTAATTTTCATTAAATTCCATTGAATATGAGAAATATTGGATCCGGCATCTTGAAATTCATAAAAGTCTTTAAAAACCCCCCAAGTACCAATTTTTATGACAATACCATGAAGTTTACAGTTTTTTGTAGGCTTCTTGGATCTGTCATTTTGAGACCGTATATTTTATCAGAATAACTAATATCCTAACTATTATTCCCGGGCATAAGTTGAACTTTGCCAAGTTTTCTTAAATACGTCCAGTAGATTTTGCGTAATTCGTTCAAAGAAACGACTCGTAGTATTTTTGAAAAATATAAAATGGCCGCACTGCACTAAGTAGGAAAAATCGTGAACAATTTTAACGGCCGTACGCCCGGCCTTAAGAGCCGAAATAAAATATAATACAAACGACAATAGCCGGACCTTGGCTGCACTACGACCGAACCAATGTCGGGCTAAAATCCGTCTGGCCACCGATACCTACTGGTCATCGGTCAAAGATCGTGTTTGTCTTGTTCAAGTGTCCTGTGTTGTCGTCGAGTAATTTGATGTGCCATTTTATTTTGTGCGGCCGTGGTAGCCTTTAAGTGGCGGTGTTACAGCTTTACATATATTGTCCTATCCGCTTTATTTTTAACAGTGCAGCATTGACGCGGCCGAGTTTCTGTAAAATAGGAACCCCGTGCCGAATAAAGCATTAAAAGTGCAGAACTCGTTCCGCCGAGTTGCGGTTTTCTTTAAAATGTTTATGTTTACTCGGGTCGGATATCTTAAGACATGACATTGTTTTAAGATGCTTGCTAATCAGTGATGTTCGAAATGTTGTCGATATTCATATATTTAGAATGTACGATGTCCTATAATGCAAAGCAAATGTAATCTTACTAAGCGCAACACAAAGCCCGATATTGATGAAAAACGTTTTCTTTATTCAAAAGACCAATTCTTGATACTTACTAATTTAAAAATGACTTGGGGCATATGGCCACTGTGATTGTTCTTGATGAAGCGTATTCTGTCAGTTCAATTTAGGGTCACTTTTTTTTAACAATGTCGATTACGAATCACACCCACAATTCCAAGTTGTCGTCGTCGTAAACCAATGACTTTACAGAACCCCATAGGAAATATTTAGTTGAGAGATGTCAGATCACATGAGCTTGGAGGCCAATTTATAGAGATATTTCTGGAAATCACTTTATTGTCAAGTTGTAATTTCAATAAATCGATGGTTTGTGTCGCTGTATGGCACGTAGCACCATCCTGGTGAAACCATACATCGCTAGGATCAATGTCATCCATATTTTCGAAGAAACATTCGTTGCCAGGTAACGATCTGCATTGATGTCCCAGCCTCATTTTTAAAGAAATAAGGATCAATAATGCCAACCGCACTAAACAATGCATTTTTCTGGATGTTTTGGTGTCTCATTCCAGAAGCGTCTTATTAACAAACCCATTAAGCCTGAAATGAGCGAATTATGTACAACATAAAAATCACGAAGTCATCTATAAGTCTCGCGAACCGACGACTGATTTACAAATTTAAATTTTTGGATAATTCTTAACCCTTCCTCAAGCGTGAGTTTATTCATGATTACTTGTCCGAATATACTTAACATAAATATGACATTCCAGAATGACTGCTCGGATTGAAGGTTATTCCTAAATGAAGTTCTGTCTAAGCAAAAAAAAAACTCCTTTTATATAGCTACGTATATAAGATGAACTACGATTTAATTGGACCTAGAAAAATTTTTTCGTAAAATATTCAGATCAATTCATTAAATTAAAAATATTACTCTTTAAGAGGTCAACTTTTAAAGACATTGAAAATTTGATGAGACTCGATTAACACTTCGAAGAATGATTTTAGTCCCTAAAATCCTGGACTTCGATTAGTTCTATTTTATGAATCGTTTCCATAATCCTTAGCTATCAAACAGTGAATCCCTTGGAAATTCCCGAAGAGAAATATCGATATTGCCCAGAATAGGCATTCTCTTATCCAACAAAAACAAATTCCCATCGCCTTAACTTCCCTCAATCAGGATATCAGCAGCTCAGCGCAGCTTTATTTTTCATTTTTATTGATATAGAAGCAATTTGCCAAAAATAGCTCCTAGACAAGAGGGAGATGAGAGCTTATGGCAGTGGGGGGAAGGGAATGAAGACCCTTTTATAGGGCGTTTCATATTTCTCCCGTGAATATTTTTCGGAGAATGTGCCTAGGACATCAAAGTCTGGAACTGTCTTCGAAGACGGCGCGGCACGGTGGCGAAACGACAAGGCACTTCTGCAGGACGTGAACCATGTTCGCTCGCTAAAAATATGTCAATCACCGTCTGTCTTCCTTGGAAACGTAAAGGGATAGGGTATAAAAGAGGCTCCAATGCAGGAATGGGGTCCCGGGAGACTTTCGGGAGCCTTTCCTGAAATGTAAGCTATATGCCTTGAGTCTAGTTTGAGCATACTGTATGGGTATGGCGAAGTTTTGTTTACGTTTCAATATTTAAGTTTGTTTGGGGGAATCCGCTAAATGAGCGTGACCTACAAAATTTCGGGAATATGGGACAGGACTCTGGCAAAAATAGCGAGCACTGAACCGAATATTAATTGCCCTGTAGCTGGTAGTTCGAGCAGGTGAGTGCTTTCAACTCGTCTTTGAAGTTCTTCTGCACATTCGATAAAGGCTCGAAAAATCGACTGAAGAGTGTATGTGAACGATCGACTTCGAAATCAAGTGTCGCAATTACTCGGTTCGTTGATTTGAAAGTAAAAAGAAAAACGGTTGAAGTTTAATTTCTTGATTTGCCCAAGCTATTAATAGGAACATTTAACTGGAGGTGTTTTTTACACGTGTATTCACACTTTATGGGACTGGCAGAAATCCTGGTGTTCTGGTGTTTCTAATCAGACTGTTGATTGTTAATGGTATTTGTTGAAAAGTGTCTTTCCGCCCAGTTTGTGATATCAAAACTGATTTAGACAAATAATACAATATTGGATTATTTTGTGAGAATAAATATCATAACGACGTGGACGAACTTGAACAAAATGAAATAATTTCTGTGTTATTAATCGTGTGCTAATAGTGGATGCGGAATATAAAACTGATTTTTATTTAAATAACCAAAGAATATCTTAGTGAAGTAAAAGTTCCAACAATTCTTAAAAGATTTATAAAAGACATATGATGTATAAGCGGGATTGACATTAATATATTTTCCGTACTAAAAGTTATTTATATATCTACTTATTCAAAATCTTTTTTTTTTTAAATTAATTTTAAAATTTAAATAAACAGAATAATCTATGGCAGCCCACCATAAACGAGTATGTCCTTTTTCAAAGGTTAGTGGTGTAAAGCTTAGTTGTAAGTAAAAACTTTCCTCTATATATTTTTAATTCTTGTGAATAAATCAAGTATGTAGATAATAGAACAATCTCAGCACTTTATGAAGTGTTGATTAACATAATGTGGACATTTACAATTAATTTGGTATTCAGAAAAAAATTATAAAACTTTTACCATAAAAAAATCCATAAAAATTATAGTCTGTTTGTTTGGTTTGATTTATGGGTGTAAAACAAGGTGATTATCTCCGTCCTTTTACAAAAACGTTGAAATATAAAGATGAAAAGAAACCTTTTTCAATATAGGATAGATATATTTTATTAGTATTTGACATCTTTTATAGTGATGAAGTGTATTTGTGTATTTTTCTTTTCTATTTGATGTTAGTGTTCTTTTAGGTATTAGTAAGTTTTGCCTGATCAATTTCACCCCCACTTCTCATTCTATTGAGAATAAAGTTGAACACTACTGAAATTATATACTGATACTGTGGTTGTAGTAGCATTTATATGAAATTGTGAAAATACACCTTTTTTTACACGATAGATACGTTCCTGAAGAATACGTGTAACAAAATTGTGTATTTATGTAAAAACACAAGATTGGTTCCGGAGCTTAAATAATCTATAGAAACAATACAAATAAACCATATGGAAACATTTTTTTTGGGGTCTTACAATTTTTACATGCTGCATATTTTATTTTATAAAAATTGCGTATAAAATAAAAATGTATTATATGAAGTTAATTTTCATTTTAAAAGTAATAAATGTCGCTAATTCATGAATTATGAAGTAATTGTGTTAAATCAAAACAACTAGTGCAAAATGAGAATGAAATTTGTTTTGTAATTCTTCTTAAATCAAAAACGTGCACTGAAAAAAATATAGCATTGTAACATCAAGTATGCGCGTTTTTTATTATCACGTTTTTAAAATTGTTTGCGGATCGTTGCACATTTAATAATATTTTAGTTGAAACAACTAAGGAACCCATTAAGTAAGACATTCAACAAAGTTAAATTTTAATGTTACAACAAATATAGATAATAACTAAAGTAATGAATTTTGTTTTGCTTACGTTTCCAATGTTTTTTGTGGTTTTTTGTCAATTGTTAACTTCAAAGTTTAATGTGAAACGTAGTTAAATTAACAATTGTCGGCATTGACACCAAACCATATTCCATTGTTTTTACAACGTTTATTAAAAGTTGGTGTAAAAACAGAACTGAATGTATAATTTTAAATTTATAAAGCTTCTTAAATAATAAATTACTATCAAAAGTTTTTCATCCGATAGAATAGATACTTTCAGGGATGTTGCAAGATAGTAAAGTTAGCATAAATGTGAACAACTTTTGATTCGCTGTAAGCAATTATCTGAGGTGCTAGAGGGATGATATTCTTTGAGTGTTCAGTTTAAGTAGTCACTGAAAGTGCTACGAAAAATTTCATCAAAATCTAACTAGTTTTGTTAGACAGATATTTGAGCATAAATAGGACATACTCCAGAAGCAAAAAGTATAGATTACCATATCGCGTGTGTGTAAAATGACAAGTTTGTACTTATTTAAGCGTCTGCCATTGATTCACAAAACATTACCAACAAACCGAACTTATGATAGTTGCCATGGAGCTTAAATATTTCATTAAAAAAAAAAGTCGTTACAATTTAATACCTATCACAACTCCTTTAGGGAGTATAATTTTCACCACCATTCGTGTAAAGTTTTCCCATTTTCATAGTAAGAGGGAAACTTCTAACCCTCTCAACGACCTGATAATCATAAAAATTCCTCAAGTGTACCAGCATCTAATAAATTTCCCTTTACAGTATCGCGAAATGAGCATCAAACACTGTCCGTGGGGCAGGCCGGGCGGAGGTGCACCAAACTTAGATATTCGCATGCGCAACATTTTAGCCGAAGGTCTGCAACCGACACCAAAATGTGTAAGCTGGCAACTTTTCAATTGTAATTTGCATATAGAGTCGCGTGCATTTCGTGGCAGCTAGAAAAGTTAGTTAGTTATGCACCTTTAACGCTGGAATCGTTGATTGTACTTTCAGAGTTTTCGTAGCTCAGCACTGCCACCGTGTCGCATGAACCTTAACAGTGGAGGTTCGAAAATTAAAAGTGCGGCCGACCGTTTGTATATAACACTTAAGGATCACCCTGCGATGACTTTTAGGAAGAAGGGACATCTCGACATTGAACTGCGGTATAAAGCGTCTCCGAGAGGAAAGAAGAAAATGAAGCTGGATAAAATTGTTGTCTCGGAACTCCCCGATTCAACGTCGAACAAACCGAGGAAGAAGGGACATGAGGTGAGAAATTGTGCATTGTACTATATAAAATTATTTTTTTGTGAAATTCTGTGAATTTTTCGTGAAAATTAGTGAAGACACAAAATTCGAGTTTAAAGACTACTTAACAAGACTCCTTTCGGTGATTTTGAAAACTAATGATTTTTAAAAATAAGAAAAGATAATAACTTAAAAAAAAAAAAAAAAAAATAGTCGAGTCATTTTTAGTGATCCGTCCTGAAATCAATAAAGTGGATCACTACTGGCTTACTACAAATATAATATAATATACCAATAAATATGAACTTCTCTTGTCAGGGGTTGAAAAATGATTATTTTTCTTGAATTTTTTTTTTTGTGACTAGATTATTTATTTAGGTTTTTGGAAGAAATTATTTTATTAAGTATATATTGATTTTATATTATTTAAGTTTTTATTAAAAAAAATTGAAAATTAGTAAAGTTTTTAAATTATAACTGAGCCTCTATAGAATAATAATAATGGTACAACGGCCGGATCGTCTACGTACAACCTTAGATACTGAGATTACATACATTTTCATTTTTAAAATTCAAAACCGAACAATGAATCCGACCAGATTTGAAAAAGTCCTTTTGAGAAAAACACAATTGAAAGTTAAACCTTATACACATTTCTTCATACTTCAAAGATTACAATTTTGCTATCTTTGAACATTTGCACACATTCTTTTGAAAGTATATACTTTCAGAAAATGCAAAAAACAATCAATTATTTTTATTCTTATTATTATTATTCTCAAGTTTATTTATTTAAAAAAAGTCCATTTAAGTAAGGTATCAAATGAAAGTAACTCATCATTTATATATGACATCATATTTGTTTTCAGCTTTGCATCATCAAAATGTAAACCATAATACGATGAAAGACTGTCAAAAAGTTTAGAGTGGTTTCCAAATTAGAAATTTAAAATTTAATTTCCTTTTATATGTTGATTTTTTTTTTATATTTTTATACCACGCTTTTGGACGTTGAATGCAAAATATGTACAGTGATTCAAACGAATAATCGGGCAAAGTTAGTAATAAAATAAAAACATGAAGATATGTTGGAATAATTGCAGAGATATTTTGTTGTTAGAGATATTTTTTTGCCATTCTACGTTTTTGATATACATTTGAAAAAATACATATGTATTAAAAACAAACATACAACATAGCAAATAACTCCATATTTCAAGTCAAACAAATAACACAGGTCAACAAAATTAAACTTTTTTTTTGAGTCTGAGTTATGAATGCAATTTTCTTATTGCTTGTGTCCAAAAGGAAGGCAAAAGTGTCATAATTTTGTTAAAACTTTGCTTTTGTGAAGGAAAATTTGACATTCGTTTGGATAGTTTGAACCTCAATAAAAACTAAATGCGTTGTGCGATATTTCTGATTTTTTGCCAAAAAGTACGTTATACTAGAGAAAATAGTATAGGTAAATTTTTGTATTGGGTTCCAAAGTGGTGAATTAAATATGGCGTCCGAACATTTGCAATTTTATGGGGTTTTTATCAAAATGAATCAAAGAGGTTTAAGGGTCGCTGATACTAAGTCTGTTATCAAAATATATATTAAAGATGGCGGATCTAATATAGCAACCGAAAATTTTAAAAATATCCGCCCCCAAAATATTTACAAGGAAATGAAAACATTACAATTTTGTTGATTGGTAATTTTAAATTTGCTGTCCTGGGCACAAAAGCAAATTTTTTTAAAAATCATGTTAATTTTCTTCAATTGTGAGACGAAAGCAATGAGAAATGAGCGCATATTAATCAGAATCAAAAATCGTGTCGACTTGTGTAATCTAATAAACAGGAAATAGATCTTCTTCTTGTCGAAGTAACGAAAAAATATTACATGATCGCAATAAAAGATGAATTATAAAAGAAGTACAGGAAACCCTTTTAAAACTGTCAGAGAACTAAAAAATATTGAGTGAGAGAATATAAGAAAGGATGTTTCTGCTGAAACTGTGCGAAATGTGCTTAGAAGAAACAACTTCCTTGCAGTTCGTTAAAATATAGTTAAATCGATGCCTAATGAATTAGGGGCTGTTAGTGAATCAAAGGGACTACTATTTAAAATATGAAAAGTTCATAATTTCTTACATTTTTCATGTTTGTCCGATTATTTGCTTGAATTGAAAAATTGAGTTATTTGTTGTTTTGTATGGTTTTTTTTATATGTTTTGGAAAGCGTAGAAAATTATAAAAAAGATAAGCTATATATCACTAATATTGTGCAATTACATATTTCACTATATCTGCATGTGTTTTACATTATTACTAACTTTTTCTGATTATTATTTGGAATCACTGCATACAGAAATTGCAAGAAAAAATACTTTAAAACCTAGAAGAAAAATCCCAAAATAATATTATCTATTAAGCCAGTAGTAAGAAAAAGAAAATATATTTTTGAGTTTGAAATGTTTTTTTAACAATTATTATGTTTACGTTTCCTAGCGAGATTATCCTATGTGAAAAACAATTTTTTTTTACTACTTCAATTCTTAAAATCAATTAGCAAAATTTCTCGGAAGTATTTTTAAAGTAAAGAATTATGTTGAGGTTGAAATTTTCGGTTGTCTTATAAAATTTTAAATTCATATTTCATAAAGTTAAAGTTCTGTTACGTTTCTTATGAAAAGAATTACAATTATGGTAAATTCTACTCCTCAAAATCAACTACTTTTAAAAGGACATAGTGGTTTCTGTAACTACACGAAAAATAACTTTTTTAGACCAATTAGCTGAGTTTCCTTTATTCAGTATATTAATAATAATATTAATTAATTTATTTATTTGATCGTAAAAAGGATCCATGGGGTAAGCCGGGACCAGGTGGAGCGCCATGGAGAAATCCCAAAGGAGTTGGAAGCTCCTTTATGCGATCTTTGGTATAAAAAGTCATTACCTTCATTCTACTTACTTTAATACAAAAATCATTTTAGGGATGGACTAACAAGGAGCTCCTCAAAGAGCTGGATCAGGATAATCCTCAGACAACCCCAGAAAAGCCCCCTAAAAGGACTAGAGAGCCTTCGCTGGCACCGACACACTTACAACCACCTAAAGAAGAGGTGAAGCGGTGCTGCGCGACGTGCACTTGTAAATGCCCAGTGACAGCGGCGGCGACGTCCACCGACCCTAGAAAATCTCCGTCAAAAAAACCGAATGGAAACGGAAACGGAAATGGAAATGGCAATGGAAATGGAAATGGTTATGCTCCTGAGTATAGTGGACAGATTAGGCATAGTTCGCAGGATATAGTCACTGTCCAGAGGAGATCTGATACGAGTGGTCGGCACAAGCCCAGAAGGGATTCAAAACGGTCCGCGGCCAGGGCCGGGGCGATGGGCACGGGCGGGGTTGAGCTAGTCCCATTGCTAGCTAAGCGCAGGGGGATGCATCGTCCTGTCAGCCTGTCTAGCACCGATGTCACTAAGCAGACGGACCACAATAGGTACGGTAGTAGCTTAAAGAAATTCACTTTGCAAATCCGGTAACCGACATGGCAAACCATTTATGTGTGTGTACAGATTCACCAGCTACGACCCGCATCTTTTAAACGAATTAAAGCGACAAATTTCACAGAAGCGCCGCCACCAAATGATTACTCGGGCGATCGAGGAGCAACAGAGTAACAGACACTTTGAGACATTCGAAAAATACTGGGGCCGCCCCGGCAACGGAGCACCCAGAGAGATAACGAACAAATTGAATTTGGACGATTTGCTTTATGGCGCTCCAGTTGAGTAAAGCAAATGCTGTGCAATGTGGACTTCGAAAAAAAAATATTATGGTTCCAGAGGATCATTTTGTTGTTGCTGTAAATAGGTTTTTAACTTTTATTTGGTATTGACCCTGCCCGTGGGGGGCGGGGCGAGGAAGGTTCTTTTGCCTGCTTGCCAAGCTTGTAAGCTGGTTTAAATGACGACGACTTCTGGACTCTTTCTGGGCCTTCTGTGTTCAATTTGTTGTTTGGCTTTCACGAGTCCGAGGAGTGTTCAAGTGAAACAGATCTGTACATAGTGTGAATGCTGGCGATAAGTAGTAAATAAACGAACTAGTGATTTTCGGAAGATATTTTATTTTCCTAACCTCTGAAGAACTTGGACTATGTAGGTAGTCGTTGCTACTGTAATTGCAGAGCGACTATTAAACAAAAGTTTTACTCACATTTATTTAGACGTGAGAACTGATTTCAGCAAAAGTTTGCTTGTTCACGACATTTAATTTATTTTAGCTCGTATACAGAAGTAAGTCTTCACAAATGACATATTACTATATTTAATTTTCATAAAAGTTTTTCAGTTCTTTAAAATTAGTTTTCCTTTCCTTTGATTTAATTAATTAAATTTAGTTTTCAAGATAAAAGTACCGAAAAAAGCAATCTCAATAGGTACCATAGATTACACTTTATGGTATAAATATAAAAGTTCTGCAAAATCAGTATAGCAATACTGGGGATAATTTGTTCATTAATTTTAAAACTTGTTATAAAAAACATGTTTCAACTTCAAGTACAGAACAGGTAAGTCAGATTTAGTGAGGATTTTCAAGTCGTAATCTGGTGATAATAAATTTTTAAAAAGGACTTAAACATTAGTTATATTTCAAAAATTACAGATTAAGCATATAGCTGCTTACAAAAGAAAAATATATATAAAACAAAAAATTACATAATGCATGTATTTAGGTAAGTATTTATGTAGTATAGTACAGAGTGAGTTTTTTAACTTACAAGGAAGGTACCCGACGTGTACCTCGCCGATTTTCTTGATTTTATGGTATGTGGTAGAGCATCGAAAAATATTGAACACGTATTTTTTTTACGTGCTAACTCCTCCATTGAAGGGGTAAAGACCATCCTTAAAGTTAACCCCCAAAAACCATTTTTTTTAAATACCTTGAAAACTAATTAAAGTTTTGCAACAATACCAAGTGCGCTTTTTAGGTTGTATTATAACAATATTGTAAATAGTACTTTGAACCCAAAAGGCCGCAACCCCTAAGTAATTTTGAGGGTAAATACTATTTTTCAGCCTATTTTTTATCTGTAAAAATTCCCAAATTATTAGAATTTGAGCCAAAATAATTGGATAAAGTAGATAATTGAAAAATATAGTTGACGTGTTTTAGGAGATTTGAAAATAATCAATCTTAAGAGGGTGAGCGGAGGTAAGTCACCCCCGACTTGCACCAGAGCTAGATTTTGTCAATTTTCCTGATTTACCTTACAGATAAAAAATACGCTGAAAAATAGTATTTACCTTCAAAATTACTTAGGGGTTGCGGCTCTTTGGGTCCAAAGTACTATTCACAATATTGTTATAATACAACCTAAAAAGCGGACTTGGTATTGTTGCAAAACTTTAATTAGTTTTCAAGGTATTTAAAAAAAATTGTTTTTGGGGGTTAACTTTAAGGGTGGTTTTTACCCTTTCAATGGAGGAGTTAACACGTAAAAAAAATACGTGTTCAATATTTTTCGATGCTCTACCACATACCACAAAATCAAGAAAATCGGTGAGGTACACCTCGGGTACCTTTCTTGTTAGTTCTAGATACATATACACTTGTACTGTGTTGAAATACGGAATTTATTATATATAGTAAATCAGTATTTTAAAATCTATTTGACAACTAATTTACTACATATAATAAATCTTCGTATTTCAGCATAGTAGTAGTGTTTAATCAAAAGATACAGGAACGAACAAGTGTAGTTTGTTTTTTCTTGTACCACTGCAATTAACCACAGATAAGAATTTGGAAAAAGTATAGAGTAAAGTAATAGTTAAGGATAAAGAGAGTAATCTTACGGTATCAAAAAGGAAATAAATTTGAAGTGCCATCTAGAATTTAAATTCCTACTAAATTCAACTCAGGTCAGTTCAGTTCTTTTTTTGAAAGGGTGATAAATGGATAATGTATGTCTCTCAAAATATACCTAAAAATGGACAAAACCCCCAAGTTGGCAACCCTGCTGTCAAGAGATACTATTGTTAATCACAGCAGTATACAAAATGGACAGAGAAGAAGCTACAAAGCCCTCTTAAGTATAAGATAATAAACGGATACCTATATATAGGTGTATCTAGATTCCATAGAATTAACTATTTTGAAAATACTTTATATAGGATGCTAAGTAAAAGGCTTAATTCAACGAAAACCCTACTTCTATACAGCAGAAATGAATACAACAAAAGAATAATTAAATATACCTACAGGTCGAACAGCTCTAATTTAAAGTTGGGCCGAGTTCTTTTAGAAAACAACTGATTTCGAACTCGAATATTAATGAATTGGCTTATGGTTATGATATGCTTAAAAAGGGGAAATACTTAAAATATAAATTCTTCGGTCTTCTTTTTTTTATAAGAGTGACGAATTATGCCTTCACTCAATTCGACCGATTCCTCTCTAAGGAAATTTGGATTAAAATGTCAAGAAATCAGTACTAATAATAAAAGAAATTTTTTTTTAATAAGAAAGCCGCTCACATCACATAATCGATGGGTAATATTACGTCACCAGCAGCCCCCAATCAGACGCCTTCCTTCCCTGAGGTAGGTCTGCAGCCGTCGCGTCGTTTTAAGAGTAATTTTATTGCAAAGAAAATATGAAAAATACTTATTATGAGTATTTTTGTGCTATAGACATGTTACACCTGACTTTTCTTGCAGATAATGTAACATTCAATATTTCTTTCATAAATGAAAATCATATATCTCTTAGAGTACCACCAGCGTTTTCGAAGAACTGTGCCTTCGCATCCCTTTTTCTCGACTTTCTTTAACATTTAATTAGATACCTAAGCTATCTGGGATCGTATCCTTATGATATGCGACCCATGTTACTCCTGAGATTTTAAAGAAGATAATGGTGAAGGTTTCAGTAAAATCAGTTCATTGGTTCTTGAGATTACCGGAACCAAACACCAGAAACAGTTTTATAATATTGTAGTATATATGAAGGAGGCGGAAATGTAAATTAGTAAAAAATTAAATAAATTAAATATTATTCTTGAGTGTCCGCGAAGGCCATATGAGTCACCTAAGCAAAATTATCTATGTACAAGACCCAAATAAAATACACTTACGGAAAAAAAAAAAAAATTCTTCTACTTTCCATTGCAAATTTTATAAGATACTCTAAATATGTTTCCATTTTCATATTGTGTAAAAATTCTGCAAAAAACTTTAAAATCAACGAAGTAAGGGAAAAATCTTTTATATTCGATAGGTACTTATGACCTCAAATAAAAGTACATAAAAAGTTTCCAACTCGTGAGAAGATCTCAAACACAATGTAAGCAAAAAAATCTGCATACCAAGTTTTGTGAAAACCTCAAAATAAGTTTTTATATTACCTTTGGGAGCGCTTATCATTATTTCCTATTTGTCATTTCAAGCTTTACGCAAATTTCATTTTCATAAAACCGCTTTTATAAAGAACAAACTAATATCTCTGAGGCTTAGTAACATGTTTGAGCTAAATTCCATTATAAGTAAGTAGCATATAAATTTGGTATCCGAAATTTGTTCTAAATATTTCTGTACCTGAGGCAAATATTAAATTTTTCATTTCTTTCGCGTCCTCGAGCAAATAAATTAAATAACCGAAAGTTATAAGCCTCATTCCATCTACAAAAAAAGGCCCATTACTGTCTTGACGGCACAGTAATATTTCGAGACTTATATTTCGACGCCGAGAGAAAAGAGGCATCGTAATGGGTAAACTCTGGATTTTATGTCGTCCGACTTTAAAAAAAAGGGTCCACCACTAGCCATTTCTCAGCCCTAAAAGGACGAGAAGCTAACCTACCTGTACCTGGACCACCTGTGTTTATTTTTCTTTGTCGGCCCAACAAAAGACAAGTTCGTATAAGTACAGTGGGGCTGAGAAAAGTTAGTTGTTGTTATCGCCGCCACCAACCGGGAGGGCGCTGACGACTTTCGCCCTTATTTTCCACAGCATTAACGTAATTGAGTTTCTGTAATTTCATTCCAGATGCAAACTTTGCCGACAGTTATCATGCGCCCAGTCGCTACCGAGTGCCTGAAGGGCGTGTGGCATGGACCAAAAATTCCCCCATAGCCTACGGAATACCTTATCATTTAGGACCGACGTCGGACCCACTTCTGATTCAATTTGCGCAACGAGTAACGAGAAAAAAAAATGGTATTTTCTTTGAGATCCACCGAAGTGGATAATCTCTATGTAAAATTGCGAATGCTATTAAGGGCATGGGAATTGGGATAACTTGTCCCCGCCTAAAAGAAGAGCCAAGATGATTTCAGGACCCAGATGATCATCGAGATAATTGGGGATGGTGACAAAGTTAAAAGCATGCCGCCAACGTGCAAATAACTCTGCCTGGGAGGAGATTTCTACTTTAAGCGCAATTTTCTTTTAATAAAGTCCGCTTGAATGGCTCACGAAGGAGCAACCGTCCTTTATGAAATTTCGTATGCTTTGGATATTTTTCTTAAAAGGTTGCTCTTATTTCATTTCAGGAAAAAAAAATTGCTTCAACTGCCGGATATTAACATCATCAAGAATTGTAGCCGTAAGTCATTCGAATGGTTCAAGACGTCTGAGTGGTGGTATCCTTGTTATTGCTCTAATGATACTATCATCGATCTGATAAGGTATAAATGTCACCTCTGGTCGCCTTTAGGCACTTCCATTATCTCTTTAAGAAGAAAAAATAAAAAAAATCAGTAAATCTCTGAACGACACCCAAATCGTTTATGGCACAGGTTATATAATTTCTAGGGCACCTGATGGGGAAGGACGATGGCGAAGTAATCGGATTTAGCCACCGGGGAGTGTTTTATTAACTGTCAAAGGAATAAGCATTTTCAGAGTTCTGCTCTTCAACGAACCTGATTTACATAAAAAGGAATAACTTAATTTTCATGAAATTTCGTTGCTATACATAGTATAGTAGAATTTTGATTAATGCCGACTTGAGGAAGGTATCTTTTCTGAGATTTTGTCGCTATTAATCTTCACCCTGTTCAATTTGTGACAATGAGATTTAAATTTTATTATACGTCCCCTTAATTCCTTGTCCAAAGCAACATGAAACTTTACGTCCATGTCATACTTTCCTATTTACCCTTGGTCTCATCTGGGAAAGGTCTGGGACTGAAGAGTTTGTGATGCGGAAGTCTATAGGATATACTACACTATATACATATATGGTATTGCGACATCATCTTTCTTAAGGTGTCGAAGACGAAGTGTCTTCAGATCAATCAATAGGGACTAAATTAAATTATAGCTGAAATCCTAAGTTGGACACTCTGGACTTGATTGAATGAACCCCACAAGCTCACAAGTGCCCTCATTCTCCGCCCCAAAAGGTGTGTCATGTTATACCATGTCGATAAAACTGATACCTCGAACATGACGTGATTGATGAGAGAATCCATGAGATGATTCCTCTTGCATATAAATAAACCAACAAGTCGAATTAACCTCTGCACTAGTCACCCTGTGGTGCTACATCAACTCACAGTAGAGGTTGCAGAAAACCTTTGTAGTGATTTATGAATTATTCATTTTTTTTGTTTATAACAAACTTTTAGTCAGATTGCCCGGCAGCAACTCGGTTGCGGGCTACCGCAAAACTGCAAATATTTTTGCGATTTTTCTTGGTGTTCTAGAAAACAGAATTGTGAGCCCTGCAGTTTTATTGAGAGCTGTTTTTATGTTTATATCCAGCTCTTTTTGTGCGGTAGAGGTTGTTTTTAATACTTAAAAAGCATTACCGGCTTTATTTTGATCGGAAAGAGTAGTAATTCGTAAAGTCTTTAAAAATTCATTTCGATGGGTGTTATCGGATTTTACGTACAATTACTGTTTAATCTCATGTGGTCGGACTTGATAAAAGATTTCTCATTTTATGCTCTGCTTTTATCGTCCATTAGTTGGGTATTTTTGAGTTCAGTTGAATAAGCTATTAAATCCTTTCACAACAATTTTTTAAAACCAACAACGGATTATTTTCGATAGAATACTTTTTATTTGCTCTTTTTTTTTCTTTGAAATGGTACATGACAACACAAGTTCTAACATGACGTGATACATTATAAGACATAATACATGATATACATGATACATGACGTGAAATAGGACATGGAAGAGGATTAGAAGAGTCGCATACAAATCTATTATTATATAAGGTGGGCCACTGGCTAGTTTATTTATTAAAATGCTATAAAATAGATATTCTAAAATATTGGTCAAAGTTTGTTGATTTATTGAAAAGAGTAAACCTTCCGATTAGTTATGGAATATGATTTAATTTAAATGGCTGCCTGGGTTGACTTGGCAGTAGTCCATCCTGTTAACCCAATTTAGCATATTGTCGATGGCCCTATTTCATTAAAAGCTCGATCAATATTGTGCTTAAGTGCCTTAATATTTTTTGGATTCTCAGCATAACATTGAACTTTGACGACACCCCACAAAAGCAATCCAACGGCGTCAAATTGCAGCTGTGTAAAAACTTGCGTACAGAAGCGAGGTTGGTACATGATTAATTATTTATGCGCAGCTTGCATTAAGCGAAACGAAAAATCCGAAGAAGTTGTTTTAAACAAGTGGATGCAAGGTAGGGAAATTGGGCGTTCTCTTCATTTGAGTTTTCAAGTAGTCTTTTATCCTCCTGGTAAATGAACTACTGTACTACCTTCAACTAAATAGTTCTCATTTATACCAACTTTTAGAATTATACTTTACTTAGACGAATGATAGCGCCTGGCAACGTCGGGTAACTCAGCTAGTATTGAATAATTTAATTTAAGGTGTAAATAAATATGAGTTAGTGTTTGTTGAAATTTGAAGATCAAAAATTGGGATCGGATCATTGCGGTTCACATCTGTTCATCGTCTATGCATCATGCATCTATGAAGTTTTCTATGTAGGTACTCGCATCCAATTTTTGGATCGAAAACTCTATTTGTCAAATTTGGTTGAGACTTTCAGGACATACTTTTTGAGGCTTTCAGCATGTACTTCTTAATAAAAATAGGTACACATTATTTTTCACGTTCCCTGATCAAATTCTAAAAGTGAATATTTTGTATCAAATACTTAAAGTTCAGCTTCAACCTTTGCATAACACGAACAAGAGTGTGGCTGGCAAAAATCTCCAAACAATTTATGAACTTTTACGCTTTTTTTTCATTTACCCAAAATGCATCAGAGAATTCAGGGTTATTGCCAGAAAGGAGCAATAGATAGTAATAGAATTTTCCTTCCATATATTTTGCATTATTTTTGCCTAGTTAAGTTAAAATAAAAATTTCAAAAAATCCCGCATATCATGGAGTAGTGGAAAGCTGAAACGGCTTACGGATGAGGCTGCGAAAGTCGTAATGCAAACGTGAAACTCATCTCTTCAGACGGAAATGAGTTTATCGTGGAAAGGGAACACGTTCTAACTTCCGAAACTATAAAAAGCCATCCATTCTGGTCGTGGAAGGCCATTCCTAAGTAATGCCATGGCAGGGTCTCTAAAAGGTAATAAAGTTCGTTACATAAATAGGTCGACGGAAATTCTAAAATTTCCGATTATACTAGAAATGACTTTCAACTTTGTGGACAGTTAAATAGTTAAATTAATACTTATTATTATTTCTGAATTAAGAAGACATTGGTCTGTAATTTAGAAAAGGTAACTACATAAATTAAAGAAATCAGAATTAATTTAATGTTATTTAATAAGCTTTTCTTTTTGATTTTCCTAAAGATGTAAATATTATTTTTGGATGTATATTAGATTAGATGTTCTGATCTACTTAGCAAAAAGTGTGAAGTTTTCAGGGAATAAATATTACATATGTATAGCTTATGAAAATATAAAAAACTAAAAGTTCATCTTTCAACCCAATTGATCCAATTTAATCATTCAAAGTGTCCCGTGATCTTTAAAAAAAAAGTAAGTGAGTTGTAGAGAAGTCAAAGCATCCTCAGCGACCTATCGCTCGAGCAGGATGGCGCTACCTACCGCACAAGCAATGCAACAATCGAACTTTTGCGCACTAACTTCAATAATCGTGTAATTAGAAATTCTGCAGATGGTCACTGCACAGTTTCGATTTGACGCTGTTAGACTTTTGTGGAGTGCCCTTAAACATCGGTATTATGTTAGTAATCCAGGCACGATTAAGGCACCTACGCACAATTTTAATCGAGCTCACGAATAGCTTCCAAACTATCGGAAATGTACTGCAAAAGTAGGTTGATAGGAGGTAGACATCTAAATAAAACCATATTCCATAACTAATCGGAAGCTTTATTATTTTGAATAAATCGAGAAACTTTGTAAAACATTGAGCAATGCTTATTTTATAGCATTTTTAAAAAGATACCAGCTGAAGACACACCCTTTATGAAATTCCTATATTGTAATGTGAAATCTTACTGCACTAAAAGTAAGAATCTTTCAAACTTTTTTTTAAAATGTGTAAGTATTATTTCAGTAAAACCATATGGATGGAAGAAATCAGTTGAATATGGACGAAATGAATAGAAGAGACCTCAAAAACTGTATATAGAATTTGCAAGAATTCGAACTCCGTCTCTAACCAGGTAAAGTGAACTGAGCAAAAAGAAATAATTTTCGATATCATTTATTACTACTTGCGGCATAAAATTGCTTTCCGTTTGAAATTAAAAGTTTTAGCACTTCAATTCAAAAATGAGCATTATATCATTGAGAATTATAATAATTGCCCAATACCAATATTTCAATGGAGATAAGTGTGCATAAAATTTATTTGATGAGAAGCCATCACATTCAATTGCCTGCTCAAAAAATCTGTCCGTTTCTGAATTCAAGAGGTAAATAAATTTTCAAATCTCCTGTGGCTTTACAACGCCCATTCATGTCCCTGGGTCAGACACTCAACAAAATTCGATAAATTCCGATATAATTCGAACAAACTGAATTTGGTAACACATATCCGAATTGAGGCGGTAATCAAACCACAACATTTCATTTTCCAATCGAATGGCGTTTTTAATGCATAAATTAACATAATCACAAAAAAAATGATATCTATAGGGATTGAGAAGGGCTCGGGTATATTCATGAGATCACGTCAAAGTTGTCTGCCCGCAGAATGATAAATTTCACGGGGTGCTCTACAAAGGGATCCATTTTTGGTGAGTGCCTTTCCTTAGAATGTCCGGTCCGGGAAACTTCCCCCAGTCCGCCGATATTATGTCACTGGACTGGCAAATAATGTGATAGAATTTGAGGAGTTCCATTTATTGAATGGCAACATGTGGTCAGAAATGACCAGAAATATTAATATCCACCTCCTCGTCTGGGATCAAATTAATTCTTTGTCTGATGAATGGCCTCGACGTGATTGTCGAAGTAGCTCGAGTATAAATTTGTTATGGAAGGCCAGTTTCTCGCATAGGGCGAGGTAGTCCCTTTTTGGTGAAAAAGGCGGCTTTCTTATACTTAGCAGAAGAAGGAGCATATTTCACGCTATGAATATTTTGGAGGACAAGTTCCCTAATTAATTCATATCTAAAGTTTAGTCTAAAGGTGCAGTCATGGGGATGCGCCAGTCTTCTGGGGATCCCTTCTCGCCAAGATTTACTGATATTACGTTATTATATCAAATAAAGCAGAATCTTCGCTTCACGTGCAGTTAATAGAGAAAGTTGCCAGAAATTTAGCTGGGAACTTAAAACATTGTTAAGTGAACTTTCAACTGTTTCAAATGTGCTCCACAGTTTTCCTTAAGTTGTAATTTTATCGTGAGGATTTATTTCTTAAGATGAGAATTTATGTCATTGCCATGAAGACTAGGTCACGGGCTGAGTGATGTTGTTGAGCTGTACAAATTAATTCAGTTCCCCAGACAACCAGCCTCGTCGAGGCTCCTTATACACAGGGTGTTAAGAAAGTGCAGTACATAAAAATTGGGGAAATCATCTGAAACAGAGGGTGGAGATCCGGATCTTTGGGCCACCTTTCACCTTCTATTTGAATTTCCTACCATCATGTGTGCACGAACATAACTTAGGGAGGACCTCGAGGGATGCGAGCTTGTTTCGTTGTCGACGTCCCATTTAATGCTCGTTTTCATTGTTATGGTAATTGATATTCAACAAAGACGCTCTGTCGAGAATTATATCAGCCACAGCAGCCGTAACTTGAAGACGGGACCCCCGAGGATGCTCATAGAAGATGCTGGCTCCGCTGATGCCTCGATGATTTCGACACTGTTAATGGAGTTATGTCGGCACGGCTCATTTAAAATTACTTAGTTAATCGCACATGTGTGGACCGGGTGAGCAAGTTAATAATGTGCTCTGCTGATGTCCTTCTTATGTAATTATCCAGCATGCTCGTTTGGTGCTGTTTTACACCAAAATTAGGGGAGCAAAATTGCCATTTTTGGGTAGGTAATTACTTTTTGGAGAGATGTCGTAGCATAATGATGGCAGTTGAAGGGAAAAGTTCGAAAATTACTATGTGAATCCTTAAATTAAATTTTGTTAAAGTTCATTTGTACACCAAGAAAAAGAGATTTTATGTGATTTTAAAAAGTTTAACTTTTTTTACTTACAGCTTACAACTGAGACAAATTTTAATATATAATTCATAGATAAATAAAAAAAGTTATCCCTAATTTTTGCTAATTTGTAGTATGTTATTTAAAGATTTCACTCTTAATACAAAAATTAAGTAATTCGTAAATAAATAATTGAAAGGAAATAAGATTTGTTTACATATGAAAAGATGGTTTAATTACTAATAGCTTCTAAAAAGTCACTTTCAAACACTTTTCAAAATGTCACTACTTTGCAACATCGTTCCCTGACGTTTTTCCCTGGCCTCGAAACAATTACTGGCATGTTTAAAATACACACAGCTTTATAAGACGTATTTTACGCATAACAGAAGTCGGATGTAACATTATGGGGGGAAGTTCATGTAAACGCTCAAAATCAGTCATATTTTAAATATGTTTTAGAAGGTGATAAATTAATTTTATTGTTTTAAATTTTAATCTTACACATTGGTCTATGTCGACTTTGGTTTTGCAATTTAGGAATACAAATGAAAATTTATTGTACAAGCTTTTATTTAATTTGAGTCATTCGTATGTATGCTTCCCCGGTTCAAAATTTGTACTCGAATTTTAATTCACTTCCTATTGTCTGATTTTGATGAAATTTGACAGACTTATGTAAGTTTCATGACATTTTAATATAGTATATTTAATATTGTTCTAAATCCAATATGGCGACCGTCCCAAAATGGCAAGTTACCCTTTTTCTTAAGAATATTATTGACATGGGTATCAAATGAAAGGGTTCGACGAGTAGAATACGATCAGCTATGTGATGTCATTCCAAACTTAATATAAGGGGCAGACTATTTTTTTCTTCATATATCCTTTAATATAGGTAACAAGTGAAAGTTTGACGAGTAAAATACGATGAATTATGAAACAATTCCAGAATAAAATTATAAAATAAATAAAAGTGAAAATAAATTTAAAATTAAGCTTTTCCATATACCTACGTATAATTTACAGTGCGTCTCACAATATAGCCTCACCACAGAAAATAGCGGTTTTTTCTTATATATAATGTTAACGAAAGAACTAAAATAAGATTTGCTTTCACAATAACAATTAAAATCAATTTATTAAGTGCATAACCCGCGGTTTTGCCTCCCTACATTGGGGAATTTGTATGGTCGTCAAAACTCCTCCGTCTCATAATATAGCCTCATTGTAATTTGAAGGTAGTTTTTGGTAGTGTAACGCCTGTTCTTCAAGATTGTGAGGTTAAATTTTTTTGAGTCGTAAGTTTTGTTGGTGTATTTAATAGAAAATAAATAACTAAAAGCGGTTTGTTCAAGGACATAATAAAAATGGCGAGAGGAAAAATTCTAGACGAGATACAAAGGAAAATAAATGAAAAATTGAAGAACGAAGTAAAATTCAACCGGGAAATAGCTCATACGTTAAATTCAGCAGGAACTCATCTAGGCCGTCCTTTCAAGGCCACAGCAAGAGAGAAAAGGTTAATTTTAAGAGCCTATTTCAATTAAAGTCTCTCCCTTTCTCAAATTTTGGCATCAACTGGTGTTAACCTTAGTAGAGCCACTGTACATCGCGAAATACAGTGCAGCGGAATACTCAAACACCGAAAAATTATTCGCAAACCTCCGTTAACAAAATTACACAAATTGAACCAGCTACAGTTTGCACATGATCATATGGCTTGGACAACTGATTGGCAAAATGTTGTTTATAGCGATGAAAAAAGTTCAATCTGGATGGTCCAGATGGGTACAGTTGTTATTATCACGATTTGAGTAAAGATCCAGTTTATTTAAGTCGTAGACAAATGGGAGGTTGATCAGTAATGGTTTGGGGTGCGATATGCGTTAATGGAGTGATCGACTTGGTCATTTTGAAAGGACGACAGGACTCCCAGAAATACATTGAACTTTTGTCTCAACAAAAAATCAAAATTAATGAGGCTTTAGAAAGAAGTGTTTGGATTTTTCAGCATGATAATACCTCAATTCACACAGCAAAGTGCGTGAAAGAATGGTTTGAGGCTAATAATGTTGATGTTTTACCTTGGCTGGCCAAGTCACCTGACTTGTACATTATTGCAAATTTGTGGGGCTACCTTTCCCGCAAAGTTTATAGTAATGACAAGCAGTACAATACGATGACTGAGTTACAAAATGCAATTCTGTCTTCTTGGTGTCAGATACCTTTGGAATACGTAAAAAGGCTTTACGAAAGCATTTCTGCCAGGATTTTTGAAGTTATTAAGAATAACGCAGGGTCTACGAAATATTAAGAAATTAATAACAGTCAGTATTAGAATGAAATATCTAATTTTTTGTACCTGAGGCTATATTATGAGACGAAAAAATGATTAATTTTTGTTATTATTGGAAATTGTTTTTATGTTTGTTATTTTTTCTTCCCTTTTTTATTGTCAAAAGTATAATATTTATTACTCTTAATTGTATTCAAATCAAATCTGAATAAAAGTGCATTTGAAGAAAAATTGAGCAATATTTGTACTGAGGCTATATTATGAAACGCACTATACAGGGTGTTCAGAGGTGGGAGGTCAATACTGAAGGGGGTGAAAGGTCAGACCGAGACAAGCAAAAAATCGTATGGGTGGGGGGGGGGGGGGGGGGGGGCATCTCGCACCGTTTGGCAGTTACAGGGTGATTCGTAAATCAGGATTTTGCCTTATATGGGAACCGCTCTTATATTTTTATCTTTTTTTCTACGCATCGCAGCGGCCCCAAACGCGGCAACAAAATCACTATTTGGAAGCCCTTTCCAAAAAAGTTTACACCACCCCACTATCCCCAACCCCTTGGCCCCAATCCCCCCTGGAAGTTGAAAAAATTAACTTTTATTTCACGAATTTTCACATTTCGCCCCACTTTTCTCTGAAATTCATGTTATTAACATACCCACTTTTTATTTTTTTTAAGTTGCCTATCTAATTACCTTTCCAAAAAGGTGCAACATGTCCAGGTAGAAAAGGGTTGCAAAAGTCCTGAAATTAAAACATCCTCACAGGTACCTATTTACTTTATTGCACCATAATGGAAAAAGTCGTTAAGTAAACAATTTTTATGACAGCAAGTTCGGAAATGTTTGTTTAGGAAACAGAGGTAGTACATTTTTATTATTTCAGCAAAACAGTAATAAAATAATAAATGTAATCTCGTTAAATAGCGTTATTAGTTTATTATATCCAGTATTGACTCCTAAGTATCCTGACGCTCCGTTTCTAATACTTCGTATGAATTATGGTATAAAAATGGGTAAGTTTGAAAGGACATTGACCACAGTTGAAGAAGCAAGCGATAAAACCGGGTGTTTAATAGAAAAAATTAAGATAAAATGGCAGAATTCAGTGTTGACGAGTATGCCGATATAATTTACGTGTACGGTTTAGTAGAAGGAAATGATAATGAGGCCGTACGAGAATACCAAAGGAGATTCCCGAATCGGCGGGTACCCAACAGAAGGGTATTTTCAAGGCCTTTCAGAAGGTTAAAAGAAACCGGAAGTGTAACCGCCCCCAGAGCAGAAACGCGAGCAGGAACATCGGCCGATTCAGCGGACCCCGACCAACAAATCCTCAACATCGTCAGGAACAGCCCTGTAATAAGCATCAGGCAGGTCGCACGAAGGTCAGGATTGTCTTCAGGGAGAGTTTGGACCGTTGTGAACCGCGAGGGACTACATCCATACCACCATATCCTGGTCCAAGCACTACAGGAAGGAGATTCCGAAAGACGATTGCAATTTGCACTTGGCTGTTCGAGTCTGACATCGAAAACAGAAAGTTTCTAGACCGAATTCTGTGGACGGATGAATCGCAATTCACCCGGGATGGCATCACAAACTTGCACAACCTCCACACCTGGTCAGATGTGAACCCACATAGGACAAGGTGTCGGTCCTTCCAGCAAAGATTTAGTGTCAATGTCTGGGCTGGCATCATCGGCAACCAGTTGATAGAACCCTTCATCTTGCCCCAAGTGCTGAATAGTCAGCTATATTTGGACTTTTTGGAGAATACCCTTCTGGATCTGTTGGAGGACATCCCCCTGGCCACCAGAAGCGCAATTTATTTACAGCACGACGGAGCACCTGCGCATACTGGGAACATTGTTAGGGCAAGGTTAAATGAACATTACCCAGAGCGCTGGATTGGACGAGGTGGACCGATTCCTTGGCCTGCTAGGTCACCAGACCTTACTCCACTGGCCTTTTTCTTATGGGGAATGATGAAAGATGAAGTTTACTCAAGACTAATCAACACTAGAGCAAAATTAGTTACCAGGATTGGGACTGCAGCCACGAAAATACGGGAGAGACTGGTTACCATAGACCTGAAACGTGAAATAAGACCAAGGCTACTTGCATGCATCGAAACTGGCGGAGAACATTTTGAACAGCTTTTAAAGGACAAACGTTTTAATTGTAATTAGTTTTTAAGCAAACAAAATGTATTTTTTAGTTAACTTCAGTATAATTTCTTAAAAATTCAAATTATAATGATATTCTGTAAAAGGATTTTTGTAAATAAATTTTCGTATCCTTTTCCTATCTGGGCATGTTGCACCTTTTTGGAAAGGTAATTAGATAGGCAACTTAAAAAAAATAAAAAGTAGGTATGTTAATAACATGAATTTCAGAGGAAAGTGGGGCGAAAGGTGAAAAATCGTGAAATAAAAGTTAATTTTTTCAACTTCCAGGGGGGATTGGGGCCAAGGGGTTGGGGATAGGGGGGTGGTGTAAACTTTTTTGGAAAGGGCTTCCACATAGTGATTTTTTGAAATCATTTTGGGGCCGTTGCGATGCGTAGAAAAAAAGATAAAAATACAAGAGCGGTTCCCATATAAGGCAAAATCCTGATTTACGAATCACCCTGTAACTGCCAAACGGTGCAAGATGCCCCCCCCCCCCCCCCCACCCATACGATTTTTTGCTTGTCTCGGTCTGACCTTTCACCCCCTTCAGTATTGACCTCCCACCTCTGAACACCCTGTATATACAGGGTGGGGGGGAACACCCTGTATATACAGGGTGTTCAGAGGTGGGAGGTCAATACTGAAGGGGGTGAAAGGTCAGACCGAGACAAGCAAAAAATCGTGTGGGTGGGGGGGGGGCATCTCGCACCGTTTGGCAGTTACAGGGTGATTCGTAAATCAGGATTTTGCCTTATATGGGAACCGCTCTTGTATTTTTATCTTTTTTTCTACGCATCGCAGCGGCCCCAAACTGATTTCAAAAAATCACTATTTGGAAGCCCTTTCCAAAAAAGTTTACACCACCCCCCTATCCCCAACCCCTTGGCCACAATCCCCCCTGGAAGTTGAAAAAATTAACTTTTATTTCACGATTTTTCACCTTTCGCCCCACTTTTCTCTAAAATTCATGTTATTAACATACCTACTTTTTATTTTTTTTAAGTTGCCTATCTAATTACCTTTCCAAAAAGGTGCAACATGCCCAGGTAGAAAAGGGTTGCAAAAGTCCTGAAATTAAGACATCCTCACAGGTACCTAATTACTTTATTGCACCATAATGGAAAAAGTCGTTAAGTAAACAAGTTTTATGACAGCAAGTTCGGAAATGTTTGTTTAGGAAACAGAGGTAATACATTTTTATTTTTTCAGCAAAACAGTAATAAAATAATAAATGTAATCTCGTTAACTAGCGTTATTAGATTATTATATCCAGTATTGACTCCTAAGTATCCTGACGCCCCGTTTCTAATACCTCCTATGAATTATGGTATAAAAATGGGTGAGTTTGAAAGGACATTGACCACAGTTGAAGAAGGAAGTGAAAAGAACGGGTGTTTAATAGAAAAAATTAAGATAAAATGGCAGAATTCAGTGTTGACGAGTATGCCGATATAATTTACGTGCACGGTTTAGTAGAAGGAAATGATAGTTAGGCCGTACGAGAATAACAAAGGAGATTCCCGAATCGGCGGGTACTCAACAGAAGGGTGTTTTCAAGGACTTTCAGAAGGTTAAAAGAAACCGGAAGTGTAACCGCCCCCAGAGCAGAAACGCGAGCAGGAAAATCGGCCGATTCAGCGGACCCCGACCAACAAATCCTCAACATCGTCAGGAACAGCCCTGTAATAAGCATCAGGCAGGTCGCACGAAGGTCAGGATTGTCTTCAGGGAGAGTTTGGACCGTTCTGAACCGAGAGGGACTACATCCATACCACCATATCCCGGTCCAAGCACTAGGGAAGGAGATTCCGAAGGACGATTGCAATTCTGCACTTGGCTGTTCGAGTCTGACATCGAAAACAGAAGGTTTCTAGACCGAATTCTGTGGACGGATGAATCGCAATTCACCCGGGATGGCATCAGAAACTTCCACAACCTCCACACCTGGTCAGATGTGAACCCACATAGGACAAGGTGTCGGTCCTTCCAGCAAAGATTTAGTGTCAATGTCTGGGCTGGCATCATCGGCAATCAGTTGATAGGACCCTTCATCTTGCCCCAAGTGCTGAATAGCCAGTTATATTCGGACTTTTTGGAGAATACCCTTCGGGATCTGTTGGAGGACATCCCCCTGGCCACCAGAAGCGCAATTTATTTACAGCTCGACGGAGCACCTGCGCATACTGGGAACATTGTTAGGGCAAGGTTAAATGAAAATTACCCAGAGCGCTGGATTGGACGAGGTGGACCGATTCCTTGGCCTGCTAGGTCACCGGAGCTTACTCCACTGGACTTTTTCTTATAGGGAATGATGAAAGATGAAGTTTACTCAAGACCAATCAACACCAGAGAAGAATTAGTTACCAGGATTGTGACTGCAGCCACGAAAATACGGGAGAGACTGGCTACCATAGACCTCAAACGTGAAATAAAACGAAGGCTACTTGCATGCATCGAAACTAGCGGAGAACATTTTGAACAGCTTTTAAAGGACAAACGTTTTAATTGTAATTAGTTTTTAAGCGAACAAAATGTATTTTTTAGTTAACTTAAGTATAATTTCTTAAAAATTCGAATTATCATGATATTCTGTAAAAAGATTTTTGTAAATAAATTTTCGTATCCTTTTCCTACCTGGCCATGTCGCACCTTTTTGGGAAGGTAATTAGATAGGCAACTTAAAAAAAATAAAAAGTAGGTATGTTAATAACATGAATTTCGGAGAAAAGTGGGGCGAAAGGTGAAAAATCGTGAAATAAAAGTTAATTTTTTCAATTTCCAGGGGGGATTGTGGCCAAGGGGTTGGGGATAGGGAGGTGGTGTAAACTTTTTTGGAAAGGGCTTCTACATAGTGATTTTTTGAAATCAGTTTGGGGCCGCTGCGATGCGTAGAAAAAAAGATAAAAATACAAGAGCGGTTCCCATATAAGGCAAAATCCTGATTTACGAATCACCCTGTAACTGCCAAACGGTGCAAGATGCCCCCCCCCCACCCATACGATTTTTTGCTTGTCTCGGTCTGACCTTTCACCCCCTTCAGTATTGACCTCCCACCTCTGAAGACCCTGTATATACATACAGGGTGTTCAGAGGTGGGTGGTCAATACTGCAGGGGGTGAAAGGTCAGACCGAGGCAAGCAAAAAATCGTATGGGTGGGGGGGGGGGGCATCTTGCACCGTTTGGCAGTTACAGGGTGATTCATAAATCAGGATTTTTCCTTATATGGGAACCGCTCTTGTATTTTTATCTTTTTTTCTACGCATCGCAGCGGCCCCAAACTGATTTCAAAAAATCACTATTTGGAAGCCCTTTCCAAAAAAGTTTACACCACCCCCCTATCCCCAACCCCTTGGCCACAATCCCCCCTGCAAGTTGAAAAAATTAACTTTTATTTCACGATTTTTCACCTTTCGCCCCACTTTTCTCCCAAATTCATGTTATTAACATACCTACTTTTTATTTTTTTTAAGTTGCCTATCTAATTACCTTTCCAAAAAGGTGCAACATGCCCAGGTAGGAAAAGGATACGAAAATTTATTTACAAAAATCCTTTTACAGAATATCATGTATATACATACAGGGTGTTCAGAGGTGGGTGGTCAATACTGCAGGGGGTGAAAGGTCAGACCGAGGCAAGCAAAAAATCGTATGGGTGGGGGGGGGGGGGGCATCTTGCACCGTTTGGCAGTTACAGGGTGATTCATAAATCAGGATTTTTCCTTATATGGGAACCGCTCTTGTATTTTTATCTTTTTTGCTACGCATCGCAGCGGCCCCAAACTGATTTCAAAAAATCACTATTTGGAAGCCCTTTCCAAAAAAGTTTACACCACCCCCCTATCCCCAATCCCTTGGCCACAATCCCCCCTGCAAGTTGAAAAAATTAACTTTTATTTAACGATTTTTCACCTTTCGCCCCACTTTTCTCCGAAATTCATGTTATTAACATACTTACTTTTTATTTTTTTTAAGTTGCCTATCTAATTACCTTTCCAAAAAGGTGCAACATGCCCAGGTAGAAAAGGGTTGCAAAAGTCCTGAAATTAAGACATCCTCACAGGTACCTAATTACTTTATTGCACCATAATGGAAAAAGTCGTTAAGTAAACAAGTTTTATGACAGCAAGTTCGGAAATGTTTGTTTAGGAAACAGAGGTAATACATTTTTATTTTTTCAGCAAAACAGTAATAAAATAATAAATGTAATCTCGTTAACTAGCGTTATTAGATTATTATATCCAGTATTGACTCCTAAGTATCCTGACGCCCCGTTTCTAATACCTCCTATGAATTATGGTATAAAAATGGGTGAGTTTGAAAGGACATTGACCACAGTTGAAGAAGGAAGTGAAAAGAACGGGTGTTTAATAGAAAAAATTAAGATAAAATGGCAGAATTCAGTGTTGACGAGTATGCCGATATAATTTACGTGCACGGTTTAGTAGAAGGAAATGATAGTTAGGCCGTACGAGAATAACAAAGGAGATTCCCGAATCGGCGGGTACTCAACAGAAGGGTGTTTTCAAGGACTTTCAGAAGGTTAAAAGAAACCGGAAGTGTAACCGCCCCCAGAGCAGAAACGCGAGCAGGAAAATCGGCCGATTCAGCGGACCCCGACCAACAAATCCTCAACATCGTCAGGAACAGCCCTGTAATAAGCATCAGGCAGGTCGCACGAAGGTCAGGATTGTCTTCAGGGAGAGTTTGGACCGTTCTGAACCGAGAGGGACTACATCCATACCACCATATCCCGGTCCAAGCACTAGGGAAGGAGATTCCGAAGGACGATTGCAATTCTGCACTTGGCTGTTCGAGTCTGACATCGAAAACAGAAGGTTTCTAGACCGAATTCTGTGGACGGATGAATCGCAATTCACCCGGGATGGCATCAGAAACTTCCACAACCTCCACACCTGGTCAGATGTGAACCCACATAGGACAAGGTGTCGGTCCTTCCAGCAAAGATTTAGTGTCAATGTCTGGGCTGGCATCATCGGCAATCAGTTGATAGGACCCTTCATCTTGCCCCAAGTGCTGAATAGCCAGTTATATTCGGACTTTTTGGAGAATACCCTTCGGGATCTGTTGGAGGACATCCCCCTGGCCACCAGAAGCGCAATTTATTTACAGCTCGACGGAGCACCTGCGCATACTGGGAACATTGTTAGGGCAAGGTTAAATGAAAATTACCCAGAGCGCTGGATTGGACGAGGTGGACCGATTCCTTGGCCTGCTAGGTCACCGGAGCTTACTCCACTGGACTTTTTCTTATAGGGAATGATGAAAGATGAAGTTTACTCAAGACCAATCAACACCAGAGAAGAATTAGTTACCAGGATTGTGACTGCAGCCACGAAAATACGGGAGAGACTGGCTACCATAGACCTCAAACGTGAAATAAAACGAAGGCTACTTGCATGCATCGAAACTAGCGGAGAACATTTTGAACAGCTTTTAAAGGACAAACGTTTTAATTGTAATTAGTTTTTAAGCGAACAAAATGTATTTTTTAGTTAACTTAAGTATAATTTCTTAAAAATTCGAATTATCATGATATTCTGTAAAAAGATTTTTGTAAATAAATTTTCGTATCCTTTTCCTACCTGGCCATGTCGCACCTTTTTGGGAAGGTAATTAGATAGGCAACTTAAAAAAAATAAAAAGTAGGTATGTTAATAACATGAATTTCGGAGAAAAGTGGGGCGAAAGGTGAAAAATCGTGAAATAAAAGTTAATTTTTTCAATTTCCAGGGGGGATTGTGGCCAAGGGGTTGGGGATAGGGAGGTGGTGTAAACTTTTTTGGAAAGGGCTTCTACATAGTGATTTTTTGAAATCAGTTTGGGGCCGCTGCGATGCGTAGAAAAAAAGATAAAAATACAAGAGCGGTTCCCATATAAGGCAAAATCCTGATTTACGAATCACCCTGTAACTGCCAAACGGTGCAAGATGCCCCCCCCCCCACCCATACGATTTTTTGCTTGTCTCGGTCTGACCTTTCACCCCCTTCAGTATTGACCTCCCACCTCTGAAGACCCTGTATATACATACAGGGTGTTCAGAGGTGGGTGGTCAATACTGCAGGGGGTGAAAGGTCAGACCGAGGCAAGCAAAAAATCGTATGGGTGGGGGGGGGGCATCTTGCACCGTTTGGCAGTTACAGGGTGATTCATAAATCAGGATTTTTCCTTATATGGGAACCGCTCTTGTATTTTTATCTTTTTTTCTACGCATCGCAGCGGCCCCAAACTGATTTCAAAAAATCACTATTTGGAAGCCCTTTCCAAAAAAGTTTACACCACCCCCCTATCCCCAACCCCTTGGCCACAATCCCCCCTGCAAGTTGAAAAAATTAACTTTTATTTCACGATTTTTCACCTTTCGCCCCACTTTTCTCCCAAATTCATGTTATTAACATACCTACTTTTTATTTTTTTTAAGTTGCCTATCTAATTACCTTTCCAAAAAGGTGCAACATGCCCAGGTAGGAAAAGGATACGAAAATTTATTTACAAAAATCCTTTTACAGAATATCATGTATATACATACAGGGTGTTCAGAGGTGGGTGGTCAATACTGCAGGGGGTGAAAGGTCAGACCGAGGCAAGCAAAAAATCGTATGGGTGGGGGGGGGGGCATCTTGCACCGTTTGGCAGTTACAGGGTGATTCATAAATCAGGATTTTTCCTTATATGGGAACCGCTCTTGTATTTTTATCTTTTTTGCTACGCATCGCAGCGGCCCCAAACTGATTTCAAAAAATCACTATTTGGAAGCCCTTTCCAAAAAAGTTTACACCACCCCCCTATCCCCAACTCCTTGGCCACAATCCCCCCTGCAAGTTGAAAAAATTAACTTTTATTTCACGATTTTTCACCTTTCGCCCCACTTTTCTCCCAAATTCATGTTATTAACATACCTACTTTTTATTTTTTTTAAGTTGCCTATCTAATTACCTTTCCAAAAAGGTGCAACATGCCCAGGTAGGAAAAGGATACGAAAATTTATTTACAAAAATCCTTTTACAGAATATCATGACAATTCGAATTTTTAAGAAATTATACTTAAGTTAACTAAAAAATACATTTTGTTCGCTTAAAAACTAATTACAATTAAAACGTTTGTCCTTTAAAAGCTGTTCAAAATGTTCTCCGCTAGTTTCGATGCATGCAAGTAGCCTTCGTTTTATTTCACGTTTGAGGTCTATGGTAGCCAGTCTCTCCCGTATTTTCGTGGCTGCAGTCACAATCCTGGTAACTAATTCTTCTCTGGTGTTGATTGGTCTTGAGTAAACTTCATCTTTCATCATTCCCTATAAGAAAAAGTCCAGTGGAGTAAGGTCCGGTGACCTAGCAGGCCAAGGAATCGGTCCACCTCGTCCAATCCAGCGCTCTGGGTAATTTTCATTTAACCTTGCCCTAACAATGTTCCCAGTATGCGCAGGTGCTCCGTCGAGCTGTAAATAAATTGCGCTTCTGGTGGCCAGGGGGATGTCCTCCAACAGATCCGGAAGGATATTCTCCAAAAAGTCCGAGTATAGCTGACTATTCGGCACTTGGGGCAAGATGAAGGGTTCTATCAACTGGTTGCCGATGATGCCAGCCCAGACATTGACACTAAATCTTTGCTGGAAGGACCGACACCTTGTCCTATGTGGGTTCACATCTGACCAGGTGTGGAGGTTGTGCAAGTTTGTGATGCCATCCCGGGTGAATTGCGATTCATCCGTCCACAGAATTCGGTCTAGAAACCTTCTGTTTTCGATGTCAGACTCGAACAGCCAAGTGCAAATTGCAATCGTCTTTCGGAATCTCCTTCCTGTAGTGCTTGGACCAGGATATGGTGGTATGGATGTAGTCCCTCTCGGTTCACAATGGTCCAAACTCTCCCTGAAGACAATCCTGACCTTCGTGCGACCTGCCTGATGCTTATTACAGGGCTGTTCCTGACGATGTTGAGGATTTGTTGGTCGGGGTCCGCTGAATCGGCCGATTTTCCTGCTCGCGTTTCTGCTCTGGGGGCGGTTACACTTCCGGTTTCTTTTAACCTTCTGAAAGTCCTTGAAAATACCCTTCTGTTGGGTACCCGCCGATTCGGGAATCTCCTTTGGTATTCTCGTACGGCCTCACTATCATTTCCTTCTAATAAACCGTACCCGTAAATTATATCGGCATACTCGTCAACACTGCATTCTGCCATTTTATCTTAATTTTTTCTATTAAACACCCGGTTTTATCGCTTGCTTCTTCAACTGTGGTCAATGTCCTTTCAAACTTACCCATTTTTATACCATAATTCATAGGAGGTATTAGAAACGGAGCGTCAGGATACTTAAGAGTCAATACTGGATATAATAAACTAATAACGCTATTTAACGGGATTACATTTATTATTTTATTACTGTTTTGCTGAAAAAATAAAAATGTATTACCTCTGTTTCCTAAACAAACATTTCCGAACTTGCTGTCATAAAAATTGTTTACTTAACGACATTTTCCATTATGGTGCAATAAAGTAATTAGGTACCTGTGAGGATGTTTTAATTTCAGGACTTTTGCAACCCTTTTCTACCTGGGCATGTTGCACCTTTTTGGAAAGGTAATTAGATAGGCAACTTAAAAAAAATAAAAAGTAGGTATGTTAATAACATGAATTTCGGAGAAAAGTGGGGCGAAAGGTGAAAAATCGTTAAATAAAAGTTAATTTTTTCAACTTGCAGGGGGGATTGTGGCCAAGGGGTTGGGGATAGGGGGGTGGTGTAAACTTTTTTGGAAAGGGCTTCCAAATAGTGATTTTTTGAAATCAGTTTGGGGCCGCTGCGATGCGTAGAAAAAAAGATAAAAATACAAGAGCGGTTCCCATATAAGGCAAAATCCTGATTTACGAATCACCCTGTAACTGCCAAACGGTGCGAGATGCCCCCCCCCCCCCCCACCCATACGATTTTTTGCTTGTCTCGGTCTGACCTTTCACCCCCTTCAGTATTGACCTCCCACCTCTGAACACCCTGTATATATAGTATGTATAATTTAATAAAGGTTGGGATGTTAAAGAAGTCATTTCACTGCTTTGGTAGGTACCTATAACTGGTCATTAGTTGTGCATCTTAGTTAAGAATCTCAAGATATTATATATTGTACTAAATACATAAATATTAAAGTTCGATTTAGAAATTATTATTTTTTTAATTTAATTTATTTTATTAATTTATAAGTTAATTTTATATTACTATTTCTTTTAATTCATTCAGTAATGTAAAACGATAATGTTGAATTTAAGGACAGATGGATTCATATAGTGTTATATCTTTTTCGGTAAAAGAAAAAAATAGAGGTTTTTTGGATTGTATAATTTAAGTTTGCTGGCGTCATTGGACGTTATTTTTGGAGGTCTCATTCTACAAATAGATCTTCTACTGAATAATAAGAAATCAAATAATCTCCTTTTAAATTGCATCTCTTGCAGGACTATGGAGCATTCTAACTTTGGAAATAAAAGCTCAATTTGCCGAAATGATGCATTCAAATTGATGCACTTAAAGCACATGATTACGGTCCATTGCACAAAGGCAGAAAGATATTATTTTTGGTTTCCCTCTATTTTTCCTTGAGAATAAATAAGGGGAAAAAAACTACGGAACTCTCTTTAGAGAGAAGAGGAAGCTAGTTCAGTTTGGTAAACTTATTACACCCCATTCTAGTGAAATTGTATTTGCAGCATCTCCTTAAAGGCATTTCCCTATTCACTACTTCAATTTTTGCTTAAGTCTCCATCTTCAGTGGCATCCTCTTGACGAAATGAAATATTCAGACGACGCCGAAGAAGTTTTATTTCATTCCGTAGAGGATGATCCATCGTACATACGTACATACATATCTATTCTGGATTGCTGCCAAAAATTCATGGATATGCTTTTTTCGTCTGTTCGCATGTCTTCTTATATGAGATACCTTTTCTCGGCTTGAAGAGGTCAAAGCTCTGGAGAATTACTTCTTTGGTGTGTGCATTCTCAAAAGTAATTTGAAGCGCGAGGGAAAAGAAGCTGAATGTATCACCGAAAAGCTTTAGGACATCGCCCGCCCTGCCTACTTTTGCGATATATTTTTGATAAGACTCCTGATGGCAAGTGTAATCCCTTCCGGAAGCACTTTCCAGATGAGATTTAAAGCCAATTAGGTCATGTTTTGCATACAGATCCCTTTTGTGTTGTTTACTTGTTTGCTGCCCTTTCAACTTTGTTACATTCAAGTATCCTCCGGCAGGTCGACTGTGTGTATGTTGTGTCATATTACTTCGTTTTTATTTAGGTACAACTGAAGAGTCTTTGTAGAGGCAACCTCTGTTTTAAGTACTTTGTTTTCTGCAGTTCTTTTAAAGACAAAGTCCCTTAACACTGTTGACTGGGTTGATCGCATTAACCCACTTTGCACAACAAAAGGATTTTCATTAGGGATCCATCCAAATCCAATATTTTCTGAAATTTGTTCAACGTTCAGCGGAACAATATCAAAAGGAAATTTCCTCATCCTATTCCTGGGAGAAAAATCTCCGCGTAATGGGAAAGTTCTTAGCTTTTACGCTTATATGTCAACACGCTTTTCGTGATACGGAATAATTAGGAGCAACAAATTCTGGACACGTCCTTCTTCGCAATTTTGTTTCGTTGGCATCAGCAAATGTAGTGGCCGCACACCCCTACAATTTAGGACTTTGCTAAAAGAAGACCAGAATTAGCGAAAATTGCTGATAAATTAGTGTTTGACTGTACTAATCGTGTAAAGGGATTAATTCTGCTTTTATGATTTAAGGTAAGGATTACGGGATGATAATGATTGTAAGACGTTAATGCTAATTATGTCATTCAAAATCTACGACTGCCTAAAATGGCAAAGGGAAGAAATTTGGCAGAAAGTTGACCTTAGGCAGGATTAAGTTTTAAAATTTTTACAAACTTTGAGACTTACCAGTAGCACTCTACTAAACAGGCAACTAACTAAGTAAGGCTGAGTAAAAAAATTATAACAGTAAAGATTTTCGTATGAAATTAGCACTAGTAGAATGCTTAGTTAGAATATGCATAATGCATAAGTTTATTCTACTGCATTTGTTGTCAATAGATTTGATAAGGAAACAGCTTAAAAGATTGCTGATATGATTGATGAAGGAATGACTTCAACTAGGGCGGATCAATAGAAAATGTTGAAACCTTCACTTTTTGCTAAAACATCTTAATTAATTTGTTTGTTACATTCCGCAGAATTGCATATTTCATATCATATTGTTTTGGCAGTTTTAGCAGAACAGATCGAACCACCTTCTACAGTTTTATTATTAGCTTTGACATGCATTGACCAAGTATTTCGCATATATCTTTAATGTTTAAGAAATCATTGTTTTTAATATGTTAAAAAACCAGATGTACACTAATTCGAGTCAAATTTCATTGAATTGCCGAAATTAGAGAGAGCAAAGAAATATATGAAGATTTAAATGAGAAAATAAATCTTTAAACGCGCTTTTCTCGAAATAATGTTTTTGGAATTGAATGACAAAATTAAAGGACAACTACTATTCAGTCAATCGAATAGATCATAGAATTTTTAATAGAATGTTCAGAACATTTAATGGTCTGAATTAAAAGAACAATTTTTATACGAATTAAAATTAAGCAATGTTTTTCGATTACTTTTGGACATTTTTTGGACAAATGTAAATCATCATGAAAAGTCTTCTGGTATGCGCTTTAATTACAATCCTTTGCTGAAAAGTTCGCAATCCCAATTTTTTTCCTTATCTATACCTTTTGTGTATAAATAAATAAAAAAAAAATAAAAAAGTTATCACTTCGCTTAATTGCGGACCGGAATCCTATAAAAATTGGGGAAGATCCGAAAAAAAGCCTCCGCACGCAGAGATTCGAACCTGTGACCATTGCAACCCGAGTCTGAGCGTTTACCACTACACTAGCTACCGCTTTGGAAAAGTGTTAAAATGAATGGTATTTAGAGCCGCGTCTAAAGTTTTGTTTACTATTATTTTCTAAACGCTTGGCCATCTGGAGTTCCCAGTTTGGGTACTTTCATTTGTAACCAAGCCCTACATGTGCTATAAATTTGAGCGAAATCGGTAATGACGAGTAGGTGTCTTCTCCTTGTAAGTGTTAGAGCACTTCATACAAGTTTAAATTTTATTATTCGAAATATCAGGCGTAAAATTACTTTATGCTTAACAATATTTATATGAAGTTTTATTTCAAAAGGCTTGTTAAGAATTATCCGGTGAAATTTAATAAATATTTTCGACTTTTTTCAGCTCGAGTTAATCGATTTAGCCAACAAATTATTCAAATTTCAAATAAGTACATACAAATTTTAGTATTTAAAATAACAATTGTTTATACTAATAAAGTACAATTTTTCAATTTAATCATTTTTATACAAAATATTTAAGAAAACACGTTTTTCGACCGAAAAACGTGGGGAAGTCATTCCAAATCGTTTTTAAGCTTTTTTTTCGTCATTAAGAATATGTAAACGTCAATCCTTAATTTATAATCGGCAATTCCATCCAACGGTTATAAAGACAATATTTCTTTAGTTCAAGAACTTTAAGGTTCAGGTTTTTTTAAAATTTAAATATATTTTGTTGGTATTTTTCTACTTTCGTGTATTTGCATTTAGTTTCTAAACTCAGGAAAATTAAAATTGATACTAAAAAAAGGATGGGGCTTCTGAAATTTTTATGTTTTGTTTATTTATATTATTTCAACAAACAAAATCGACAAATGTTTGCTAAATAAGCTCACTGAAAATTTAAAGTGAAGTGTTCTTAATCATTTGTTCAGTTGAATATACTACTTATATGTATATTTTTCTTTAAACAATCGCTACGAAAAATTTGTATGCTGTGAAAAATTATTATACTGCACGTTTTTTCGCAAAATACAAAAAACACATTCTCACATTCAGTAAAACTGAGCAAAAAGAAGCGAAAGTGTGTGTGTTTAGGGGTCTCTGTCACTATTATAAATTGGATCCCTTGCTGATAAAATGTCATAAAAAATTTACTACCCTTAAAAATTTTCTGTCGAGTGGCTGAGTAAATATTTTCAGTTGAAATTTGCTGGAAAGTAGGTAAAGAGTGTCCTTTTAAAAGTGAGCGTGTGCCCTTCAATCTTCATATTCACCATATTCAGCTTCACTTTTCAGAGAGTTTTGTATATAACACACATTTCTTGAATGTCAAGAGTGCCAAAAAGTGAGGCAAATTAATTTTTTTTGGTTATTTACTCTCGGGTGTGGGAGATAATTACTTTTGGCTAAATAAAGGTACTCTTTGTTTAGGACTTTAAAAACATTTAAATCTGACTCGATATGCTTTTTGTTTTTCAGGCTGATATAACCCATGCAAACAAATAAAGCACTAAGGGATTAAAACAAAATTGATTTCAAATTAAAATGCTAAACTAAGAAGAATTAACCTCCACTCATTTTTTCTTCAATTAATTTGAGATTAGAGGTATTTTTAAAATTCCCAACTGGGAAACAAAACTCATTTGCTGTTGAATCGTAATTAATTAAAACACCTCGAACAACCCGAATTGAGCTAATAAAGGATTTACCAACTCATTCATAATTGCGGCTGCGAACATAGCCCAGAAAGTGAGATGCTGTGCCAGTTGATGCGAAATGAAATTTGTGGTTTTGGGTAAGTTTCAAAACAGAAGCTGGAAGCTCGAAGAGAACCGAGGGGGTGGGATACCAAAAATTTGCCATTGCGCCCATCTGCTAGCTAATTTGAGAACTATTTCTGTTTATATTTAATCAAACCACCCCCGCCAGGTGTTAATTATTAAATTGTGAAATTCTCAGGATAAGCAGCTTTTCGAAAACTCCTTCGTTCCTGAATCGCACTTGATAGCGTGCTCATGGAATGCTTTTAATATCTTTTCCGGCTGAGAAGTGCATTAAAGTCATAATTGGATGCGAATTAAGGCAGCTAAATTTTCTGTAGACTTGTGTGCTACCCTCCTCCTCAACTTCCCCGTTCTCAAATATTGGCTGAAAATGGGAATAGTTTTTGGACTCGATTCAGCCTCGCTTAAAACATCAAGTCAAGGCAAATAGAAAACTTTGGCGGCGCGCAGCATGCAAATGTTTCGTTGCCTGACATTATTTTGTTGGTGATTTTAGAAATATTTATAAGTAGCGCAAAGTTTTTGATTAAAATAGGTTCGGTTTAGTTTTCGAGAATTTGTTATGTTGAGGCGAAAGACGGATAACTAGATGCCCTCGTACTAAAGTAAAAAGTTTTACGAAGATATAATAAAATACATTTAAAATGGTTTCATCAATAAATTTCTAATTGGCCTTTTATTTAAAAATTCGTAATTCTAATTAAAGAAAGGTAATTTAAAATGTTAATGTCAATTCAGTCATACGATAAAACAACTAAATACATTTTTTTCCAGTTGCAATAATTAATTAAATGTGGAAGCTTTTGTTTTTGCAAGTTATTTAAATCCACTCTTTTAAACGATTTTATTTAGTCTCACAGCTGTCTAACTAACAACCAAATCTTGTAATCGGCTGAGTACAATAATCCCTGCATATGAAACTTCGTTTGTTTGTTTGTTCCCTGCTCAATCACGCATAAACCCTTACTCCGATATTGTTAATTTTTTGTCCAAAGCAAGGACATGTTCAAAGTTAACATATACACACTTTTTTGGGATAATATATAGGGTTTTAAAATGATGGTTCCGAGATGGCGATTAAAAATTTTAAATTCGAAGAGATTTTCATGAAAATCGGTAGATCAACTTTCTAAATATGGAAAATCAAGATGGCGAATGCTAAATTTATATTTATTTATTTAAATTTAAATAATTTAGATAAAAGTGATTGCATACATTTGTGCCCTGAAACATATATGAAATTTCGTCATTTTACTTATTTATTCTAAAATAAAATCAGCGAGTTTTCTCTTAACTCATACGCGAAACTAAGCTTTCACTGCCAAAGAGACTGGGATTATATAAAAGTGGTTTGGGCGCGTTCGCCTTTTGTGAATCGAGAGTTGTTCGTGGCACATTACTGAGTAGTGCGGCGGCGTAGATTTTTTGTGAAATAATCGATTTCTTATACTATTCGGAAAGTTTATTAAAAACTAATAACATTAGCCACCGATAATTCAAATATTCTGGCAGACTCTCAGTGGCAGCAGAGTTTTTTTCAATGAGTAATAAGTGAAAATATTTCCTCACTTTACATAATTGGAAAAAGTCCCGGGTGAAGTAAAAATCTGTGAATTGTTTACATTTGCTAACTGCTCAGCTAATATTAAGAGATGACTGACGGAAAAGCTTTGGAAATGACGTGCGAAGAGCGACAGACCTTCGAAGAGTATGTGAGGGAGGTTGAAAAATGCATGAATCTTGATGTTGATCCATGTGACGATTTCATTGAATATGCCTGTGGATGCTACAGGGATGAAGATTTCGATAGAACAAGGGGCGAGCGGTCACCTTCATACAACGGATGCGGCTACTATCTGCAATACCTAGTCGATAATGAACGGATTTCGAATCCAATGATCGAGAAGGTTAGAAATTTCTTTAGATCGAAAAGCGCTTGCTTAGAAGGTGGTCTAACTAGATATCTGAGAAGTGATCAGTTTAATGAGCTTTGTGGCGGTTTGCCTATTTTCAACGAAAACTGGAACGCGGAAAATTTCGACTGGGCTAAAGCTGCTGGAATTCTTCTTGCTTTGCAGTACAGTACTATTTTGCGTTTGAGAATGAACCACATGGACGACACAAAGGTTATATTCATATACGCCTACAACTACCCCGAATACATCGTTGAGTCAATAGATGAAATCCTAGAAACAATGGAATTCGAAGACGATAAAATAGCTGACATTGTTAATGATCTAAATGTTTTTATAGAAAGTTACCCTCAAGAGCTGGGAGAAAACTCTTACAGAAGATCAGGGCTAGATCTTCAGGACTATATTGAAATCTTCGATTTTAAAACATTCTTAGAGACGTACCTTTGTGTAAGAATAAACAACCATGACATTGTCCATCTTGGAGAAGGAGTATTGGAATATGTATCATTTCTAAGCCGATTAGACCGTAAAGTATTAGCGAATTATTTAACTGTTATAGCACTCTATCACGATTCTTCTCAAGCGGGTGATTGCGCACTTGATTGGGAACAAACCAAATTTTTTGAACCAATACTGACTTCCTCTGGATTTTCGACATATTATAACCAAACTGAATACAAAAAGCTTCGATATGTAACTGAAAGATTTAAACAGTCGTTCGAAATAGTAAAAGATAAATTTCCAGAGAACTTTTATGAAACACAAGTAGAAGCATTTAGAACAAATACCGATTCGATAATTCAGTACATTGAAGACCACTACAGTCCGTCTAAAATCTATGCAGAGTACGAAGATTTAGAAATTTCTCCGACCGATTTCCATCAAAATTTAGTTAATATAAAAAATCATGGAGTACCGAAATGTGTGCAACGTTTCAATTCTATCCGTGGAGATGACCGGAAAACCACAGACTTAGTTATAAGTTTTATCGAGTACATAACTTCTCATTGGAATAGGCCAATGGTATTTCATTTCTCCGGCCAGGAAGCTGCAAATTGGAAGAGTACAATTTATGTACGGAACAATTATGATGACGACTTTTATAATAGATACGAAATTGAAAACAAACAACTTTTAGAAATGTTAACGTCGCAAATTGATTATGAGGTAGATTTAATAAACACCTTCTGGGATGATCATGTTATTGCAAGTATTGAAGCTATAAAATACGCTTATAAAGATTATAAGACTTGGATGAGGGAAAACGAGGCTGTTGTGAGATGGCAAGATGAAATATTGTCTAGAATTAATTTGGATAGTAATAAGTTGTTTTTTGTTGCCTTTGTGCAAAATTCAGTTTGTTGGAGTGTTGTTTCTGAAAAAACTACAGCGACTTTGACTTTAAGAAATTTTGAGGATTTTGTGAAGGTATTTAAGTGTGGCCCAGAGTCTCGGATGAATCCAAGGAAGTTTTTGTAAATAAAATCTATTTATTTGAATTAAAAAGTGTTTTACTGCTAACTAATTTAGCTCTAGAAACCTCGCACGAACAGAGGACAAAACAGAGATTCGATTGATTTTAAAAGAATTTCGAGATATTTTTTGACAATCCTTTGAATAATAAGTCGATGAATTTCATTCCTATTGATGTTTATAAAGAAGTCTTATAGATTAAATTACATAAACTCAAATTACACAGGCCTGCGATAGTTTTCCTCTTACAAAACAAAGTAGTCATTTCGATAGGATATATTCTGTAGATCACGAATTCGCAAACGAAAAAGTTCTATCACGTAATGTTTTTGAAAAACAATAAGTTTGGAAAGTACAAAAGCCAGTATTTTGGTCATTCTTGCAAATTAATTAAAAAATAACGAGTTATCACAGGAGCTTGTAAAGTAGCTTAAATAAAAGTATGAAGCTTTAGTTATTATTTCAAAATACGAGAGGATTTAATACTTTCCGAACTATTCCATGGAATTCACTTTTTCCCATAAGCCGATTACTTCATACAAAAGATATTGAATGAATAAGATTGCTTGCGCACGCTCATGAAAATCTTATTCCCGAAGACGCTTTATAAGTGCTATAGATTGGTCGTGTTACGAGCTTTTCCACGTTCGGTTATTTTTTAATGAATTTTTAATAATAGCAGAAATACGCTATTTTGTGCATTTCAACCCTATTTTGCTAAAAAACTTGATGTGATAGAAAAAAACCGAGTTCAGTTTCGTAAATAAGGGTTCATAACCCCATAATCTACTATAAAAACCGAGAAGGGGAAAAAGTTTTTAATTCGCAGGCTTGTGTTATTAACATAAATCGCTGCTGAGAAAAGATTTTAGAAAATGTTGCTCCTTATTTGAATAAGCACAAAATGGTGACGTATACAAAATAAAATTAGCTATATTTATCCTTGTACAAACTGCTGCAAAATATTTTGAAAAAGCCTGTTTGGTGGGGTTTCTTTTAAGTTCTGAAGACTTATTTGAACTTTTGTTTCTCGTGGTTAGAAAAGAGTGTGTCTATTTGAAGGCTACATATGTGCAATATATACAGGGTGTTCAGAGGTAAGAGGTCAATACTGCAGGGGGTGAAAGGTCAGACCGAGACAAGCAAAAAATCGTATGGGTGGGGGGGGGGGGGGGGGGGGGGCATCTCGCACCGTTTGGCAGTTACAGGGTGATTCGTAAATCAGGATTTTGCCTTATATGGGAACCGCTCTTGTATTTTTATCTTTTTTTCTACGCATCACAGCGGCCCCAAACTGATTTCAAAAAATCACTATGTGGAAGCCCTTTCCAAAAAAGTTTACACCACCCCCCTATCCCCAACCCCTTGGCCACAATCCCCCCTGGAAGTTGAAAAAATAACTTTTATTTCACGATTTTTCACCTTTCGCCCCACTTTTCTCCCAAATTCATGTTATTAACATACCTACTTTTTATTTTTTTTAAGTTGCCTATCTAATTACCTTTCCAAAAAGGTGCAACATGCCCAGGTAGGAAAAGGATACGAAAATTTATTTACAAAAATCCTTTTACAGAATATCATGACAATTCGAATTTTTAAGAAATTATACTTAAGTTAACTAAAAAAAACATTTTGTTCGCTTAAAAACTAATTACAATTAAAACGTTTGTCCTTTAAAAGCTGTTCAAAATGTTCTCCGCCAGTTTCGATGCATGCAAGTAGCCTTCGTCTTATTTCGCGTTGAGGTCTATGGTAGCCAGTCTCTCCCGTATTTTCGTGGCTGCAGTCACAATCCTGGTAACTAATTCTTCTCTGGTGTTGATTGGTCTTGAGTAAACTTCATCTTTCATCATTCCCTATAAGAAAAAGTCCAGTGGAGTAAGGTCCGGTGACCTAGCAGGCCAAGGAATCGGTCCACCTCGTCCAATCCAGCGCTCTGGGTAATTTTCATTTAACCTTGCCCTAACAATGTTCCCAGTATGCGCAGGTGCTCCGTCGAGCTGTAAATAAATTGCGCTTCTGGTGGCCAGGGGGATGTCCTCCAACAGATCCCGAAGGGTATTCTCCAAAAAGTCCGAATATAGCTGGCTATTCAGCACTTGGGGCAAG